>CM029629.1:34300013-35500013 GCA_017311315.1 Dendrocalamus latiflorus
TCAAATGTAGATTAGTGACTCGTGATCGAGTAGCTACAAACCTGCATTCTGGTATATACATACAGAAGACTTGTGCATTGTTAGGTCAAGTTAGTGGATAATAATAGTGGGTTCTTTTGGGTCGTGGTTTATGGATTTTGGTTTAAATTTCTAAATTTTCGCTGTTCAAGAGAGAGAGAGAGAGTACAGAGGGACTCGCGCACGATTTTGATCGATATAGATAAAGTTGATACAATAACTATTATAATCAACTTGTAGACCTGTTTTAAAAAATACATAATTTAAAAACTAGTTACTATAGATAAATCAAAAACGAAAAGTCATGAACCGAAAAGAAATGCGCCAATATTATCAATGAGAGGACAAAATTCCAATCACGGCACGTGCGGGGACGACTTATTAGACTTGGCCAAGGAAACGTGTAAAAAACGGCCATCGTTTTTTAAAGGTTTACCCTTAAATTTTTTTATAAATAATTAATTTTTATTCTAAATTACAGTACTATACTTGTATTTTATTTTCTTTGCAGTTATGACTTATATATTGCTCCACGGTTGAGTGACTTAGGCTCGCCCATCCGTTGGGCAATAAGGCCCCTAGTCGCCCAACCTAGTTGAGCGACTAGTCAAGTCGTCCAACGGTTAGGCGATTTAAAATAATAATATACTTATTTTATTAATCCAATGAAAATAATTGTGGGAGAGTAAATGGTGATTTTTGTAGGTATTATATTTAACAAATCTTATTTGTATGTTGTTTCTTTTATTTGAAATAAAAAGGCAGATAATGTCGGTTGATCCGTTTATAATTTTCGTAGATTATGAAGGATACGAAATTTGTTAGACTCGCAATAATATTATGTGATCGTCGTATGTTGTTGTAGTGCGATAAATTCCTAACGAATTTTGTGAGGACGATTGAGACAGCAACGATTCGTAAGTAGAAATGTAAGTCGCCCAACGATAACAACATGAGGGAATTCGTACATAATCATGTCATAATACCTAGGAATTAAAATACGTACATTCCCTTCCAAAAAAGTACACAAAGCAGAAGGAAGACCCACTACTCGCCATCAGCTACACCACCCGCAACATCTCCTCCGTCGTCACCACATCCCGTCCCCGGTCGGTGCCCACCCGTACGGCTCCGCTTGGCCTTCCTCAGCGTGGGGTGTCAGCGCCCCGATAGGGTGAGATGGTCAAGAGCCCAGCTGACCCTTGCTCCCATGCCTCGGGGGTCGACTCCACCTATGGCTGCATGGGTACTGGGGTACCACTGAGCTGCGACCCAGAAAACACCTCGATGGGTGCAGGCTCATGTGCTCGCTTGACCTCCGGTAGGTCGTCCGCGAGGAGGTCGCTCATGTCCACTAGAAGATCCTCGTGGGGGGATAGCTAAAATATTGGCTGGTGCGGCGTAACTATAGGGCAGGTATTGTTTATTCGTACAATATATCGACGCAAAAAATATGAAGAGACAAAACGTACCTTCCATGTGTGACATGGCGTGCACCCAACTGTCGTACTCTGTCACGGTCCCGGCTTAGAGACCGTAACTGATAAACGTGCGCGGCCGGAGGGCGCGCCGTGATGTTGCGGGAGGCGGAGAAGCTGCAGATTGGAAGAAGATGCAGAAGACGGAAAGGAGCATATAGAAGATGAAGATAAGTCTTTTCTTATTATTCCTCAATCCCAAACGCTAGTACATATATATATATATATATATATATA
This sequence comes from Dendrocalamus latiflorus, assembly GCA_017311315.1. Taxonomy (NCBI): domain Eukaryota; kingdom Viridiplantae; phylum Streptophyta; class Magnoliopsida; order Poales; family Poaceae; genus Dendrocalamus; species Dendrocalamus latiflorus. The sequence continues at coordinate 34,301,747 of CM029629.1, forward strand.
TATATATATATATATATATATATATATATATATATATATATACATACGGTCTGTATGAGACCGACTGGAACTCTAATAGGTAGATAACTCAAATACGGCTAGGTTGCCGTAAGCAACAAGGAGACCTAATCGGCTATATTGCCGTAACACGCAAGAGACTTATGCGGACTCTGCTGGAGCGTCCGAACTGGAAGCAGACTTAACAAAATTGGGCTGGCGACGAGTATAAGTACGGCCCCACATGACATCTCCCACGTCCTGAAGAAACAACTTGTCCTCAAGCTGAAATGAAGGATAGCTCTCCTGAAAATGCTGGACATCGACCCAAGAGGCATCTGCGGCTGTCAAACCATCCCAGCGGACCAATACCTGCCAAATTCACCGAGCCTTGCGAGCGCGAATCACCTCAACTGGAGTGGGGAGCACCTTGCCATTGCACAACGGAGGAAGAGGTGGAGGACGTTGGGGTGGTGTGCCGATAAAAGACTTCAGGAGGCTCACATGAAAGACGTTATGCAAGCGAGCTTTGGGTGGAAGCTGCAGGCGGTAGCTGACGGCGCCGATCCGCTCCAGAATCTGAAAAGGCCCATAGAACTTAGGAGATAACTTCCCGGAGGGGTGATCAGGCAAGGAGGCGGCACGCCTGCGATGGATGCGGAGCCAAACCCACTGACCAACATCGAAATTCACATCACGATGATGAAGATCATAGAAGTGTTTGTATCGGTGCTGGGCCTGAAGCAGACGATCCTTAATGTCAGCGATGAGAGCATCCCTGTCCCGCAATAATGCATCCACTGCTACCACTCGCGCTTGGCCTGGCTCGTAGGAGTGAAGAGACGGGGGATCGCGCCCATACACAACCCGGAAAGGGGTATCCTGCAGAGATGTATGAAACGACGTGTTGTAGCAGTACTCCGCCCAAGGAAGCCACTGCAACCACTGACGAGGTCGATCTCCTGACAAACAACGCAAATACATGGTGATGACTTTGTTGACCACCTCCGTCTGACCATCGGATTGCAGGTGGAAAGCCGAACTGCGGTGCAGCTGGACGTTGGACAAGCGAAAGAGCTCTTCCCAAAAGGCACTCGTAAAGACTGGATCACGGTCACTGACAATAGAAGATGGGACACCATGAAGGCGAACGATACCATCAAAGAATGCCCGGGCCACAGAACTGGCGGTGTAAGGATGTTGTAATGCAATGAAATGTGCATATTTGGAGAAACGGTCGACAACTAATAAGATAACCGTTTTGCCATTCACCTTGGGAAAGCCCTCAATGAAGTCCATGGATATATCCTCCCAAATATGCTCTGGAACTGTGAGGGGTTGCAGGAGACCTGCTGGGTGGAGCTAGCTGACTTTGTTTTGCTGACAAACCGCGCAAGCCTGCACGTATTGTTGCACCACCCTGCGGGCGTGTGGTACAAAGAAATCTGAGCGCATGCGGTGCAATGTCTTCTGAATTCCTTCATGGCCAGTGGTGTGCGCGGCTGCCACTATATCTGGAAGAAGCGGCGATGTTTCTCGGACATAAATCCAACCTTTATAAGTGATCAAGCCGTCCACCAGATTCCAGTCCGAGCCAGCCGTGCCATCCGCAATGCTCTGTTGCAGCTCGGACAGTTCAGGGGTTTGTCGGATTTCGCTGCGGAGATGCTGAAACAGATCGAAGCTGTTGGTTGTTAGGGCACAAACCGAAACATCTTCCGAGTTCCGGCGAGACAATGCGTCTGCAGCCGCATTCTGCCGTCCTGGCCGGTACTCCACCTGGAATGTATACCCCAGCAGTTTGCTGACCCAGCGGTGCTGTGGAATTGTCGCCAGGCGTTGGTCCAGAAGGAATTTCAAACTGTAATGATCTGTGCGAACCAGGAAAGCTTGAGCCCATAGATACGGACGCCAATGGCGGATGGCTTGGACCAGACCGACGAGTTCTTGCTCATAAGCGGCTAGCTGGCGGTGACGCGGGGGCAATGGCTTGTTAAAGAAAGCAATGGGTCCGGTCCCTTGGTGGAGAACTGCCCCAATGCCCGTGCCCGAAGCATCGCACTCGACAACAAATTCCTTGGCGAAGTCCGGCAATTGCAGCACGGGAGCCGACGTCAGGGCCTGTTTCAGACTATCAAAGGCCTGAGCGGCTTCTGGTGACCAAGAGAAGCTGTCCTTCTTCAGTAAATTGGTAAGGGGTGCAGCAAGCATGCCGTAATTGCGGATGAATCTTCGATAGTAACCTGCTAAGCCCAGAAATCCCCGTAAGGCCCGGATGGACTGTGGTGTTGGCCAATCTTGCACCGCCACAACTTTTTGTGTATCCATGGCCACTCCAGAGTGAGTAATGACATGTCCCAAGTATGAGACTGATGTGGCTCCAAAGGAACATTTGGACTGCTTCACGAAGAGCTGATTGTCTCGCAGTACTGAGAAGATAGTGCGAAGGTGAAGTAGATGTTCAGACCAAGTGGTGCTGTATATGAGTATATCGTCAAAGAAGACGAGGACAAATTGTCGCACGTATGCTCGCTGGACTTCATTCATCAGAGCTTGGAATGTTGCCGGGGCATTGGTCAATCCAAACGGCATGACCAAAAATTCGAACAATCCTTGATGGGTCCGGAAGGCAGTTTTCTCAATGTCTTCAGGGTGCATTCGAACTTGATGATACCCTGACCGCAAATCCAATTTGGTGAAGAACTTGGCGCTTTTGAGTTCGTCCAAAAGTTCCTCGACCACCGGGATGGGGAACTTGTCTTTCACCGTTTTGTCATTTAAAGCCCGGTAATCGACGCAGAAGCGCCATGTGCCGTCATGTTTCTTGACTAAGAGGACCGGCGCTGAGAATGGAGAGGAACTTGGGCGGATGATTCCCTGTTGCAACATCTCCGTGCATTGCCTTTCAAGCTCATCTTTCTGCACATGAGCATAGCGGTATGGTCTGACTGCAACCGGAGTAGTATTGGGTTGAAGATGAATGCGGTGGTCGAACGCTCGTTGCGGTGGCAATCCGTGCGGCTGTGCAAATATGGCTTGGAATTCATCGAGCAATTCCTGCAAGAGGGTTGGCTGTTCGTGCTGCAGAGACATCAGGGTGCTGCTCGTCAAGGGAATCCCATGCCATGTGATGTAGCGGTCTTGGTACCAGAAAGACATAGTCAGGAGGAAGAAAATCCCAGGTGATAGGTCCTAATGTTCGCAACCATTGCACGCCCAAGACCATGTCAAATCCCGCCAACGGAAGTGCATAACAATCCAGGCAGTAAGACGTGCGATCAACACAGATTTGGAGCTGCGGGCAAGTCCCAGAACTGCATACCGTGTCACCATTGGCAACCGCGACGCGAAGTCCCTGCCGTGGCTGTACCTTCAGTCCTGCCCGGTTCACCGCTTCGGCACTGATGAAATTATGTGTCAAGCTGGAATCGACCAAGGCCGTCAACTGCGTTTGCCCAATCCACACGTGCACCTTCATCATTTGTATGGCCCGATGCTGAATCCCAGATAGTGCATGCAGGGAGATCGCAGGGCGGGAGTCCTCTGTGGATGTCGTAGCAGCGAGTTCGTCATCTTCATCAGGCCTGACTTCCAGGAGGAAGAGGCGCTTGCAACGATGCCCTGGAACAAACTTTTCCTCACAATTGAAGCACAGACCCTGGCTGCGTCGCTCTTGCATTTGGGCGGCCGTTAACTGTTTGCGCGGTAATTGCAGGGGAGCGGTCGTCGTGGCTTTGTCACCGCCCAATCCTGTAGCCGATAATGGGCGATTGGGGTACGTGTTGGATTGCAGGGGAGCGCTCGCTGGAGCCGACTGGGCGGACAGTCGTTGATGTTGTTGGCGCCCTCCCGGTCGTTGCAAGGACGATGCCACCAGATGCCGCTTCTCATATGCACGGGCTAAGGCCATAGCGAGCTGCAAGATTCCTGGGTTATGTAACTCCACGTCCGTGCGGACTGGCTCCATAAGACCGGAAGCGAATAACTGAACTAGCTGTGCAGGCGTCAATGGATCTGTGCGGCATAACAGGTTGAGGAATTGTTCCTGGTACTCATCAACTGTGCTGACAGCTTGTAGTTTAGCAAGTTCCCCCAAGAAGTTGTTGCGGATCGGGGGTCCGAAACGGAGACTGCAATAGTCCTTGAAAATCGACCAGGATGGCTCTCCCTCATCGCGCTCGAGTTGGTAGTACCACTGCTGTGTGGCTCCTAATAGATGGTAGGCTGCCAGCCATACCTTGTCCCGCTCGGGAGTTTGTTGTCCTCTGAAAAATTGCTCGCAGCGGTTGAGCCACCCGAGGGGGTCTTCTTTGCCATCAAAGGTGGGAAAAGCAATCTTATGAAGGCGTGTACCTGAAGCACTGCCTGTGCCCTGGTGTTGCTGATAATTGGGAGGGTGGGTGGGCAGTAGTCCCGCCGGCACTGGAAGCAATCCATCACCAACATGCACTGGTTTCTTTTCCAGCGCTCCCACGCGATCCCTGATGCTCGCGAACTCGGTTGTGATCTCCGTATTGAGGTCTGTCAAGGCTGCCGTGAGATCGGCAATCTGTTGAGTCAATGCTGTCATCTCTGCTTGCCCTGCCATGGGCTCTGATACCAAGTTGTCACGGTCCCGGCTTAGAGACCGTAACTGATAACCGTGCGCGGCCGGAGGGCGCGCCGTGATGTTGCGGGAGGCGGAGAAGCTGCAGATTGGAAGAAGATGCAGAAGATGGAAAGGAGCAAATAGACCGTGACTGATAACCGTGCGCGGCCGGAGGGCGCGCCGTGATGTTGCGGGAGGCGGAGAAGCTGCAGATTGGAAGAAGATGCAGAAGACGGAAAGGAGCAAATAGAAGATGGAGATAAGTCTTTTCTTATTATTCCTCAATCCCAAACGCTAGTACATATATATATACGGTCTGTATGAGACCGACTGGAACTCTAATAGGTAGATAACTCAAATATGGCTAGGTTGCCGTAAGCAACAAGGAGACCTAATCGGCTATATTGCCGTAACACGCAAGAGACTTATGCGGACTCTGCTGGAGCGTCCGAACTGGAAGCAGACTTAAGGGTGTGTTTGGTTGCCTGAATCTCCTTCGTCCTGGCTGGGTGGATCTGTATAATCTGAGAAAAAGGCTGTTTGGTTGCCTGTATGAGTGGATGCAGCCTGCATGAGCGGATGCAAAAATACGCTCTCATCCTGGATGGGTGGATACGCTCAAAATGAGCTTCACTGGCCATCCTAGATGGGTTGATGCAGTGTATGTTATGCGGTCCCACGTGTCAGCCTCTCAGGTTTGGTAGACTGCATCCGCTCATACAGGCAACCAAACAGCATCTCAGTTTTTTTGCATCTGCTCATGCAACCTCACCAAACATCTTCTTTTTCTGAAATACGATTCCACTCAGCCTGCATCCACTCAGTCAGGATATACGATACAACCTCCATCCACGAACCAAACACACCCTAACAGAATTGGGCCGGCGACGAGTATAAGTACGGCCCCACATGACATACTCATTGTACTAGCCTTGGTTGAACAACGTGTGCTACCCTGCCGACACCAGGTAGGGGTCCACGGACAACGATGGTGTCGGTGTGTAGGCACATGCCCACCCTGACCCTCCAGCCTGGCCTGGCGGCGGCGGTGCCCGAGGGTAGGCACGGGGCCACTTTGACCCTCCAGCCTGGTTAGCCACTGGTGAGGCACGTGCACGTGGCCTTTCGGAGCCTCCTACCTGAGCTGTAGGACGTGGTCACCTAGGCGTACGCGTCGACATGGCCACCTTCCAAGAGCGTCCTGCATGATGAGAGGGTGACAACACGCCTTGACGCAGCGTAGACCCAATGGACAATGTGCAGCAACTCTTCACGTGTCACCTCCAAACCATGGGCGACCCTGTCCACGATCAACCTGGTGTCTCTCACAATCCCGACGGCGATGTCCGTCTGCAAGAAGTACATGAAAGCGTCCAACTAGTAATTGTGGTAACTGGAACTACCACTGCCTCGGCCGGAAGAACCCCTCAAACCTGCCCAGCAGGTCATCGCGCTAGTTGACAGGCGCATCCGCTGGGGAGGCAGCCTCTCCTGCGATAGGCGTCCTTATGAGATCTCTAAATTTTATTTTAGTTATTTATGGATTTTTACGACTCGAATGTTATTTAAATCGTCACGTATAATTTTAAACGCTCCGCGTAATCTTAAATTATCACGTACTATTTTAAATCGGCGCATGCTATTTTAACCATCACAAACAAATCTAAATCTTTTGATGGCGATTAATTATCATGAAGAATACTTATTAGGGGTTGTACAATTTATAAGAAACTAACAAAATTAACTGAGCCATTAAATGTGCAATAGAGCGATCTAAATAGCAACACAACTATTAACAACTAAATTGGCGTTAGTTCTACAACTACGCTATTTAAAACTATTAACAATATGTGATGTACTAAATACAAGTACATATCTAATAGTTTTAGTTGCTATCCTATCCTCCTCTCCTCGTCTCTTCCCCTCCCTCTCCTCTCCTTTCCTCCTCTCCTCTCCTCTCCTCCTCTCTTGCTCTTCTCCACTTCTCCCCTTCTTCTATTTGCTCTCGATCGAATGAGCGCATGGAGTGTCGGCCGACGCACGCGCGTAGAGGTATACTCCCTTGTCATCTAACCGTTGGATGACAGGAACTAGTAACCCAATGGTTGGGCGACTTGAACATATGTCATCCAACGGTTGGACGACTAGCCTAAGTCGCCCAACCATAGAGCAGTATATGGTCAAAACTGCAAAACAAAAACGCATGTATAATATTATAATTTGGATAAAAAAACTTGATTATTTTTTTAAAAAAATTTCTTTACCTTCTACTCCCCTGGTCTCCGATTGTCTTACATTCCTGCCCAATTTGATTTGGGTCTTCACATGGGCATACTCTTAACAGCCAAGCAACAATTACACCCCGCTCATTTCAGTTTCAGCTTCTGGCTTATTTTTTACTATTCATAAATTTCGTCTTGTTCTGAACTTTTGGGTTTTTCTACTGCAACACTCTGATATAACTTATTATTTAATAAAATATAAATCTACTCTATTTAATCAGGTAATAACTATAGATTCATGCCATTACCTAAGATGGTGTTTGGCTTGTGCATTGTTAGGTCAAGCTAGCGGATCATAGTTTTGTCAATGAGAGGACAGAACTCCATTCACGTCAGACTTGACCATGGAAACGTGCAATGAACGGCGATCCTTTTTAAAAGGTTTACCTCGTACTCCTCTGGCCTTCGATTGTCTTACAGTTTTGTCCAATTTGATTTGGGTCTTCACATCCGTATACTCTTAACAGCCAAGCAACAATTAGTATCCTGTCATTTTTTATGATGTGGAATTACATCCACGCAGGAAACAAGCACCATGAAACAAATCCCATTTTTTGCTATTTTCCCTTGTTTAGAGTTAAGTCAATCCGGGTATTTATTTGGTTTGGACGAAGTCTATGTGAAGAACAACTATCACGTCGAATGGAATGCAGAGGACCAGAGTAGGATGCGTACGAGACTGATGGCTTGTATGGAGGTTGGGATGAGTAGGCGAGACTGGTAGTCATTTATGTAAACCTGGGTAAATTAGTATAGTTCTATTTAAACCTTGTCTCGGTGAGGCGGGCGGCATCGGCGACCCTTGTCGCCTCCTTCAAGACGTCGCCTCGGAGATCCATCTTCATGCAAAGCAGACCAAAGTTTGGATGGCACAGTCGGATGAGGATAGGGAATTGATTGAAAGCAAGGACGAAGAAAAGTTCTGAAGCTTAGTCTTTCTAGCATTTTTCTTAGTCCTTAAGTTATCTTTCGTGTGGTTTTTGCTCCTCAGTTTTGAGACCGGATTTTATATCCTTTATCTAAAAAAATTTACTAGTTTTTCGTATTTGTATAATTATTAGTGGGAACCACCTCTATTTTTCTTCCAAGTGTTGTAATGTTTGGACAGAACTTGTTAAGTCTTATTAAAAACTGTAGCCCTACGTGGTTATGTTGCTGTAATAATGTCGTATCATCTCTAGCTATTGTTCTGCTGCAACACTATGATATAACTTATTATTTAATAAAATGTAAATCTACTCTATTTGATCAGGTAATAACTACAGACTCATGCCATTACCTAAGATGGTGTTTGGCTTGTGCATTGCTAGGTCAAGCTAGTGGATGATAGTTTTGTCAATGAGAGGACAGAACTCCATTCACGTTAAAGACTTGGCCATGGAAACGTGTAATGAACGGCGATCCTTTTTAAAAGGTTTACCTCCTACTCCCCTGGTCTCCGGTTGTCTTACAGTCCTGCCCAATTTGATTTGGGTCTTCACATGCGTATATATACTCTTAACAAAGCCAAGCAACAATTAGTATCCTGTCATTTTTTATGATGTGGAATTACATCCACGCAGGAGACAAGCACCATGAAACAGCCAACTAAAATACTGATGATATTATTTATTTTCGGGAGCTGAACGCTGATACGTTGTTAGAGCCTAGAGCATGTCGTCGATGCCCTTGCCATCTGGTCTCGAACCTGGGTGATTATTTCTACCTTTTTTCTAAGCGAATGGCAGAGCTTATGACCAAATTTCAAAACTAATAAATAAATAGTTGTTTTTTTCTAGGACGTCATCGGATATTTATAGATGCATTCCCATGCATAACTGAACCGTAGATCATGAAATCTACAGCGCCGGAGGTAAAATCTAGCTTCATGCACTTCAAATATTAGAAATTTAACTGAAATCACGAAATTTGTTTTTCCACAACGCGAAATCACGAAATTTCTTAGCTGCGCATTGTATAGTAATTTTTTTCCATCATGACGTACACACGCAATACACATTGGATAGAGTGCGAACAATTGCAACAACCTCACATGGTTTAATTTTATTGCCGTATACGTACATGCATAACTGATCACACAACTTATTCCCTCCGTCACACGTACATGCATGCATATATTCACGACGCCGCATGCATGGCTGCATAGATGATGAACATGAACTAATTGACTAGTAGGGGCTCTGCCCGTCGACGTTGCCCGCCGGGTTGTAGCTGCAGATGATGAAGACGCCGCCGTCGTTGTCGCAGACGTCGCGCGCGCAGCCGATGGCCGTGGAGTCGCGCCACACCACTTGCGTGTAGTGCCCGCACGACTGCCCCTCCGGCGCCGAGCAGCTGTTGCTGCCGTGGTCGTAGTACTGCTTCTCCGACACCCACGAGTTCACGGCGTCGGCCGCCGTCCAGTCGGCGCCGGCGGAGCCCCAGAAGAGGTTCTCCCCGTACTGCCCGCCCGAGTGCACGAGCTGGCAGTCGCCGCGCCGCTGGTCCGCGTACGCCTGCGCGTACGCCGCCACGGTGTCGTCCCACGACACCGGCCCGACGCCCACTTCCGCGCGCGCCGCGTTGTGCAGGTCCACGTAGTCCTGCGGCGAGTTCTGCGCCGCGCACGGCGCGGCGACGAGGGCGGCCGCCATGGCAAACGCGAGAGCTAGCAAGCAGGCTAGCTTTGATGAGTACTCCATTGCTAAGCTAGCTAGCTTTACAAAAATTATTACTTTGCACTTGGATCGCTCGAACAACACTAGAACAAACTACAAAGATATATGTGTGTAGGTAGCTAGCTAGGTTGCCATTGTTGAGTTGTGGATGCTGGGTATTTATACTGCGAGCTCCATGGCTTCTCCAAGGTACAAGTGAACCGAAGAAATGTGGATTAATTATACTGGTCAATTTAGTGGCGCCTAATTTTGTCCAAGAGGAACAAGAATTCCAAGCATGCGAAGTTCGTGTGGATTTGGATAATAACCTAACTTATCTAGACTTGTTCATGGGGTAACACTTGGGACTTTTGGAAGGTTTACTTGGGACGTTTAGTTTAGTGATGATTTATGACTTTTTCATTGTAGCTGATTTATTTTTTACTATAACTAATAGTGATTTATTTAGTAATTACATTTAAAAAATTTAAAAATAAAAAAATAAGTTAGCCCATCATAACTAATACGAAGGAATACGGGGAAAAATCAAAGGCAAAAAAAAAACAAAATAAAAAATAAAAAAGATGAAATTAAGAAATAATAAATTAAAAGTTAGAAGTTAAAATTGACGCATCTAGCCGGCCGGCCGTCCAGTCGTAATTCGTGTGTACGTGCATGCATACATGCAGCACGTATCCATTCCCTTTGTATATGTGGCGTGTTACGTGGCCGACCAATTATTTCCAAGTTATTTTTTAGAACAAATTATTTTGCAAGTTGTGGAAGTTTAGCTAGGGTCAGCTTGATTGCCGTCCAAGTTGTGGAAGTCGGTGGAGAAATAAAGTGTTTTATTTGCAGACTTAAGTCATTCATGGGCAAAATAATCTAGACTAATTTGGGTGTTATTTTCTGAAGTAGCTTGCCAATTTGGATTTGCTTGATTTGATTATGATATGCACGGCCGCGTTGTTGATTTAACTAATGCTAGTACATGTCATTACCGATCGATCATGCACGAAAGCTTCCCAAAGACGACTACCCTCTACAATATATAGTACGAGTATGGTTTTTCAAAAGAAAAATAAAAAGAAGGATCTTATCATGCATGCATGCTAGCATCCATCTATTATATAATAAAATTCAGGTCTTTTTATTGCTAACAAAAAAAGATAAATATACTAAAAATTATATAAAAATATCTAGTCCTTCATAATGTGAGATCTAAATGATAAAGAAAAATATATGCCATTAATATTGTAGTACAAAGGAAATTTTTATCTCTTCGTGAATCCTTGTCTTGTACAAAACAAAAGCAAAGAAAGAAACGTGGTAAAAAACCCTTAAAAAACTTCCCATATGCCTAGCTATCACGTAGGGAAAAAGAGAAAAAAAGAAACGTAAAAAACCAACTTTTCATACTATTACAGACAGTGTTATCATAGACGGTTCAAAATCGTCATCACAGACGATTTCTGAACCGTCTGCGTTTATGTGTCAGTGATAATAGCTGGTTATCACAGACGGCTCCCACACAGTCTGTGATAACTTACAATATAGACGGTTTTTCAGAAAAACCGTCTGTGATACTCAACTATCATAGACGGTTTTTTGTATTAACCGTCTGTGATATGAACGATATCACAAACAGTTTTTGTTATTAACCGTCTGTGATATCGTTCATATCACAGACGGTTCGGTGTTTCAAACCGTCCGGGATATATATATATATCACAGACGGTTTGAAACACCGAACCGTCTATGATTGCTATTTCAACAGCTATTTTATTTGCTTTTTTTGGGCTAGCCTCAAGATATGCTAGGCATGCCCTCTGAAAACAAGCAAGATCACGTATATATAGCACAGAACAATCATTACATAAATCACACAGATGAATGAAACAACACAAGCAGATCACATATATAGCATGACAATCGTTACACATATCTCACAAATGAATTAAATTGAATGAATAGTTTGATTAAACACAATTGAGTGATTACAATTGAATCATATCCAATGTTTCAACATCCTATCACCATTGCCGGGGTGGAACTCTCCAATCTTGGTTCTTTCTACTTCCATTTCCAATGGACAAAAAATCTTTTTGGCTTGGTAGGTGGTTCTCGGCAACACATTTCCCTTTGAAAGTATGACTGCTAGGAGGCCTAACAATACCGTGAAACTCTTGTCGGACCAACCATTGCTTACCTTCAATTTCAGCATTTCTAGAACTAATGACAACCTCGTGTATTGCGGCTTGCAGCCTGGGAATAAAGATTTCTCCGAGTCCTCCATCAAGCCCTCAAATTTACCAAACTCTCTCTTACTATAGTTTCCTTCTGCATCACGTAGCATCTGATCCAGATTGTCATCCTGCGACCTATCCTCATGATCGAAAGCACAATCCACAATAGGCATATCATTGTCTCCTTTGATGATGTCATAACTACCTTCTTGTGTAATCTTCTCTTCATCATGACTGGTTCAATATTTGTACCCCTTTCTGAAACTTCTTCGAATAAAGTGAGTTTCAATCTGCACTGAGTTGTTAAACATCTTTAGATTATCACAATTAATGCATGGACAATACATTTCTTCCATCCCCTTCTTCAACATATCCAGCTTAGCCGCTCTTCTAAAAGCAGACACGTCATTAATGTACTCTTCACTCACACGGTTCTCAATATACATCCAGTTTCGATCCACCTACTCTACACATATAACAAGTGGGTGTTAAAAATGATTATTAGCGCTACTATAGCAAATATATCAAACTAACTATACTTAATTACATATGACATCTATATTAGATAGCTAGCTAGCTAGCCACGTATTCGTGACATAATAATATTAAGTAAGAATATATTGAAGTAAATTAAGAGTACTTACCCATTCTGAAATGAGCAAAGTACCATTATCTTTCTAAACCTAGCTAGCTAGATCTAAACAAAAACCTATCTAAGCAAAGTACCATTCGTGACATAATAAATTCAACAACAGGACGACGACCAGAACATGCTCGGGCGAACTCACGAGCATGAGGCGGTTGGACAAATGATTGTGACCACGAGATGGTCAGACGGAGCCACGACTGTGGGGTGATCAAACGAAGCGTCCATGACCATAAGGTGGTCGGATGAAGTCACGACCATGAGGCAGTCAGGCAAAGCGTTGATGACCACAAGGTGGTCGGACGGAGCCATGACCACAAGGTGATCAAATGAAGTGTCCATGACCACAAGGTGGTCAGACGAAATCATAACCGCGAGGTGGTTGGACGAACGTCTATGACCACAAGGTGGTCGAACAATGTGCGGAGACCTCGCGCAAAGACTTCGTGACGTGGAAGCTCGGTGGGGAGCAAATCTTGCAGCGTGGATGTTCGGTGCGGAGACCTAGCGATGTGGACGCTCAATGTGGAGACCACGCGCGGGGACTTCGCGCCGAGGCAAGGTCTACCCAGACTCTGACGAAGTGGAGACGAATGTCGAGGATGTCGTCGCGGAGGCGAGGCCATCATCGCCATCCTGGACATGGCGATCTTTGCCACAATTGAGTCCTGGGACCGGGATCTGTCTTTTCTCGCACGGAGGCTGACTCCCTGGTGTCTACCAACAACAGCGCGAGGGCTCGACATGTTGCAAGCAACGTGTCCATGTGGGGGCCTGGGTTGACGGTCGCGTCGACACAAGTGCTGGGGTTGACAGTTGTGCCTGCGCAAGCGCCTGGGTTGACGGTTATGCCACTGCTAGTGCCCAGGTTGGCGATTACGCCACCATTGGTGTCCAGGTCGATGGTTACACCCACGAGGGTTGTGTCGTGGCCGACGGTCCCGATCACATTGGCACCTAAGCCTCCCACGCCTTGTTCACCCCCTACAACGGCTGAACGCCGCTGCCGCAAGGGAAACGGGCCCTCACTCGTCAGCCCCCATACCAATGCGCTTCTCTTCCGCTTGGTTGTCGCCGCCGCTTTCTTAGGAGCCATGGTCGTCCTGAACTCGCAGCTTTCTCGTCGTTCCCTACGGATGACACCAACTGTTATGGCTATAGACCAAATAATAAAGAAGGAGACTAGCTAGAAAGAGCTGATGAGTAAGAATGAGTGGCTTTGCCCTCCTCATGCCCCTCTTGGGGGTTTATATACACGAGTGGGGTAGGATGGAAAATTCCTATCCTACCCCTTAATAATTATGAAAGGTAGGGGTACATTAGTATATTTCTCTATACTATTGAGCATATTATATATTGTGCCAGTTGCAAGGCCCAGTCACAGGGGTTGAACCATCCCTACAACAATGACATTCAAGTTTGAAAATTTCTCAAACTTTGGCGCCAATAGAGACAGAGGATCAAGTGTATTACAAGTAACCTAGCAATGGATAGGGGTGGAAACGGATCGGATACGAATGAATAGTCTCAAATACGAATACGAATCCATATTTTTAAAACGAATACGAATACAAATTCAAATATTCTCAAATACGGATACGAATATTCTTGAATACGAATATGGATTTTCTCGGATACGAATATCGGATAAAATGGATTCCTAGCGGTTTTGCTGATTTTTCACCGATTTTTGACCGGTTACTGGTTTTAAACCACATAAATTCAAATTTTGAATCACAAAATTTGTACGGATTTTTCATGGGTTCTAGAAACGGATTGAATATGAATCGAATAGTCTCGAATACGAATACAGATACGAATATTCTCGAATACGAATGTGAATACGAATATTCTCAAATATGGATACGAATATTCTCAAATACGAATACGAATATTTTCGAATATGGATTTTGCTTACCACATTCGTGTTTTCTCGGATACGAATATTGGATAAAGTGAATTATCCGTTACCGTTTTTCACCCCTAGCAATGGATACTCTAATGTACCTCATAATAATAGCTCGTGTCATTTTGAACATAAGCATAGTTAAATTGTCAAAATTTTGACTATGAATATCTTTTAAAATATTTAAATTAAATATATAAAAATTATATTTATAGATTTATCTTAAAAAGTACTTTCATAGTATTATAATTTTATTGGTTTTATAAATATATTGCAATAAAATTAGTAGCCCAAGTTGTATTGTGGTGTTGTGTCGATGTCTAAAATGATATGTATTTACGTTCGAAGGGAGTATATAATAGACAACATCCCTTGCATATAGCTGGATTCTTTTTTATTTTGGTTTTAACTTATCACCTTTTGCTATAGTGACTATTTTTTAGATGGTACGTCTTTTAAGACGGGATTTACAGTTAGATTGTAGTAAACACGGTAACGAATTTAGTTATACTGATTAAAATAATATATAGCTATTTTTTTACATATAGTCTTTTACGAATAGTTAGTATTCAAAAACCATTAACAAAAATTCAAAGATATAGCAAAACAAACCACATGTAGGTAGATAGGCATTTGAGTGCTTCTATGGACTTTCGAGTTGCCCTTTGCTTAGGCGGTAAGAGCATCTCCAAGAGACTCTTTATCTTGCACTTTTTCTCCAAATTAGATGACCCAAGGAAAAAAAACACCCTCCAACAGCTCTTTTATCCTGGTATCTATTTTGCAGTGGAGCCGAATTCCACTATCTCGCTCGCGAAACCTGGCGAGGCATCGCGGCTCGCTAGCTGCTTTCCTCCCGCTCATTTTTCCATTTTCCCGCGCTAGTCGGTCGTCTTCCCACGCGGCCCGGCCCTCCCTGCGCGCCCGGCGGTGCCCGGCCGGCCCCGCAAGCTCCCGGCGGGTCGCATCCCATTCTTCGTTTGCTCCACTGACATTCGTTTGCTCCGCAAGCTTGTGATGTGTAAAACACTACAGTACAGACCAATATAAACGGCACATATATTTTGCCCTTTATCTAAGTAAGTGCCTTGGAATGCTTTTCGAGGGCACATAGATAACCACGACAGTTATATGTGCCTTTATTTCCTAATGAAAGCCGGCACATACTATGTACCGCGATGACAATTCACGTCACATATATGTGCCCCTGTATTCAAAGATAGCTAAAATAGAGAGTCTGCTAGAGTTGGAGGAATAAAATATTAAAAAAAGGGTTAGGATGACTCTTCAAAATACATTATGGGTATCTTTATTTTAACAAGACTCTTAGAGTTGCTCTAAGGCGATAGTTACTCGTGCGCCAATCGAAAATCGAAGACGGCAGGCGTGATCCAACTATATATGCGATGTGTCCTGGCCGTGACGTAGGTGCAAACACGCGTGTGTTAAATTAACGTGCATCATTTCCTTGCTTCCATTATTGATGTGTTAAGTACTAACTCGTACGTACGCGTGTTGCTCATATTAACTTTTAACGATAATTTTTAGTTGTTGCTGATAAATAGTAGTGACTGATAGCAGTGGCTGATGAATAGTAGTAGTTAATAAATAATAATATATTATGTAAGAAATATAGTGCAACGAAAAGCAATGCATCATTCAGAATACCATGCAACTTACAGAACTGTGACATAATAAAATTCAAAAGTGCGTTACGAAAGCACAAAGTAATGACTAATAGAAGTAACTTATAGAAACTGGATGTGTTGGATATTAAACAATTTCAGATTAATTCCAGATTTAAGCATGAGCAGTAAAGTAACATTCTAGCAATTACTATATGACATGAGAAATAACAGAAGGTATATGAACATTGAAATAATGCTCCTGTTATATGAACAAAGAAATAAACTAACAGGCTAATCATGTGAGCTTCAAGATCTTGCATAATGTACAGATGTGTGTTTAGATTTTTGCTCTCAGGTGTCGGGCTGCACACACAGTGAGCACGGCCTCCTTGCCACCAAAGGTCAAGTCTTGATCACAATTAGATGTGACAATTTCTAAGAGATAATGACAGGTTGTGAGCTCTTATATTACTTACCAAATGCTAACAGCTATTTGCGAAATAACTGAAGTAAATACTGACATATCTAGTATTGCTAATTCATAAGCAGAATGCTCTAACAGAGAAGCATCAACGATATGAGAAGGTAAATAATCAACTTAGGCAGTCAACACAGTAGCTCACATGCTATCTTATCACCACAAATTGTCACACTAATATCACTTTGACCAATCTTCTTCACAGAGCAATCACAAAGCCCACAATTTATCATGCGAACTTCACAAATGTAAAAGCTCACTGTGTTGTGGCTGTCCAAGCCATTGAGAAGGCTGATAGTGGCAAGACTTGTCGCAAAAACGATGTCCCAGAAAACTAATCACCAGCATATGCCCGGATATCGCTGAAGAGATTAACAGATATATAATGCCCAACTTCACAAATCAGTGATGCAGGTGTTGCCGCACAAAGCAAACGCAATCCCCAATTGGATGAAGCAACTCGACCTCGACAGATCGAACATGGTTGAATGACCACGGCAGAATGAACACAGCAAAACGACCACGACAAATCGATCACAGCAGAATGACCCATGACAGAACGACAACGGTAAATCAACTACAACAAATCGACCACGGCAGAATGACCACGGTAGGTCGACCATGTCAGGACGACCACGACAAAGGCAACAGCAACCCAGACCAACTACACCACAGAGAATCAGCAGAGCCTAGCCGGCGTAGAAATCACCAAGACCCCAGTGAGTTCGTTGGAGCAAACCGCACAGGAGACCAAGGGAAAACCGCCACCACTTACTCTCAGATATTGGTATGTGCTCTTGATCGCTCTCTATCGAAACTTTCCCATGGCTCGCTTTTAAAGAGAAAAAATGGAGAAGATCCAAAATCAGAGGAGAGGGGAAACAGCGCCGCACCAGCTGTTAGACCAAGTCCAGCGCAAGAAGAGGAGAGCTCGATCTGACTCTTTCTCTCGGCTGTTCGGTCAACTGACCACATCCTCTCCCTTATATCTCTTACAGGTGAGCCCCACATCGGGATTTCTTTTCCTCTTTCTTTAATTCAAAAATAGGAAAAACTGATATATTACCTAACAGGATATTCATATTGACTTTAGCTTCTAAAAGTCGAAACTAGAAACCAAATCTGAACGAGCATAAGGAGCTAGCAAATGGCAATTGCGAGTGCATGACATGCACGCGCGAACGAATCAACAAGAGTGGAAGAGCTTGCTAGCCTGCCTTACACGTATGAGCGACAAGACATAACACAATTAGTCAATTAATAATTAATCGAAGTATGCAAATCAATCCATGCTTGTTCCCCAATTTGTTGCATAAGCTTGCTTAATCAGGTCTCTTCCGAGCGCGAGTCAATATATCCATCCACGATGTCAATTAACTTCTAGGTGATTACAAGTCGCATGATATGGATAAGCTTGACACGTGCATGTACGTGGATATCTATCTAAAGCTGAGAATTGATAAAAGGATCGATGTGATGCAATTATTCTCTTCCCCTCTAACAGAAGATCGAGGGGCAATATTAATGTGCCTCAAGAGTTTTAGCTTATCGTGTACTAGTATAGTGTCCGTGCTAACGCCACGGCGGCATTTTAGAGATGCATACGAAATCAACCAAACAAATTTTTGAATGGCCATACATGTTTTGTTCCCTGCTTTCAAAGCCAATTTTTTAGCACTTGCATCTTGATTTTGAGCCCCTCATATGACAACAAAGATTAAATATGCAGAATTTATTAAGATTTATTAAGAAATTTTTCCTGCAAAGCAATTAAAAAGGAAAAACAGCTCAAAGTGAAAGAAAGCTACAATTTTGCTTAGTCAGATCTCCTCCTAGATGAACAGACAGAGAACGAGCAACATTCTTCACACCTGAGCAGTGAGTCACAAGCCCAGATATTTTCAGAAGCTGTCCAATGTTGCATGCCTTCACTTGCCTAATGGTGAGCAGAGTCACCTTTGAGAATGCATTTATGTAAACCTCACTACAATGCCAAAACAAAATCAATTTTAGATAAACATCAGCAGAGCTTGATAATTGGACAGATAAATTATTGGACTGCATTTCCAGTTGTGGGAATATAATTAGCTAGCTCCAAGAATAATTAGGTAGCATAACAATAATCCAAAAAACGCAAGCTCGCAGGACATTTTATATTCCCTTGATTCACTGACGGAAATGTTCCAAACATGTTCTATCAAGCCAGATTAAATGCTTAGATTCACAGGTAAAATGTAATCATAGGTAAACTTCGCTATTTATCTTAATTCTAAAATGTCAGCAATACAAGCTGAAAATTGGTGTTCATTCATAGACCTTGCACACTGAGATGGAAGTATGAAGAGGAAACTAACCAGCGCAACAATTATCCCGTAATTTAGATGCGAAACACAGGATTTTAGAGGGGTTTACAAACATGTTTACCTAGGAGGATCATCGATCAGGTGACAGCTAGGGGTGGCAACGAGCCGAGCCGAGCCTGGCTCGGCTCGGCTCGTGAAAGCTCGGTGAAATGGAGGCTCGGTTCGGCTCGGCTTGGTTAGGATATCAAGCTTTTTTGTGGGCTCGGCTCGGCTCGTGATGCGGCTCGAGCCAGCTCGCGATGGCTCGCGAGCCAACAATGCATAAACTGCCATATACACGTATTGTACAAACCAATACTGATAGTTTCACTTTCACATACATACAAATCCAAAAAACACCACATGCATCAAGAAGGCCGTAGACCGTAGATGGAGGCGGCGGCGGCGGCGCGCTACCACTGGCGCAGGGGCGGAGCCGAGCGGCGCCGGCGAGGAGAGGACGGTTCGGGCCGTCGGGCGGCAAAGCTCGGCGAGGAGCGGCGCGGATCTGGCCAGATCTGGCTCGGGCGGCAAAGCTCGGCGAGGAGCGGCGCGGATCTGGCCAGATCTGGCTGGAGATCCCCAGGCGGCGCGGGCGCTGGACATCCCGGCGGGAACAGCCGGCGGGCCGGGCCAGAGGAGGCATCGGAGGGGAGGCACGAGTGGGCGGCGGAGCCGCTGGAGGAGCAGAGCGGCGGCGCGAGGAGGCAGGGCCGCAGGGGCGCGAGCGGAAGGAGCCGCACGGAGGTAGAGGCGGCGGGCCGGCGGCGTAGAGGAGGAGCCGAGGAGCGGCGCGGATCTGGCCAGATCTGGCTCGGGCGGCAAAGCTCGGCGAGGAGCGGCGCGGATCTGGCCAGATCTGGCTGGAGATCCCCAGGCGGCGCGGGCGCTGGACATCCCGGCGGGAATGGCCGGCGGGCCGGGCCAGAGGAGGCGTTGGAGGGGAGGCACGAGTGGGCGGCGGAGCCGCTGGAGGAGCAGAGCGGCGGCGCGAGGAGGCAGGGCCGCAGGGGCGCGAGCGGAAGGAGCCGCACGGAGGTAGAGGCGGCGGGCCGGCGGCGTAGAGGAGGAGCCGAGGGGAGGCGCCGGGCGCGTGAGGAGAGAGCGGGGAGATCGAGAGAGAGCGAGAGAGAGAGGGAGATAGAGAGTCAGAAAGAGAGCCAGCTGAGTGGGCGTCGCCGCGTCGGGCGAGAAAAGAAGAAAAGGTGGGGAGGCCGGGAGGCCGGGAGGATGAGGAGGCATCGGGGCCCATCGGGCCATCCGCCATTGGCAGTTGGGCCGAGCCATTAGTTGGCTCGCGAGCTGGCTCGGGCTCGGCTCGTTTAAAATTCGAGCTTTTTTGCTGGCTCGGTTCGGCTCGTTTCATCCACGAGCCGAGCCAAGCCTTCACGAGCCCGAGCCGAGCCCGAGCTGGCTCACGAGCCCGAGCTTTTTTGCCAGCCCTAGTGACAGCTTCCTCGGCTCGTCAGGCGACAGCTCCGCAAACTTTCCCTGCTCATCGATCAGACACACACCACCCATCCATTTGTCAGTGAAGTTCTAGCTCACCAACGCACTGGTCATCGGCGGCAGCTTAAGTTTTGACGGGGTTTCCGCGCTGCTCACCGTCTCTGGGTCCAGCTCGCCGGAGAACCTTGCGGCGGCGACGTCCGTGGTCTCCCACTGCCCGATCACCTCGTCGAATTAATGTTATGACAAAGATTTACCAGTGCCTAATGTAAGAGTACTTTAGCATTTGAACCTAATGAATCACTGAGGACACTACTAATAAGTGAGAGCAAACATCACCGAGAGCAAATCAAATTGTAGTTATATGCCTGAGGAGGTCCTGTGCAGACATTCTAGCATCTTCATCTAAATTGATCCCTGGGAGGAGGCAAGCACCAAATATATAATGAGATCAAAGATTACTACAAGGTTATTGAATATAGCAACCCAGAAAAGACAATTATGCCAAGCACCATTGCTTCTATAGTTCTATCGGTTATTTGGAGTTCGGAAGATAGAGAGATAAAATGCGAGCGAATTGATGAAGCAAATAGTTTGATCGAACTGCATGTACACGAGAGACAGGAGCAGCATGATTTTCCCCCATAATTTGAGATTACAATCTCCTACAAAGGGACAAAGGCAGGATAATGGAAATCTATGGGACAGCACAGAAGCATAGTTTTTTCGTTTCGATCACTGCATTCGCCTTCAATAGTCAATACTTCAATCCAAGCCTTAGAAGTTTGGGGCATTGTAGGTTCAGTAATCATAAAATCAAAACAAATGCTTAGATGTCTAGAGATTTGGATTTCATTTAGAGTGATGCCCTTACACTTGATATACCATGGAAATTCACAGCGTAGTATAGAAAAGAACAAGTACTAAACACAAAGTTTGGATCCAGGCACTTATTGATCAATTAAAGATTTAACCATAAACCTCTCCTACTGGGAAAAATTGACCATACAGGAAACATTTACCAGTGCCTAATGTAAGAGTACTTTAGCATTTGAACCTAATGAATCACTGAGGACACTACTAATAAGTGAGAGCAAACATCACCGAGAGCAAATCAAATTGTAGTTATATGCCTGAGGAGGTCCTATGCAGACATTCTAGCATCTTCATCTAAATCACACCTTATAGTTGGTGCAGGTGATATTTTTAATAGAACATATGAAAGTCAATATTGGAACTGTGATTCATACACGTACAAGCAGGTCCACAAACCTGTGGGTGCATTGAGCAGCCAAATCTGACTGTTTGTATCCTGCCTTGCTCTCTTTGATCCAATCCTAAATGAAAAACAAAAGTAAAATAGCTAACTAACCATAAGCACCATCGGAAATATTTCTTGAAATATAAGTTACGTACTAAAGTAGGAGGATTCAAAAAATTTAAGGACAGTGGAAATTGACAATATGATGTGAGTCTACTTGTAAGAAGGAAATGGACAATATACACATTCTTCAGGCATAAAGAAGTGCAGTGCAACATAAACACAAATAAGTACCTGTTTGTAAATCCGTGCATTCCATTCTTGCTCACTGGAGACATTACACTTAACCAGCTCTTGCCTTTTAGCTGCAACATCTGGATTCCCTTTCCAGTAGGCATAAGGTTCTCTATCCACCCATTTCACCCTCTTATTGCCAGCATCCAAATCCTTCTGCAGCGCATCCCACGGCTTTATGTTGATCTCTGGCCTATCATCACAAACAGTCTAGTTAGGTGTTTGCGCTTTATCTGAAAATTAAAGCATAAAACAGCAAATTTAATTTGGTGAAGTTTTCACTACGAACTTAAATTTGTACACT
Source organism: Dendrocalamus latiflorus (assembly GCA_017311315.1). Classification (NCBI taxonomy): domain Eukaryota; kingdom Viridiplantae; phylum Streptophyta; class Magnoliopsida; order Poales; family Poaceae; genus Dendrocalamus; species Dendrocalamus latiflorus. The sequence goes on from CM029629.1 coordinate 34,323,804, forward strand.
TCTCTATATCCTAAACTTCAGAAAATTTATTGGTCATTCCCCTTGTGGTTCCCATTGCATTCACTGTGTTAGCAACAAAATAGCGGATGCAGCGACTACTGGCATAAACATGTGAATTCCCATTTCATACACACAGATAATGTACTCTGCTCTGCAAACTGGTGATAAGCTTACCCTTACTGGACATGACTATTTGAGAAATTGGTCTAGCATGGAAAGTTCTCCATTCTATCAAAGCTTGTGAATGCTATCTTTGTACTATTGCCAATAACAGCATGACTAACATAACATTAATGGTAAAGGAATCACAGCCTGTGGTAGTGTGGCTGCACTCTGGGATTCGTTGCATTTGTAACCAGTAGTAAGTAGTAACCCTAAGCCAGATTGTTAGTTAGCAAAGCAAAAAAAACACTAATGTAAGAGGGAAAGAAGCCAGGAGTAGTTACTTACCAGCCCCAGAAGGACCAGTCCGGGAAGACGACGTCGAGCGTCTCGTCGTCGCCGCAGTACCGGAAGAGCGGCGGCATGACGGTGGCGTTCTCCCCCTCGTACTGGTCGGCGCGGACGACGGGCCAATCGACGCAGTCGAACATGAGGTCGAGGTCGGGGACGCGGCCGGGGTACGGGCGGAGCAGCTGGAGGACGCCCCAGATAGTGAAGAGGTCGCGCGTCTGGAACGCCGGCGCGATGCGCTCGACGTAGGCGCGGCCGCGGAGGACGACGAGGCGGAAGCTGGCGGTGGCGCGGGCGCGGTCGAGCATCGCGCGGGTGATTCCCCCCGCGGCGCGCCATGGGTGGAGGTCCTCGTGGATGAAGCGGAAGTAGGCGGGGCAGTGGAGGACGGGGGGAGCGGAGGGAGTGGAGGCGTGGGGGAGAGGTGGAGATGGGGGAGCGGCGGCGCGGTGGAGGACGGGGGGAGCGGAGGGAGTGGCGGCGCGGTGGAGAATGGGGGGAGCGGCGGGAGTGGAGGCGCGGGGGTCCCGCCGCGAATTCCTAGGGTTTGGGGGGCAGAGGGGTCGGGGCTGCGGCGGATCGGAGGGGATCGAGGGGTTTGGGGGTGGGATCGGCCGATGGCGTAGGGAGGGGGTACTGCAGATCCATTGAAGGATGATCGTCGGATATGGTTGAGTAAGGAGAGAGAATAGAGGAGAGTTAATCTGGTGCGGACGTTTTTAGGATGGTGTAATTCTGGGTGCATATTGTGGTGTGGACGTAGTTAAGGTCATGACTGTGGAGCAGGTAATTGTTGGGTGGATGTAGGATAATTTTAACTGGTGGTTTATTAGTTTAGATAATGAGCATGTCAACACAAGAAGAACACAGCTGATTGCAATATGAAAACGTAAGAATCACCTCAAGACAATATAACCAGTCCAAGATATATTGATGCGCAGAGAAAGATAAATGAGATGAAGCCCCTGAAACAAAGAACAGTGATTGTTAGTGAAAACAAAATCTTTTAGTGTCAGCATTATCTTCATACGATATCATGAAAACAAGGAAATGACTGAAATTGCAGAGCTGACCATATAACACCCCATCCAACACCATTGCAAGGACAAGGGCAGATTTCAGCAAATTTCTCAGCATCACTTGAATGAACTCTTCAGGATATCAAATCATCATAGATATCTAGATAATTCAACAACATTTAACTTAGAAGTACAATAGGTAACTCACTGCTTATTCTAACATAAAACTACAAGGAAAGGCATTTTTTTCTTACCGTAAACTGAAAATAAGCTATTCATCACACCTGTCACACACAAACAAACATAAGAACTACATTTCCAACCATACAATTTGAGTTCCCGAAGTGCAAAATAAACGAAAAGAACATATTCGGAAGGGGTCTTCATTCTCACCTATGAACAGAATCACATACTTCAGAATATGGAAAGTTGTAAATTCTTGTATAACCCAAACAACAGCAATGAATATGATGAATCCTGGAAAGTTATATTGTCAGTAGCATGCTGCAGAGTAAGGTTCTAAATGAAGATGAAGTCATCTTAGTGCATACCTATGCAAAGCCAACAAAGAAACCACTGCATAATTGAAGCAAGAGATGATAATACTTGAGTAAATGACCATGATTACTGAGTGAAACACGCAGGAAGAGACAAATCAAGGAAATAAAAAAATGCAACAATAATTTAGTGAACTTACATTTTTAGCAACAAAAAGAACGACAATTAATGCAAGTATGAAGCAACCCGCTGCGATTCTTGTAGTGAGGAGATTTGTGGATGCTAGTGCTTTTTTGCACACCAAAGGAAACGTAATCTTCAAGCAAACCAGACATCAACAGGATATTTACCTCTCATCACCCATAATGCACTATTTTGAAAGTACATAGTGCCCTTAGAATGCACGTCAGTGTAACAGCATATGCACCTACTTCCCAAATCCAAATTGCGATCTCTTGACTTGCACACATCCAATGGAAGGCACTTCTCCGTAAATTTAACTAACCATGGAAGGTATTAACCAGAGATAAAAGTGGCAAATTACATAGCTCCACAGATGTTCAGAAACTAAACGCTACTTTTAAGCTACGGCTGCCAAAAAGGCATTTCATCGAACATGTTAAGGGCATAACATTGCCCTCACCTTCATCATCACCATCATCCATCTTACCTCCACTCATCCATCTCCATATCTAGCGCTAACCAGGAGGTAGGTGCAGTCAATCTATATCTTTTTGAACGGGACCAGGCAATCTATATCATGTATATTACATTTTTTTTGGAGAGGAATGTACATTACGTTGTTAGATGTACAAAATAGGCACAAGTTAATGACTTTAGTGACTACATGCTGTAACCTTATCTAATAAAATGTAAAAATACTTTGCATAATATTTTAAGCTAACTGATTCTAAAGTTCTTTGTAGAGCCTCCTGATCTTTGTGACACCTAGAATGAAGCAAGGGACAACTAACCTAAAATTCGTGACGCACACAGAGCGAATGCCAGCATCTGCAGCCGCCCTACACGCCACGGGGACGACATCCGAAACCTGCCCAAGATCAGCACCACATTTGCTTCAGATGTTGTAGGGATTCAGGGAGACCAAATATAACAGTAGGCATCAATGGCATCCTCAGTTGTACCACTAAGTCGGCCTTGATCGAGTTGAGCCACTCCACTTCAGTCCTCAGAATCCACTCGCGGGGCACCACGGCTGTCTGATGGTACTGCATTTCGCATGGTACAGTCAAGCATAAGCAGGACACAACACAGCATGACACGACGACGATATACGAAAATCTACCAGGTAGAATAGAATTGGCTTGCGGTTCCGAGACCAACCTTCTCGAGGGAGGCGAGGTGGTCGACAGTGAGGGCGTCGGCCTGGACGGAGCCGCAGTCGAGCAGGACCTTGCGGTTGTGGAGATTGGGGGACTTGATCTCGGTGGTGAAGACGAACTCCGGCGCGCCGGTGACCACGTGCACGTCGTGCCCAGCGGTGATCAGGTGCCTCACCACCTGCAAAAGCAGCCGGTCAAATTGGCTAGAACATCAATTTGTGCCCAGAGACCACGAAGAGAGGAGAGGGGGGGAGAGGAACCGATCGGAGGCGAGAGGGACCTCGAGGGTGCGGGTGGGTGATGTAGTAGGCGAAGACGAGGTGCTGCGGCGGCGCCGACACCGACGCCTCCTCGTCGTCACCTTCCAGAATCCTCATCCCCCGACTGATTGCTCATGTCCCCCAATTCTCCCGGGGCTCCGAGCTCTGTGCTGTCTGTTTGCGCTACGACTCTCCTCTCCTCTGCTCTTTTATAAGATCATTCTCTCTGGATCGCACACGAGCTTGGACCATGGGAGCATCTAATCCATGGGGAGCAAGAGCGAGCAAATGAAACCGAATCAAAAGGGGAACTCAACCCTAGAGAGGCAAGGTACGTGTTAGATGAAACTCACCGGCTTCAGCTCCCGGTCTTTGGCCGGCGCAGCCTCTGGCGGCGCGCTCTCGACAGATCCGGGCTTCGCAGTGGCGCCGTCGGGGGAGGAGGAGCGGGAGGAGGAGCCGGCGGCGGCGCGGGAGTCGATTGGGGGGGGCGGGGGAGGCGGCGGCCTTCGGGGGAGGCGGGGGAGGCGGCGGCCGATTCGGGGGAGGCGGCCGATTCGGGGTTTAGGGTTAGGGGGAGGCGGCGGCCGATTCGGGGTTTAGGTTTAGGGGGAGGCGGCCGATTCGGGGGAGGCGGGGGAGGCTTTCCAGAAGACGCGCGGCCGATTCGGGGGAGCCTCAGGGACGCGGAAGGGGTACTGCAGATCCATTGAAGGATGACCATCGGATATGGTTGAGTAAGGAGAGAGAATAGAGGAGAGTTAATCTGGTGCGGACGTTTTTAGGATGGTGTAATTATGGGTGCATATTGTGGTGTAAACGTAGTTAAGGTTATGACTGTGGAGCATGTAATTGTTGGGTGAATGTAGGATCATTTGAACTGGTGGATTATTAGTTTAGATATGTCCATTGCCATGGACATGCATGCATGCATGCATGCGCGGTCCTAGCTAGCTGCTAGCTTACATTGAGATGGAATACACATTGATCGATATACCCGTGCATGCTTAGTTAAAATACACATGCATCTATACTAATAATCCACCACTTCAAATTATCCTACATCCACCCAACAATTATCTGCTCCACAGTCATGACCTTAACTACGTCCACACCACAATATGCACCCAGAATTACACCATCATAAAAACGTGCGCACCAGATTAACTCTCCTATGTTCTCTCTCCTTACTCAACCATATCTGATGGTCATCCTTCAATGGATGTGCAGTACTCCTCCCGCGTTCGTGACGCTCGCCCCCCTATACTCACCGCCACCAGCGCCTCCCGTCTCCACCTTGCCTCCCTTCTCCACTACGCCATCCGCGCCGCCATCTGCCTTCTCCACATCCACCGCCGCTCCTCCATCCGAGCCACCAACCGAAGCCCTTCTCCTTGCCCCACCTCGGCGCTGCCGCTCTCACCTGCTCCTCACTGGATCCGCCTCTCCGGCCGCCTACATCGCCTCCCTTCGCCGCTTCTCCACCCGCGCTGCCTTCTCCGGTGCGCCGCCACCTCTACTCGTCGGCCGCCCTGCTGCCTCTCCTCTCCTCCCTCCTCCACATCCGGCCGCCTGTCTCCACCACTCGCCACCGTCGTCCCTCTTCTCCGGCCGCCGCATAATCCTCCCCTACACCTGCATTTCTCACTCCCTCTCCCCTGCTGCTCGTCTCACCGAGGGCCGCCGTCCTCACCAACACGTCGCCATAGCCCGGTCCTTGCGTCCACCTCAACGCCTCCCCTTCTGCACCGCCATCTCCATCGACACCGAGAAGGAGGCGCCGGACGCGGCAGCCGCCGCCGAGAAGGAGGAGGTACGCGTGGTTTTTAGTCGACTAAATCCTTAAGAATCCAGTCGTTTGTGAGTTCCATGTGGTAGTGGAGGTCACGGCTGCGAAAGGCGCCGCCGCCTTTGGGTGTGTGTGTGTTTGTGTGGAGATGGTGACCGAGATGGCGATGCGGGGGGAGCCGTGGCGGCGGCCGGAGGAGGAGCAGGCGGAGGCCGATCGGGTGCGCGAGCTGGAGCTGGAGCTCTTCCGCAGTGGCTCCGCGCCGCCCACGGTCGAGGGCTCCATTGGCGCGCTCCACGGCGCCGGCGCCGATGTGTTCTTGGAGGACGACATCTGGGCCGACCAGATCTCGCGAGGGCTCTTGCGGCAGTGGACCCGAGCCACCCGCAAGGGACCAGGGGGCGCGACGCCCGCGGCATGAGCGTGCTTCAGCAGCACGCGGCCTTCTTCGACCGCAATGGCGACGGGATCATCTACCCCTGGGAGACCTTTCAAGGTTAGGTTTGGGCGCCCATGTCTGGCGATTACTCATCTCGCGATCTATCAGATCAGTCTTGTCTCTCCCGTCTCGGGCAAGCAGTCAGAAATCACACCTCTATTCTCTCCAAATGAGATAAGAGTTAGCGTGTAAAGCAAAAATATTCTCTCCAATCAATAACTATACTTCTGCAGCTGTAATGAGACTTTTTTTTGCACGCCCTTGTTTTTTCAGGCCTGCGAGCAATAGGGTGTGGGTACCCTGTATCCTTTTTTGGCTCCGTGCTCATCAACCTCTTCCTCAGCTATCCCACTCAACCGGTAAAGTTTGGCCTTTGTCCTCATCTTTAAGTCTGGACTATACTGTTAACTATAGTGTTAATCTGGAGTCTGGATGGGATCATGTGAAGTCAAATTATTGTGACTCATCTTTAAGCCAAAAAGTTTTGTCTGAATGTCACATCACTTTCTTTTGTAAGTGAGAAGAGATATCTCTAGGCTCTCTAGGAACTTTCCTTTCAGAGTACCCAATACTCCATTATATCTTCGTTCTTTAGCTTGAACATTATATGTTACCACAAGTCAAAAGTGTGTGTGTTTGCGAGGAGACACATATGAATTTATGTTTTTTTTCCTAAAATGTAGGGATGGATACCTTCTCCTCTGCTCTCAATCCATATAAAGAACATTCATAAGGGTAAGCACGGGAGTGACTCTGAAACATATGATACTGAAGGGAGGTATGTATGCATAATGCACTTGTAACAGTCTAATCACTACTTTTCTGCAGAAAGATCACAATTATCATCTCAGCAATTAAAATTTTAACTGGTTTTACTTACTGTTGTATAGGTTTGATCCATCATAATTTGATGCTATATTCAGCAAGTATGGTAGAACTCAGCCAAATGCTTTGACAAAAGACGAGTTGAGCTCGATGCTTAAAGCCAATCGTAATATGCATGACTTTATTGGCTGGTAAGCGCATAAGCGAATTAATAATATTGTTCTTTACCTATTTTCAGTTACAATTTTATACGTGGTTGTTCTTACTTCTTAAAGATCTGGTATTAAATATACAAGACTAGAATATTGGAAAAAATAGTGACATGCTCAAGCATTTGTAAAGGATGTACTCTATAGTCTCCTACCAAATATTGTCAATCCTGTGATGACCATATGAGCATCATATTGCTTTACTTGTGTGCTACTATGTTCTGTTCATTTGAACTCTGTTCTTAAAATGCAATTGCTGAATATTTATCACCCGATCTTGTTCACACAGGGTTGTTAGTGCCGGTGAATGGATGTTACTGTACAGCGTGGCAAAGGATAAAGAAGGCCTGTTGCAACGAGAAACCATTAGGGGCCTCTACGATGGCAGCCTATTCGAACGACTGCAGGACAGCAAGAAATCTTTCTGAATTCTTAATGCACATTTTAAAAATGTATATCTACTACATGCTTACTGCTAAACTGAGGTCTATTTTTAGGCAACGATGCAATTTTAAGACTGAATCATGCCTGGACATAGAAATAAATTGTATGTGTATTAGGGATGATCAGCTACAAATATTTTACTAAGCTAAGATACTTTCTTATTAGTAGCTTTGGCTCTCTAATTAATGGGCAGCAAGCATACAGATATTTCAAGGACGTTTGCAGCAAATGCTTTTTGGTATTCCCAAAGACCCAAGCTAAATGATAATTATCCTATTGTGCTAATCAGCTGTTGTAGTATCGTTTATGATACCTGAAGATGCTTACCGTATTTCATTTGGTTTCTGCCACCCTAGATCACCCTGCTGCACATATGGGATTCCTAATTTTCTTCTTGTGCTTTGATATAGAACTCATATCTTTCTGTTCAATTTTACTCGTCCCTCTTCCGAAAGATGGTCAATTTAAGTTTGGTTGCTAAACTGTCTGTAACCCATATGCAGGTTCACAGTTAAAATTGGATAGGGGTGGGCTTGATCAATTCTTTCGACATGCTCCCAAATTTTGATCCGTTTTGTTCTTTCCGGGAAACCGATGCCATCGGATGTTTCTTCCAAGTGTGAACTCAGCCAGATTTGCTAATTATGTGGTCAGCAGTCAGCACATAGTGCCCCTGCATCATCACAACTCTGTTGGCTTATGCATTGGTTCTTTTCGGTGACTACTAAGTTTCTCCGCATGCGGTATGCGTTCAGTTAATGCTACTTGGTTACGGAAAAAAGTTGTTAAGTGGAAGCTGTTTGATACTGTTTTGACTTATATTACAGGTGAAGGAGCTTGAGATTTATTTTGTTGATTGTCCACAGATAGCAAAAACTGTGGAAGTGTATTTTCAAAATCTTTGGACACTTTCAACGCTCAATTCAACCATTTGGTATCTAATTCAACTGTTTCAATTCAACTGCTCCAACCTCCCCGGGCTGCCCACCAGGCACCAGGACGTCGACATCGTCGTCATCAGGGAGAACACCGAGGGCGAGTACTCGGGGCTCGAGCACGAGGTCATGCCCGGGGTCGTCGAGAGCCTCAAGGTATGGCCAATCGCGCGCCCTTGTTGATCTGTGTTGGTTGGAGGATCGCCACTCTGCATTGATTGGCGCGTGATGTGTGTTTCTGCGACGCTGTGATGGAATTCATGGTCACTATTGCTGGTACAGGTTATGTGATTGGTAGATTTTACAGATCATAGTTAGTCCATGGATGAGATGAGAGTTACCTATTGCAAAGTTTCTACTATTAGAGTAGATCACATGATTTATTTGCTATGGAAGTGATGTTGTTAGCTTGTTAGCTCGCATGCGTAATATTGAGTTCATCGGAATTTGTGGCCACAGAATCTATATAAATAAGATGTTTTTAGAAATTTACTGTTCACACGATATTTTATATCGTTGTAGCAATTCATGCCTCATAAGTTTGCAATTGGAGTTATGGGCACAGTTGCCGGTACAGCTCTGTAGAACTGCAAAATTTAGAGTCCCAATTTGCAGTGCCATTAAGGATGAGATGATGCCAATTCACTGGCATTTTTTTGTTTTAATGTTTAGCGTGTGCCTTGGTTTTCCAATCTTGAGATGTAGATTATCAGGCTTTTCTTTCAGTATGTACCAGTTTAATTGAACTCATAGGCCATTGTTTGCCTGGTAAATGTTTGGGTAGTACAAACTATGAATTTGAGTAATTTCCTCCATTACTTACAAGTTGGAATATTGCGCGAATGTAATGCATTTGCGGTTGACTCAGCTGTGAAGCTTCTTGTTTAGTTCATGATTGGTGTATTCGATACCAAACACTATAGGCCTTCTGTAGAATATACTGTTGCTAACTTGCTATTATTTGGTCAGTCTGTGATGTGGCATACCATGAGGTTGATATCATGGATTTGGGATGTATGTATCCTTGGCAATAGGCACTGTCGTCTCCAGATAAACTGATGTGTGAATTTATTATGCATTGATTTATAGATTTGCTTGTATATGTTGTATTGCCAATACATGAATATCCACAAGGTTAGTGTGGTTTCTCTTATTATCAAATAGATCAAGATATGCTGAAGGTGCTGTCCATATTTAAATATTAACAATATTTAAAGCATATATGCTTATTTTCTTATCTTTTTTACTTTCGTGTAAGCCTTTAATCAGTTCTCTTATAGTCTTATGTGTCATGAGGTGCTACATGAGTTTGCTCAGGAATCTCTTAATGAAAAAACGCGCTCAGCTTATGCTTTCCTTGTCAGTTTGTTCTCTCAGATGTTTTTCCTTCTTACTTTTTTTAGAAATGAGAACACAATTTCCTCCCTACACTTACTGAATGGATTTTCTAGGTGATCACGAAGTTTTGCTCTAAGAGGATTGCCAAATATGCTTTTGAGTATGCTTACCTTAACAACCGAAAGAAAGTCACAGCAGTGCATAAAGCAAACATCATGAAGCTTGCTGATGGTTTGTTCTTGGAGTCTTGCCATGAGGTTGCCTCAAAATATCCTGGTATTCAATATAACGAAATCATTGTTGACAACTGCTGTATGCAACTTGTTGCAAGGCCTGAACAATTTGATGTTATGGTATGCATCTAATTATCCTGGTATTCCCGAATGTTTCTTTTAAGTATGCCATACCTTGAGGCTACGTGCAGAATTTCTAACTTGCTTTCTTTGGATTCTTTTGGTAGGTTACACCTAATCTTTATGGCAATTTGGTGGCCAACACAGCTGCAGGTATTGTTGGAGGGACAGGTATCATGCCTGGAGGTAGGGTTTCAGTTTGTACTTTGTTTCCGTGGTCATTTCTACATGCAAATAATGAACACGCCAACACTTCATACTTGTAATTCTCACAATATTTTGTTGGTCTCTGACTAATGTAATTATGCTAGGTGTTTTGTGTTTATCTTTTACATAATATTAGCCTTCATCGATTCTTTTGGAATAATTACATAAATATTACTAATCTTCCTTTTTTTGTGAGATTTCTAAGCGTTGATTTCATGTGCATCCCTAAAATGTCGCCGTGGCGTTAGCACGGACACTATACTAGTTGAGGTTAATTGCGAAGAGGTCGTTGAACTACTAGTCGTTTTATGGGTGAGCTGGCCAGCTCAAGCATAGGCCTTGCAAAACTGAGCAACACGTACAAATGCATGGAGAATGGGGCTTCCCTGTTTCTGCGGCTGTGTTTTCATTTGCCCCCCCCCCCCCCAAATCAAATGACTGAGAAACGACCACGTGGCAAAAATAATAGCTCACATGATTTTTCTTTTCACTCTTGTGATCTTATTTTGATGTTTTTTATTACTGTTAATAAGTTTTATTTATATCTTTTAAAATAGTAATTAATTATATTTCAATGTAATAACTTGCCTGGTATAAGTTGCAGTGAGTCACGGAACTTAAAAGGTAGCCTTTTTTCTCAGCTGAATAGATACAATTTCGTAAATATTGTTGTTTCTGATAATAGGCTTAAAGAAAATGTTTTTGTGATACAACGTTATATGCCGAAGCAGTATAATACCTAAGTTGTGATAGTAAATGACAATACTCCTTTCTTTTTTGACATCGGTAATGATCCTAGTTATCATATCTGATAGCATATATCTTCGTGCTCCTTGACAGGAAATCATCCAATATATACTTATAATCATCACTGTAGAACTTGATGATATCTTTCTTATCAGGTTTTTTACCTGGACGAACCATCATATACCCTGCTGCATAAGGTATATGTGTTTTTTCCTCGTCATTACCCACCTTATAGGGAAGTGTCTCGACATCGCCAACCATGAATTGGCTTGGGGACCGCTTAGAGGTAGTCGTTTTATTGATCATCTTTATATAAGATGGATACTGGGAGTTATCCTTGTTCTTACTTGAGTTCCTTTCTGTATTCTTTAAGTTCTGGATTGATTCTAATTTATCGGATGTCGAGTTTAGTATGATATCACTATCATCATTAGATGGGCATTGAACGCTATCCCTATCTTTTTTTACCCTGACAATAAGCCCTGATGCTGACAGCTATAAGCTCAGTACCACATTACTTTTCAGCGTAATACCTTACAAGATCGTATATCTCCTTAAGTATGAGTTCCTTTGGAATGAGGGTATCATCAAACGTTAATTTTATTGCAGTCGAAAGAGTTATCGTAGAGGTGTTACAGTCAGTATTAATTTTGTAGATAAGCGTAAACTTCGTCCTACCTTGTATTCGTGGGTATACATGCTGTATTAATAGTGACATAAAGGCCGCAAAAATAAAGTCAATGCTACCTACCGTTGGGTATGGTTCCTTGAACTCATGCACGGCTATAATAAGTCCAGGGTGTGGCTCTACGCATCTAGTATACAGAATAGACTTACGCAAAGATTTGATAATGAAGATGGTATCCTTGTTCTTATTTTTGTTCTTGTTCAAAGATTGATTATTAATGATAACATTTAGGTCTAGTGCATTTCGTGGTGGATTTTCCCATCTGTCTTAGTTTATTAAAGCTATTAGACAGACGTGTGTGTACCTAGGTTTGACCTCCTCTAGCTATACTAGAGCCGACACCTGATAAAATTAAAAAAGATATCTTTCAGTGTAGTGATACTGAAATATATCTTGTGAGATGCATACATGTGTGAGTATACTTTAATCTCTCACACGAATAATCCAAAAATCACAAATTACAATCAAAAGTTATAAGCCGCAGTAAAAAAAAAAGCCCTATGTCCATTACCATGGACATGCATGCATGCATGGGCGGTCCTAGCTAGCTGCTAGCTTAGGGCGTCCGCAATGGTAATAGCTAGTACTAGCTATATAGTCAGCTGACGTGGAGGTGAGAGACAAAAGCAAAAACTATTTTATACTGTTGGACCCACATGCTCCTCTCTCATGTTCTTGGACTACGTGAAATAGATCAGCTATTTGCTCGTCGCTAGTGACTACTCTCTCTCCTACTTTTTCCTTGCCACATCAGATCTAGCTAACTAAGAGCAAGTTTAATAGTATAGATAGCTGCTACCTCCAATACATTTCCATGTCATCAAAAGGTAAGATGCAGCCAACTCATACAATAAGCTGGCTATAAGTTGTCTCTACAAGAGCTCTCAATCATTTAATACATACATGGGTATTGGTCATTTAATACATGCATGGGAATAGCAGTTAGTTCTATTGGTATATGCATGGATAACGCCTCTTTTCCTGTGCTATAGCCTGACTCTTGCATGGGAGCCGGCTTGGCTCTCTCTCTCCTTTTCTCTCCCCTCCACATAGGACTATGCTGACATGGATTCCCTTATAGCTAGCACAGTCAGCCTTATTAAACTTGCTCTAAATAGTCAGCTGTTGGAGACGCCCTTACATTGAGATGGAATACACATTGATCGATATACCCGTGCATGCTTAGTTGAAATACACATGCATTGAGGTTAATTGCGAAGAGATCGTTGAACTACTAGTCGTTTTGCCAGCTTAAGCATAGACCTCAGTAGCTTCCATACTTTGCAGAACTGAGCAACACGTACAAATGTGTGGACGCTTAGGGCATTCCCAATGTAGAAATTATGAGGTAGTTTTTATACTTGCCAATTAATGTAGACACTACCCATGAAAACTATACTCCCAATGGTTAGTTTCTACAAATAAAATTTTCATCCAATCATCTATCTTCTCTCTCCTATCATCTACCTATCACAGCTCTTTCTATCTTGGTTACTGTGTAGACATGGTTTCTTGTATAAGAAACCATTTCCTTATCTCTCCTCCTTAACTCCAATGACACATCAGCATTTTGCCTACTTGGCACCTTATTTAATGCCATAGAAACCACCCATTGGGACTGCCCTTACAAATCGATCGGGCGGGCCATCGTTGTGCTTTAAAATCCATGCTTGACTATCTTTACTATTATAAAAATATGAGTTGGTGGTCGTCGGTCCGTTCTCCCTTCTCTCTTCTCAGTCGTCCGATCAAAGATCAGCCGTCCAAATCCGCATGTAGATAGTTCTTCCGCTCCTCATAGAAAAGGTTGGGCCGACACGTAGGCCGTGCTCCTCTTCTCTTCTCCCACATCTTCCGCCTCTCGCAACCACTCTACCTCCTGCAACCGCTGCCTCCTTCTATCCCCCGAACCCTCGTGCCGCGCCTCCTCCTTAGCGCCGCCACCAATTCCTTCCTCGTATGACAGTATCTGGTCGCAGTCCCCCAACTTCCCCCAGCAGCGCCGCATTCCCTTATCGCCGCCTCCCCAGCGCATTTGTCCGCCGCCTCTTCTCCCTATTTGCTCGCCGCCGCCTCCTTTTCCCTTGAACCCTCGTGCCGCGCCTCCTTCCCCTCGGCGCCATGGTCGAAGGGGGCCGTGGTCGAAGGGGGAAGTGGCCAACGTCGAAGGGGACAGTAGTTGAAGGGGGCAGTGGTCGAAATCGGGGTCGTGGCCGAAGTCGGGGCCGAGTAGGCTGTCGCCGATAGTCGGGCGACAGGGCACAAGCGCACCGGAGGCCTGCCAACGTATGACCACCAGCGATGGTCGACCGCTCCCGACCTACGATCACGCGTGATGGTCGACGGCTTCTAACTTATGACCACTAGGTGTGATCGACGATTTCTAATTTATGACCATGAGAACTGGTCGATGTGTTTCGACTTACGACCATGAGGTGTGATTGATGTCTTCCGACTTACGACTACGAGCGCTGGTCGATGTGTTCCGACTTACAACCACAAGGTATCCTTGATGGCTTCCAATTTACGACCACGAGCGATAGTCGTCGGCTTCCGATGTACGACCATGAGCCATTGTCACAGGCTTCTGATTTAGGACCATGATCGATCGTCGCCCGTTGCCAACTTACGACCATCAGCGATGGTCGACCGCTCCTGACCTACGATCATGCGCGATGGTCGACGGCTTCCGACTTACGACGACAGGGTGTGCTCGATGGCTCCTAACCTATGATCATGAGGTGTGGTCGATGTCTTCTGACTTATGATCACGAGGTGTGATCGATGGCTTTCGACTTGATGGATTTAAAAACTTTTAGAATATATTTGTATGTATATTCTAAAATTTTTTACTACCTGTGAATTTTAAAATATGTAGTATGATAAATTTTAAAAATTTGTAGCAATGTACGGACATTCAACTAGTATATGTATATGTTGGTCTCGGGCACAAGGTAAATATATTGGGCCAGGCTGCCTGTTCATCCGGCCGTTTCGCGTCCTTGCTAGAAGGCTGCCAATTCATCGGGGCGTGCGATCTTTGAGTGATATTTCTTTAGTTAGTGATGTCTCATTTTCTTGACCTTGGTAGAGCGCTCTAGAAATGACCCGTAGACGGTAAGGAAGAAATTTAAATCCTAGTTATTTTTACTTTATGGTTTATGGGTTATAATTTACGGTTTCTTTAAATAAATAAATAGAATAGTTTTTTAATCAATTTATTGACATTTAATTTATTCACATATATGATCATACTAGGATCAAAAACTATAGGCCACAAAGAAATAGTCTAATTCTCGCATTTTAGGATGGGCCGTACGTGCGAAATCCAACTCGCCTTAGAGCATCTGTAGTGTATGAAAATAGAGGGTCTTAAGCCACCTTAAGGTCAACCTTATACATTACAGGGGTGACCTTAAGCAGGCTATAAGCAAAAAAGGTTTAAGGCTGGTCCTCAAGCTAAAGACTTGGCCATAAGCATTAAAATACAATTTTTCTTTATCTGCCGAGTGAGACCGTCTTAAGACCCCTTGGGTTATATACACTATGGAGTCGACCTTAAGATTTAGATGAGATCCATCTTAAAGTCCCTTGGGTTATATACACTATAGATGCCCTTACAGCCTGGGCCTTTGTTTGAGCTCTCTGACACACGGGTAGGCAAACGAGCTAGCTGGACATTTTCTTGCACGATTCTGTTTTCTAAGACGAGAGCGAGCTACCTACCCATATCTCCCACCGGATTTGCTGTACATCTCGCTATTCCAAAAAAACACACACAAATTTGGCAAATGCTAAATAGTGAATAATCACTGCTCTCTACGTCCCATAATTTAAGTCTTTATTTTTTTAATAAATATCATCCCATATTTTAAGTCTATTGTGAAGACTAAAAGTGCAATTGTTACAATATTTTTATCATATACCTCTATTTTAATGCTAAAAAAAGTGAGTAGCTACAGTTGTAGGACTGAATGGCAACAGATAAGGTGAATGGTGCCATCCAAAATTTTTCCCCAAGTATTATTGATCCAATTCTCAAATAACTACAGAGTTACAGATAATAGAATCCACAGCAAAAACCCCGAATCAAAAAGCTCAAGGAACCAAACTTCAAGAAAGTCCAAACCCTAGATATATAACTAACTTGTTGTTAACAATCAACCCCTAGTGGTCAGACCGCCGGCACAGGGGTCACTCTGACCTGCAGTAGCGATTGAACTACCCTCTATTCCAGAAAAGGCCGAAATGATCACTTTTGGGGCAACTCTTAAAATACAAGTTCAAATGCTATGAAAATTTATATATATCTTGTTTAAGATCTCATGGACCTATTCCACCTATGGATCGCAAAAACCCATATTAAAGTTCAAACCTTTTTGATATTTGAACAATTGCACTAAAACTGGGCAAAATACAAAAACGGTGAATATGACTTGCTCGTGGATAGAGGATGATCAAGATGGTCTAGGTATATTTCCACATATCATAGTAAGCAAAAACACCAAAAAAATCTAACAAAAAACTCTGAGATCATGAAATCACTTGGTGAGACCAAAATCAAGCAAAACCGACTTTCATCATGAGCTTGCCATCAAAGTGTCTAGATATGTGAAGATTAATTTTGAAAAGTTATTTCCATCTCTTATACGTTTTTGGCACAACAAGATCAAGAAGATGGAAGGGAAGAGGAAAAACAAACCAAGTCAAGGGAAAATCAATCAACACAAGAAAGATTCATGGAGATGAATACAAATTAATCTAGTTCTACTTAAAGATGAAAATTTTATGACCACAGCACCTAACCCTAACACTTGTGAACACTTGGTCACAAGAGAGCATGGTTGGATGATTAACTACAAGTTTCCATCCTAACCCGTTAATTAGGTGGGTTAGCCAGTCACATCTAACTCTTAATGGATACTATCTATTTAACATAATAGAGAAAATCCGATAACACCACGCACATGGATTTTAACTCACATACTATACTTATGCACGCTTTTCAAAATGTATAAGTTCAAATCCACTAAGTCTTTAGCTTTAATTCAACTTAATCTTCTCAGCTTCTCCTTGACCTAAGCCGCTCTCTCAAGTGCCGCAGTTTTGCTTCAAGATGTTTTTGGTATTTTAGTCAAACTACTAAAATAACACCTCGCGGTTATAAGTCGAAAGACATCAACCACACCTCGCGATCGTAGGTCGAGAGCCCTTAAACACACATCGCCGTCATAAGTCGGAAGCCATCAATCATCACACATGATCGTAGGGCGAGAATGGTCGACCATCACTGGTGGTCATAAGTTGGTAGCGGTCAAAGATCAATCGTGGTCCTAAATTGGGAGCCTTCGACAATGGCTTATGGTCGTACATCAGAAGCAGACGACCATCGTTCGTGGTCGTAAGTCAGAAGTCATCGAGGATACCTCATGGTCGTAAGTTAGAACACATCGACCAGCGCTCAGCGCTCGTGGTCGTAAGTCGGAAGACATCGACCACACCTCATGGTCGTAAGTCGAAACGCATCGACCAGTGCTCATAGTCGTAAATTAGAAGTCATCGATCACACCTTGTGGTCATAAGTTAGAAGCCGTCGACCATCGCACGTGATCATAAGTCAGGAACGGTCGACCATCGCTGGTGGTTGTACATTGGCAGGCCTCCAGTGTGCTTGTGCCCTGTTGCCCAACTACCGGTGCCAGCTTGCTCAGCCCCGACTTCGACCACGGCCCTTCGACGTTGACCATGGCCTCCTTCGACCATGGTCCCTTCAACCACGGCCCCGACTTCAACCACAGCGTCGACTTCGACCACGGCCTCAACTTCAACCACGACCCCCTTCAACTTCGACCACTACCCCCTTCAACCACTGTCCCCTTCAATGTCGACCACTTCCCTCTTCGACCATGGCCCCCTTCGACCATGGTTTCGACTTCGACCACGGATCTTCGATTTCGACCATCGCTTGTGTTCGTAAGTCGAAAGACATCGACCACACCTTGTAGTAGTAAGTCGAAACACATTGACCAGCGCCCATGGTCGTAAATCAGAAGCCGTCGATCACACCTCGTGGTCAAAAGCATGTTACAATCTATGGAGAGTACGAGACCTTGTGGGTCTTGCCGTTGACCTTGTGGCCCTCTTCAACTTCGACCACTACCCCCTCGACCACTGTTCCCTTTGACCACGACCCTTCGACGCCGACCACTTTCTCCTTCGACCACGGCTTTGACTTTGACCAAGGATCTTTGACTTTGACCACGGATATTGGACTTTGACCACTGCCCCTTCGACCACTATCCCCTTCGACCATGACCCTTTGACATCGACCACTTCCCCCTTCGACCACGGATCATTGACTTCAACCAGGTTCTACGACTTCGACCACGGCCCCCTTTGACTACGGCCCTTCGACGTCGACCACTTCCCCCTTCGACCACCGTCCCCTTCGACCACTGTACCCTTCGACCATGGCCCTTTGACGTCGACCACTTCCCCTTTCGACCATGGCCCCCTTAGGCCAAGACTTCGTCTTCGACCATGGATCTTTGACTTCGACCATTGCCCTCTTCGACCACTGTCCACATCGACCATAGCACTTTGATGACCATAGCCCTTCGACATCGACCACTTTCCTCTTTGACTACTGTCCCCTTCGACCACGGCCCTTCTAGTCAACCACTGTCCCCTTCGACCACGGCCCTTCGACGCCAACCGCGGCTTTGACTTCGACTACTGTCCTCTTCAACCACGACATCGACTTTGATCACGGATCTTCGACTTTGGACATGGCCCCTCAACCAAGCCCCTTTGACCACAGCCTTGATATCGACCACACCCCCATGTCGACCATGGCCCCAACGTTGACCACGGCCCTTCGACTTCGACCGTGGACCGACTTCGTCTACAACCCTTCGACTTTGACCACTGCCCCTTTGACCACTGTCCCTTTTGACCACGGTTTGGACTTCGACCATGACCCTTCGACTTCCACCACGGCCCTTCGACTTCGACCGTAGACCGACTTCGTCCATGACCCTTCGACTTCGACCACTGCCCCCTTCGACTACTGTCCCCTTCAACCACGGTTTGGACTTCGACCATGACCCTTCGACTTCGACCATGGCCTGACATCGACCACAACTCTTTGACTTTGACCGCGGATCGACTTCGTCCATGCCCCTTCGACTTTGACCACTGCCACCTTCGACCACTGTCCCCTTCGACCATGGCTTGAAATTCAACCACGGCCCTTCAACTTCGACCACGGCCTGACTTCGACCACGACCCTTCGACTTCGACCACGGATCTTTGACTTCAGCCATGGCTCCCTTCAACCACAATTTCGACTTCGGCCATGGCCCCTCGACCACGGCCCCATTCAACCATAGCACCGACTTCGACGACCATCTTGGGAGACCAAAATCGCCAAACAGCGTGATTGGCTCCGAGCAAAGAGCAGGAGGAGGTAGAGAAGCTCACCGGGCGAGAAACTGCTGAGCGGCGGCGACGGAGGGAGAACCACGTGGGCGGGCATAGTAAGAGGAAGCTGCCATGGCCATCGTCGAGTGTCGTTCTCTCTGATCCACCGGCCGCTGTCGCCGAGCGCCATTCTCTCCAATCCACCGACCGTTGTCGCTGAGCGTTGTACCGCTGGTTGGAGGGGTGATGGGAGATGGAATTGGTGGCGGCGCCTTGGGGAAAGTTGGGGGACTGTGACCAGACGCTGCCGCGCGGGGAAAGAATTGGTGGCGACGCCGAGGAGGAGGAGGCATGGCACGAGGGTTCGCGGGAGAAGAAGGCGGCGGTTGCGGGAGGTGGAGGTGGGGAGGCAGCGGCGGGCAGAGGGGAGAGGAGGCGGCGGGCAAATGTGTTGGGAAGACGACGACGGGGGGATGCGATGCTGCTGGGGACGTTAGGGGACTACAACCAAACGTTGCCACACGGAGAAGGAATTGGTGGTGGCACTGAGGGGGAGGAGGAGACGCGGCACGAGGGTTCGGGGGAGAGAAAGAGGCGGCGGTTGCGGGAGGTGGAGTGGTTGCGGAAGACGGAGGATGCGGGGAAGAGAAGAGGAGGAGCGTGGCCCACGTGTCGACCTGACCTTTTCTATGAGGAGCGGAAGAACTACCTATATGCAAATTTGGACGGCTGATCTTTAACCCCGACGGTTGAGAAAAGAGAAAGGAGAATGGACCGATAACCACCAACTCACATTTTTATAATAGTAAAGATACCGAGGAATAGGGGAATAAGAGTTAAATCCAAATTGCATAGCATCGAAGCAAACTTTAGTAGCTGATGTTATGTCAGAAAAAGTTGAATATTTTATCACCTATAAGTGGTGCTAAGGGTTAAAGTAAAAATAGCTAACAATAATAATAGAGAGAGAGGTGACGTTTCTAACTTAGCACCTAGTTTAGATGCTAAGAGATATATATGATCTAAGAGAGTTAACAAGGATTCTTCCATATAGGTCACTTGGTACTCTAAGTAATTCTTTGTGAGAAAACATTAAGCTTTGATTTTTATTGTTTAGCATTTCGTTTATAACAGCTTACCATATTTTCTGTGATAGACTTATGTTGTAACCAAAAGGGGTTCTTCATTGTTGCACTATATCATTGTATCACTGATTTGTTTTACTCCATAAGTGGTAGACTTATGTTGTAACTTAGGGCTATGGTATGGCTAAAAGGAATGGATTTAGAAATAAAGTTGGTGAGAGATTATTAATAAAATGTTTTAAAAAGGATTATTTAATTAAAAAATCTCCTCCTTTTGCCCTGTAGTAAGGAAGCGGGAGATTCTGTTTCCATAGACACTTACATGTGGGCCCAAGCGCCCTTCACTAAACAAAGGGGTTCTTCGTTGTTTCACTGTATCACTGACATCGGGGTCGAACCATATCGGACCCCACCTGCAGCCTCAGAAACCTGCGACCCGCCCCCACTCTGCCCGGCACGCATCCCCCTCCTCTCGCCGGCACCACCCGAACGAGCACCAGATCCCCAATTCACTACACACGCGCACGGCGGCGGCGGCAACCTCCTCCGCCATGGACGGCCGCCGCAAGGGCGAGCAGGGGGCGGCGAATCGGTGGCCGCCGGGTCCGGAGGGGGAGGAGAGGGATTCCGGCGCCTTTCCCGTCGCCATCCTCCTCTTCGCCCTCATCGGCGCCACCGCCTCCACTGCCGCGGTACGTCTACTACCCATAGCCCGCCTCTCCCTTTCCTCCTCCCCCTCGTATTCCTAGATCCCTAACTCGAGCTGCTGCGGCTGTGAGGCTGCCCGATGCGTGTATTCGTAGCGCTGCTTGTAGTGTAGCCTTGTGGTCGGTGTGATGCTTCACTGTAGTGTAGCTGGACTGAACCAAACTTACTGAAGTGACTACTCACTTAAACTGTTCCTTTATTTGTGTTGTGATTGATGCATTTGGATATGTAGTCAACTAATCGTGCATTTGTTTGGGAATTTGTAGGTTGGTCAACTGCGCCGGACGTTTAGCTGGTTCTACACACAGGTATATCGAAATGCTCATCTTGTGGTTCTAAAAGAGTTGTCATTTTTATCCATGGTTTTTGTAAACAGCATTGCGTTAGTGCAAGATTTGGGAGAGACTGTTAAAACCGTTTTTTTTTTATATATTGAAGCTTAGTAGGTCGGAACCGTACGTCAACTGGGAAGACATACCTCGTGGGCCAAATCGGTGTGGTGAAGCCTGGGGCCGGTATTACCAGAGGATGCGTGAGAAGAGCGAGGATCAAAGGGAGAGAGTGGTCAGTTCCCTGCTTGCACATAAAAGATTAGAAATGTACCTTTTGAATATTTACATTTTGACAGTTATGCTGTCGTTTCGCTCTATACATGCTAACAGTGTAGCACTGTCAATGTCTCAAACTCTCAATGCTTGCTCTTGAACTTTTGAGATTAACTTCCATACAAACATCAAGAGATTAATAAACTGCTGTTATGGACCAGCTGGAGCATTTCCTCCCTCAGGTTGTTCCTAAATAGATTATTGATCATAGGAAAATATTGGTGAAGCAATTTCAAGATGTACTTGAGCATAGAGCCATGGTTTCACTATGTTAGTCACTCATTTGCTTTTGTATTTACGTGCTGATATGTTTCAACTAATCCTCAACCAACATTAGTGCTTTCTGTAGGAACGCATCAGGCGCATGCAAGATATGTTCAAGAAGGAGAGAAGTAAATGTCGGGATTATCGGACTTGGGACAGCCATAATCCAAGCTATTATCAGCATAGTCGAAGAGATGAGTGGTATTGGGACGCAGAAGCATTTTATGCTAATCAAAGAACAAATTTCAGATCAATGCCCAGGGAAGCTATGAGTTGCACTATGTCACATCATTATTCTGTCTTGGGCCTAGACAGGTATGTGCCACATTCATTTGTATCAACCAACACTTCGTATGCTTTTGAGTTGTATTTAATGACATTCAAGCTTGTTAGCAACCACTATGATACATTGGTCCTTTTACCCACATCTTTTGTAATCTATAGAGGTCGAGCATGTCAGTGGGGTCATTATGGACATAGGTTGCATGTAGCTGTGGAATGATTTTTTGTTATTGTTGATATTTTCACCTTGTATCTTGTTCTTAACTTGGCTAAATCACAATTTCCCTTCTCCTTAGGTATAATTTATCAGCTACTCTGATTCGTCCCATACTGATTTTGTCTTTTTGTGAATTCTTAAATGATTGCTGCACATTTAGATAAATTAGATACCTTTCTGTTGCATGGAAATTGATACTGACATACAAACTCATACAGACATCTGGTATCATAATAGTTTTCTCATAACTAAGTTTCCTACCTTTGATTGCATAGGTCAAGATCAGCGCCATTTTCAGATGCTGAGATTAAGGTGTGTCTTCTTGTACCTTGTCATTTTGTGATAAAAATTCACTTCCGGAAGATTGCCAATGTGTTCTGATATATTCTGTAGCACTTGTTAGATATGTATTATATAGCTGTGTATTTATTCTGTTGTGTGAGGGGTTTCCTGCATATATGTTATACTTGTACGTATATATATATTGGCCCATTAGCCTCATGATGAATACAAGTGGTGTTCATAATATGGTATCAGAGCATTACCTAGGGTTTTGTAAAGCTCCCCGCCGCCGTTGGTTTCTTTCCTCCAGCCACCACCGGATCCTCTTCTTCGGGCTGTCGTCGCTCGAATCCTCTCCACTGCGTAGCCATCGCCCGGATCCTCTTCGCGCTATCGTCGCTCGGATCCTCTCCACTGCACAGCCGTCGTCTGGATCCTCTTCATCATGCCATCGGCACTCGGTTCTTCTTCACCGCGCCGTCGTCCGGATCCTCCTCTTTCGCCTCCCGACCGATCCAGAGATGTCTCGCTCCAGTGTCACCAACCATTGTCTTCCCATAGGAGTCCCAGTCGGTCACCGTTGACTCCCGCTCGTGGGTTGACCACCTTCGATCCGGTGTCGCTCCAGCCGTCCGCTGCTGCTTCAACTCGTGAGCCGCTGCCGGATCTTCTCACCGCCTCGATCTCGTCGGGGACTGGCCATCGGATTTGCCGCTGCTGAAGCCGCTAGAGTTGTCGCCCTTTCTTCTTCGGTCGAGTCGGGTGTGGTTCGGTTGGGCTTCGATCCGTTTTGTTAACCAACTGCAAACAACACAAAAAAAAGAAAAAGAAAAAAGAGAAAAAGAGAAAAAAAGAAGGGAAAAAATGTCTTCTTTTGCAGGCATTGTTATAGAGAATGGTTTCAGCACATGAGTGGTCAACGTCTTTGGAATTTTTTTACTGGTGAGTTGCCTTGTCCGTCTTGCTCTACTCCACCTGCTGAGCCTGTACTCCTGAAGGATGCTTCCGAAGACGCTCGTACAAAGGCATCAGAGGCTTCTAATGATGCCATGGAGATTTTTTAGACTCAGTATGCTGATTATAAGATATGGATTGATGAGAATGCTTGTTCTTCTGCTATTCTGGTTGCTAGCATGGAGATGCATCTCACTGGTGATGTTGTTGGTTTGGCTTCTGCATAGACGATGTAGACGCATTTGCGCAACCGCTACAAGTCATCTGGTGATTCCTTTTATCTTTCCGTTGTGCGTTAGAAGTCGTTGCAGCAGGGAGATGCCACTGTGAATGAGTTCTATGCTTAGTTGTTTGCGGTATGACATCATATTGATTCTTTGGGGCCAAATGTTCGCCGCACCCATCAGTGTTGTCAGCGTCAACATTCTCACCTAGAGCTTCGTCGTATTTACGACTTGTTGACACGTATCCGGTCTGAGTTTGAGCAGACTCATACTCAGTTGCTGGCTCATCACCCTCGTGTGACTCTGTTGGAGGCTTTTGCAACTGATCGTACTGAGGATATTCGCCTTCGTGGTGCGGGTCTGCTGTCGTCACTGTCGTTTCCTTCGGTTTTAGTGGCTCCAGCTTCTACACCTGTTGCGCCTCCGGTTACTCCTTCACCGGTTGTGCCTTCACCGGTGATAGCTGCTGTTGGTAGAGGACTCCACTGCACCTATTGCAACAAAGATGGACATGTGGAGCAGTTTTGCTACATGAAGAAGGATTTTCGTCATGATGCTCGTCCTCTGAGGGGCACTAGAGGTTCCTCCTCTCAGCGGAGTCCTGGTGCCTCTGACACTCAGGAGTTTCTCACACCGCTGGGTCGCATGGTTGGTTATGCCTTGTCCGGTTCTACTGGTTCTGCTGCTCAGTCTTATGGTGAGAGACCACTTTCTATTTTTCCTTCTCAGGTATATCACTTTGGATTTTTGATTCTGGTGCTTCCTTTCATATGACATCTAATTCCACCAGTCTCATTTTCATTGTCTTTTAGCTGCTTCTATCATTGTTCAAATAGTAGATGGTATCTCTCTTTCTGTCGCAGAATAAGTCACTCTTTCAAATTCATCCTTTCATGTTCCTGCTGTTTCTCATGTTCCAAAACTAACCATGCAACTCATATCTGCCGGCCAGCTCACTGATCTGGTTGTCGTGTTATTTTCGATTCGGATTCTTGTGTTTAGGATCGCCACACGAGAACTCTGGTGGGTACTGGCCCTCGTCGCCGTGACTCACGACGGCTCTGAGAGCTTGACTGGCTTCATCTTCCGTTGCCTCTATCAGTCTTGTCGCCTCCACCACTGCCTTCGTATCTGTTGTAGCCTCCATCGTATTTTTTGCTCAGTAGCATCATCGTTTAGGACATCTTTGTGGGTCATATATGTCTTCATTACTTCGTTGTGGTCTTTTAGGGTCTGTGTCTGGTGATACTACTCAATTGTCAGGGTTGTAAGCTTGGTAAACAGGTTCAACTCCCTTATCCTTCCAATGAGTCAGTGTCTCAGCGTCCTTTTGATCTTGTTCATTCTGATGTATGAGAACCAACTGCTTTCGTTTCGAAAGGAGGTCATCGATATTATATAATTCTTATTGATGATTTTTTTAAGCATATATGGATATACTTTATGTCATCCCGTAGTGAGGTTCTATCCATTTACAAGACTTTTGCCACATGGTTCGTGCTCAATTTTACTCCTATTTGTGTCTTTCGCGCTGATTCCACTGGGAAATACTTGTCGGGTGTTTGTGGTTTTCTTGCTGAGCAGGGCACTCTCTCAGTTTTCTTGTCTAAATGCTCATGCTCAGAATGGTGTGGCTGAACACAAGCATCGCCATCTTCTTGGGACAACTCATGCTCTCATGCTTGCTTATGCTGTTCCACCACACTTATAGATTGAGGCTATTTCTACTACCACTTTTTTGATCAACATTCAACCCTCGTCTGCTCTTTAGGGTGGGATCCTAGTTGAGCGTCTTTGTGGCAAGACTCCTAATTATTCCAATCTTCGCCTCTTTGGGTGTGTGCGCTATGTTCTTGCACCTCGTAAGCACACCAAACTGACTGCTCAGTCTGTTGAGTGCGTTTTTTCGGGCTATAGTGCTGATCACAAGGGATATCATTGTTAGGATCCTGTTGGCCGATGGATGCGGATTTCTCGAGATGTTACTTTTGATAAGTCTCATCCTTTCTATCCTCGCCCTTCTTCCTCCACTTTAGCATCTTTTGTCGAGTCACTTTCTTTCCTGACTTTTCCTTGCACCCCCATAGTTACCACTCCACCACAGCCTTTGGTCTCTCCGGTGCCTCCTTCCCAGTCGACACCTTCATCACCGGCACCCTCTCTCGAGGTTACTCCTGGCCTTGTTCCTTCTTATCCTCTCTACTATACTCGTCGTCCGTGAGTTGAGGATTCTTCTGATGTACCCTGTCCTTTTGATGGGTCATCCTCTTTGACCTCTCTTCCTTGCTATGCTCTTCGCAATCGTCAGTCTAGTTGGTCTCCTGAGCGTTTTGGTTCCTCTGTCGTTGCTCTTACCAAACCGATTTCTTACCGTGATGCTGTTGTTCATCAGGAGTGGTAGCATACGATGGCAGAGGAGATTGTTGTCTGTACGTATATTGACCCATTGGCCTCATGATGAATACAAACGGTGTTTATAACGGCACTTATTGTCCAGTCCTGTGTTGAGACAGGTCAACACTCAACACATAAAAGTAACAAAAAGAGTAAATTTGGTCAATGCCATTGCAATCGCTCATGAGTTGCTGAATGCCACACACTGCCAAATACCATCATGAACACCCAAAATTCTTCGAAATATCATTGCTTTCATGTTTTCTGTCCAAAACAGCCATTAGAGTCATCTTTTGAGAGAATTTCAGAATTGCCAATTCTACCCCTATGTCCATTCTAAAGGTCTGTTCATTTTGGTTTCTGCTTAGAGAAGCTAGAAACCAATATGAGCATATGAGCACCTGACTTCCCAAAGCAGCTTTCATACTCCTCTTGCTCTGGAGATAAGCAGGGGGTCATGGGCGCATCGTGCGCCCCACTCCTCTCGCTCCCGTCTCACACAGGTATTTCTCTCTCACTTTCCCTACTGCTCACGCTCTCTTTCTAAAAGCCTCTTCTTTCAGGCACTACTATTCGTTTTAGCTAAAAGCTATCAATTATAGTCAAAAGCCATCAGCTGCAGTTAATGATCATGTTTGATATGGCTGCGGCTTATAGCTTTTGGTTGAATTTTTTTGAATTTTAACTGTTTACGACAGAGATTATGGAGAGAGAGATACTCGCTTGCGATATTAGTTGATACATATGTTGGGTTTTTAACGTGTACTACAATTAACTTATAGATCCCGTGTTGAGAAAATACTCTATTTGAAAGTTAGGTACTGGAGCAAAAGTCAAAAGCTGTTTTTAGAAACCGTTAAAGAACAGGTCCAATATGAACAGGCCCTAAGATTTTTACACTTTCCTTTTGTATTCATTACAATTCTAGAGTGGTAGATATGAGCTAGAGGAGGGAGGAGATATTGCACTAAATATGTTTTGGAAGTTTAAAACTTACATTTGCTTAAAATCATTGTCTTATGTGCATCGCGTGGGTCACTAAATTAGTAGAATAAGCATCTATTGCTTACCCAGGATAGATAAATGAGGCATAGCTGCACAAGAAGACATCTCCCTGTTAAAGCTATCACTTATCCCCTCCCGTGTGCAACTCTGAAATTTCAGCGTTCAATAGTCGACTGGAAACTGAGCTCATGTGTGTTTTGTATTGTTTTCTTTCTAGATGGGTCTTTCTGGGATCCATCTCTCTGTATTGCTTACTTCCTTTATGATGTGCATTCCAGAATGCTTTTAGGAGAAAAGCAAAGGAGTACCATCCAGACCAAAACCAAAATGACAAAGGTAAATGCAGGTCCTTTTTCATCTCTCTCCCTGTTCGTGAAGCTTACATATGTCCACTATATTTGCGCTCATAATTTGTTTCTTTTGTTTGTGGCAGAGGTTGCTGAGGCAAAATTTAAAGAGGTCATGGATTCTTACGAAGCAATAAAATCAGAAAGGCAAAATGGAACTTGCTGAACGTACTGAGGATGGGGGCCTGTTGTATATAGCCGTTTGACACAAGACAAAACATGTCTCAACACTGTTCTTCTGCTTCCTTTTTCAATTTAGTATGTAGCATCAAATGGGGCATTTGCTGTGGGTTCTGATAGGTGTCAAGACATCTAGCTTAAGCTTGCCAACTAATACTGGTTTCAGACAAGCTGATGTGGCCCGTGTTTTTATCCTTGATAAAACCTTGTAGAGAAACTTTGCTCTCACTGACAGAAGACAGAAATTTCAGTGTGTTGCATTTACACAATGAGCAAGGTTGCTGATTTTTTTTATCGATTCATGAGGAATGTTCTTAGTACAGAGAGAATCCATCGGTCAATAATCTGTTGCACTCGCTGTTCCTTAGCAAACTATTTATCTGGACTTTCATGATACTTTTGAGTGGAACGTCAGTCCTTGAAAATTGATTGGCGTTTAAATGAGTTTAGAGGAACGGAGTCACCATTCGCCAGCACAGAAACTTGTTAATTCAGCTATGGAGCTCTGATTTCCTAAAGGAAGGAGTTCAGAGCTCTTAAAGAAGTAAATCATTCGGTACAATAAGCAAACAGATTTCCCTAGGTATTTAGACAACATGTGTAGCTCCTGTTTGTTCTATGTATTGTAATGCAGCAAAAGGAGCATGGCGGGTGAGCAAGCATGATACTGATACAAGCATTCGGGTGAACAGAGGTTCGAAGGAACAAATCGATCCTATACACAGAATCCAGATTGTAAAATTCTTCAGTACAGAGGACCTGAGGCGCCAAAGAACAGCTAGGCAACTGTTGAATTTATATGGACGCCATCCCACAACTCCTTCGATGAACTCATAAGAACACAGGTCGTGCAAAAACCTGTATATGTTGCCTTTTTCTATCCTTATCTCGATAAGGATTTAGAGCTCAACCAATGCTCTATTCACTGCGTTTAATTCGAGTGATCTATCGTGATTAACTCGATCTCTAGGTAGGTATGAGGATTTACCTTCTTTTAGGTAATCATCTACCTTTATTATCTCTTATGGTTCCACTAACATCAATATCAGATTTATATAGATGTCATCCAATAACCCTTTTAATGAACTTGAAGAACAACGACCTGTACATGTCGCCCTTTTCTATCCTTATCTCGATAGTGATTTAGAGCTCCATTGACGCTTTATTCGTCGCATTTAATTATTTACTTGTTGCCAGAGATATTATGTAGTGGAACATTATGTTATTCCTCACGGGAGAAATATCAAGTCACTTTCCAGGACTTTCAAATCATTGCTTTACACCACCTGACCTGTCATATTCGAAGTCATAGATTTGATCACAGTGATATTTGGTTTGGCCTCAATTGCTTTTATTTGACCTTTGGTATAAGTGGGTATACATATATCCTAGGATATCTCCGTGCTATGCATTACTCCTATATCTAGCAATATCCCCATTTATCCTACGCGGGAGCATCTAGACTTTCAGTTCAACTTGACTAGTGCGTTGGTCTCCGTTCATAGCCTTTGCTCATGGCAACCAAGTTGAAAATATATTCATCTCATGAAAATATCGCAGCATTCCAAATGGGCTCAATTCTCCCTCTAATGCCAGGATGATATCTTCACGATTAGTGTATCAAAATCCCCAATCATGGCTTTGGATGTTTCCAATATCATATGCTCATGATATTATGCTATGCTGGTGACTTATGTGAGAAATATTCCACACACACTAGCTACAAGGGGTATATGCAATGTACTGGACTCTTTCTTAATGTAACATCATGCAAAAAGGTTCCAACCATCAGTTGGTTATCCACAATCTTTATTGGGTGACAATTTCTACAAATTAAGGCCTCTTACAGAACCATATGGATGCTCTTCTCTCATACCCAGAATCATGCAATGAACATCAAATGATTTCATTGTAAGTTCTCAACTTTATCTGTCCAGATGGATTGGATCAAATGATCCAAAGCTGGGCTTTTAACTTAATGAGTTATAGCATTTTATCTCTCTAGGAGTATAATTGCCAATGGACAATGTCCATTTAATAAGAGCATCGCAAAACATGCGTCTACCTAGTGGAAGCTTTAATATGCACCTTAAAATACATGCATGGCCCCAACACGGGTTCAATTGGTTCTCACATGTCCCCCTAAGTCCTCTCTAGGAAGTCAGATGACCCATAATTCTCCTCATCACAAAAAAAAAAAAAGAAATTGTCATTTAACATTACATGGATAGGAGAAATTCATCACTATGGCCAGTAGAAAATATTTAGTCCAATTTTTTCTTAATGCCCAAAGTGCCCCAATTTGTATGTTGGGGTCTTTCAATTGCAACATGTTTGCATTTAGTAAATAGAAATATGTCTAACATAACAACACGCAAAGTATATAAACCAATCATATATACTACTAAAAATCAATATTAGAATATCCAAGGTTGACCACTTAATGCCCAGAAGCATAAAAATAACAAATATTCACCTAGAACATTATCTAGAACCACCCAATTGCCATAGTTGTTATTTCACGAACACACATATTGACCAAAAGATGGTGATTTCTTTATATGCATGTCTCTAATCAAAGAATATAATTCTTAGTATAATTTTAGGGACATCAAGATCACTTATGATCAACATAATCCTCCAGATCAATTATTTTTATTTCAGAGTTAAGATTGCTCTAAGCAAATCTTGTATACTCATTCATCATATTGATGATCTCCCAAATGCTGCCTTAGGTGCTTAAGCAGGATAGGGTGATTCATTGCTCCAAGCAATGTTGTCACTTCATAATTTGCTTAGGCTAATTAGGATAATTATTATCCCAGACAGTATCGCCTCTATCTTGACATGAGGTTTTCTAATGTATTTTGCCATCACTCATCATTATATCTGTTGCTTTCTTTATGCCACTCCCAATTCCTCTCACTCTTCACACCAACCCTTAAAATTCTGAACGCATATGCCCCGAGCACATGAGGGTATCATCTCAGATCATATCATAATGCATACTCCAAATACCACATTGTTGGTGTGAAGCATCAAGGGTGATGATGGCATGATCTGCCTTTAAGGTGATCTCCTAGAGATTGTATCCAATTAGTGGATGTTATGTCGAAGTGCTTTATTAGGAAATCCCAATTCACTTGCCTCCTTTGGCCACATAGCACTAAGAGCTCATTATAAATCCAATAGAAACAATTTAAAGCTAATCAGATATCAAGAGTGTATGAAATATGGAAAATTTTCATCTTCCATACCAAGCATATCTTTTCTATATTTGATTCTATGCAATTAATAACAAAGAATGTTATCAGCAAATTTATTTAATTATGCTACAAGCATAAGGGTATTATCAATATATCTAAAAGCAAGGAAATATTTTTGAAAATTACCTAGCTTAAGCTGCAAAAAATTATTTATTTTGAAATAGATTAAATACTAAAAATGTATAAATGTAAATAAAACTTACCTGGCTTAAGCTACACAAAAATCCAGAGGTGGGAGTCCTCTTTTGAAATTTCTAAATCCCGAGCGATGGATGTGCTATTAATGCCTATGTTCGCCTTGTTGCCCATGGTAATAGTGGCGATCGGTAAATTTATACTAATTTTATATTCATAGAAATATTTCCATAGCAGAAAAATAATTTCTGCTGATTAAATATAGTAAAAATATAAATTAATAAAACCAAAACTTTTCCAGTGTTTAATTTGGAAGATTTCCATGTGTGGATACACAGGAACAAAATCTATAAATCCTAAGGTCTAATATGCAAATTTCTGGTCCTAAGGACCCAATTTTAGTAAATCGAAGACCCTTCTGTAATTTTGCAAAACCTCAAGGCATTTTTGTAAAATTTCCACCGATCGGACCAGCAATACCATGTGGACTTTATTGGGTTGTTTTGGGTCGGATCTGGCCCATGTGGCTCCCCAACCCCACATGGGGCCAGTTAAATTGTGTGTCCCTAGGGTTCCGCCCGAACACTAGGGGTGTTAGTGGCGGCAATGGCGGTTCAACGCGAGGAGCGCTGAGGCTGTTGCGGTCTAGGCGATGTGGCACGAAGGTGGGGGTGGCACAACAGCCAAGGCGGCGCGACAATTAAGTGGTGTGCGGCCGGTGCCTCCCATCTGCAGCGCACGACGGTGCAGCGTGAACAATGAGGGCGACTGAGACTCCGTCTGCAGCGCGCAGCAGTGCGATGTGAACGGCGGCGAGGCTACAGCCCATGTCTATGGCATGTGGCGGCGCGACGTGAATAGGGGTTGGCCGAGACCCCGTCTGCGTGCACGGCATCGCAACATTAATAGCTATGAGGCCGAGCCCCCGTCTACAGCGTGGTTTCGACTTGGCATGAACAGTGGGCATGGTTGTGGCGCTCGTATGCGGCGCATGGCTATGTAGCGTGAATGACGAGCGTGGTTGATGACGACCGAGGTGGCGTCGGAGGTGCCTGCTCGGTCAACGAGATTCGCAGCGGCACACTCTGCGTGGGCCCGATCTATGATGGCCGCTAACTGCGGTGCACATAGCGCGTGGGTGAGCGGCGATCCTTATGCGGTAGCAAGGAGGGCTCAGGCTCGGATGGCAGATCTCAGTGTAGACACAGAAGGCGCGGGGAATAGGGTCGATGAGGTGGCCTGTGCGGCTAGGGCTAGCGGTGCGCATGAAAGAAAGGCGGTGCCAGAGGCATGGGGCTC
The DNA here is from genome assembly GCA_017311315.1 of Dendrocalamus latiflorus. Taxonomy (NCBI): domain Eukaryota; kingdom Viridiplantae; phylum Streptophyta; class Magnoliopsida; order Poales; family Poaceae; genus Dendrocalamus; species Dendrocalamus latiflorus. Next base: position 34,356,020 of record CM029629.1, read on the forward strand.
GCGGGGAGGGGAGAGTTTGGAAGGAGAAAACTAAACAATCTAATCTGCTAATTTGAACTTAAGCGATTAGCAAAACATACAAGATTGCCTACCCGAGAGCATTATCGTGCTGATAAATGTGTTGAAGTATTGGTTGAGTTATCGACGATCAAGCACGCACATAAAATAGAAGTTGACAAAAGATGTAGTCCTAAAAGCCTCGCAACTTTATTGCTTTTATCCGTAGGCAATATATGTATATACAATGTACAGGCCCTCCCCCTTTATATAGTGGTAAGAGGGATGCCTTTCTTGCATCTTAATGGATGAGTTCTTTATTACTTATGGCTTTTAGTTTATGCTACAGTATTTAGTTTTTAAACGGTGTGATTTTTAAGGTGGTGTCTACAGGTAGATTGTAGTACAAACTGTATTGAATTCAGCTATATCGACCAAAATCGTATGCGACTATTTTGTGTTCACATACAACAGTATCACAACACAAACAAAAAACTGAATTGTTTAGTGGAAACATTCCAAACCGTCAACCTCAATCTTAGTAGACAAATGGACCCAAAAAAATATTGATGGCCGCTAAACCAAGAATGACTGTACTCTAAGGTGTTAAAACATATGGGAAGCTATGCAAGAATGTCCTCCGTGTGACTACTAATGTAAAATAGGAGGAGGAATATTTTAATGATGTGATCACTGTTCATCCAGTAAAGTTCATGGATCACAGGGTGGTGCCGGTATATATGAACCATGCATGGTTTGTGGTCTAAGATATTTCTTGTTGGGGTCACGTAGGCATGAACTTCGTTATTGACTTTGACTCGATCTCATTGTGTCTTATAGGCCAATACTGTAGGCCCGCTTTAAACGAATTTAGTTTCTGATTTATTTTAGTTTTTAATTTATTTAAGTTAGAAGTTATTTAAAATTTGTCGGTTTCTAATTTTGGTCTATTTTAGCTTTTGAGTTTTTTTATTTTTTTTCTTTTATTCCTTTGTATTATCGATAATTATATAGCGGTTTTTTATTATTATTTTCTTTTTTTCTTAAAAAAGCTAATGATCTTTACAGTATGATTTTAGCTATAAATCAAAAGCCACAGTCAGAAGATTAAATTATGGTTCTACCAAAGATGGTCCTGTCCGTTGCAAATGAATATCCAGCAAAAATGTCAGGCAAGTGACTATATACTCGGACTTCGGAGCCAAATGTGCCGTGCATGTACGGACACACGTTGGCCGTAGCGTTTTGCTGTATCCGATCTTTTAGCATTAGCATTAACATTAGCATCTTACTAATTGGAGGTTTCTTTAGTAACCTCTACATTAATCCTAAGAAATAAAAAGCTGGAAAATACCATATTAATTAAAAAATAGAAATTTTTAGATTAATCAGAAAAAAGAAAACATTGAGACCATTGATTTAGAGCTAGACATTAGTTGTGAAAAGTCAAGGTTTGTCCGTGTTATATACGCAGGCTAATGATATACGGGCTGCTACTATAAAGCCTCCGATTGACTAATTGAAGACAAGTCCAGTACGAACTTCTTGATAGTACGGTCTGTCTTTTTCAGTTTGCAAAGACTACTTTTCATCTTTTCTATAATAACTAATTTTTAAATAAAATACCTTTTTAAGATATGATCTATAAATGATTGTAATACATATTATAACAACTTTATTTATATCGGTCAAAACTATACACGAATTTTTGTTACTCTGTACTCTCCCACACAAACAGTCTAAAAACTATAAGTCGCAGGTAAAAATCATAAGCTGAAACCAAAAAGAACAGACCCGTTCTCTATCTCTAACTCACCAAATAAATAATCTTTACTAATTAGAGGTTTATACGATAGCTCTCACATTAGTCCGAAGAAATAAAAAAAGCTAGAAATTACTACATTAGTCAGATAATAGGGAAAAAGCTAGAAATTTTCACGCTAATTAGAAAAAAGAAAACATCCAGGACATTGATTAAGAGCTAGACCCAGGCCCGGCTCGGGGGGTGCCGGCCTAGGGCCCCGGGCTAGGGAGGGCCCACCCCCCCCCCCCCCCCCCCCAAAATAAAACGTCAAAGTAAAAGAAAGAAGCATTCTGATGAACAAAATGACCAAAATGAAGAAATACAATCAGCTATAGAATCCTTCAGAGTTAATTACTTTATTGTCATGATTGATGTTGCAATTGCTTCATTGACTAGTCGATTTGAGCAGTTGAAGGCATTTGAAAATGTGTTTGGTTTCTTATTCAACTCAAAAAATCTAAAGTCTCTGGATGATAATGATCTACGGAGGTGTTGCACTACTTTTGTACAAGCTTTTTCTCATGATGGGTCATCTGACGTTGAGTTCAATGATTTTTTTTCTCTGAATTAAAAGTGCTACAAGTCACCTTGCCAAATGATAAGATGTCGGCATCTGAGATTCTTCAATTCGTTACAGCTGCAGATTGCTACCCAAATGTCTCTGTTGCATATCGAATTTTTCTAACTGTACCTGTGACTGTAGCCTCAGCTGAAAGGAGTTTCTCAAAATTGAAATTGCTGAAAAACTATTTGCGGTCTACTATGTCACAGGAAAGATTGAATGGCTTGGCTATGTGCTGCATTGAGAAAAATATCTTGAACGACATTGATCTCGATGTTATTATTAATGATTTTGCATCAAGAAGTGCTAGAAGAAGTTCCTTTTTATGAAAGACATTGGATATTTGTCGCTCCTATTTGAGGTAAATTAATTCTTACTAGTTACATTTGGTTTATAAACTAGTTAGTACCTAATTAGTTTATCATGTTAGAACTATTGATTTGTGCCACTTTAGACAATATAAAGTTTAAACTGCATATTTTATAAGTAGAAAAAATTTATAATAAAGGACCCATAGAGCCGAATTCGCCCTAGGGCCCTTGAAAACGTTGAGCCGGCCCTGGCTAGACCCTAGTTATGAAAGGTCAAGATTTGTCGATGTTATATACGCAAGCTAGGTGCTGTACAGGCTGCTACTATAATGAAGTCTCCGATTGAATAATTGAAGACAAGTCCAATACAAGCTTCTTGATATTACAACTAGGGGTGGAAACGGATCGGATAAGGTCAAATAGTCTTAAATACGAATATGAATCTATATTTTAAAAACAAATACGAATTCGAATATTCTCAAATACGGATACGAATATTCTCGAATACAAATACGTATATTTTCAAATACGGATTTTCTCGGATACGAATATCGGATAAAATGGATTCCTAGCGGTTTTGCTGATTTTTCACCAGTTTTTGACCCGTTACCGGTTTTAAACCGCCTAAATTCAAATTTTGAATCACAAAAATTGTACGGATTTTTCATGGATTCTAGAAACGGATCGAATACGAATCAAATAATCTCGAATACGAATACGGATACAAATATTCTTGAATACGAATACGAATACGAATATTTTCGAATACGGATTTTGCTTACCACATTCGTGTTTTCTCATATACGAATATCGGATAAAATGAATTATCCGTTACCATTTTCCACCCCTAATTACAACTCTCTCTCTAACTCACCAGATAAAAATATGAAGTGTAGGATGTTCATCATTTGGTATGCACTATATATAACCATGCCTTTAATACACATGCCCGCAGATCATCCAGCGACAACAATAATTTGAAGAAAAAAAAACAACTATATATAGTTGGTTTTTTCTTCTTGAGAAAGAAACAACAACTATGCAATAAAAGAGGTGTTTTACATGTTTTTTAATCACGATTAATTGGATTGTTGTATATTGAAATCGTTCCATCAAATTTCAAAAATAATTTACATATCTAAAATTTTAAATTTTAAGTAAGAAATGCAATGGAACACTGATTATAGTAGTTCAACGTACAAGTTCAACACAACTTAGAATCGAAATAAAATTCTGAAAATGATGAATCACAATTAAATTAAATTCAAAAAGGTAACATTCAAAATTAAAGTATATTATGAATATAGAAGTTTGGAATAAAATTTAAATTCCATGATAAAGTAAAAGTGATTAAAATAGTTTGAAACTAAACCGGCTCAAAAATAAATGTCAATTTTGGAATATACAATTTTGAAATTGGAACTTAATATTAGAATCAAATTTGAAATATACAAATTCAGAATAAATATTAAGATCTGAATTAAAATTATGATTAGCAATTAAATTAAAAAAGTAAAATTCGAAATTAAAGTACATTATGAATAGAGAAGTTTGGAATAAAAATCAAATTCCATAATAAAGTAAAAATGATTTAAATAGTTTGAAACTAAACCAGCTCAAAAATAAATGTCAAATATACAATTTCGAAATTGGAACTTAATATTAGGATCAAATTTGAAATATATAAATTCAGAATAAATATTAAGATCTCAATTTTAAATAATTAAATTAAATTTGGAAACATGGTAAATAAAAATTAAATTATAGTTTGGAAATTTTTTAATTTAAAATGGAACTAAACTAAATGTCAAAATACAGAAGTTCAAACTCGGAGATTTAAATTGACTTTTGATTTTACATTTTGATGAAAAGCAGATCATTTTTAAAATTACTTACCCGTGCAGGAGCACGGCTTGATGTCTAGTGGATGCCTAGTTAATTGTCTTTTGTTTGGGATTTCGTGAGCTAACATCAGGGGATATTTGTCATTAAAATGTCTCGGAAAAAAACTGCTGCCGCAGGCTTCTTCAGAAAAGGAATATGCTAGAATGGATTTGATTAAGGGTCTGTTCTTTTTAGCTGAAGCTTATAGTTTTTGGCTGTGGTTTGTGACTTTTGGACTGTTCGTACGAGAGATTACAGTGTAACAGAAACTCACGTGCGATTTTTGCCAACATAAATAAAGTCAGTATAATATGTACTACAATTAACTAGTAGACCCTATCTTGAAAAGATACTCCGTTTAAAAGTTAGTTACTGTAAAAAAACGAAAAACAGCTTTTAAAAGCTGAAAAGAACAGGCCTAAGTGAAATTTGTAGGTCAGCTACTTCAATATGAATTTCCCTGTGGGGCGGAAAATGAAGAGAAACATAAAATCCAACAGACTCCGGCATGATCTTGTGGATTATCTGCAACTAATCCATAAGTTGTTCTCTTCTGACCTGTTAAACAAATGCTTGCATAGTTTGGTGTTTACTTGTTGGCTGCCTGTTTCTTTGCTGTGACTATGTTTGATGAGTTTTTGTGTAAATATGTTAAGTCAAAGCAAATACAGAGATCTATGTTGGAAAGGAAACTTTGATATGTGTATATGCTATGCAAGACTTAATTTCTGTAAGTCCAGGTCATAAAACGGCACGCGAACTAGTCATCAGAGTGGTCGGCGCATGATCGACGTGTCACACCTTATATGGTTGCATACCGCTAACCGATCACGAAGCATATACGCCAAGATCATCCTCTGAGTTCGTGGGTCTTCGACCATTCACTAGCTTTCAACCATGTTGTGTCGATCGTGTTATTTTGACCAAACTGTGTCAACTACGTTGTTTTGACCACGGCTCCTCGACCATGGCAATTCGATCACGTTGTTCTCTTCAACCGTCACTTGGATGCCTCGACCACAGCTCCTTGATCACACAGGTCTTCGAAGCACCGACCAAATACTGCCCCGTCTACCGACCGGTTTACTATAAGTCATGACCGGTTCACTATGGCTACCAACCGGTTTATTGTGGTCCGGACGGTCTTCGACTCCTACACAAACTCGGGCGCACGAGTACTCAACTACCATCAACAACAAGATTAGTGCCAACACATTCTATGGTCCAATTCGACCAGTTGTTGTGCCACGCCTCGTACGGCCGCATGTTCCCGACCGATCACAAAGTGCGTGGTCAACTAATGGCAGCTTATGTACCAAGATTGAAGGAAAAGATTTGTTCTGGGTATGCCATCTTTGCAATGGAAAGATGATTGCACCGTGTTTCTATTTGATAGAAGTAATTCTCAATAAATCTTTTTGATATGGAAAGCAAAGGTCTAGAAGGCAAGAAATCAGTGATCGATTAGGGATTTGATATCAAAAATTAATGGCATGATTGGCATCTTGTGGGAGCCACTTATGTTCCCTGCGGGCTTTGCTTGTGCCTATAAAAGGGAGGACATACACCCTTTCATGGATGGAGAAGGAGGCCCGATTACACCCACATACACAGGGAGGGGACATAGACAGAGACCCCTTCGCACCCAGACGCACAGAGAAAGATACACACAGAGAGATACACAGAGAAAAGAGAGCAATACACATTGGGAGATACGCGCTCGAAAGGAGAAGGCAGAGAATCAAAAGGAAGCAATCTGTACCAACCCTAGGCCATGGTGTACTTTGCTCAAGGTGGTAAAAAGCATTCCCCTGTTTTTCTCTTTTATCTAGCTAGCTTGTAGGCCAATGAACGGCGACAGTGGTGGAGATGTCGCCAAATGCCTGCGGTCGCTGGTAATAATGTTTTCGATTAGATGCTATGGAGCTCGTCGTTGTGCGGCCTGTGGCCACAATGTCAGGACTGTCAAGATCGTCGTCTGCCTTCCAACTCACTAAGCTTGAAGCAGGAAGTCCCTATATTCTCTTGGTGAAGATGAAGGTTCCATGAAGCCATCACGCCTGCCACCAAGCCTGCCATAAGAGGCTCACTCAACACTTATGCGTGACGAATGCCCCAGCCAAGCAGTGCAACTGCGATGATCCACCATGTTCTGGAGTAGTCGCGTTCGCTGCCTAAGGTGCCACGTCTGCTGGCGACACTCTACTCGACTTGGCACCGAGGTGTGACAATACATGGCTACACATGCATGAATCAATGGGCTAGGCATGCTTGTGCCTCCGAACTGATGATAACTTCATAATGCGAGGTAGATGGTGCTACTCACGAGGCCTTCTCAGTGCTTGAGGCACGTGATCACCGACCACTGTTGCAATTCAACGGGGATGGACTACCCTTGTAGCTTTGACGTTCCTCCTGTTGTGTGCTTTACCACATTGGTGTTGTTCCAACTATCTCCTACTGGGCGTCATCGACCGCCCATAGTACTCAGATGTCATCGACTGCCCTCAGTGCTCGAATGTCACCAATCGCTCGCTGCACTCGGGCACCATCGACCATCTACAGTACTTGGGCCCCATCGACTGCCCACAGTACTCGGACGTCATCAATTACCCAAAGTACTTGGGCACCATCGACTGCCCACAGTACTCGGATGTCACCGACTATCTGTTGGGCTTGGACGTCTATGATCACTTTCAGTACTCGAGCGCCATTGACCGCTCGCTGTACTCGGACGTCACCGACCACCCACTAGGCTTGGAAATCTACGACCACTTTCAGTACTCGGGCACCATCGACCACTTGTTGTACTCAGATGTCACCAATCACCTGCTGTGCTTGGACATCTACGACCGCTTTCAGTACTCAAGCGCCATTGACCACTTGCTGTACTCGGACGTCACTGACCAGCTGCTGGGTTTGGACGTCTACGACCGCTTTCAGTACTCGGGCGCCATCGTCCGCTCATTGTAGTCAGACATCACCAACCACCTGCTAGGCTTGGACGTCTACGACTGCTTTCAGTACTCGGGTGCCATCAACTGCTCGATGTACTCGCATGCCATCGACCACCAGCTGTACTAGGAAGTTTACGACCGCCCGCTGTGCTCGGATATCGTCGACTTCCATTGATACTCCGAAGCTTACGATCGCCCGCTTTGCTTGGACGTCGTCGATGCCTTTGATACTCGGTCGCTTACGACCTCCTACTGCACTCGATCACTTACAACTGCCTTTGATACTTGGCCGCTTACGACCGCCTGCTGTATTATGACTTATGGGTTTGTTCATATTGATTTTTGGTAATTGCTTTTGGTTTTAGTTTATGAATAGTAATAACTTGTAGAGAGCTGTACAAAGAGCGAGATTCGCGTGCGATTTTAGCCGGTATAAATGAAGTCACTACAATGTGTACTATAATCAACTAGTAGACCTCACCTTAAAAAGATCACTCGTTTGAAAACTATGCAATGTAGAAAAGTCATTTACTGTAGAAAAGCAGCTTTTAAAAATTAATATGAGTAGGGCCATGTCTTATAGCTTTTCCAAACAAATAAAAGGAACGGCTTGTTCATCACTGTTTTGAAGCGGCTTATCGGAATAGTATTTTTGAAATGACTTATCGGATTATCAACATTCGATTCGTTCGCATAAATACTCATATTAGAGGCAAAAGCCATCAGCCGTAAGCATAAAGGAAGCTTCTTGCTTGACAAGAGTAGCAAATTTTGAGTGTACTACTGGTATGAATTTGTCCAACTAGGCTGGCAAGTGGCAAAGCCAGTTACGAAAAAGTTAGAAAATATAATGTTATGAAAGTATTTTTTGTGACAAATTTATGTATATTATTTTTATATATTTAAACCATAACAATATATTCGGTCTAGGATTTTATTGTAAGTATTTAGGACGTCACTTTTCCTTCTCCTCCTCCCCCTCCGCATGTTTAACGTTTAAACCCCGTGATTCCACTCAATTAATTCCCGAAATCAAATTGATACCAACTCGAGATTCCCCAAGATCCCAAAAGACATGCACCCACAAAGCCAGACACACACACACCAGCGCCATTAAATTATTGATTTCCTTCCTTTTTTCCTCTCTCTCTCTCTAAGACGGACGTGTTGAGCTGGCCAGGCTGTTCCTTCCACTCTCCTTCCCTTCGCCTTCTTCTTCCCTTGTTATTAAGCTTCGCATTGCAGCATAGTTAAGCTTGCGCTGCAGGGAGAAGTGGTGAGTGGTGAGATCGATCGGCATTGGAGTTGGAGTTGGGAACTCAAAAGAAGGGGAGCCCCAGGAATAGAGTGTGTGTGTGTGTGTGTGTCACTGTCCGACCGCGGCTTGCTATCTTGGGAAGAGAGGTGAGGGGTTGGCCGTTGATGGCGACGTGGAGTGGCTTGTGGGGTGGCGGCAGGGCCGCCCTCGCCGGCGACGCCTACCGTGGCACGCCGGTCGTCGTCAAGATGGAGAACCCCAACTGGTCCATCTCAGAGATCGATGGCGACGACGAGTTCTTGGCCGGAGCCGGCGGGCGGCGGCGGAAGGGAAAGAATGCGAAGCAGATCACCTGGGTGCTGCTGCTCAAGGCGCACCGCGCTGCCGGCTGCCTGGCGTGGCTCGCCTCAGCCGCCGTCGCGCTCGGGGGCGCCGCGCGGCGCCGCGTCGCGGCCGGGCGGACGGACTCCGACGCCGCCGAGGGGGAGGGCGAGGGCGAGGAGGCCACGGCGCCGCGCTCCCGGTTCTACGCGTTCATCAAGGCGTTCCTCCTGCTGTCCTTCTTCCTCCTTGCCGTCGAGCTCGCCGCCTACGCCAACGGCCGGGGACGACTCGCCGTCTCATTCGACTCGCTCTACGCGTCCTGGGTGCGCTTCCGCGCCACCTACGTCGCCCCGCCGCTCCAGCTCCTCGCCGACGCTTGCGTTGTGCTCTTCCTCGTCCAAAGCGCCGACCGCCTCGTCCAGAGCCTCGGCTGCTTCTACATCCACCTCAAGCGCATCAAGCCCAAGCCCGTCTCGCTGGCATTGTCCGACGCGGAGGACCCCGACGCCGGTTACTACCCCATGGTGCTCGTCCAGATACCAATGTGCAACGAGAAGGAGGTGCGCACCATTGCCGCCGCCTACAATTGCCCCCCAAATATTCAATTTTTCCCGCAAAAAAAGATAAAGGAAATCCAAATTTTGATCACGATGTTCGTCGTCTGTTCCGTTCAGGTCTATCAGCAGTCGATTGCTGCGGTCTGCAATTTGGATTGGCCGAGGTCCAACTTCTTGGTGCAGGTGCTGGACGACTCAGATGACCCGACGACGCAGGCGCTGATCAAAGATGAGGTGGAGAAGTGGCAGCAGAACGGGGCGCGCATCGTGTACCGCCACCGCGTGCTCCGAGAGGGGTACAAGGCCGGCAACCTCAAGTCGGCGATGAGCTGCAGCTATGTCAAGGACTACGAGTACGTCGCCATCTTCGATGCCGACTTCCAGCCGTACCCGGACTTCTTGAAGCGCACCGTGCCGCATTTCAAGGTAGGATGAGGTGAAATTCAGTACTTGTGAATTGTGTGGATCATTAGGATTCTGAATTTCTGATTGTGATATGTTGCAGGACAATGAGGAGCTGGGCCTTGTGCAAGCGAGATGGTCGTTTGTAAACAAGGACGAGAACCTATTGACGCGGTTGCAGAACATCAACCTGTGCTTCCACTTTGAGGTGGAGCAGCAGGTGAACAGCGTGTTCATCAACTTCTTTGGGTTCAATGGCACAGCCGGGGTGTGGAGGATCACGGCGCTGGAGGACTCGGGAGGGTGGATGGAGCGGACGACGGTGGAGGACATGGACATTGCGGTCCGTGCGCATCTCAAGGGCTGGAAGTTTGTCTTCCTCAACGACGTGGAGGTGCGATGCATACTGGGTTACTTGCTGATTGCGTTGCTACATTGTTAGGATCATATTGCTCAAGCCTAAATATCCTGTGCTAAAGTGTCCATTTCATCTCTGGACAGTGCCAATGTGAGTTGCCAGAGTCGTACGAGGCTTACAGGAAGCAACAGCACCGGTGGCATTCGGGGCCAATGCAGCTGTTTAGGCTATGCTTGCCAGACATCATTAGATGCAAGGTATTACTAAGTGCTCCCTTCCTGCTCCATAATCGGTGCATAACTGTAGTCGTATTGCATTTGTTCTTGCCAGCCATCAGATTCGTACATTTGTAGTGCATTCTAACTCTAGCAGATAATAAGATAACTGTAGTGGTCAACTGCTGTATGATCCCGAATGACAAGAGCGTACATACTCATGAGATTTTGTGGTTTTGCATGTATTTTTAAGGTTTGTCAATTAGTTCTTAACTGTAATTTTAGAGGAAACTACTGCCAGGTTGATAGTATAGTTCCAACGCAAAGATCACAAAGTACTACCTGTATTTACTTTGTTCTAACGGTGTCTAATTCTGTTGTTGCAGATTGCATTCTGGAAGAAGGCCAACTTGATCTTTCTTTTCTTCCTGCTCCGCAAGCTCATCTTGCCCTTCTACTCCTTCACGCTTTTCTGCATCATCCTCCCAATGACGATGTTTGTGCCTGAAGCTGAGCTTCCCGATTGGGTTGTCTGCTACATCCCTGCCCTGATGTCCTTCCTGAACATCCTCCCTGCACCAAAATCTTTCCCGTTCATCATCCCGTACCTGCTATTTGAGAACACCATGTCCGTAACCAAGTTCAACGCCATGATCTCCGGCCTGTTCCAGCTTGGAAGCGCATACGAGTGGGTTGTGACCAAGAAATCGGGCCGATCATCGGAGGGTGATCTCATCGCCTTGGCTCCCAAGGGGCTAAAACAACAAAAGGCTGGCTCGACACCAATCCTTGACGCGGCAGCAATTAAGGAACAAAGCATGGCAAATCAGTCTGCTCCCAGAAAGGAGGCCAAGAAGAAGTACAACCGGATATACAAGAAGGAGCTTGCCCTCTCATTGCTCCTCCTGACAGCCGCCGCCCGTAGCTTGCTCTCGAAACAAGGGATTCACTTCTACTTCCTGCTGTTCCAGGGCCTGGCCTTCTTGCTGGTAGGCTTGGATCTCATAGGTGAGGATGTCAAATAAACTGTAGTGTAGAAATAAATAGGAGATGCTGAACAGCAATCGATCATGGATGTCGTACCTTTTGTCGAGGGATAGGAATTAGGAACCGAATGCGAATGCTCGGTCGGAGGATTTAGTCCTTGGGAATAGTGTCTGTAAGCACGTGTAGAGATACATAGATCTCTTCTTGGCAGGTAAATCTGCCTAGTTGTTTAAGGTGGGGATCATGTGAGAAGGCATAGGAATATCTATGATGAACCATTATCAATGGAATATTTGTGATGGATCATTGTCAATGTATGTTGAGTTGAAATCTAAACTTGCAAAAGATTTTGAATTTTCAGTCTTCTGGTTTAGCTCCTAACAGACAAACCGGCTCTGCTGAGCGGTTAGACCAATCCTACGTAGCAGTTAGACTGGCTGTGCACACCGGTTATCTCTAATGTTCGGCTGAGAGTTTTGAAATTTGGGAATTCGATCGTGGATTGGGTCAATTCCCTAGGTCAATGCATTCATATTGCATAAAGTATGTTTAAACTAACGTGGGTTAAGTTATGAAGAACTTATATCCAAAAACGATTTATTAGTCTTTGAAATTACAAGGAAACTTGGAGTCAACTATAATAAATAGCGAGAACTGGAATTATGCTTATGAAGGAGCTAAAATTCAGAACAGTCAAAAATGCTATGTGAGATGATTAAGCTCAAGTATGTCACAAGGAAGATAAAGAATGTTGAAGGAAAGATTCGAACGACAGGTTGCACCAAATGGATTGGCCGGTCCAAGTGAGTCGTAGTCCGATAAGAACCAGAGCGGGAGAGACTTGCCGATATATGGTAATTTATTGGTGCACCTACATGTGGTAAGTATGGTGATTTCTAACAAGAAAAGGAGAAGACCGAGTCAATGCAAGGTTATTTTAGTAGTTGGCCAAATACCGAAAATTTTATTGGATCAAAACCGTAGCACTTGAGCGGCGTTTGGAAAAGTGGTTTAGGTCGAGGAGATGCTGAGGAGATCAATGAATCAGAGGCTAAAGATTTAGCGGGTTTGGTTCATGTGCTTCAAAAAGTGTGTATGAGTTAGTGAATGTAAAACCAATGTTGTGTGAGATTAACAGGTTTTTCTCAATTGTGATAGTGGATTGTATTTATTATGGTTAGACGTGGGTTGTAGCTCATCTACTTAATGGGCTAGAGGTAGAAGCTTACAAGCCAACCATCTTAACCATTTCATTTTTGAGTTCTAGGGTTAGGTTTTGATAGAAAAGTGAGTGTTGTAGTATGCTTTCTTATCCTCCTTATAGTGTGTCTGTGAAACATTCATTTTCAAGTAGCAAAAGATCAACTTCGTTCATCAATCATAAAGTGTTTTTATTTTGGTTGATTTGCTTTTGTTCTTGTTGGTTCTTCCTCACTTTTCTCCTCTTCTTGATCTTGTTATATGTCAAGGATATATAAGTGATGGAGATGACTCATGTAGATTAAATCTCTTCCATCTAGGTATTGTGGTTTGCAAAATTTAGAAGTTATCCGGTTCTTACTTGATTTGAAGCCATTATTGAGGAATCTTGATCTGAGTGTTTTGGTTTTGATTCCTTTAGTGGTATTGCTTATTATGGCATGTGGGAACTCATCTATAGCTATCTTGGTTGTTCTTAGCCCATGAGTAAGTTGGTTCTCAAGTTTTTAAGACTTGCTAGGTTTTGATGTAACCTTGCATGTTTTGAGGAAATGCTAGAATTTTGGCCAAGATCCATGCGATCTTTGGATGAAATAGGTTCATGATACCCCCATCAAGGTGTGTGCTAAGTTTCACTTCATTTGATCATATATTTTGAAGTTTACATCAAAAGTGGTTTTGATTGAGATTGATTTTCCTGTTCTTGGAACAGGAAAGTGGTCAGGCCGCACCTCTAGTCGTGGTCAGACCGGTTAGGTGTTGTTTTTGTGAGGCTTTGTTGATTTGGCTTGTGGTTTGGATTTAAGCTGTCAAATCTGATCTTAGCTCTCTAGCTCTGGAGTAAAAAAATTTCTATGTACTTAGGAAAAGATTTTAGAAAGACATCATTCACCTTCTCTGTTGCTATTACCGGTCCTACATCAGGCCACTCAATTATTTCTGTAACAAGTTGTTGATGTTCAGGTTAGATTGCCTTACAATGCAACCCAGTTTTCGCTTATCTGAATCTGATTGATGGGGCTAAAAATGCCCCGAAATTTCTTCAGCCGAACTATTCTTGCAAGCTCCCTTGATGTGTAGAGTTGCAGGCTTCCTTGATCACTTGACCTGTTCCAAAGTTCGAACACCCTGCCTTCTTTCAGTTATGCTGACCAATGCATTTGCTTGTACCTGCCCTGCTTGACCTGGCAAACACACTTGTATTTGTTTTTCAGCAAAATGCCCACATAGAGAAACTTATTTCTGTGTCTCCTCAAATGTTCATTCTGCACTGCAGGACTAACTGGACAAAGTATATATCTTGGTATAATCTTAGATCAGAACAATAACTTGTTGAAACTGTCTTCAGATACAGCGGATGTTACTGGCGACTCGGTTGTCCTGACCTCTCTCTCACACATTCAACAGCACTAGTACAGTATACTTTTGCATGTGCTCTGGTACTCAATTGTGGAAACTAATGAACATGGACGTTTAAGATCAAAAGAAGAAATTTCACCAGGCACTCCTCTCTGGAAGACTTGAAATATACTGTGCATTCCACTAGTTCCCTCACCTGTATGTCTGCAGCTGGGAGGTGAAATGAAGCGAAAACTACGGCAGGAGTGAAATATCTGACACGGTCCTTCCCAAGATTCATCTGACCGGACAATGCCACAATGGCAATAGTAAGATGGGCACCGTCCTTGGCTGCACATATATTTGATTTACAGGGGATGAGCTGTGAGTGACCGAGCGAGTAGTTGCTGTGAAGTCCTGAAGTCTGTGTGATCGCATCTGTCCTGCGATCGGGTGAGATCATCGTCTCACATGCCTAGATCAGTTTGGTTGGTTGCTTGGTTGGTTCGCAGCTGCTCGTAGAAATTCACTCGTTCCTGCTGAATTATTGCCACTGCTGCGTGTGCAAATGCTCCTGTACTGCGTGGTAGCAACGCGTAGCATTCTGTGAGAGAGAGAGAGAGAGAGAGAGAGAGAGAGGGAGAGATGGGCCTGGGCTAGCCCGCTCCATGCCCAAAGAAAGACAGGGGAGAAGGGAGAGTGGGCCCAATCGGTGCACCTCAGTTTCCTCTCGCTCTATGGCCCAGCCCATTTGAAACCCAGCAGTGAACAGCGTTGCGCAACAAAATGGATCACAAGTTCAGTGACATGTGGGGGCCACCTGCAAGTGACTCTGAGGTGAGGGCACTGATGTGCTGCTGGCTTCAGGCGAGGCTAAGGCCCAGTTAGGGGTGTAAACGGATCGGATTCGGTCGGATATTGCTTAAACCGTATCCTAATCTATATTTTTTTTCGGATTCAGAGTCGAATACGGTAAGACCGGATATGAATACGAATTCGGAATATTCGGAGTTTCGAATACGGTACCGTCGGGACGGATATATAACGAATTCGGCTCGGAAACAGATAATATAGGCGGATAATACAGATGATTACAGTTCCAAAAGGTACAGTTTCACTAGTAAAAAGCTGCAGTCAACACTCAATACTAAATCAAAGGTGGATTCTTACCAACGATCCCAGTGAATGAAACATGAGGATCCGAGAGATATATATCATATATTCATATGGCTGAACCTTTTTTTAGCATATCTTCTTTTTTTCTTGATGGAAATAGCTGCTTTAGCACATAATCCAGGTAGCAGAGTGACAGGGATCGAATTCGGTCGGATATTACTCATTCCATATCATATCCCATATTTTATTGGATTTGTTGAAATTTATTTGGATTTTTTTAGATTTTATTTTTAAGCCAAGAGCAAAAAAACTTATTTTAACTATTTTCTAAAAGCTAAAAATAGTTTATGTTATTTCCCTAAGTTCTCCTAGATTTATAGTATTTTTGTGCATTTTCTGGAATTTTTTTGGTGTTATTTTCATTTATTGGATTTGTTGGAATTTATTTGGATTTGCTGATGGGCTGAAAATGATGATTTGGCTGATGGGCCGAATATCCGAAAACTATATCCGGGTATTATCCGATAAAATTCCGGATAGTATCCGTATCCGTCGGATAGTCCGCTCCCGAATTCGAATCAGTATCCGAAAACAACTATCCGAATCCGATAATTATCCGATATGACTATCCGAATTCGATCCGACTCGGATTCGGCGGTCGGTCAGTCGGGAAATATCCGATCCGTTTTCACCCCTAGGCCCAGTGAGCTTGCATTGCAGGACAGCTTACGAAGATGAACTTGGGCAGAAGGCCACGAATGATCTCGCATGCTGAGGATGAAAAAGAGTGCAAGAAACCAGTTAAAACATCGAGCTCCGATTAGTGAGGCTATTATATTGATTTTGGGATTTGGGGGAGATGCACCTCCGGCCTCCATTTTACAAAACCCTTTCTCCTCCGGCTCCGATCGGCTTGACAGGCATACCACCGTCGCCGGAGAAGAAGGAAACAGGAGAGGCCACGGCGTGCGTGCATTTCCTCGATCGATCTTGAGTAATCTCCCACTACGACTACACCTTCAACGCTCCAGCTAATTAATTAACCCTTCCCTAACCACGTCGCCGACCAACCGAGAACCCTAATTAAAGTAACCAAGTGATCGAAGAGCCACAAGTGTTGCCTAGCTAATCTATCACCTACTAATAGCTGCACTGCACGCACCAAGAACGCAGGCAGGCTTGGTAATTGCGTTGGGAGGTGCTTGCATATGCGTGGTTGGATCGATCGATCATGCGTCGCTCCACGCGGCGAACATGGGCATGTGCGCGATGGACACGGCGGCCGGCCTCGCTGACGCCCAGGGGCCCAGCGGCAGCGGGCTCATGAGCTTGGACGACGGCGCCGCAGCCGGCCTCGCGAAGAGCATGGACAGGCCGCCGCCCCGGTCCGGGCTGCCCTCGCGCGAGTTGCTCAGGCTCGTCACCAGCGAGGACGCGCCCGACATCGACATGTGCGCGCCGGCCTCGGCGCCCTCGTGGTGGTCCGCGGGCACCGCGCCCACGGTCACCAGGTCGTGCAGCACGGAGAAGGCCTCGCCGGACAGGACGTCGTGGCTGCGGTCGCCGGCGCACGGCGCGTCGGTTGATCTCGGGCCGGCGGCCAGCGCCGCCGCGGCCACCTTCCAGCCGTCCGCGGAGCTGCCGGGCTGCACGAGGGCGGCCGCCGCGGTGTCGGCGGCGACGGGCAGGGCGTCGTCGGCGCCGTCCTTCTTGCGCCTGGCGAGCTCGCCCGGGAGGAGCGTGTTGCTGGCCATGATCTTGTCGACGTCGTAGCGCGTGATGTCGAAGTTGGTGACGGCGTTGAGGCCGCGGAACTTGATGGCGGCGACGTCGTACGCCTCCGCCGCCTCCTCCTGCGTGCCTGCACATACGCATATATTGCATGGAAGGTAAGCATGCAAGACTGGAGTACGTGGAGCGAATGAAGCAGCCATGGTCTGAATATGAATTCTGAACAGGGGAAATGGGGAATCGAAGGAAATGATTTTGCATCGCGTTGCATTGCATGGGGGCTCAATCGATCGCCATGGTCAAACATGCAAAAGCGGCCGCTGGCTGCAGGAGCGCGTGCGAGTTGCGGCAGTGTAAAAACTAGAAAGGCCAGCCTTATGCAAAAGTGAAAGAGAATCGCAGGGATTCACGCACAGGGCCATACACAAGCAGCACAAGCTAGCTGAGAGACAGAGAGAGAGAGAGAAGAGAGAGAGAGAGAATGAGAGAGAGGAAAACATTCTTTGGCATGGCAGGGGTAAAGCATGATTGGGTTGCAACACGTATGATGATTGCGACAGGACACCCTGCGCCCTCCGGCCATGGCAGCTTCTGCGTTCAACGCAACACCAATCCAATCCAGATACGCATCTCATTGCACCGCATGGCACTCTCTACTGAGCTGAATTAGCCGCTAATTCGTAGCCTCGCATCATCGTGCTCATCATGGACGCATGCAATGCAATGCCACGCCAATGCAGAGCACGACCTATATAGACGCACGCATGCATGCATGCACATCTACTCTCATGAGCACACAGATGCAGAGATCTAGCCAGGAGCATTAGGTTCTTCTACTCACTGAACGTGCCGAGGTAGAGGTCCTTGTTGCCGGAGACGCGGCCGATGCGCGCCTGCCACCGCCCGTGCTGATGATGCCTGCAAACACATGCAGTATATAGTATAGTATAGTACAGTACAGTATAGTATGCATCAAATGTTTTTAGTCTACTCCCTTGTGCTGTCCGTCTCAGTAACTGGTAAATGTGTATAGATGCAGTACTAGTATATATTGATGCATATGCAACGACAGGAGGACACTAGCTAGCTAGGACAGCACAGCATGCAGTGTGTATACTGTGTGCGAAGTCAAGTGTGAAGACCTGGTAACTCCTCGGTACATTGAAGCACCCCGTGAGAAACCGCTGCTCTTCCTGCACGCAGTAAACACACCCAAGTTCAGACATTACCGATCAGTGTACTGGTAACTAGTAACGTTAGTCTGCAGTAAAATATGGAGTGCATATAGGATTGATGAGTTCGCATGTACTCCATAGGTCAAGGTCAGAGTGTTCAGTTGAGCATGCAGATTAGCACTTAATTTACCTTCTCAAGTGAGCCACGTACTCTTGCCTGCTCATGTTCTTCATCTCCTCCAGCTCCTCCTGGTAGTCCTCAAGCTGCACATGCAGTATTATCGAATTAAGTACACATGTAACAAGTAATTAACTCAAGCTACGAGTACTCACCATTGGTACTATTCCATCTAGCCATAAATATATGTTATTTTAGATATCAATATTGTCCAGATCAAAACGTTATTTTGGCCACTAATTTATATTGTATTTTATTTATAAACCTAATAAAATTATAATACAATAAAAGTATTTTTAAGACATATATATATATATATATGATTTTTATATATCTAATCTTAATATTTAAAAAGATATCAATAATCAAAGATTAAATTTTAACTATATATATCTTAAAATAATATATATTTGTGATGAGAGGAAGTAAGTGCAGCTACCATGGCTGCCAAGGTAAAACAAAAATATGTACTATAAGTAATTAATTAATTACCGGGAAGTTGATGTGTGTGGAGGGCCCCCAATACTTGAGCGCCGCCAAGTCATAGGCTCTGGCCGCCTTCTCCTCCATGTCGTACCCACCTAACGTAAAACCCAACCATGTAGTGAGTAAAAAACCTCATTTTTTTTACTTTTACCACAAACATTTCTACCCATTTTCACTCCAAAAAAAACATTTTTAACCATGTACGAACACAAATAGTACGGGTGTGGAAGCATACCGAGATAGACTGCGCAGCACATGCAGATAATTGTACGCGCCGGGGGAGTTAATTAATCACCAAGCGGATTGGTTAACCAAAGAACGACGAAGCTTAATTAGCCACTGACAACGCAGCTTAAGCATGCTTAGCAAGAATTAATGTTAATGAAGATAGATCATGAGTACGTACCTTGCCTCCCCTTCCTGGTCTGGCCTTCCTTCTTGCAGCTGTTGTCCCACAGGTGCGCCTCATACCGCCCCGTCCACCTATGCCTGCTTAATTTTAAACACCGCCCCACTAATTAACACACATCTCTAATCTCATGTGCTATAGGCTGGTAATTACGCTAATTAATCACTTGCTTCCGAACCTAACCTACTTAATTAGCTCGCATCTGTAACCTCATTTATGGTGTAAGGTTATTGGATTACTTAATCTCATGCACCTCCCCCCACCAAGAGCATGTTTATCCCTTAATTATCACCTAAAGTAGGCGCTAAGGTGACATATTACCTCTCTTCACCATATAATTGTTAGCTATCTTTCTCTAACCCTTAGAACCATATATAGATACTAAACATTTTTTTTTTGTGACATAGCACTAGCTGCTAAGGTTTGCTTCAGTGTCATGCATTCCAGGCGTAGCACCCGCTCTTCTATCTGTTAGTATTGGTGCTAAAAAATTTCTCAATCCTATAACATTGACTTAGCATCTAGGGATGTATATGCTCTGATTAACACAGGTTAATGATCTGGTTTGTAAGGTTGTTAGTGCATTAATAAATTGCGTACTTAACGAAATGCCAGCGGTGTATTGTACCTCGTGACGCCTCTGTACTGCGATGTCCTCTGCCCGAACGTGTCGATAGACTTGCGGTGGTGCACCGGCTGTTTCTGCCCCGCCGCGCCACTGCGCTTCCGCCCGCCGTCCGCGGACGCCGCCGCCATGATGCCGTACTCGCCAGCGGTCACGCAGCTCGACAGCGACCCGGAGCTCATGGACAGGGCCAGCGGGTGGTGCCCCACTGCGGCAGCGGCGGACAGGACGGAGCTGCCGCCGCCGTTCTCGGTGGCGCCGGCGTCGGCGGAAGCGTACGAGGTGGCGCTGCGCGCGGCCACCCAGCTTGCCATGGCCGCCGCCGCAGCCTCCTCGTCGGCCACCAGTGCCGGCGCAGGGGGGGCGCCGTACAAGTCGCACGGCTGCAGGAAGCTGTGGTGGCCGCCGTGGCTCTGCCCCTGGTGCCCGCTGCCGGCACCGGCGCCGTAGTAGAAGCTGGAGGTGTTGTCCAGGCTCAGCGCCATCGTCGGCTGCCCCGCGCCCAGGAAGTCCTCCAGCTTCGGCCCTGATCGATGGATCACAGACACCATGAATCTAACAAACCAACAGAGCAAATGGATCCACGAATAAGCAAATGGGGTAGTGATTAGATATGTACCGTGGTGATCTTGATCGGTTCTCCTGAGAGCCTCCATGATGCAGAGCGAGCCATCGGACTTGAGCGGCATGGAGGCGAGCTGCGAGTAGTACCCGTTGGTGGCGGCCACGACGTCGCCTCCGAGGCCGTAGGCGGCAGTGGTGACAGAGGGAAAGAAGAGGCCATGGTGCTGCTGCTGCTGCACGTGGTGGTGGTCGTCCATGGAGGAGGCCATGTGTGGCGAGAGCGAGAAACCTAGCCAGCCACTCGCCACCGCGTTAGTGCCGCCATTGCCATTGTTGTTGTTGGTCATCGTGTGAAGCTAAGCTAGAGAATACGAAGAGAGAGATGGAGGTGGCGGCAATGGTGATTGGAGCAGACCAATCATTGGGGAGCACGCGTCGCAATGATGCCTCCAGCCATTGCCGCGCTCGATGAGACCTTCGAGGCTTGAAGTAGAGGAGGAGACTGGATCGGAAGAAGAAGCGTGAGGAGTAGGAGAAGCGAGTGAGCAAGTGCGTTTGTGCTTGCGTCTGCGCGTTGCTTTAAAGTAAGCAAAAGGAATGAGTTGCTCTTGCTCTTTGACCCACACACACACATACACACATTTACACACACTACATGCAAGCAAGAGAAGCGCGAGAGAGATAGATGCTTGGAGAAATTCTCTTCCCACATCCTCAGCTTGGGATCTGTGTAGCTACCAACTGTTAGAAATAATCTTTAGTTAGAGTTCAAGACATAATAGAATTCATTTTTATGTGTAACTCAAGTTGAAATTGTGTCCAACTTGAAATCCGAATACGTATGCTAGTAGGAGATTATTAGCCTGTATATTGAGAAGATTTGTAGCCAGTTTTGTAAGAAAAGCAAGGAAAAAAGGGAGCAAATAAGAGAATAGAGAAATTCAGAAATTCTCATATGTCCTCTTCGTTTATTTGCGATGTGTGCGTTTTCTCCTGGATCAAAGTTTTAACACCAACAAATTAGAGGACGTTTATATTTGATTTTGCTGATAGCTTTTGAGTTTAACTTATAAATAGTAATAGTTTGTAAATAAATATGTAGAGAGACACTCGTATGCGATTTTGATCGATGTAAATAAAATTATTATAGTGTGTACTACAATCGATTAGTAGATCCTATATTAAAGAATATTTCGCTTAAAAATTAGATACAGTAGAAAAATTATTTAATATAGAAAACGATTTATAGAAGCAAAAGGTAACAAGGCCTAAGACCTCTCTCTCCGAATCACCCACAGACCACACAAAAGAATAGACGAAAGAAATTTGCATGAGCATGTTGCTGTGTGGTATGTATGGTTGTAGGTTTGCAGTAGAGGATACTTTTATTGTACTAGGTCCAGCAGACGCATGCAATGTTGCAAATACTCCACTGCACAACTAGTCACTTCACATCACAGTAGACGGCCGTCATATTTGTAGCTTTTGGCCTGGTCAATTGGGCTGAAAAATAATGATTTATGACTGTAATTATACTGTAGTTGACTGAAATTATACTACAGCCTACCTACCGAACGATAAAAATATCATTTTTATAAATACAATGTATATATGACTAGTTTTATAAATACCATACGTAACAGTACCAAATCTGGCTTTTCCTCCTAACACCACTGCTAGTGTTACCCTAGCCTCTGCAGCTGCCCCTGCTACTAGTCTAGTACTACATGCTACAAGCTACAGAGTGACAAGAAATTAATAATTCAGGGAAGAGAAGAGGAAAGAGTGAGAAAGAGAGGTTGGACGGAAGGGAGTATATAGCATACAGCCATAGTGTGTTAACTATTCCTGATGTTGATCTCTCATGGCAAAAGTGCAAGGAGAAGGCCATGAATGCTTGTTCGTGATTGTATTGGTAAGGGCATCTCCAATGGTTATAGCTAGCAACTAACTATAAGACTTCCACATCATCTATATAGTACACACTAAAGTTAGCATTCTAAAGAACTATCTATAAGGATAGCTATTTGATGCTTACATGCACACACAGAATTTATGGAGGCTGCCTCGTTTAGCGCTATAGACTATCTCTAGAGCTGTAGAGAGCTGCGTTCTCTTTCTTCATTTAATATCTTCCACGTAGGACAGTTGATGACATGAACTCTCTTGTAGATAGCTGCTATAGACCCATTGGAGATGCCCTAAACATGTATAAAGGCCACTTCAATACAGTTACATACGTACACCATTCCACTTAGCTATATATCTCTGCTACATTTGCAGCATGAGATCTTCTTGTATATCTAGTTACTGTATTTACTTGCACGTACGTACAAACGGTTGGATTTATATATGGAGATTGAGATCTCAACAGTTGTAATTTCACTTGCACAATTAAAGGAGTTAGCATTTTCAGTAGAGATGTTGGTTTTGACATTTTACATGCATCCGTAGTAGTGTAAGATCTCCATAAATAATCCTATTGGTACGTGTTTCTAGCTAGCCATTGACTTTTTTACATACACTCCAATTATTGTACGTATAGGTCTGTGTGCTATTTGTTGCAGTTAAAAACAAGCAACGATATGAAGGCCTTCTGATGTACAATGCTACATACTAGTATGTGTGTGTGTAGGAAGTACATCATTGCATGCATGTAAAAACCAAATATACAATTAATCAACGTAGAAAAACCAAATAAATGTGCATTGCAACCAATGGAGTGTTAGCATGGCCAAATGTCGCATAGCTTCTTGCAACAGAAAGAGGGTTCTTGGCGTATCTACAAGTTCATAACACGTGGTACATGTACACCAAACTCTGGTACAGTGCAGTATACAGTATACATGTACACCAAACTCTGGTACAGTGCAGTATACAGTGTTATAGAGCCAGAGGTTAGTTTCGTAGAGAGAGGAAATGCATGGGGGTATGTAAATATGAGAGTGAAGTGTGTTGCAGCTTGCATGCAAACATTGATCTATCCTTGGTTGGGTACTGATAGATAGCTACATATATAGATCGTTTTCTTTTGAATTTGGAGTAGTCAACAGCTGCAGACAAAAAAGAGAGATGTCGGTCAATAGGATGTTCTCATGAATGCTGTAGGGAAGAAGATGGGGCCAGAGAGAGAGAGAGAGAGAGAGAGGAAAGGCTGTTGCTAATTGGGAGGTATCAGTACTGTTTCACCATCTCCTTTCAGCATGCTTGGCTAGTTCTTGGCAACCACTGTGGCGGTCTGGCCCATCCTTGAACTTTTGCACTTGGTGAGGTAGAGCTCCAAATCAAGAGAAACAATGGCTGCAATCTTTTTTTGATGAAACATTGGCTGCAATTTGAGTGCATATATAGTATGATGCTTGCTCTTGGAGTCGAGCACCTTTTCTTTAGAAAAAAAATATATAAAGGGCTAGTCTTTGTAATGGAAAGTGTCTATTTTGTGGTTTGTGTTCACTCAGTTTTGTCAAAAAGAAAAGTTGAGCATGGCCTAACAATTTTACTTTTCCCGGCCCTTTTTTAAGTTTGAACTCGACCTAAGACTTGATCTCAATTGCTTGCATCTTCGGAGGGAGACATCCTAAGACAGATATTCCTTGGCACATGATTACGTAGGGAGGTCTAAGAGGATTAATGAGTGCTTTACAAGGTTAGGAGCTCAGTGTCATTGTTTGTGCCTTTGTGGCAACCCATATGAGATTTTGGCATTGCCCCTAATTACTGATATCGACCGACGACCTGTACTGTCAAACCCTGTTAACTTACTAGAATGAAACCATGATTTGTGAAATACGTTGAAACCCTGTTAACTCCACCTGACAAATATTTAAACCTTAATTTGTGACACCATAAAACCATGATGATATATTCTTGTGAAATACGTTGAACTATATGATCTTCAAAGTTGAAGCCCCAACCACATGTCCTGCTCCTACAAATGTGATCCTGATCGAAAGGATCCAAATATTGGTAGAATAATAATGGAATGGAAGTAGCTAGGGATCCATGCACCCACTCCTCTCACTCAACCATGATTAAGGTAATGATGGCGAATGGCCAGCAGCTACAACCCATGCAAGCACTTTTGCTTGGAGCAGTGCCACTGCATGTATGTATATATGCATGCCACCTTGGTTGGGGAGAAGTGAACATCTATCACACATCACATTCAGCTTCAGGTCTCTAGTAGTCTGAAGTTGCATCGGAACCAAAGGCCAATATTGCTAATCGAAAAGGAAAGCAGCCATGATAAGTGGAGATTCTTTTTCTCCATGCTCCAGTCCCTTTCATGCAGATGCAGGTGCAGAGGGGTTGGGACAGCTTCAGGTCTTAAAGATCAGGCTTTGCCGTTTTGATCTAATCCCTTGCATTTAGTATAAGAGCATGTACAATAGTGCAACGTCAACTGTCTGTAAGTCTTACCACGTAGAATATAAGATGATGTCGAGAAGAGATGGGGATTATAGAGAATTAAGTTGTCTCTTATGCAGTAGTCGACTGTAACACGAGAACTAAGACACATTATACACGAAGAAGCTGTATATAGTGATATGTAAAAAGACAAAATCCATTGTAGAAACTGCCTTTAGTATTGTTTGTAGATGATATAAAGAATATTATAGACAACAGTTATTTGTATCATTGTATGTGCCTAAAGACCAGGCATTGGACGGTTTAGAATATCTGTGCTGCCCTTTTCTTTTTTAACGTCAGAAGTTACTACTCCATTAGGTAGGATATGAGATGTCATTGCGGCATGTGTGGCGCAAGGACAAAGCAAACATACGTATGTGCATTTATAGCCAGAAATCGGGCCAAATTATTTGGCATATATATATATGGCTCCACTTGGTCAAAGTATATCGCTAAGTGCGAATCGTATGCGTTAAATTAATTTGTAAAAGGAAATGTCGGGCAAACGCATCGCATTTAATCAAGTTAGCTGCTTAGCCATTCTCAGTGGAGAATTTCATGGCATTGTTTACAAGACTGTCACATCATGTAAAATGAAATGAAACATGGATGAAACATCCATCCTCAATGCATAGTTTCATTCTATTGTTTCATAGACATTTAATTTCAGAACTCATATATAGTTGATAATCGTGCCAAGAGAGTTTCATCTAGATGAAACTCATTTTTTCTCTCTCTTCTTAAAAATGTTACCATATCATCAAAAATATCTATGTGACAGCCTATTAAATGCAGATAAAATTTTTACTGAGACTGGCCTAAAAAAAGGTCACATTTAACAGACTTGTTACGTATGTTTATAATTTGAGGAATCGGTAGGACTTTTGACTAACCATTCTCCCTTGAGAAATGGGACGAAGGGCTGAATCACTATGCCAATCCCCCTAGCT
The DNA here is from genome assembly GCA_017311315.1 of Dendrocalamus latiflorus. NCBI lineage: Eukaryota > Viridiplantae > Streptophyta > Magnoliopsida > Poales > Poaceae > Dendrocalamus > Dendrocalamus latiflorus. The sequence continues at coordinate 34,381,818 of CM029629.1, forward strand.
ATGCACGGACATATAGATAGATACCATGGGTACGTACGTAGTGTATATATATATATATTAAACTATGCATGCAATCTAAAAAGGAGCATGGATCGACATGGACAACAGTGAACTACAAAAGCGACGACAAGTACGTAGACAAGTCCTATAGTTCGACAGATACACATATCGAACCTCTTTGTTTAATAACAAATAAATAAGTAACCTAGCGAAAAGGACTATCAATCTACGCATGTGTCTGGCTTTCTTAGGCCTTGGGCGCAATAAAATGCGTGCCTTTGTGTCACGTAGCAGATCGCCATGCACGTAGGCCCCACATGCCATTACATGTGATAAGACAAGTCATGTATGGAGGTATCTCCCCTCTTATCGTGCAAACCCTAAAGGCACATTTACATTCCATCATATGGATGGAGCTAAAAGGGTTAAAGTTGTACATGGGAGGGGAACCATTATAATGCAACCATCGAGTCGTACATGCAAAATAATAATAATAGTAATAATGATGATGATCGTGCAACTTTGTTTAGAGGTTTATTAATTGGTGGATGCCATGATTTAGCAAAGTAGAGAGGGGTAAACTGAATGGAGTTAAGTGACAAGCAAAATTCATTTTTTTTTTCAAAAATGCCACAGGATGTCGCACTAATATGTGGAATTAAACCACACGCAAACATCACTGCTGATGTTATTTGCTAACTTACATTAGTCAAATACCTGTGTGTTGTTATGGATAAAAAGAATTGATTTTTCTTGGTTTTTAGGAGGAAGTGGAGGCAACGTACCATTATCATCACCACCATCAATTGATTCTTTTAAATGGTAAAGTTAACATTTTTAGTGGCATTTATCCAATTTTCCTAATCAAAAACTAGCAAGTGCGTAACTTAATAAGCTCCACTAAATTAATTAAGTTCCTTTCTCATGGATCACGTTAAAAAGTAAAATTGAACTACGCCATGATTGATCCACGTTGGAATCGAGTGCTAGTTAGGCATGTATGTAAGTTGATCCATTTGTGCAATGCAATTAGTACTCTATGTGCTCTAGCAGCGCGTTTCTTTAATTAAATTGGAAGAATTAATAAATCGATTTTTGTTGCATGCGCTTCTTTCCGACTTAGGCCTCATCCTGTCGCCCTTTTGGAACGCATTTTGCAGCATTCCCTCTTTAGCGCGTGTAAGGCAAACAATTCGTGACTTTTTCTCCCCACGCCGCTAGTAGTTTGTCACATTCACATTATATATCATCAACCTGCCCTCAGCTATTGTTCCTGTGAGACCATGTGGAAGTTACTTCATGGTTATGATAACTGATTGACTTACGATTTAGAGAGCTTGTGGAGTTTGATTTTGGTTTTTAGAGTTTGCAATTTTCCAGATGCATTTTGTTGAATGCGGTCTGACCGGCCTAGGGCTGGTAGTCAGATTGGCTGTGGGAGGCGACGGTCATATTGGCCTTTGGTTAGCGATCTGACCGGCCCTAGAGGTTTAGAGCGTGAGTTGGTTAAGTGTGGGCACATCATGAGTGTCGTTGCTTGGGTGCATTCATGGTGCATGAAATATGTTTGAATTAACGTGCATCAAGTTGTGAAAAACTTATGCCCAGAAACAATTTTTAGGTCTTTGATGTGCAGGGTACTTAGAGGTAACTATAGTCCAAAAGGAGGGCTGGGACTACGGTCATAGAAGAGCCAAGGTCCAGAATAGTCAATGATATCGAGTGAGATGGTTGAGATCATGAGGCACAAAGGAAGACAATAGATGTTGAAGAAAATGTTCGAGCAATGGTTCATTGAATGGTGCGGTCAGTGCAAACGAGAGTGGTTGGGGGAACCGATACGGAGAGATTTATCGATGCATGAGCCATTAGTAAACCTACATGTTGCAAGTATGAGAATTGCTTATAAAGGAGGAGATGACTATGGACTAATCTCGGGAAGAAGTGAGGTCCATGGTGAAGGCAAAGGAAGCAGGAAGCTTTGTGGAAGCCGGTAAAGGGGCATTTTGGTAAATTGACTAATATAAAAAGTGGCGGTGTGCGAAACTGCAGTAGTGGACTAAGTAGTTTAGGTCATAGATATGCTTAGAATGTGAAGTGGATCAAATGTTGATTCACTAATGGGTTAATGGGTGCGTGCGCTTTGAGAAGCTTGTATGTGTAAGTGCAAAACCTAGAACTATGTTGGGTTTACGGGTTAGCCTATGTAAGAGTGATTGAAACCCAGCTAGAGGTGTTAGTTAGGATTTCCCTTATGAGCCTTCATATATAAGGAGGGAGAGAGATGGCTTAGGTGAAGGTTTTGAGGGAGTTCATGCCTAGCCTGAGGAGTTAGGGTTATTGGAGAGAAACTTGTGAGAGATGTGAGAGGCTCTTATGGTTGATCTTTTTATTATCCTTAAGCCTTGTGTATGGCTTAGGAGTGGCTGTAAATATTTCTCTCCAAGTATCAGAGAGATCAAAATTCGTACAAGTATTTCCCTCTTATGCTCAAGTTGAAACCTTGATTTGGCGTGGTTTTTTGGTGCTTTCTCTTCCCCCTCTTGATCATGTTTTGTGTCAGTGACGTGTAAGTAATGAATATGTCTCTTGGAGACCATATCTCATCCATCTAGGCACTTGCTATATGCATGTTCTTGTATTCGCCCCATTTTGGCTCAAGAGAGGATGATTTTGGAGTTTTGATCTTGTGGACATTTTGGCTTGAGTTCGTATTGCGATCTAGCTTGTTATGATATGTGAGAACCAGTCAAGATCATTTAGATCATCAAAAACTCATGAGCAAGAACAGAACAAGATTTCCCTTTTTTTTGTCCGATTTTGGTGCAACATTTCTTGTTTTGGATAAAGGTCAGAACTTTGGCATTGATATCCATGATCCATAATTTAAATAGATTCTTGATATCCTAAAAAAGGTGTACACCAAATTTTAATTGATTTGTAGCTTTGGTTTGAGAGTTGGCTCAATTTATTGTTTTAGCCTGGTTTTGGTCCAGTAATACCTTGGTTTAAGTTTTAAGTTATTTGGAGTTGTGGATCAAAAGTTTCATTAATTTTTAGATTTGATATAGTGATGAAAATATGTTCTATCCTGAGAGAAGAGTTCGGACCACCCCTTAGAGAGGTCAGGCCACCCTAGGCCGATTAGACCACCATGAACACTGCGGTCAAACCACCAGGGAAGTTTTGGTTCACTTGGCTCAGTTTTTCTTGGATCTTTCCTTATGGGTGATTGGTCTCTGATCTTAATAGCTTCCAATAGCTATTGGAGTGAATATTTTTGCTTTCTCTTTTGAGGAAAAGATTTAGAAAGATTTTTAATCGTGTTGGCTCCTATTCACCCCTTCTAGTCGCTGTCACCAGTCCTATGGTTCTTGCCCAAGCTAGCTTGATCAAGTTCAACTTCAGTAGTGGCATGTATATTAATTGCACTCTAGGAAAAAAACTAGACTGGTTGCGGCTGCAGTCTTAGCTGTGGTTCTCCTCTTTTGCTTAAAGGCTGTCGTCGTCTTCCTCTTTGGCATCATCTAGTCCAAGCGTCTTTGCTTCAGCTCATAGCTTTTACACCTCTCCCACGTATGGCACTAACTATTGTGGTTATACACCAAATAGTGGATACCAGAGCTTCGGGAGGTCCAAATAGGCACCCGGAGTCTAAAATTCAAGAGGGGAGTGTGTATCTCATATTCAGTTGCTCCCAGTGGGCTAATTGGGCAAGGTAGGGACCACTCCCCAACAAGCACAATTTTATTCGTAGTACAAAGGTTGGATAGATGATTATGCAGTCGGAGAGTTTTATGTTCCAACTAATTCATAACTGGTAGGTTTTATACAATAAATTATTAACTTAAACCGAGTTGAGGAATTGCGGGCAATGTACTATCTGTACTTCAAAACTTCTGTAGGCATACTTGCTTAAATTTTACCTCAATGCCCCATTAAGCCAGGGATTGAAACATTACACTTGTTTGTACACTTATGACGATTCTTAAATCTTCCTATATATAGGTCAAATTAAACAAGATCGGCATTGGTAGAGGAACACAAAGGTTAACCTACTACTTAATTAGGAAGATAAAATGTTTGCATTATGTATTGCCAACCAAAGACAAATGCAAAGCAAAGCCAAAAATATTCGCTAATAAAGAGCAGATCACGAGGAGAGCTAACACTTGACGCACAGAGAGTGGTCGAGGTATAGTACCAGGGGGTCAAAGATCAGAACACTAATGAACAGTTGAGCACATGCAAAAACAAAACAAATCAAATGGAAATTATTTTAAACACTTTCTCCTTTTACCTCTATTGCGCAATAGTCATAGCTCTGATCTCATGCATGCATTCCCAGAGATGGCCTGACGCAGGAAAAAGAGCAAAAGCTACATTAGCTAGCTAGTAGAACACTAGAGCCCACAAAACAAGCCAAAAACAAAAAGGAGAAAAAAAATCTATTGTACCTAGTGTCAGACAAATTCCAAATGTACTGTGAAATTGTGTAGTAATAATTCTGTTATGTTTGCATGTTAGTTTACAAGTTGAAGAACAATGTGAGAAGATTCAGGATAATTTTGTGATGAACTATTGTAAGTTTTGTGGAGTGGATATTAGATTTTGTAAAGATCGCATTTTTGACTAATGTTGCATGAAGTAGGTTTTAACTAACGTAGTTCAAGTTGTAAAGAACTTGTGCTCGAAAATATTTTTTGGTCTTTGAATGTAAAGGGATGCTTGGAGTCAACCATGATCAACGGCGAGAATCGAGGCTACGCTCATAGAAGAGTCGAGGCCCAGAATGACCAAGAATGCTAACTGAGATGGCTGAGCTTAAGCACGGCACAAGGAAGGGGGAAATGTTTAAGGAAAGTTTGAGTGACAGGTAGCACTATGTGGTTTGGTCAGTCCAAGTAAGGTGTGGTCCAGTAGAACCGAAATGAGAGAGACTTGCTGATGCGTGAAAAGCCAATGGTGCATCTATACATGGCAAGTATAACGATCGCTTACAATGGAAGATAAAGGCCAGGTTAAAAAATGGTATTTTGGTAAGTTAACTAAAATACCAAAAACTATCTTAGATAAAAATCACGGTGCATGAAAATACGGTTTAGGTCAATGAGAAGCTGAGAAGATCAGGTTAAATCAAAAGTTAAGGACTTAGCGGATTCGGGCTTATGTGCTTTAAAAAGCATGCATAAGTGTAGTGTATGAGTAAAACTCGTGCTGTATAGGGTTAACCTGTTTCTCCAATATGTGCTAAGTGGATAGTATCCATTGAAGTTAGATGCACTGTAGAGACCCGAATATGCAAATCCGGACTCTCCTGTGTATTCTGCACTAGTCCAGGATCACGCTAGTGCACATAGTGTAAACAAAGATAAATATCATCCACACCACGATATTCTAAGGAAAATCCAAATTATATTAATAATCATCAGAGTATGACCTTATGGCCAAGCTTACAATTATTAGCCGGAAGGCTTAAAAGAAACTAGCAGCGGAAATCCAAAAGAAAGCGCAGCAGCCAATCGACACGCCCACAGGCTATCGAGTGGAGAACGAAGCCTAATCCGCGAAGACGTCAAAATACTCTCCTTCTGGAACCTCCTGCTGGTGATACTCCTCCTCCTCAACTGAGCAACAGGGGCATAAAGCCGTGAGTACATTGGTACTCAGCAAGCCGTTTGTAACAAGTGATTGCAATATAATATGCAAGGCTTACCAATGGATGGCTGAAAGGTTAATTTGCATAAAACAGCATTTGAAAATACACTAAATAGATTGAAGGCGCATTTGAAGTAAAACAATAATAAACAATAATCAAAGGAATTGAAGTAACCACTTATGGATCTCCCATCCATAAGCTAAACCAACCACTTAAGGACCTCCCAACCAACAGTGAATTAACCACCCACTGTCCAAAACTTTTTAGAAATAACTATACCTCGTGTGAAATCACCGAGCATTGTCCATGACCGAGGACACGGCTATTCGAATAGTTTTACACTCTGCAGAGGTTGCACAACTGTACCCACACGATATGATAATCCTCACGTTAAAGATAATCACAACAAGGCTTTTACAATGATCCATCTCAACCCGATCCCACTCGCTAAGGTTTCGCCGTCGAGTAGGGTAACCCCCTAGTCGGTAATTGCCCCCTCTTGCGCCACAACAACATCGGTAGTGAAACCAAAGTTGAGACTTCACAAATTATTATGCCAGGTCTATCCCATACTAGACATGTGGTTTGCACGGTAAAGCTCAGATCAATGGCGCACAAAGTTAAGTCCTTAAATGTTACCCCGGCGAAACATCCACATCCCAATGTGCAACCTGCACCCCCTTTACTGCACGATCATTCGCCCGAGTGAAAACCATTTTGTATAACCAACACCAATGACACTACCCATGTCATGGCAATCAAATTTTATAACTGTGGCTGACCACCACGTTCCAATATATCATTAAGTCAAGATTAATTAACACATGTGATGATAGACCCAACGCTACTAAAAGCATGATTAAGCATTCTAATCGTGCCATCCCAAATGTGATCGTAACATAGCATCACTACTAAGTTTCCCAACCTATGGTGACAATGGCATCATGGCATTCAAATTTAACAAGGAGGGAATTACTCAATTGAGGTGATAACTACCAATTACAAGGTTTGTATAAAAGTAGCGATGCAATGTAATTTAAAACAAAATACTTAAATAATAGATTGCAAACTGGGTTCAACATGATCAAAGGACACGACTTGCCTTGGCCTTGCTCAGTTGACGGCTCTTGATCTTCAAATCCAACTTCCGCTCCTTCGAACGCGTGATCTAACGAGAGAGAACGCAAATCGAAACACAAAATAAAATCAAATAAAATTCAAAAGAACTCCAAAAATTCTCAAACTTGAACCAAAAGATAGAGCTCAATTTTATATGAATTTAGGAAAAAGAATCGGGTCAATTGGAGTTAGGACGAAGGAGAACGGGCTCTGGGAAGTTTTAATTCAGAGAAAAAGAGACAGACAGGTAGTCGTTACGACCACAAAGGATCCCTACGACCACGCAGAGAAATTTACGACCACGAAGAACTTTACGACCACGAAGAACTTTACGACTACAACCACAAACCAATCTAAGACTACGAAGCCGATTACGACCACTTAGGCAGGCTTACGACCACGTAGTCGAGCACATGACTACGATCACTCAGTCGAGATTACGACTACGTAGTCGAACCTACTACTTCGACCACACCGAACAATCCACGACTACGGCCACACGGGCGGCTACGACTGCACAGCGGCTACGACTACTCAGGCAGACTTACGACCATGAAGTCGTTTACGACCACATGATCGAACTTACCGGTGGCTTTACGACTTACGACTAAGGCTCTACAACGTAGTCGTAGAACCTTACGACCACACGAATCTACGACACACGGATCTACGACCACGGATGGCGGCGGGACTCACCGGCGACGGCAGGACGACGGCGAGGACGACACGATCTCGGGCTCCGGCACGACCACGGCAGCGGCTACGCGCACGACCACGGCTTTGGCAAGGCGCACGACCCCAGCGGCTCAACTCGGAGGCGAGGCTTGACTTGGGACGAAGGAGACACCAGGGGTTCGACCCTTTTATACCCGGTCGTAGAGGTGTCCTGGTCGGCCACGAGTACGAGTCCGGGTGGGATACGACCTGAGAGTCCCACTCGCAAACGAGTACGACTTGCCAAAAGCGGGCGGCTGCGATGCGGGGCGGGGTTCTGGATGGCTGACACGTGGCGGGGGCGGAAGCGGTTGCGGCTCAACCGACTGGTTTTTCTTTTTCTTTTTCTAGAAATTCAATTAAATCATTTTGAGCTCTAGAAAAAAACAAATAACTCCAGAAAAAATCACATAAAATGCCAGAAAAACTCTTGAGGCTCAGGGAACTCAAATAAAATACTTTTGGCACCATTTAATGTTTAACTTAATCATATTAAATCCTTTTAATTCATAAAAATTTTATTTAAGCTTTAATTAATTCCAGAAAAATTCAAATGGTGAATTTTATTTCGAAAGCTTCAAAAAGGCTCTGAAAATCAGGATGTTACATGCACCTAGTTGCCTTGTCTATTCAACGGATTGTGATGGAGACTTGCTAGTTAACCATCCAACCATCCTAACTTTACTCAATGAAGCTAAGTGTTCTAGGGTTAGGGTTTGAGAATTGTGAGTATTATGATGTGCTCTCTTATCCATCAAGTAAGATGGCTGTAAAATGTTCATTCTCAAATAGTAATATATCAACTTTTTTTATATCTTATAGATCTTTCTTGTTTTGATTGATTTGCTCTTGATTTACTTATTTTTGATCTTTTCTCTCCCTTTCTTGATCTTGCTGGATGCCAAGGACATGTAAGTGATAGAGATGTCTCATGAAAATCAATCTCCATCCACCTAGTCATTAGGTTTAGCACGTTCTTGAAGCTACTTGGGTTTTGCTTGATTTGGGCTCTCCGAGTGATTTTTTTGATCTAGTCATTTTTGCATCAAATCCTTAGGTGTTCTAGCTTATTGTGATATGTGAGAATATATCTAGAGCTATCTTGGCTATTATCCACCCATGAGTAAGTCATATTCACCATTTTTTATTTTTGCCCTGTTTTAGTACAACCTTTCTTCAAACAAAAAAATGTCAGAACTTTGGCAACAATTCTCTTGATTATTTATCGAAATAGGTTTCTGACATCCTAGAGAAGGTGCATGACAAGTTTCAAGTCATTGGATCTATGGATTAAAAGTTACATGTATTCTTGGTTTTGAAATAGTACTGATTTTACTGTTCAACTGGATGAATTTGCTGTAGAGGTACTACTAGTACTGTGGTGGTACTACTAAATTTATTGTTCATTCCTCAGATCCTTAGCTTCCTATTTTGTTAGCTTTTGCATTGGCTTTCCATCCTAAATCTCCATAACGTTGTAGCTATTAGAGTAAGTGATTGGTGAATACTTGAAGGGAAATTTAAAGGTATCATTCACCCCGTTCCGTTGCCATACTAGTCCTACAAGTGATATCAAAGCTCAGTTAGTTCTTTTTATAGATCTTAATCGGTCTTAGGAGTCATGGCATCAGACAAGTATTCAACCAAGCCACCCGTTTTCGATAGCGTTGATTTTTCTTGTTGGAAGGCCCGTATGCAATCCTGTATCAATACTCAAGGGACAACAATTTGGGTCAAAGTAAAGAATCCTAATATTGTAACGTCCAATGATTAGGTTACACCAGATGTAAAGGCAAATTGCAAGGCTTCCAATTTTCTGATTCAAGGATTTAGTCGATCTAAGTTTGAGTTAGTTGCTCACTTGAGGTCTACTCATGAGATTTAGAACACCCTCGGTAACTACTATGAGGGCTCCACCGCGATCAAGGAAGTGAGACAGAACCAACTGTAAAAATAATACTCAAAGATCGAGCAACATCTTGGTGAATCTTTGTATGAGTTGTGGGGAAGGTTGAACATGATTATTGCATGATCTTCGAGCTGTTGGCTTGACCTTTTCTAATTCTGAGAATGTACTCTAGGTGCACTAGATGTAAATGTTTGGGAGAATGAAGATCACCTCCATCAATGACAACACTATCATAAGTAATCTTATCATGGATGAACTCTACTCAAGATTGAAGATGCATGAGATTCATTTCATCCCACGTCTCCCTAAGATAGAGTGGATGGCACTTATGATTGACTCTACTTAGACCAGCTCTTCTACTTTCTTGGATTTTGACTCTTCTAGATTTTCATTGTTAGCAATGTATTCTTTAAGTGATGAGCAGCTAGAGAAGCTTCCTAAGGATGACTTAGCCCTCCAATTAATAAAATTCACGAGACCATATAACAAGATGAGGAACAAGAGAATGGGTGGCCCTATCACTTGCTTTGAGTGTAGTGAGTCAAGCCACATTTGGGCTAAGTACCCCAAACTGAAGGGCGAGGAGGAGAAAGATTTTGAAGGCATCCTTAAGCTTATGACATCAAGTCTAAGAAGCCCAACTACCGCAAGTTTGTCAATTGAGTCCTTGTCGCTCTTGAGAACACTGACATAAGCAATGTAGATTCGGGTCAGAGGATGATGAGGATGACTCCCGTGGCAAGAAGAAGATGCAAGATTTCACCAGCATGTCCTTCATGGCCAAGGGTGGCACCGACGTCGACTCCTCCTCTGATGAGCCCTACAGTGATCCCGACAAGGTGTGCCCCTCCTCCAAAGAGATAAAATGTGCTCTTATTGCTACTGAACAAAAACTAAAGAAATAAGTTAAAACTATCAAGAACCAGGACATCATGATTAACAACTTGAACCAAATCCATGAATCTGATGATAATTGTGAATCTTGCTTGTGCTTGCATAATCAAATGGCTAATATGGAAATTGTCCATTCTTCTATTGCTAATCAACTTAAAGATGCTTTAGATGAACTAGAATTTCTTAAGTCTAGTGATGATCATAAGTATTTGAATGCTATTACTTTAGATGTGATTCCTTTATATATTATTTCTATATCTTACTCAGATTGTGTTTTACTTGAATTAAAATTGGATAGTGCTACTAAGAAATTGCTCAAATTTAATCATAATCATACTTACTCTTATTGTGAGGTTAGCAAAATTAAATTGAAAGAAATGACTAAAATGCTTCTTCATTCTAGGACTAAACCTCGTGAAAATTATCGAAAACTCACAATTAAGATTGATGCTCTTAACAAGACACTTGAGGAAAAATTTAAAATTAAAAAATTCATGTCTATGACTACATCTAAGAAAGTTATTAATTATATTTCTTGTACATTTTGTGCTGAAATTAGGACTGATTTAGATGAGATGCATGAGGTTTTTAGAGTCAAATATAAAGAGCAGTTGGATAGGATTAAAAATTCCCCTTGTGTGTCTTGTGAGGCTTTGAAACTAGAGACAGCTATCCATAAAGAAACATATGCTAGACCAACTAAAACCAATAAGCGTACGATATATAAGAACCTAACCTAAGAAAATAACTACATCAAAAAGACTCTTGAGAGATTTTCTGGTCAGAAGAACATCAACATAATCCTTGACAAATCTAAGATGAGTGCAAAGAAGAGTGGCCTATGATTTAATTGCCTAGAATATTCTAAGAATCACCCGCCTAAAGTTGTGAGTGGCAAGTTTGAGGTAAAACCCCCTGAGCCATCCAGGACTATCTTTAAGTCAGTAGGTTTTACCCAAACCGCTTCTAGCAAGTTAGGTGCTTCTACTTCAGCAGGTCAGACCCCTCAAAAGGTCAAGTATCATTGCACCTTCTACAAGAAAGATGTCCACATTGTTGAGTTCTACTTTCGTAGAGTCATGGTTGAGAGAAAAGGGAGGATGTGTGCTTTGAGGTCCATTAGAGGAATTTCTTTACCTGTGAGTGTCTCTAAAGCGAGGCCTCTTGTCTTTCCTTTTAGGAATAGGTCTAGATTTGTAGATAACTTTTTTGACTCCTTTGGTGGCTGTAGGTAGCACTTTGGGTTCGAATATTGTGAGGGTAGACCATGGGTAGCATCTAGACAGGAGAGTACTGGCCTTTTGGTAGGATAATTTGGAGAGGTCTCGGAGGTTCTCAAGTTCATCCTTGTGATTATCTTGCTAACCATTTTATTCCTACTTCTACTATTGTTCTTAGACATCATGTGGCTCAGTATTGGATTCCCAAGTCTTTCATTAATAACCCTAGTACTGAGGCACATATATTTCCTGTTTATGCTATGTAGATCCATTGAGCGAGGAAGGAGAACATGTGGCTTGTTGACTCCAGGTGTTCACGACACATGATCAGAGATTCTCGATGGTTCTCCTCCCTCACTTGTGCATCTGGTAACGAGTTGATCACATTTGGGGGATGCTTCTACTGAGACTGACAACAAAGGGTACAATGTGCATCAACAATAATTTCATGCTTAACGACATCGCTTTGGTAGGTAAGTTGAGGTATAATATGTTATATATTTCCCAGCTTCTTGATGATGGTCTAGAAATGAGTTTCAAGAGTGGAGAGTGTAGAGTTCCAGACTCTTGGGTAAGTATATTTTTAGGATCTTTAGGTTTGAGAGGATCTTTAGTGCTGATTTTAAATCTGTTCTATCTCTAGCCCTAGGTATTTTATGGCTTTTGACTCTCACGACTTAGTGTTGTGGCATCATAGGTTTAGACATATAGACTTCGATCACTTGATTAGAGTTAGTAACAAGGACCTTATTAGATGATTGTCTAGGCTTAAAAGTTTTAGAGATCTAGTGTGCATACCCTGTAGACATGGTAAGATAGTTTCTACTTCTCATCCACCACTTACTTAGCAATGACTGATGGCCCTGAACAGCTCTTGCACTTAGACACAGTTGACCCTTTTAAAGTCCATTCTGCAGGAGGAAAGTAGTATGTGCTTGTCATTGTAGATGACTTCTCTAGATATTTTTGGGTATATTTACTGGTTTCTAAGGATGGGTACTTTGGTTGCTTTAGAGAGTTGGCCCTTATATTAGCAATTGACCTCGTAGGAGGTGAGTGCCATTAGGAGTGACAATGGCACAAAATTAAAGAACTTATCTTTTGATACTTTCTACACTGAGAGTGGTTTAGAGCACCAATTTTCCTCACCTAGAGTCTTCTAGCAGAATGAGGTTGTAAAGAGAAAGAATAGGACCCTTGTAGAGATGGCTAGGACCATACTAGATGAGCAATGCACCCCTAGGAAGTTTTGGGTTGAGGTGATTTATACTACTTGTTATGTGTTCAATAGGATTTTCTTGAGATCGTCCATAGGTGAGACTTCTTTTGACCTTAGATTTGGTCATAAGCCTAGCGTCTCTCTTTTCAATATATTTTATTGCAAGTACTTCATTCTTAAATATGGCAACTTGGATAAATTTGAATTTAGATGTTAGGATGCTATTTTTCTTAGATATTCTACTTATTCTCATGGCTTTTGTGTATTTAATTTGGATACTAACAAAATTGTTGAGATTTGTGAAGTCACTTTTAATTAAGCTAGTCCTGGTACTCGACTTGATAGTGTAGGTGCATAGGTACACGGTGATCAAGAAAGCATCTTCATTGACGATGACCCTAACCTGGAGGATGAGTACCTAATCCCTCCTCTAGTCACTCCTGAGTTGGTTGGAGAGCTTGTTTCCACAACTCCAGGTTCAGCAGAGCAGCCTCCTCCCACCTTCACCGGTGCTTTGAGTGGCACCGGTCCTACCTCCACAGCCTATAAAGTAGAGGCCACATCTACATCAGGACCTCCACTTCATCTTCAGTGGTGACACCCTCAGGAGAAGATAATTGGGGCTCTCCATGAGTGACTTACTCGCTCTAGGTTACCTCTCCAGATTCTCATACATGTTATGCTTTTGTTGCATCTTTTGAACCTCGAGATGTCACCCATGCGTTATCTGATTCCTCTTGGGTCAATGCCATACATGAAGAGCTTGAGAACTTTGAAATAAACCAAGTTTGAAACTTAGTTGAACCTCTTCCTAATCATAATATAATTAGAATAAAATGGGTTTTTAAAAATAAGAGAAGTGATGATGCATTGGTAGTTCGCAACAAGGCAATGCTTGTAGCTTAAGGTTTTTCCCAGGTAGAGTGCTTAGACTTTAAAGAGACCTTTGTACCAATAGCTAGATTAGAAGACAGTCGTATATTGCTAACATTCACAGCGTCTAAGGGCTCTAAGTTTTTTCAAATGGATGTAAAGAGTGCTTTGCTAAATGGTTTTATAAAAGAAGAGGTCTATGTCAAGCAACCTGTTTGACACGAGAAATCACTTACAACTTTGTTGCCTTAGGATACAAGGTGCGGGCGTGCCAGTGTACTAAAATACACAAGATAAATAAAGACAAGAAAGATAGGGAAAATATGTATTCTTTCATTCATTTGAGAATAACAAAATTACAAGTTTCGTTTATGTATATGCGCTCCATAGCCTGTTGGCATAGCAGATCTAACATAGGAATGTGATCTCTTGGTTCCTAGGGCCTCAGAAGGCTCCCAATTAATTACATCCGTAGGGCGAACTCACAGAATACCTCCAATTAAGCTGTGTATTGGTTGTCGTCTTCAGTCTTCGCTTCACGTTCTCCATGCATGTGATGAATGATTAATGTAAATGTGGGCATTGGCATTATCCATAGCCTCATCAGTCTAGAGGGCTGTTGACAGCGCGGCCTCACCTTCCCGTGTCGTTCGACCTTGTCGGTATCAAAAGGCACATAAAATTAAGGTGGTTAAAGGTGTGCATGATCACATCAAGTATGACTAATCTAACGATAATAGTAGTAGAATCGATGTAGTAGATGTACTTAATTCAGGCGGTAAGACTAGTAGAGCAGAACGCCTGGGTCATATATCAAAGTGGTGAAAAGTGACCAACAGGAAAGACTCCACTACAGTGCAGACGCACTTAACCAAACTCAGGTGTCTAAGGGAAAACCATCCTTACTTTTAACTGATCAGAATGTTAGGGTTAAATGTCAACGTGGTAAAGAAAGATCATTGGAACAAGACTCCTCAAAAACCAAAGCCATCGGCACTCAAGAGTGGTTGGTAGTTGAAAGTCGAAAGCCGCCGACAATCGAAAATAGTCAATAGTCGAAAACCATCGAACGTCAAAGCAGCTAGTAGTCAAAGCCCATCGGGCATCGAATTAGCCGGTTGTCAAAAGTCATCGTGGTTGAAATCTATCAGAAGTTGTCTATGGTCAGAAGACATCTAGTCAAAATCCATCAGAAGTTACCCGCAGTCGAAATCCATCAGAAGTTATCTGTGGTTGAAATCCATCATGGTCAAAATCCATTAGACTTTTGTCCGTGGTCGAAATCCATCGGAAGTTGTCCGTGGTCGAAAATTCATCATGGTCGAAATCCATCGGAAGACATCCGTGGTCAAAATCCATCATGGTCGAAACCCATCAGAACCTGTCCGTGGTCGAAAGCCACCATGGTCGAAACCCATCGGAAGACATCCATGGTCGAAATCCATCGTGGTCGAAATCAATCAAAAATTGTTCGTGGTCAAAGTCTACCATGGTCGAAACCCATCAGAGGTCATCCGTGATCGAAATCCACCATAGTCAAAATCCATCAGAAGCCATCCGTGGTTGACGTCCATCGTGGTCGAAATCCATCGGAAGTTGTCTATAGTCGAAGTCCATTGGAAGTTGTCCGTGGTCAAAGTCCATCATGATCAAACTCCATTGGAAGATGTCCATGGTCTAAGTCCATCATGGTCGAAGTCCATCGGAAGCCGCCTATAGTCGAACTCCATCATGATCAAAATCCATAAAAAATTGTCCATGGTCATAGTCCATCATGGTCGAAGTCCATCGGAAGTTATCTGTGGTCGAAGTCTATCATGGTTGAAATCCATTGAAAGTTGTCCGTGGTCGAAGCCCATCATGGTCAAAATCCATAAAAAATTATCCACGATCAAAGTCCATCATGGTTGAAGTCCATCGAAAGTTGTCTGTGGTTGAAGTCTATCATGGTCAAAATCCATCATAAATTATCTGTGGTAGACAGCCATCCTGGTCGAAACCCATCGAAAGTTGTCCATGGTCGAAATCCATCAAAAGTACAGTGAGTGGTCGAAGATGACCATGTACAGCGTGCGGTCGATGGCATTCGAGCTCGAGAAACAATCGGAGACGTCCGAGTGCCAAAGGGGGTCAAAGACACTCGAGCACGACGAGCAGTCATAAGCGACCAAGTAGTGAAGTCATTCGGGGATGTCTGAGTACGACATATGATCAAAGGCATACGACTATCGAAGGTAGTCAACAACGCTCGAGTATAGTGAGCGGTCATGAGTGACCGAGTATCCAAGTCGGTCAGGGAAACCAAGTACGACAAGCGGTCAGAGATGTCTGTCTTCGATAAGCTGTTAGAGGTGTCTGAGTTCGAGAAGCTGTCGGAGGTGTACAAGTATCGAAGGCAGTCAATGAAGCTTGAGTACAGTGAGCGGTCATGAGTGACCGAGTATCAAAGTTGGTCGAGGCCGTCTGAGTATGACAAGCGATCGATGGCATTCATCTTTTACAGGCGGTCGGAGGCCTCCGAACTCAACAATAATTTGGAGGTGTACGAGTATCAAGGGCGGTCAGAGGTGTCTGACTACGGTGACCAGTTGTGAGCGACCGAGTATCAAAGTTGGTCAGGGGCATCCAAGTATGACAAGTGGTCGGAGGTGCTGTCTTTTACAGGCAGTTGGAGACATCCAAACTCGACAAACGGTCGGAGGCGTTTGAATATCGAAGGCAGTCGGAGAAGTATGAATATTAAAGGCGGTCAAAAGTACCAAGTTTTGAAGGCAGTCAAAGAAGCCTGAGTATCGAAGGCAGTCGAAAGTGCCCAGTTCCGAAGGTAGTCGGAGATGCTCAAATACGGCAAACAATCATAAGTGATAGGGTATTGAGGATGATCAGTGATGTTCGAGCACTGCAAATGATCATAAGCTCCTGAGCACGACGAGCAATCGATAATATCCAGTACAACCGGTGGTTGTAAGTGACCAAGCACAGCAGGTGGTCGTAAATGACCAATTATCAAGGTGGTTAACAATGCCAGAGTATAGTGGGAGTCGAAAGCGACCAAGTATCATAGACAGTCGAAAGCATCCAAGTATTAGAGGCAATTGGAAGTGTCCTAGCCCAGCGGGTGGTCGGTGACATTCGAGTGTGAATCGTGCTATTAATTTTGAGATCAAATTCCTGATCAATTACTAATTTCTTTCCTTCTAAACTTCTGCTTTCCATATGAAAAAATTTGTTGAGAATTACTTCCATCAAATGGAGATATGGTGCAATCATCTTTCCATTGCGAAGTCGATACACCCAGAACCAATCTCTGCATTCCATCTTGGTGCATAGGCTGCCATAAATCGACCACGCCATGAGATCGTGTTGGCACTAATCTTATTGTTGATGGTAGTTGAGTATATGTGTGCCCAAGATCATGTAGTAGTCAGAGACTATTCGGAACCCCTGGAGTTGGAGACCCTCCGGATTATAGTAAGCTGGTCATAAAACAGTGCGAACCGTTCAGTGAACCAAGCTTAAGTATTCGATCAGTGCTTTGAGGGCTTGCATGGTCAAGGAGCTGGGATTGAGGCATCAAGTAACGGTTAAAGAGAATAATGTTGTCATACCAACGTGGTTGAAAGGACCATGGTCAACATAACATGGTCGTGGAGCCGTGATCGACACAACATGGTCGAAGTCCTGTGAACTCGGGGGATGACTTTGGCACGTAGCATTTTGAAGACGGCAGGTGGTGAGCAGCCAATTCAAGGAGCAGCACAGCCATAAAATGTACAAAAAAGCAAAGTCTTTATCTTCTTAACATATACCTCCCAATTTGCTTTGGCTTAGCATGTTTGCATAAAAACTCATCAAACAAATACCCCCTCCCCCATTTTGAAAATCCTAAGTTCCCAAACCATATATCTAAACTCTCCAAAGCCTTGTATGGATTGAAGTAAGCCTGTAGAGCTTGGTATGGTAGGCTTAAAAGTTTTCTGCTTAAAATGATTTCAAAATAGGAATGATAGATAAAATCTTGTTCATTTACAGGCATGATAATGACTTCTTACTCATTCATATTTTTGTGGATGATATTAAATTCTGTGTTCTTCTCATGCTTTATGTCCAGATTTTCAAATTCTATGAGCAGTGAATTCAAAATGAGTATGATGGGCGAACTAGCTTTCTTCCTTAGTCTTCAAGTCAAGCAATTGAAGAAGGAGCATTCATTCATCAAAACAAGTACAAAAAGAACCTTCTTGGTGCTTTAACATGCGAAGCAGCAAGCAAATGTCTACTCTAATTGCCACTTCTACCATGCTAGATCCTGATGAGTATCGAGAGCTAGTGGACCAGAAGGAGTACCTAGCATGATCGGCTCCCTCCTCTACCTGACGGCATCAAGGTTGGACATATAGTTCATTGTGTGTCTGTGTGCTCGATTTTAGTCTTCTCCTCATGCCTCACATCATCAATTAGTGCGTCACTTCTTCAGATACCTTCAGAACATTCTTGACTTTAGACTCTGGTATTCTTTTGCACTCTCTTTACGCTTTTCTGATGCTGATTTTGCGGGATGTAGAATATATATATAGGAAGAGTATGTTTGACATCTGTCACTTCTTAGCCACATCCCTTATCTCTTGGTCATCTAGGAAGCAGTTTTTTGTTGCACAGTCCACTGCTAAGGAAACGTATGTAGCTATTACTAGTAGTTGCTCCTAGGTTAACTGGATCTTATCTACTCTATGGGACTATACATTGGTCTTAGTGTTCCTATCTTCTATGACAACACTAGCACCATAAAATATTGTCAAAAACCCAGTGCAACACTTTAGAACCAAACACATCAATATTAGATATTATTTTTTAGAGACCATATGGAGAATGGTGATGTTGTGCTTCACTTTGTAGAGTCAGAGCAGCAGGTTGCAAATATTTTTTAATAAGTCTCTTGATTATTCTTGTTTTGCTTCTTTACAGGAAGAGTTGGGGTTATTAGTCATTTTGGCATGTTTTGAGGGGGAGTTTTACTTTTTTTGCATCCATTGTATCATAGTGCATATTTAATTTTAGTAACTTGTATTGTAAGATAATTACATAGAGTTTTGACTATTATCCTTGTGTGACATGATATCTTACTTTATATTTTACCATGTATTGTGCCAATTTGCTAGATTTATCATTTTTTTGTATGTATAGCTTAGCTTTGCCATGCTAACTTTCTTAAATGTGAGAAACTTGAACTAAAACATGTCTTGTTGGATCTTATGACTAGTTTCGCTCTAGTGATCCTCTTATATTTCATGTCATGTCACATAAGCTAAGTTGACTCTTGAATCTAAATTGAGCTTTATATTGAGCTATGCTAGTTTTTTATTGAAGCATGAGTTTACTTCACCTAGGCTTTTACAGCTCAGGTCGGGTATAGATTACAGACTAAGGAGTAGCTCATTGTTCTTGAACTAAAACTGAAATTTCAAAACTGGTCTCCTGATGTGCGAAAAAACTGATCTCACCAATTCTTTCTCATGAAATGGCTTGACATTGCACTAGATATGAACTCAGGGGGGTTTTGAATGACCAAGTCCACTTTTTTAAGCTTCTCGCTTGGGATGGTCACAGTAAGGCTTAAGATCTAAGACATAACTAAGAAAGCAAAAAAAATGTGAAAAACGATTGAAACTTAGGAGGTAGTTGTGAATAGCTCCTAGTCTAGGACTTGCTTTACGAAGATAAGACCAACAAATGTTTCAAAAATTACCAATAGTGCTAATTATTCTCAAATTCTAAGTGCTTGAATAAAATGATTCAATTGTGAACTTATAGCACTCTAAATAGACTCAATTATAGTTTCTTGATAAAATTTAGTTTATTAATATGGCTTGACTCATTTTTGGATACCTTTACCTAAACTATGATCTTAAGCAAGTTGACATACTATAGATCTATTTAATTTTAGATTATTACGCATTTAGTTTTAGCTTTGCTATATATAGATTGCAATGATCTAGATAGCTTCGCACAATATGGCTTGGTGTAATACTTGTAGAGTCACTTTGGATAATTTTTATAGCTCCCAAGCTAATAATGAATAAAATATAGCCACTTTATTTTATTCACGCTCTATCTTCTTCTATACATTTTGATGATTCTATTGTCAAAGAGGGAGAAACATTGGTAAAATTGCATTTCTAGAGCATAATTTGGAGTTTTTGTGCAAATCTTACTAAGTTGGAGCTTTTATTTCTTCTTGTTCTTGATGTTTTGTTCTATTCTCACCATGACCAAGATCAAATAAAACAATTGTTCTTTCATATGAATTTGGAGTGAGATTTTCTAATTTATTTGGTGGATTTGAAGCTTTCTATGGAAAACTTGCTATTTTCAGTAATTCACTCAATTTCGGCGTCATATGGTCATTTTCAGTCTTTGCATTCTCTTGTGACCATTTTGAGCGTCTCTTTGCAAAATTCTCTCTCTGTGTCTAAAACCACCTCCTATTTGCATTTTTGAAGAAATGTCAATGTATTCATCAAGGGAGAGATTAAAGAACCATGTGAGAAGGTTCAAAATAATGTTGTAATGAACCATTACAAGTTTTATGGAGTAGGTATTAGGTTTTGAAAAGATTTCATTTTTCCGGATTGTTTTCTAAATTTTTTAGGAAAACCGGTCGTACCGTCGATATGGCACCAGTCAAACTGCTTGGATTGGTATGATCACAGTGGACATACTGCTGAGTGGTAGTACCATGATGGCCAGACTATAGAGCGGTAGTACTATGATTTACTTGTTGGTAGCTTATTTTCAAATAGGTCTAATTGTGAGATGCGATAGTATAGGCCTATGGTGGACGGTAGTGCCGGCCCAGGTGAAAATTCTTGGATTTTGGGAAATTAAGTCATGGATTCATTGGGTTGACCTAGGTCAGTGCATTAATGTTGTATGAAGTATGTTTTGGTTAACGTGGGTCAAGCTGTGAAGAACTTGTGCCTGAGAACGATTTCTTGGTCTTTGTATGTGCAGGGGCACTTGGAATCAACCATGGTCAACGGCGAGGATCGAGGCTACGCTTATGGAGGAGCCCAGGCCCAGAATGATCAAAGATGACAGGTGAGATGGCTGAGGTCAAGCATGGCACAAGGAAGGCAAAAAAATGTTGAAGGGAAGTTTGAGCAACGGGTTGCACCATGTGGCCTGGCTAGTCCAAGTGAGGCTGGTTTGGTGGAACCAGAACAAGAGAGACTTGACAACACATGGTAAGCCAGTAGTGCATCTACACATGGTAGATATGACAATTGGTTGTAATGAAAGATGAAGACCGTATCAAGAAAGGGTATTTTGGTAAGTTGATCAAAATATCGAAAACTATCTTGGATGAAAACAACGGTGCTTAGGAAAACGGTTTAGGTCAGAAAGAAGCTAAAAAGATCATGTAGAGTAGAAGTGCCAACATATAAAAGTGCTAGTTATTTAGTAAGTAGAGCAAGTAGAGTAGAATTATCTGCAACAAATATATGCTATAAACTTACTTTAGGACCAAAAAATTGTCATCGTTAGAAACCATTTAGTTCTTTATATGGGTATCTTCTGTCTAAGTACCGCACCAAATGCAGATCGTCGCGATAAAATGCGATCGAAGGCTATAAATTTGACTACTAATATATCCTAAAGTACTATATATATAGGGTCTATTCTATTCAGTTTCTAAAAATTGTTTTTTGTCTTTTCTAAAGTAACTAACTTCAAAAGGAGTGTCTTTTGAAAGCGGGCTATACATGTTAATTGTAGTATATACTGTAGTGACTTTATTTATATCGGTCAAAATCATATGTGAATTTCTGTTACTCCGTACTCTCTCACACAAATAGCCTAAAAGCTATAAACCACATCCAAACACCACAAACCAAAGTAAAAAAAACAGTACCTACATCATCGAAGGTATGAAAATGACAACGATGGAATTGATAATGAAAGTGCTACCTTTGATTTGTACTTCAGACGATTTTACCTTAGAAGCAGTAGCAGTAGAAAATGAACAAAAATGACAAAGCAGTGCTATGTATATATATGGGTGGTCGGCTTTTGGGATGAGCCCCACCGATAGCTGCTTCTGTAAGCACAGTGCTGCGTGCTGCATGCTTGCATTTAAAGATGGCCTGAAACCCTGTGGTTTTCGTTGTCCCTTCACGAGCGGATGCAGGGAGGCCGCACAAGATCCAAACAAAATCTAAGCTAGATTCATTTTACAACCTCCCTCTCTCTCTCTCTCTCTCTCTCTCTCTCTCTCTCTCTCTCTGCGCAGCTGGGGATATGTACATCAGCTCTCTCTCTCTCTCTGTGTCTCTGCAGCTAGGGATATGTACACCAGGAAGAAAGCAGTCTGGGTACATGCTGCACAAAGAGAAGTGTACTGGAAGAGGGCTCCGATAGTAACTATACATGACTGCAGAACAGCTGTTGGAAATGTTGCCCCTCTCCTCTCTCCTCCTCTCTCTCCTTCCTCTGTGTTTCTTTATGTCTCTTGTCAGGCAACCAAATAACACAGCACTAGGCAACTGAATAATGAGTTCATAATTTGTATCAGAGCATGAATCCGGTGCAATGTTCTTGCAGCAAAGGCTTGGCTGTCTGCTTAATCAAAGGATCAACTCAACAGTCAGCTGGACATTAATATGCAGAAAAAACTAAACTAATGAGCTAAGTTTTAACTCTTTTACTTAGTAGGAGTATCACGTTACTAGCAAGTATAAGCTGCTGATGGATGAGGGGTCGCCATCTCGAAGGCGGTGTGTGGTTTCCAACGGTTTCCTTTGTATGAGCTAGCAGCCTAGCACACTTAAATTCAGAGTTCTTCAGCTCGCACAGACACACACACATGGACAGCTTGGACCTCATGATTGTAGATGTGTCCAACCAATGTGTGAGGGGGAGATTGTTGGGAATAATCCCACATTGGTTGTGGAAGAGCAGAAAGCACAACTTATAAGTGTGGGGGAGCCCCCACCCATTGGACTAGTCTTTTGGGGGGAGAATGCCCAGTACCACTTATAAGGTTGTTGCTCCGTTGCTCCGTGGGCTTGGTTGTGTTCCGCCCATGTGGACCTGTGGCCCGGGGAGTAAAAAACCCGGCTGGACCTAGGTATGCGGCCAGGTCCAGATCTCACATTTGGTATCAGAGCCTAGGTGCCTAACACCTCCTTGGACCTCATGATTGTAGATGTGTCCAAGGAGGTGTTAGGCACCTAGGCTCTGATACCACTGTTAGCACACGTCCGTACGTCCAGTGCTGCCGCATATACCATGCCGTGTGTCCGCTACGGGCCCACACGCGCCATGCGTCATATGCCCATGCCCCTGACCCGTACGCGCCCGTGCCCCGGTCCCCAGGTCTTAAATGGGCTGCGCACCCCACGCATCTGAGCCCACGGGCTGCCCGCAAGCAAGCCCTTTAAGCAACAACCTTATAAGTGGTATTGGGCCTTCTCCCCCCAAAAGACTAGTCCAATGGGTGGGGGCTCCCCCACACTTATAAGTTGTGCTTTCTGCTCTTCCACAACCAATGTGGGATTATTCCCAACATACAGTGAACTGCTCGTAAGTCGAGTGGTCGGTGGTCATAACTACAGTGAACCAGTCATAAGGTGAGTGGTCGGGTTGTAGCTACAGTGGTCGTAACTACAATATCTGGTGGAAGACACTGTGGTGGAAGATATCGTGGTCAAGAAGTCGTGGTTGAAGTACTCGTGAATCGAGTAGCAGCCGTGGTCGAAGAGCCATGGTTGAAGACATCGTGGTCGAAGATATCGTGGTCCAGTAGCAGTCGTGGCCGAAGACACCATGGTCTGTTAGATCCGGACCCTGGCATCCACCAGGTCTAATCGGGTTTACTCCCCGGTCCCCAGGTCTTAAATAGGATGCGCACCCCACGCATGTAAGCCCACGGGCTGCCTGCAAGCAAGCCCCTCAAGCAACAATCTTATAAGTGGTATTGAGTCTTCTCATCTCAAAAAACTAGTCCAATGAATGGGGTCACTCTCACACTTACAGGTTATATCTGTTCCTTTCCCACAAACAATGTGGGAGAAAACCCAATATTGTCCCCCTCATACATTGGTTGCATCTTCCTGCACACCAGGGAGATGTTAGGGGCCTGGGCTCTAATACCACTATTAGATCCGGACCCTAGCACCCCGCCAAGTCCAATCGGGTTTACTCCCAGTCCCTAGGTCTTAAATGAGCTGCGCACCCCACGCATCTAAACCCATGGGCTACCCGTAAGCAAGCCCCTCAAGCAATAACCTTATAAGTGATATTGGGCATTCTCCCCCAAAAGACTAGTCCAATGGGTGGGATCTCCCTCATACTTATAAGTTGTGTCTTTTCCTTTCCCACAAGCAATATGAGACTAAACCCAATATTAAACATTGTTGGCCCAGTTGATTATAACCACGCTAATGGTTATGACCACTCAGCTGGTTACGACCACGTTGATGGTTACAATCACTCTCTGCTGGTTACAACCACGCTCCCACTACGCTTTGCACGTACTCGTAACCGAGTTATGAGTACTCGATACTTCAACTGCAAACACCAACGCCTTCAACCACGACCACTTTGCCGCCTCTTCAAGTACTCCTGTACTCGTTACCTTCGAGCACTCTTGGTTCTCGATGATTTCGAGTACTCGATAAAGCACATAAACATAGACTGTTTTCCCAGGAGCCAAACTACTTCTGCTTTTCTCTTCTTTTTCTCTCCCTCAACTTCTCGATCACAACCATTCGCTCTTATTCACACCTTTCTCATTTACATTGCTTTGCTACTTATACTCAATATATTGACTACAAAACGAACTCTACCACTGTTTACGACCACCGTTTGTGTTTACGACCACCGTTTGTGTGCGTCTTGTTCTGTTGTCTGGGCCAACAATTGGTATCATAGTCTTGGTGTTCTCTGTGCGTTAAAGAAGCAACCTTGGTGTTCTCCATGCGTAGGAGATGCAGCCTTGGTGTTCTCTGTTAGTCAGAGAAGTAGCCTTGTTCTCATTAGTCGAAGAAGAAGCCTTTGTGTTCTTCGTGCATCAAGAAGTAGCCTTGGTGTTTTCCGTACGTCGGAGAAGAAGAGCTCGATGATTCCTGTTAGTCGGAACAAATGCCAATAGAAGGAAGGAGTTTGTCTCTGGCCGCAGTACGAGGCCTGCTACAAGGTGGTCCATCCACTTCACAGGAGGTGGAGAGGTGACCACGGTGACGTTATCGTACCCGCAGCTCACCTGCATGAACTACACGATTTGGACAATGAACATGCGAGTTGCTCTTCAAGCTTAGAACATGTGGGAAACAGTCAAATCTGGTGCCGCCAAGTACCAAAAGGACCATTTGGCATTGTACGCTATCTACCAGTCTGTGCTGGAGGACATCATGTCTTCCCTTGCCAGGAAAGACACGACGAAATCAACGTGGGAGGCAATCAAGACGATGCCCATGGGACATGAGCGCTTGCACGAAGCTAAGCTACAGACCCTCAAGAGAGACTTCGAGAGGCTGAAGATGAAAGAAGGGAATACCATTGAAGACTTTGCCAGTCAGGTGACATCGGTCGTCACCGGCATCCGTGCATTGGGCGACACAACAGTGGATGAAATTGCTGTTATTCGCAGGTTTCTTCGTGCTGCCATGGCACGCTACATGCAGCCAATCACGTTCATCAAGCAGTGCGTGGACTTGAAGACTCTCACTATCAAAGATCTCGTCGGACAATACAAAGCCTATGACGAACGCGCTTGAATAAGTTTCGGCAATGCAAAGGAGAGAGAGCATTTGTTGCTCACATGTAAGTAGTGGGAGACCCTCAATAAGAAGAAGAATAGAGAAGGGTCACGCAGCGGCGCGAAGAAGAACTATGATTGTGGCGGTGGCCGCATCATAGGTGGTGGTGGTCATAGAGACGGCCATAATGACCATGATAATAGCAGCGATGACAGCGACTCCGATACCAATGAGCACAAGTTCAACAGGAAGATGGTGAAATGCTTCAACTGTGGCATATGTTGGCATTTTTCTAGTGAGTGCTACAAGCCGAAGAAAGAAGAGGCGCATCTCGCTGTGGCGGATGAAGAACCGACGCTGCTCTGAAGTTCGGTGAAGAGGTACTCAAGAATAATGGCAACAAGATTACAGAGGTGATTGTTGGAACTAATCTTGTTGTGTTGTTGATAGTGATCGGTGTCGAGTATTCGGTGTGTTCGAGTACTATGTGGTCGTGTCGAGTACTATGCAGTCGTGTATCGAGTATTAGGTAGTTGGTGTTCGAGTAATGTGTGGTCGGTGCTTGAGTACTCGTGTTTCGAGTACTGGGTAGTCATGAGTAGTTACTCGTGTGTTGAATACGGTGTAGTTGAACATCTCGGAGTCAGAGAGCAGTCGAAGACTCCGTAGTAGGTTACTCGTGTGTTGAGTACTATGTAGTCAAAAATCCCGTAGTCGGAGACTCCATAGGAGAGTACTCATGTGTCGAATACTGTGTAGTCGTAGAACCGGTTGTAGCTACAGTGAATCGCTCGTAAGTCGAGTGGTCGGTGGTCGTAGCTATAGTGAACTAGTCGTAAGGTGAGTGGTCGGTGGTCATAGCTACAGTGGTCATAGCTATTGTACCTGGTTGAAGACATTGTGGTTGAAGATACCGCGGTCGAGAAGCCGTGATTGAAGTACTCATAGGTCGAGTAGCAGCCGTGGTCGAAGACATCGTAGTCAAAGATACCATGGTCGGGTAGTAGCTGTGGTCGAAGACACCGTGGTCAGAGTGCCATGGTCGAGAGACTCGAAGGACTCGAAGTTGATCAAGTCTGTGAGTAGTCGTAGACTTGGCCAGGTAGTAGTATGTTTGTACCAATCGTATCAACTACATGTGTTGGTTAATGGAGTGAGTATTTCGAGTAGTGCGTGGTGTGTGCCGAGTCGTAGAGAATCATGGAGGCAAAACCGGATCACAGGGAGTTTAACTAGTGTAGTTAGTGACTATAGACATGTAACGGAAGCATTAGTAACTGAATGCATGTAACGGAAGCATTAGTGGTGTAGATAGTACACCATCAAGATCTTGTAACCGTTTGTTATATTAAGTAGTATAAAAAAAGAGAAAATAAAAATGTTGTACGGCATTACGCAGCGCAAAAATACTCGTGTGTCTTGAGTTGAGCAAAAATATTCATGTGTATTTACGACCACCGTGTGCGTGTGTCTTGCTCCGTCGTCTGGGCCAACACAAGATGCTGATGTCTTAATTATGCATGCAAACCATATTCTTGCCTTGGTGCTTTGCCTGAACATACTGATTATCACAACTCACAGATCATTGTTGTATATATGTGGACCATTGTTGTATATATGTGGTCCATGCATGAAATATGCAGAATTGCAGACAGACAGACAGGCTACAAGGAAGAAGATTGCATTCAATTTGTGCATGTATGCATCATGTACGTCCTCTTTTGTTCTGTAGAGAATCACCAGTCCATCAGTACTACTAGCCACTAGCCAGCGAATATCTGGTAACAACCAATGAGGATGTATATATGTGGCTGCAGATCGTCGTAGCATGTATCCTGCAGAAGCTAATTGAATGCATGATATGCTTCAACTTTGGAGCCATGAGCAGAGGCATGGTAAATAGGTGGCACATTGGTCCCCCAACTTCGGAGCCAAATCCATTTTAGATTCTGAACTTTTGGAAAGCTAGCCCCTATATTTTGAGAAAATCTACAATAACTAAATAACTACATGGTCTACAATATACCACTCATTGTGAGGCTAACATGTAAAGCTACATATCAGTAAGACATCGGTGACATATTGTAGACATATGAAGTTATTCGGTGATATATGAGGGATTTCCCCATATATATTACATCCTGAACTTTCAGCATAGTCGACCTTTAGTCTTTAATTAGTTTGTACGTACGGAATTTCAACCACAGCAACATTAGCCTCATAAGTGATTGAAGTATTAGCCCTTAATTGGAATGTTATTGTCAACTACTGACAATGATAGCCTCAAGTAGTCACTAACATAGATGTATTAAACATTCCCTGAATATGGAGCATGCAATGCAATGCCTGATGCATGACAAAAGATGAGGTACATACAGATGGCAGCATGCTAGTGGCTAATGGAGCTGGGCAATGGGTTAGGGTTAAACAGAAATGGACAGGCCTAAGAGCCCTAATTCTGGCAAAAAGAAAAAGAAAAAGAAAAAAGAAGGATTGATCTGCAGTGGAGAGGAGATCAGGAGAGCAAAATGGCATGTGGTGCGTGGGGTTTACCCTGCTTGCAAAGGATCGACACACACAAACATACTAACCAGTACTGTGCAATGCATGCCTCCACATTCCCCACTCTGATAAAAGACATGGCAGCCAACAATGCAGGCTGAGAGAGAAAAGAGATGAATGCAAAAGTAGTAGAGACCTTTAGGGGCCCCATAGCTAGCTGCTGCATGCAAGGCTGAAGCAAATAACTCACTTTGGTTCCTTATACTAGTAGTAACTCTTTTCTTTCTGCACTTTTTCTTTTATTCTCTTTTTCTCCCATCCAAAAAAACTAACCGAAGGTATACCGTTGTTGTGAGGGCAATAAACAGTATAGCTCATTGCCGTCTGATCCTTTCAAAGAATCCCCACTCTTATCCGAACTAAACCATTCCCATCCACCATTCATATATCTTATCTTTATAGGACAGCACCCCATCTCATCTATCTCTCTCACACACACTCGTGAGTAGCTGGTTAATATCTCATCCCCTCCATCTCTCTCATCGGTGGGCAGCTGATTAGGTGGTGGCCACCATGCTACGCAGCGAGCGGCCGCAGATGGGTGTGTAGTTGCGGCGCCCCACGAGCAACAGCCGTGAGGCACGACAACGAGTGGTGCTAGCAAGCGCACGTGGACAGAATACCTCATCAAAAACTATCGAGGACGGTGGTGGCCAGCGAGAGGAGGCATGGGCAATCGTCGGGCCCCACCACCTCCTCCTTCAACTCTGGCAAGAGCAGCGCGACGGAGCAGCCATAGGTTTGCACGGCTAAGCGGCTATGGGTTCGCGCAAGCACGCACGACGGCCCCTCCACCTCCTCATTTGACTCTAATGCCACCCTCCCCCTTCTCCGTCATCTCCAGCTCTGGATCTAGCGACAGAAGATGACGGCATAGCTCGAGACACACGAATCCACTAGTGGCTCGGTGCGAAGCTTAGGCCTGAACCGGGGAAGAGAGAGATAGAGGCTCAACACAGAGCTTGAGCATGGATTAGGCAGCGAGTGACGTCAGTCAACTCCATGGCAGCAGCAGCAGTCAAGGTCGGAACTGGAGAAGAGGGTGCGTTGGCAACAGCGGTGTGGTAGTACCATCGTAGCTAGATGAGCTCAGCGAAACTAGTCAAAACTTCTTAAAACTTATTTGAAACATATTAAAATTTGTTAAAACTTCTTGAAATTTTTTGTTAAAATTTATTAAAACTTGTTGAAACTTATTAAAATTTGCTAAAACTTGTTGAAACTCATCGATTGATCAACTTGGTGAAACTTGAGTTCTAAAATCTGAAACTCATTGAAACTTTAGCTTGGAATAAATCTTCTAAAAACTTCTAGAAATACATGAACTCACTAAAATATGAAACTTCTAAAATATTCTTTTGAAATTTGCTGAAACTATATAAAACTTGTTGCTATACCATTGCAACGGTATATCGTTCCCTAGTCACTCCAATTATAATTTGCTTTCTCTCTTGCATGCATGGACTATCTACTCCATATTTTTGAAGTCATACACCACAGAGAGAGAGAGAGCCTATAGAGAGCCAGAGTAAAAAGAAAGATGGAAATGGCCTACAGAGAGGACTAGTTCCTATGCCACCATATTTTGTTCTCCTGCCAAGCACTCTCAACCAAGATATCCCCCACAAATTACTGCATCAATATATTCTCTATATAAAGCTGATTTGATGGCAGTTCCATTTGGTCTACCAATTTGTGCATGCCCACACCAGCACATGAACCATCTTCAAGTTTCTTTGTTGTTCAAGGATTAGACCTGCATAAGCTACTGCATGAATTAGGACTTGCAAACTGAATATAGGCACCTTGTTTAATTCCATTGAATGGCCAAACCATTTATGAACGAAGAATTAAAACAACTCGATTGTACTATACATGGTCAAAAAGAAACAAAGAATAAGAGAGAAGAGCTCAAGTTGTTCAGAATTTTGATGTGACCATTGAAAAGGAAAAAAAGGAAAGAAAAACATTGGCTGAAGCTGCCAAAGGAGAAACAGTTGGTTGCCTTGTACATTTGTCAATTAATAACTAGCAGGCTGTAGCAGAGTTTCTGGTTGAGGACAAAAACTGTGTATATATACTGCTCAAAAGATGCTACTGCTGATGGAGATAAGAGTGGCAGGGTACTGCATCTGCATGGAAACATGATATTGCACTGGAAAATGTAACATGGCTGGCTCGCTCATTTGATACATGGCCATCCTAGCTAGTTTATCGATTGATTAATCTGAAACCAGAAGAGACCTTGTCTCAACCAATGTTGTGCATGCAGCAATATGCAGTTATGCAGTGTACAATCTACGTTGACGTGTTGCTATCTCGAACAGTGAAACTGTGAAAGGTTTATAAGTTTTTTCCTTGCAAAATTATAGTCCTAGATTGATCTATGTATATATGCATTTGTAAACTACTCCTTGCAAAGTGTGTAGCTGAAGACTAGAGTCGAATATTAACGTGAGCAAAAGAAAAGTGGCCTTACCATGATTTGCATCAATACCATGCTCATGAGTACTGACCATATTGCCGGTATCTTTATATCTGCAATACAAGAGCTTTTCCGAAAAGCAAATTTGTGATAAAAACTTGCTAGGTAAAGTAACCGTGGTAAGACATCCATTTTAGTTCTGACAAGTGCTTATGCTTGTTGAAGTCTCTTAGCATCTCATAGAGGCCTTTCAATGATAAAAAGGTTCTAATAAACCTTCATATGCTGTTCATGTGGACTTGGAGGCCTAACACTAACAGTCAAAACTACTTTCTTACATTCTCAAAATGTACAAAAGGCTCCCTGCTAGTGGTAGTAATACTCATGGTCTTAGTTAATGGGTGCACTTTCCTCTCAAGAAAGTAAAGGCAGGCACATTTGCTGTTGCTGCTTGGGTTAACCCTACAGCTTCTGAAAAGATTGATGCAGTTGCCCTCCATGGAGAGGGAAACAAAACATTGCTCGCTCTCTCTCTCTTCTTTCTCTCAGCTACGCTATCTTCCCTCAAACTTACCCTACCAAACTGGCATCAAAAGAAGAGGGAATATTAACCTTTGGAGCGATGACACCAGAGGTGTGTGTGCTCGTGGCCATCCATCCCCTGTTTGCTGCCTGTGTCCAAGCCGCCTGGAGTACATCCTACCTTCGGCGAAACCATGGGTAGCACCCCTAACCATCCATGTCTTCATAGGGCGCCATAGCTGCAGTTAGAAGACTAGAGAGATTTGGGTCTGCTGTTAGAAGAAGACTGGGGAGATTTGGGTTTTAATTACTTTGCGTGGGCCACGTCAACTCTAAGCCTACTGTTGTTTGTGTGCTGAGCCAGCCATATCAAAGCCAAACAGTGGCGAAGCTAGGAATGAAATTGAGGATGGGCTGAACTATTTATAAGTTTAAACTAAGTTAACACAAAATTAGCTTTTTACTCTTATAAAATTTCAAATTCATATAGAAATTATAAATTGGATGGAGACAAATAATAAAAAAATAGAGAAATAGAAAGTATGTACCTCGATAATAGAAAGCTCCATGAGTGCGGAGTAGCAATAAGTCACATATATATAAAACATATCAAAATTAGTGATATAATAGAAAATTATGAATGACAATGAAAATTTAGATCATATGGAATGCACCAGAATTAAGCTAATTTGAATCACGAGACAATAGAAACAAAAGGCGGCATCTTTTCCCACACTCTATCTAATGTTCTTATCATTTTCACGGTGAGAGGCTTGGCTGCGGCGGTGCCTTCGGGTCACCTGCAAGACCACATAATTGCGGAGCGGCGGCGGAGGGAGAAGATCAACCAGAGATTCATCGAGCTCTCCACCTTCATCTCCAGACTCAAGAAGGTTCATATATATTTCACTTTCTTTCTTCTTTTTTTTTCTTTGATTGATTATCTCTTCTTTAATTTTATGATGTTCATTACTCCTCCTCCTCCTCTTTAATTTTATGATTTACATATATTATTTCACTTTCTTTCTTTCTTTCTTTGATTGATTACCTCTTCTTTAATTTTTATGATTTTCACTTCTTCTCCTCCTCCTCCTCGTCATCGTCTTCTTTAATTGCCTGTCGTTAACCTTTCCATTAAAGGAGAGCTGACTTCTCTTTAGATTTATTCATCTCTTTTTTCTCTCTATATTTTTACTATGTATAAAGTTGCCACCAGGGAAGGTGAGACTGAAGCCTCACTAAGTTCCCCCGGTGACTACGCCTCTTAAGCTAAGCGCTGTGGTGGCGGCGCATAGGTCGTGCAACGGGCGTGTGGCGGCAGCGTGCCTCGGGCATGCCGCATGCAACTCGCACGGACGAGGCAAGTGTCCAAGGCTCAGCCGCGGAAGGGTAGAGTTGGTTCGGTTACTTCGGTAATATTTGTATTTTCACTGTATTTTTGTCTAATTATGTATGAATTTGAATTGCAAAAGGTAATTCTATTATTGCTTCTTTTATTTGTCTCCTGTTAGCGTTGTCTCCTAAACACCCCTGAATTTTAGTCCTGGTCCACGGTTGCCTCCAAAGAAGCTTCACTTCTGCAAGAACTAGACTTGTCCCAAAGGAAAAGAAAAAAAAGTACTAGTAACCAAAAGGAGCTCCAAAGTTCCAATCAATCAAGCTGCTTGGCACACCTAAGATGCACTAAATATCATGGTGTCATCTCAACAAGGCAAAATACCAAACCAAAGCCCCCACACAGCACCCCAAAAATATTGGCATTATAGTGTCATACATCCGTCAAGCATCCCTCACACCTTTCCATCTGAAAGCATCAATCCATCCATCCAATCCGATCCTATCTATCTACTATAGGTATGATAGGAACATGTGATGAAGAGAGGAGAGCTGCTTCCATGCATGCATGCATGAGGGACAGAGAATGACAACTTGACAAGGGGTCATTCCTTCCTCCCCTGGTTGGGTTTTTTGTTGGTGGCCTTCTTCTGTGGGCCCTCACATGCCTACAAGCACCCTACTACTACTAGTGATGGTACTACCACTGCCTGTAGTAGCAAGTACCTTGTCACTCTCCTCAAGTCCTCTTCCTCCCCCGTTGCACATCAAACAAAACAAGAAAGCTTGGCCGGACATCTCTCTTTTGCACATCTGGAACATCAATCTAGTATCCGCTGGATCTTGGGATTGCCATGGACCACATGGATTCAGCTTGCTCGCCAACAACCAACAAGACACTGCACAAACTCTCACCAACAATTCACAACGGCTGATTCTGGTTCTGGTTACACAGTGCCAGCACCGTGATAAACCAGCATATAATGACAGATCGCACGGGCAATTAGGAATGAATAGTCTGATTCTGATACATTAAACCAACAAAGGATTTAAACATTGGTACAGGAGAGGTGAGGTCAACAGCCAGTTGAAACTTGCATGTTTTCAGTGTACAGGCAGTTGAAACAAGGAATGGGGGTAAGTAGAACAATTCCAATGATATACTTGTCAACCAAAGAATCTCAGCTCAAGTCTTCACAGTTGCGGGTTCCCAAACAAATGTTGTACTCAGGTGTCATCAATGTAGAAGTAACAGTCCTGGACATAAAAGAAGAGAAGCAAATAGTTCATAACAGCGTCAGTATCATCGTAAACTTGAGATCTACTAGTCTCAATTAAACCTAATTAAAAAGGATAACTGTGGGATATAGTGATTAATTAAAGAGAACATTGTTTCAGTACAGTGGATTATGGACATGCGGAAGACTAAACGAAATGTCCACATTAACAATTACATTTGGATATAGAGTAAGATTTAGTAAAATCTCATTAAAAAGATAGCTATGGGATCTACTCATTAAAGAGAACATTTTTTGGTACAGTGGATTGTGGATAAAGGAATAGCAAGAAGACAACTGGAAGCATAAATGGACCAATAATGAGCAAACAAGCTCAATATTAATATGCCTCATTTTAATGAGCTTCTGTAGTTCTGCACAAACTACAAAGTACTATGTAAGTATCACAACTATATAACAGTCAAAATTCTAAGTAATGGAAACTAAATAAATAGCTAACAGGGACTGCAAATCTTACGCAATTTATAATTTTGATACAAGCTGATAATGAACAAGCCTTAAGAATTGTAAATAAACACAAATCCGCACGCCAACAATTGGCAGCTGACATGTGCACAGATTCAGTAATATGCGCTTAAACCTTTGTATAGTTGCAAGGTTCTCTCAACAAGGGTCTATTCATTTAAGAAACACAAGAAATAAAAAAAAACTAATCAGCGTAAATACATACCACCCCCCCCCCCCCCAATTACATATGTTATGCATCAAGATAATCATATGGGGCACACAGTGTAAAGACACATAATTACCAGTGTGGGACCTGCAATATCTTTTAAAAACATTCTGAGCTTGGAAGATATTAAATGCAAACCCCAATTTAAGCTTGCGGTCTGTGCAAAAACATTTGAACGGAACAAAACCATAGCACAAGTCTAAGTTCTATACAGTTTAATCAATTCGCAATAGGACATATAATTACTCAATTGACATTTGCCAGATAATCATACTACAGAATCTCCAATTTCTCCATTCAGTTAACCACTCACAGGTTTAATTGGATATAATCACAATTTAGTTCAGTAATTATGGTAAATCAACATTGGTGTCCAACTATTGCTGTCTTTGTACTCAAAGAACAACTAATGACTAATCACTGCTTTTTTCTAATCAAACTCCAAAATGCCCAGTAAACGGCATCCACGAATATCTCACACCATATGAAACAAATAAAAATCCTTTTCTTTTACTTCAAAGGATAGGATGTTGAACGGAGTCCTTTCCATGCTGTTTACGAACAGATGTACAGGACTCTGCTAACCAGAAGTAGTATGAAGTATAAACTGGACAGGTTTCCATCTATTTCAAAGCTTGAGTTCACCCAGCTCCCTCCTTATCTAGTTCTCTAAATCATGAAATGTGCAGAATACAAAAGAATGGTAAAACTACCTTTTCCCAGTTGATTATTTTAATCCTATGCCTTCATGCCAACCAACCTTTCAGCTATTCAAAATGCTTGCTCAACTTTGCATGCCAATGATCAATTCATTCTTTGAATAAAGAACATGGAATGCAGTAAATAGTACAGTGCCCAAATGCGTTATGGATGTCCGGTATTTATTACGAATACATACCAAATAAATAGCTAAGGAAAAGCAAAAATTAAGGAATCAAGTCAAGAAACTTGGATTGAAACTTTTCATGATACAACAGAAAATGTGAAAGCTTTTCTGTAAAACCTCATCATTAGTCAATTAACAATCATGGTGCAGATATGAAATAATTAAATGGAAAAAGTCCTCTTTTGGTCTCTTAACTTATGTCCCAAGTCTGATTTACACTCTCAAGTACGAAACTGTTCACTTTACACCCCTCGACTATCGAAACCATAGCAAAGCAACCCCTCGCCCTAAACCACCCTCGTTTGGATGACGTGGCGTCTACATGTCAATGGTTTTTGATACATAAACTCATTTTTTATGATTTGACAGCCACATGTCCTTAAACCAAACACTTGGAATTAATCGATTTTTGTAGGATGAATGATCAATTGATTACCTGTCGACGCCGATGCAGTTGAGGATCAGTGCGAGGCTGGGACAGCGAGCATCTAGAGACCCCAAAGGCTCTCCAGCAAGAGTTGCCCTGCTTTGCATCTTATGTAGGTCTGCTACGTCCCGTAGCCGACGAGCCAGACACCGACGCCATCGCCCAGCACACCAGGGAGCCGGAGCGCACCTCCGCAACAGCCTACTCCACCGCGCAGTAGTAGTAACAGGCTAACAGCTCAACACCGCTCTCCTCCCTGCCTCGGCGTGCTCGGGCGAGAATTTGACTGACCACCTAAGGTCCTCCACGACAAGCACCACGGTGCCCGCCTTGCCCCCGACCTTGACGACGCATCGAAGCCTGGCAAGCCGCCGCTCCACCTCGTCCCTCGGCGCGTCCCGAAACCTAGACACGCTAAGGTTGATGACCTGCACTTCCCATAGGGCCTCGTGCCTCTTGTCGCTGCCCTTGATCTTCTCCATGGCCGCCTACGCCGCCGCCTCAGCTGCAGCCGTGCACTCGGCGACGGCCATGACCCTCCTCTTGCTCCTGGTGGCCAGGCAATCCAAGATGGCTGCAACATGCTCCTCTTGGACTTGATTGAGAGGTAGCCTACTATGTTTGGTTTCCTAAGCTGGTGAGCTAATGGCAGCTGCGCTAGGGTGATCAGTAGACTAAATGATCAGGCGACCTAACAGAGCCTGCTGCACCGTGCACTCGCCTGACCGAGATGAGAGGAGAGAGAGATGGGTGAGACGGGGAGGAAGAAGAAAGGAGATGAGAGGATGACATGTAGGTCTTATAAAATTTGTTGTTTTGCCTGTACACGTGGCTGCCATATCATCAAAAATGAGCTTATGTGTCAAAAACCATTGACATGTGGACGCCACGTCATCCAAAACCAGAGTGGTTTAGGGCGAGGGGGTGATTTGCTCTGGTTTCGACCATTGAGGGGTGTAAAGAGAACGGTTTTATAGTTGAGGGTGTAAATCGGGTTCCGGGGCATAAGTTGAGAGACCAAAAGTGGACTTTTCCTAATTAAATTAGCTATCCATCCTTCAAACTGGCCAATGGATGACAGCTGTTCATTGGACATGTACTAGAATTTACCTGCTCCCTACTTAATTTTCTGATTTCGTGATCTTAAAATCTTTGAAGTAAAAAAGATGAATAAGCAGCATAAGCACGCAGTTTCCCTCATGCAAAGCCACTTGTCCTGATCCAGGGACAACCACCAGCAGATGCCAGGTTGACTAACTGAAATAATGTGTAACAGCCGTAGTTCTACACAATAAGAATGTGTAATACACAAGACAGTTAAAGTAAATGATTTTTAACTGGTAGGGTATTAGAATTAACTCACCAGAATGTCATTGTGAACCTAGCTTCATATATTCCATCTTTGTTGCAACGGTAGCAGCACTGTCAACTTCTTGTACATCTACAGAGACTTGATCTTTTTTGTTATCACTTCCACCATTAACACCATGCTGAACAGAAGTAGCAGCACCTGCATAACCAGCTCTGTATACAATGCCATACCCTGGATACATTGGAGGATATGGGGTATATACTGGACGCCTTGCCACCATGCTTGGGACATTTGCCGTGACTCCTTGGTTTGGATATGCATTCGCATAGGGATAGCCTCCCATACCATAATAGAGACCCGGATAGTACGAGTGTGTGGGAACAGGTTGTGGCATATAGCCATTGTAGAAGCCATCTCTGTCATTGTACGGTTGGTATGTGGAACCATCATAGGCAACAGGGCCCCTTCCACCAAAGGTTCTTGAGCCACGACCTCGGCCATTGCGGTAATACTGAGCACCCTTGGGGATAGCGATCTTAGCTTCCACCCTGGTTCCTTTCAAGTCATGAAAGCTTTGCTCCATCACCTTTCTCACTGATTCCTCAGAATCAAAGGTGACGAAACCAAACCCTCTCGACCTGTTTGTCATGCTGTCATATATCACTGCAACATCCGTTACATTGCCAAACGTCTCAAAGTAAGCCCGGAACTCATCCTCAGTGATGTTGTCCCGCAAACCACCAATGAAGACCTTCTTTGAAGCATAGCTCATGTTGACGCCGCTGTCTTCAGGATCGTTCCCAGCGTGCTGGTTGTCCTGGAGGCCCTCATGCGGGCCCTGTTCTGGCTGCTGATGCTGCAACGGTTGCTCGCCCTGGTTTCGCGGAGGCCTCGCCCTAGCCCTCTTAACGTCCACCTACACAAAACGACCAAAAAAACTCACAACAATTAATAACGCAATCCGCATCAAAGCCACAAACTTTCTGACAGCCAGATTACACCAAAATTATAGCGACAAACACAAAGCGGTAAGCTTACAATACACAATTGCGGGTTAGCCAGCACTACCAAGTAATGATCCAACTAATTTTCCCCATGCCTGACGGCACGGAAATTATGAGATTAAGCAGCTTACTTGTCCGTGCAATAGCCTACCAACTTGGTAAATAAATACTAGCAAATCTCCACAAAGTAACACCAAGTTCCAAGCTTTCCGTCACAGATCACACACGCCGCGCGAACCCACTACTAAGCATCCTCCTCCTCCTCAGGGCAGAAGGGCTTGTAAGAGCAGATCGAGGCAACTCACCAGGCGGCCGCAGATGAAGTGCCTGGGCCTCTCCCCGTCGCCGAGCGCCTTGGCGGCGGCGGCCTCATCCTCGAACTCGACGAAGCCGAACCCGCGTCCGTGCCCGGTCTCCTTGTCCCGCATCACCACGATGGAGCGCACCGCGCCGAAGCGGCCGAAATGGCTCCGCAGCTCCGCCTCCTGCGCCGAGGCCGGGATGCCGCCCACGAACAGCTTGCGGCTCTCGCCCAACGCCTCCCCGACCTCCGCCGCCATCGCTGACGAAGAGGCCTCTCGAACGCTAGGGTTTTGCGGGAGAGGGAGAGCGAGGAGGGGTGGGGCTGGTGCGTGCGCGGCGGCGGCGGACGCGTGCGCGACCTGGGTTAAATTTGATTTGTTTGCGGGTTTAGTTTCCGGAGGGGCTTAGCGCGGGGCGGACGGCTGAGATTTGACGGCCTGTGAGGCTGGGCCGTTGGATGTGGGGATTAAGGCGCGGTGGACTTGGACTCGTGCACTCGACGAGTGTGTTCCGGTTTCGGAGGGGCGAGTCGAGCGAGACGCGTCCGTTGACCACGCGGGCCACGTGGTGAATGAC
This sequence comes from Dendrocalamus latiflorus, assembly GCA_017311315.1. Lineage (NCBI taxonomy): Eukaryota > Viridiplantae > Streptophyta > Magnoliopsida > Poales > Poaceae > Dendrocalamus > Dendrocalamus latiflorus. The sequence goes on from CM029629.1 coordinate 34,420,507, forward strand.
AGGTGGGGTCCCGTACAAAAACAAGCAAGAGTTCGGCAAGAAGTTACATACAGAGCAAGAGTTTGGCAAACCTCCGTCAGTGTATTTTCCACTGATCGATTACGAGATGCAGCATCTTTTAAAAGTAACCAATCCGAGTTGGGAATTGGGATTGCATACATCTGAATGCGACTCTCTTTATGTATATTTGGTTATGCGAATAGATGAAATATCTTGCATCGAATCCATTAATAGTGGCATTACAAGTAACACGTAGCACCACACATTTTTCTTTGGTAGGGTCCTTTCGTGTTCAAGAGTAGCAAGATACCACCATTTTGCTCCACAAGATGGCACTCCTCTCTCTCGCGATAGGCTGAAATGAATCATGGCGCAAATCTGGACCTGCCATGAGACGGCATGCTTACGATTCGGCCGGCCCACCTGGCCGAGGCAACCAAACGCCGATCCTGGGATCGTTTCGTGTTTTCGTTTCGTTAACAAGAAGATTTATTCATCTGTTGGTTGATACCACGTCCGGTTGCAATTCACAGAGAGATTTCACGTGATTTTCATCTTCCCAGATCACCATGCACAGGTTCAAATTGTTCTGCAGTAGCCTCAGATATCACCGCGGCTTCAGGGTGCGAGAAGTGCTTATTGTAATTTAAAAATTAAGCAAATCACTGTTGAGAAACGCATAAAAAACATCTTTCATAAAAGAAATGCTTCTATGCTTTCTTCTCTTAAGAAGAGACACTAATCTTGATTAAGAGGTCCACGAAGGGAATGTCTCTAGTTAGCCTGTAAAAGCTTGTGTTACAGCATGAAGACGACGCACTGAGCTTTACAGTGTTCACAACATTACAGGCTTCAAAAATCATTTGCAAGGAGAAGAAACAAAGAAAACAGCAATTCAATGAAACCGAAACGGCAGATAAAAAGCAGCAGATGGAGGAAACCATGGATGGGTTCTGGTCGGTGCTCAGATTCTATGGGTGTATAGGAGTCGATCACGCAGATCTCCCATCAGGACGAGGAATGTTTTTATAATCACTGCACCAAGAACGCCATCGCTCAATCGCACAGAACCAAATCGGGCAGCAAATAATCACAGCAAAACGCATCAAAACAAACCGCCTTTGGTATCAACCGGAAGCAAAGAAACCACCACAAAAGAAATCCCAAGCAAAACTTGAACTTCGAAAGGAATTTGGAGGCGAGCGTAACCCAAGATCCAACTAGAAACCAACGGATGAGGGCTCTAAGCGCCACCGGGTTGCATCTCGGGAGCGTTTCTTTCAATGGAGACCGAGATCCACCGAGAGAGAGCGGTGGGCGGCCATTGGGACAGCGCTCCCCGAATCAAATCCAATCGTCGCCCAGGAAACAAGACTAACAAGAGAGAGAAAAGCACACGAAACAAGAGAGGAAGCAATCACACGAGCAAGAGCAAATCGCAACGAAGAAAGAAAAGGATGCCATGAAGAGCGAGACCGATCTGAGAAGACGGCGCAGAGAGGGAGGCTGGCTGCGCGAGGAGGATGAGATGGGAGGGAGGCGTTGGGTTTATATGGTGGTGGTGGCGGCGGCGGTGGTGGTGGGCGAGGAGAAGAGAGGAGGGGGGACGCGAAAGGGAAACCCTAGACGGCGAAGGCTAAGGCCCATCGGCCCTGTAGATTTAGGCCCGCTAATTTATTTCTTTCTGAGATTAGGACCCGCTTGAGTCTTTTTGCCCAGAACAGCCCAAATTTTGCAGCCCACTACGCATGTGCTGCATTTCCTTGTATCTACTCCCTTACTCTTTTCCCCCTACTTTTTTACCTCCAGCACTATACCAGTTTCACACCTCAAACTTAACTGTAAGACAATTTTCGACCAACATTATGTTTAGGGCTTGTTTGGAAGATCTATTTTCAGCCGAAATTAACATGGAATTTAGACCTAATCAAACAAGGCCTTAATGCTTGCTAGTAGCACATGAGTAGTGTATGCGTGACGAACACATCACTAGTTAATTACCTCGTCTTTATCATAGCACTTTATCTACAGTGCTAGTAACAAACAAACACCTTCGCACGAATTGAACACCATGCATCTACGAGCAAAACCACGGCCGCAGAAGCCTTGCTACATGGAGTGGAGCCCACGACTCATCTCCAATGGTTATAGCTAGCAACTAACTATAAGACTTCTACATCATCTATATAGTACACACTAAAGTTAGCATTCTAAAGAACTATCTATAAGGGCGTCCGCAATGGTAATAGCTAGTACTAGCTATATAGTCAGCTGACGCGGAGGTGAGAGACAAAAGCAAAGACTATTTTATACTGTTGGACCCACATGCTCCTCTCTCATGTTCTTGGACTACGTGAAATAGATCAGCTATTTGCTCGTCGCTAGTGACTACTCTCTCTCCTACTTTTTCCTTGCCACATCAGATCTAGCTAACTAAATAGCCAGCTGTTGGAGACGCCCTAAGGATAGCTATTTGATGCTTACATGCACACACAGAATTTATAGAGGCTGCCTTGTTTGGCGCTATAGACTATCTCTAGAGCTGTAGAGAGCTACGTTCTCTTTCTTCATTTAATATCTTCCACGTAGGACAGTTGATGACATGGACTCTTTTGTAGATAACTGCTATAGACCCATTAGAGATGCTCTAGCAGCAGAGCCGAACACTTGCGAGCTAGCTTTTTCCATTGCCCAGTGGAGTGTTCCGTGCGTGTGCAAACACCCTATCTTTCCTGCTGTGTTCTTGGCCCCCGTGCTTACGCGCCGTCGATAACTGCTGTCCTTGTCCTGTCCTGTCTTGCAGCGACACAAGGCGACTATGTTTGCACTTAAGATGGTTTTCCCTATTCCTCTTTAGGGCCTGTTTGGAACAGAGGAATTTCACAGGAATTTTGCAGGAAACAGTTCAATTCCCGCAGGAATCGGGAAAAATTCCCGCATTCCAAACAGGGCCTTAATGACTGTAGTTTATAAATTTTAGACTATTTATGAGATATAGCATGAAGTTATAAAAGTTCATGTGTAGTTTTGACCGATATAAATAAAGTCGTTATAGTGTGTAGTACAATCAACTTGTAAATTTCGTCTTAAAAATACTTTATTTAAAAGCTAATTATTATAAAAAAGACAAAAATAGTTTTGAAAAGCTGAAAAGAAAGAGACTATCCGCTCAGCATTAGCTCATCAGTGCTAGTGTTGAAACACAAGGACTCGTCGTCTAAACAAAACTATACATACAACCTGAAATCCTACGATACCTCCGTACAACGCAATTATGCATCCATCGACCATCAAGGCGCCTTGTTGGTTAGCCAAATATGCAGCTTGTGCAACAGTATATCAACGCTAGTATAACCTAATAACCATCGTAATCTACGTAGTATCCCATCTTCTTTACGTCATTTTCACACACACACACACATAACGACGAGGCTTTCTTTGTAAAAGAGCATTTTATTCACGGCGGTGTCCGCTTGAGCGACTCCTCCATTTCAAAAGTCTCAGCAACTCTTCCCCTCCGTTTACAAATATAAATTATTTTTTATATTTTACAATCTCTAATACAAGATTTTAGCTATAATTTATTATCATAATATACTAATAAAAATATATATATTATAAAGAATTTTGCAAACAAAATCCAACGATATTATTTTTAATATAGGGTATTGATAAACATCATACGGATGTTTTCTTTCTAACTATCATCCAGATTTATGACCTTTGGATTAGAGATCTAATGGCCACGAATTATCCCTACCCCCTCTAAAAAAAATCCCCACTCCCTCCAAAAAGAAAGGGGCCGTTGGATCTCTAACCCAACGGTCCAAAATTTGGATGATTGTTAAGAAAAAACATCAGAGTGATACCTATACACACCCTTTTATATAACCAATTTATATATTTTAATATATATTAATAGTTAAAATTTGACCGTACAAGACCCCACAACAATCTACATTTGTAGACTGTACTCCAGCTTATTGCCATTCCTCCGTGCTAGCTACCTGGTCATCAACGATGCCTCGCTGTCGCCCGGCTAAGGTAGCACAGCGCCGTTGAGGCCGCCGCCGTGGTTCGCCGTCCGTAGGAGCCGGGACAGCCCGAGCAGCACGGCGGCTTTACTCCGCAACTCGCTGAGCCGGTGCCGGAGCGCACCGGCCTCGGCGAGGAGCCTCGCGTTGTCGCGGCGCACGGCGAGGGCGGGCCGCGCCGCGGCGTCCAGCCTCGCCGCCAGCGCGCGGTTCTCTGCCCGGAGAGCCTCCACGGCCCGCTCGAGCTCCTCCATCCGCTGCTGCTTCCGCGCGCGCGACCGCCGAGCCGACTCCCGGTTCGATATCTTCCGCCGCATCCGGCACCGGCGCTCCTTCTCCTCCCCCTCGCCACCATTGTCACCGGCCTTGGACACGTTCACCGGCGATGTGCCAGCCCCGGACACGGCGTTCTCGGGGCCACACGAGTCAAACCCGAAGCCGAACCCAAACCCGACGTCCATGTCCGTCAACCCGCCGGTGAAGTCGAGCTGCATGGCCTCTTGCAGGGACAGCATTGTGATTTCTGGGAGCTATAGGGGTGCAGTGAGCAAACGGGGAAACGGGAGGGAAGGCGACGAGGCCGAGCCTATTTATAGACGCGGGTCGCTCTCGATACCTCCTGCTTGGGGTGGGACCAGACGTGCGGGACCCACTCTGACGTGGATGTTGTTCCCGACTTCCCGGTCGCTGTTAACTTTGGTTTCCTTCTCCTACGAACGTCGTGGGGGTATCGTAGCAATGAACGGTGCGCGGCGCGCGACCGCGTAGGAAGTTGCCGGCGTATTTCCGGAGGGCGTTTTATTAGCTTAAGCGCGAAGCAATGGAGGGGATGGCTCCGCGGTCCACGTGTAGGGATCTCGTTCGTAGACGCGCCTCAACTGTTTCGTGCTTGCCACATGTACTGGCTGTGCATGCATGCAAGTTTGCCTTGCTACGTACGTAGTATATTATGCAAGCTAATCATACACAGGTACGAGGTGGATAATATGGATTTCAATTCATAAGCAATAATTCGCCAGCTGCTAAGGACCTTATTTCATATATTCACAGCAAAGTACTCAAATGAAGGCATGACATGAAGGATGAAACACACCTCTGTAATACTTGGCATATAGATATAGACTACTTAGATTTAAAAGATGTGGAAAATTGCTCATTGATCCTAAGGATGTTGTATATGTATAATGATGCAAGTTTGTAATCAACTTTGCCTTACAATAGATCAACACAGCTTAGATCAACACAGCTTACTTCATACCGCAATCCCTTCCAGTTTTCCCAAAAGAAAAGGAAGAAAAATAACTCCAATTAAGCATTTGTAAAGTAGGAAGCGAGATCTATATTCAGGTCATCATACATGCTCAGGAATGGATGAGACTGGGCATCGAAGATAACTGGCAGGAGAGATGGGTCAAGATCAATGAGCTAGCTAGCTTTGGAAATGACGCTTTAAAGAGAACATAAAGCTGTGAAGCAGAGTGGAGTTTGTTGTTTACTAACAAGACTTGTGCATAGAGGATTTTTATAAAAAAAAATTTAGTTATTCGACTGAATATCCATGAATTATGATGAGTCCGCCACTGATTCACAGAATACATGCATGTTATAGATTTAAATCCTGTAGACATATACTACTGGAAGAAAGAAGATCCACACAAGTTGCCTAACCATACCAATCCATGGTTAGTAGGAGTCGAACTCGATCCACTCGTCTACCAAATAGCATTGCCACCACACGTTTGGGCTATGCATGCAACATGCATGGTGTTCAAGTTAACCATGGCAAAAAATATCGTAAGGCTCTTTCAAGCTAGCACACTGTAACTGACATTCGATGGATCTAAAGACCAATACATCAAGGGTGTCGACGACCTCAAACGGGTGGCAGCCGCGGTCGTACAGTTCACCGCCGATAGATCTATCCATTGGGTCTGTTTGATTTAGCTGAGATTTATGACTTATAATTATGTCTTATGATTGAAAATGTTGGATTTTATATATTTATGTGAAAGAATACAGAGAGAGACAGTTATATATGATTTTGACCAATATAAATACAATAAACTATTAAATTATATCTTAAAAAATATTTTTTAAAAAAATTAGTTACAGTAATGAAGTCGGAACCGTAAGCCAAAGACGCCTGCTTGCAGCCGTCGGTGAACCAAATATCTTCGAACCACCTGTGAATGCAAGAAATGATTACCTTATGTTAACGGTGTGTGACAGCCATGCATGCACCGGTAGTGCAAGTTATTTTCAATTTTTTTGGAGCTAGCGATGTGTGTACTTTGATCGGTCCATCTCTTCCTTATCTTTCTTTTCGTATTGCTTACCAGCTATTACTAGTGTTTTTGGGTGCGAAAGATATCTACTACCTTTACCCAATTTTTTTATCTTCCTCTTCGAAAAATGCACGACAACTTTATTTTTTTTCTTTCCGTGATAATTGACTACGGTGCCGCTCAACGAGTTTCTGCTTGTGATTCTTTTTTCTTTTATTGCCTTTTTTCTTTTATTGTTTTATATTATCCGTGATAATATAATTTATTATTTATTATTACTCTTTACATTTAATTATATAAAAAAGTTAACAGCAATTATAATATAAAAAATTAGAAGCCTAAATTTATAAGCTCTTTTGAACACCACTGTTAGTATGAACACTACTTTCACAAATATCGTGCAACATTAACTTGTCAGAGGATGCAAGGAGGACCCAGTGGTCTAGCTAGTTATGGGAGCGACAGTGTTCTCCTACCCACCCGATTAGCTAAGATACCCACTCGTTTAGGTAAGATCCGTAGGGTCAACCCGTTGTGCCTTATTTAATCCGAATGTATGCTCATATGTATTCAATCGGTAAGATACCCACCCGATCAGGTAAGATCCGTAGGGTCAACCCGTTGTGCCTTATTTAATCCGAATGTATGCTTGTATGTATTCAATCGGTAAGAGACCCACCCGATTAGGAAAGATCCATAGGGTCAACCCGTTGTGCCTTATTTAATCCGAATGTATGCTCGTATGTATTCAGTAAAAGAACATGTATCGCACTCCGTGAGACTCTAAAGACTATGTAGAACTTTTAGCGGGGTGTAGTGGATGCGCACACATGTGCGTGTGACATGAGTGAGGTGTGCATGTGGTGTGTGTTATTCATGTACTCTGTAGGACAAGCAATGGCAACAGAATAGATGAATAGTGCTTTCCACAAATATTCTCCTAAATATCCAAAAATTGTTCGCTCCAGTAGCTAAAGAGCTAAGAAGATCATATTTGACAACCTAAATTCAAGTAGCAATCCAAACCAGCAAGGCTTCATAGATTCAGCACCTAACTAGCTTGATCGTCATTAGAGATACGATCTGACCGATGGACGGTCAGACTGGCCACAACCCACAAGTTTGAGTGCTCCCCTATTCCTAGAATAGAAAATCAGCCGAGCCAAAAGCAAAGTTTGTAACTCCAAAATCCACGTTTAAATGATTTAAAACTTTCCACACACCTTGATGAGAATCTCAAGAACTTGTTCCATCTAAAGATAGCAAGGATCTTAGCCAAAGTTCCAACCTTTCTTCAAAACAAGTAAGGTTGCATCAAAACATGGTAAATCTTAAAAACTTGATATACAACTTGCCCATGAGTTAAGAACAGCCAAAATAGTTCTAGATGAATTCCCACATATCACAGCAAATAAGACCAACCAAAGATTCCTCAAGAAAAGCTCCAATCAAATAAAAATTAGGCAACATCAAAATCTTGCAAACCACAATTCCTAGATGGATGAGATTTAATATACATAAGATATCTCTATCACTTATATGCTCTGGCACACAACAAGATCAAGAAAAGAAGAGAAAATGCAAAGAGCCAACAATAACAAGAGCAAATCAATCAAGACAGAACACTAAATGAGAGATAAACAAAATTGATCTATTTCTACTTGAAGATGAATGTTTCACAACCATTCCATATGGAAAACAAGAGAGCACACTACAACACTAACTCTTCTCTCTTAAATCCTAACAGTGGTGCTCACTAAAAACAAAGGTATATATACACACGTGTGTGTGTTAAGTGAGATAGTGAGTTTCCGCGCTTAAGAGATCATCGTAAATGCTAGTATTTGTTGGGCCAAAATTGCGGCCGAGACATCTTCCCTTGGATTGTTGCTAACAAAAATCTTGCCGGCCCTAGGGACGAGATCTTCTTCACTTTTGCCAAAAAAAAACTTTAGCATTTTCATTCATTCGTTTGGGGCTTTGTTCTTTTCAGCTTCTAAAAACTATTTTTCGACTTTTCTACAGTAACTAGCTTTTAAACGGAGTATATTTTCAAGATAGTATCTACTAGTTAATTGTAGTACATACTTTACTGACTTCATTTATATCGCCAAAAACCGTATGTAAGTTTCTGTTACTCTGTAATCTCTCATACAAATAGTCTAAAAGACACAAGCCGCAGCCAAAAATCACAAGTCGCAGTCAAAAAGAACGGATTGCCGTGCCACGCGCAAAGCGCTATCCATTCCCCACGCTTGGCTCTCCCCATGGCAGCTGCTTTTCTTCCTTCCTTCCTTTATTAATTTTGAACGTCTCTCCTCCTCTTCTTTTTCTTTTTCCTTTTAGATGTGGGGGGAACAAGGGAAGATGAGAGGCCATGCATGAAGTAGACGCAGGACTGGACTGACGGTTGACGCCGGCCCTAGCTACACATCATACATGTATGTGTGCAGTCACGCACATCGGCACATACATACGAAGATGCAAGAAGAAGAAGAAGACTTTCAGCTAGGACCGGGAGATACGATGCAGCAGGTCGGCGTCAGCGTATCACTTCAATGGATACATGTCTCGGATATGTGCCAATATATGGAGTAACATGCAACCATGCATGCAACATAATGTTGGGATATCGATAGATTATACTAAATTAGAAAAGCATATGAGTAAAATATCGATCATAGATCATTACCACTAGACGCGCAGTGCAGCCCAAGTAGAGTTAAATCGGCCAGTTCAATAAAACATGCATTGGTGTAGTGGAAGTAGTAGATCATTCTATGGTCAACCGTCTCCTCACAATCATCCCGATTAGCACCGTAGTCACAGCAGCACCTCTACCGGGGTCCACATGTCCATGGATGAAACACTGTAACATCCCAAAATTTAGATATTCAAAAATACATAATTTTTAAAATATTTATTGTGTTTTGCTGGTGTTCAAAATTTCTTTTTTGAACATTTAGTTGATTTTTTTTGTTTTATGCCAACACCTTGAATTCAAATTCTGGTCAATAAAATAATATCCAAACTAAAGACTTAGGTATTAAATAATGGACATTAAGATTTGAAATCTAATTAGAGAAGCAATGGCTAAGGGAGCACTAACAACTCACATTTTAATTGGTTGGAAATTTAAACCTAAATTTTATGCAAGAACTAAGGTTAATAATCTTGAATGTGAAATAGAAACTCAATTTCCCAGTTTATCATTCATTTTCCCCCTCTTTACCAAAACCATGGCCTCAACCTTTTTCTACTCTTCCCCTTACCCTCTCTTTCTCTTGTGTGCGGGCCCCACACTTACCCTCTCTCCTCTCTTTTTCCCTGCGCATAGGCCGGCCTGCCCTCCTCCCTCTCCCACTGCCGAATGGGCCCGCGCCTCGCCAGCACGCCCTCATCTCTCTCCCCGCCCGCGCCTGCGCCTTCTCCTTTTTCCTTCGTTCTTTTCTTCTCTCCGCGCGTGCCTGCAACTCACTGCCGCGCTGTCTGTTCTCTGCGCTCCCTTGCCACCCCGTGATCTCCTCTGTGTGTGCCTCGTCCCGTCGCCGCCCTCCCTGCCACGCGCCGCTCGCCTGGTCACGTCACCCCGAGCCCCGCGCCGGACATTGCCCCCAGTCCGCCGCTACCAACCGGTCCTCCGCTAGCTGTGCTTCCCATCCATCCGGCTACAAGAAGCCCGAAACCCCAACGCTTGCCCCCATCCTTCTCGCCTCGTCTCTCTCATCTCCCCACCGCAGTGAATCGCTCCCAAATGCCCTGAGCTCGCCGGAGTAGCCCCTTTTCCCGAGCCCGGCCGCCGCCGCGAGTTCCTCCGCCAAGTCTCCCACGGCGACCCCCTTCCCGATTCGGCGCTCCAGGAGTAACTCCCCGCCGCCAAGAACACCCTCCGACCGTTGCCGGCATCTCCCTCTTCTTCCAGCTCGTCGGCGCCAAAGCCCTACCCGAGTCGCCGCCGCCGCACGCCGCCGTGCTCCCCGGTCCCCGCCGACACCCCCGCAGCACCAGGGACGCATTTTGCCTCTCCCCGCACCCCACCGGCCGCCCCCGACGCCGGCACCGACGCCCACCCGCCGCATCGAGCCTCCTCTGCTCCAACGCCCACACCGCTGGTTCAATTGGATTCTTCCGCCCCCTGCTATCAGGTAATACCGAGCGACCGGATGGCTAGCTGGGCGCTCTCTCACTACACCGACCCGGGGTCGAGTCCCCTTCCCCGCAGCGCTAGAGCTAGGATTTTTCCCATTTTGCTGAGGTCTACAGTGAAGGAGGATTAAGGAAAAACTAGGAAAAATTAATTGGAACTAATGCAAGATTAGTTAGTAAACATAATTAATGTTCAGATAGGGTAGGTTAATGCTAATGACAATTAATTAGTGATAAATGACCTCTATAAATGCAAATGTTGGATTAATACCAGACACTCTCACTGACATGTGGGCCATGCCCCATTTTACCTAATATCCGGACCCACTTGTCATAGGCATAGTGCATAGAGACTAAAATAAAAGAATGAATTACAAAGTGGGGCCACCTGTCAGACTTTTAGTATTTTTTGAAATTAGTTAGACTGAAAACTTTGAACGGGCATAACTTACTCATTTTAGCTCCAAATTGAATCAAACAAATTTCTAAATTCGTATAAATTCTAGATCTATTCAATGGAGCTAAAACCAGGAATTGTAGAGCTCATATGGAATTTTGGTGAAAATTTTGGACAATTTGGGAAATATTCTAGGGAATGTAGTAAATTTAATTAGGTAATAAAATATAGTGACTTTGGTTAAATATCCACATATAATAAAGCTTACCTTTGCTTATAGTATAAACATACATGCCTTGACATTTAATTTGTTAGACCACCATGAAATAAACTTTAGTGGTAAATTTTGCTAAATAGCAAATATGGAAATGTGACCCTGTAAAGCAAGCCTTGCTTGGATAAACAATGTTAAGTTAAAATCTAAAGCTAAGCCTAATAGTAGCTAAAGTAAAAGAAAGATAGAAATAGTGCCATTAATTAAATTTTAACACTAGATGTAATACATAATAAAATTGAGCATAAATGTACATATATAGCAAGCCGGGACCTGCATAAGTAGACTCTAATTCAAATTAAACTTAGCCTAGGGATAACGTAAGGTACATAAAATGTCATATCACAAAATGTTATATACCCAGAATAATAACGCTCGACAAAATGATACTCAACTAGACTCATACACCGATTCATAGGTCTAACCTAACTCATGGAACTTCCTTGATAAATATAAAAAGGATAAAAGCAATTGTTAATAAAAAGAGCAAGTCATTGTACCCTACCGTAGACCTTGCCTCAAATCATCCGAATCACCCATTAACTCATAATAAAACTAAAATTGAGTTATTTGGATTTATTTGGATCTTTTGAGTTACTTGCTTTTATTTGGATTCAGTCGTTTGTCGCGTAATTAAAAATTGGGAGTCGTGAAGATTCGATGGATTCAGCGAGATCAAGCTTGAAGTGAAGATAGAGACCAAAAGCTCAAGAGAAATCCTTATGTGAGCTCAAGACCGCGGTAAATCGCGCCAGACGAGTCAATACTTTGATCACGTTGAACCTACATTTTCTGTAAATTACTTTGGTTTAAATTATCAAATTGCATGCTATTATTTCATATGCAAATACATGTTTCATTTAAGATTCTAGATATGTGCCCATTGTTTACCTTGAATATTATATCTCCTTTGGAATAATTGAATGTGTGAACCTTGTCGCCTTAGCAAAACTATAATAGTAACCTTTCGAAAATAAGTCCCTAATTATATGCCATGCTTAGTACTGCATAAATATTCAGGGGCGCTGAAATGCCCCAAGTCTCATTATCATTTTTAATCACGAGAAACTGGTTTGGACAGTCATGGTGGGAATGACTGGTATATTCTGACGTGATTATTTTATGCTCCAAAAAATCCCAACTTGCTTAAATATCTGGGCGGATTGGTTCAAGGGTGTGAGTGTGGTGCAGTGGAAGCACAAAGTGGGTAGTGGTAGACCGTCCAGATACCACTAAGGACTGAATCTTGTCATGACCTCCTGTGTAAAACAGTACAACCACAAGTCTGTAAAGTACAACTTGACTTAGTAGATTTACCGGGCCCTGAAAGTCATCCTCACAGGAGAGGGTGGTGAGATAGTGCAAGTGGCTGTCTGTGTGACGGCTTGAATGGGACACTCGTAGAGGGTGAAGTTCTGCTGTGGTGGGCTAGAAGGGGAGTAGCCAGCTGCTAGACGTTCAGAAGGAGAACATCCCGCACAACGTATGGGACCCACCGCAAGTAGGAGCGACCCATAGGGTGACATGATGGAAGGGGCGAGGTACTTTGAAAAGTCACTGTGATGGTCTGCTCAACCACATGACTAAGGAATCGTGTGGGGCAACGAGTTGATTGTCTCTTGTGGTGAAAGTGTACAAACTCTGCAGAGTCAAAACTATTCGAATAGCCGTGCCCACGGTTAAGGGCGGACATGGGAACTTAACCAGATATAGTTCTATTTCAAAAACTTTGTGGGGTGGAATTGGAAAAGTGAAGGGCTGCAGATGGCCCTGATTTGAATTGTCCTGGGTGTCATCCCAGTGGTAAGTTACGCAGCTATAACGCTAAAAGAAGCTATATGGTGCGGATGCCATGTAACGGTGGATGGAATCTGGATCGCTATTATTATTATTATTGCATTTTCTTGAACATTATGTTTTTGTTCAAAACTGTTAGGCCTCAGGAAATTTTTATGTATCATATTTCAAAAATAAAACGTTTTTCCTTCTTACAAAATGAAATATAGGAAAGAATAAATAAAGTCGTGAGTAAAGGAGATGGATATTTGTGGTAAAAACATAAATATATTGGTGGACTCATGTCGATCATAAAAAGAAGAAATTGGTAGAGTCTAAATAAGTATATAGGTTAGATAGATGATTTAAATGATTTTTGGAGAATTAGGGAGTGTGAAAGTAATTATTGGATTACAGCACTGATAACTAATATAAATTCCTAGAAGATGATGGCAATAATGGGATTAATAGGATTGGATCAAATACTAGATGGATGAATTGAATTTCTGGAAATATTAGAGGAATGATAACAATTATTGGATTATAATATTGATCAATGATATTATTGGTGGATGTATACTAGTGACTTGTAGACATGATCATTGATATTCTTGGTGGATGTATACTAGTGAGTCGTAGACTTGATCATCGGAATTCTTGGTGGATGTGTACTAGTAAATTAGAAAGTAAGATTGATTATTGGAAGAGCAAATTATGGTTGTGGATCAATAACAAAAGTATTGGATTGTTAGGATTGAGAATATAAAAGATATTGGTGGATCAGTTAAATGATATTAGATAAATGATGTCACTCGCTGTTTGGAGTCTTAAACAGCAATTAATAAAGGAAGTGTATTTTGGTGGATTAAGTCAATTATGGCAATCGCCGTGTGAAGTTTAGGTAGAATTAATAACATTATGATTTAATAATAATAATGCTACTAAAAGCAATTTTTGGCAAATAAAATAGCCTGAGCCTCTCCTTTGATAAGCCATGCATACTATTTATTTGCATCATGTGTATTGGCTCGCGGAGCACGGTGGTTTATGCTCACACTCGCTTTCACAACAAATCCAGGATAAGGAATAAGACAACTACACATCAGTAACACGATTGGACCTGATGGCAAAGAAGATGAAGATGTCAAGGGCTAGGTTGCGAACCTCCAGTTGGCTGCCTGTGGGCATGTCCTGAAGGTCCCACCTGTGTGCTTTGTTCTTCCGTTGCTGCAATTTAATGATTTCGGCCTAATCGGCCCATGAGTAAGTCTACTATTATATTTATGCTTCCGCATGATATGTAATTTGATAATCAAAACTGTAAACTGTGAGCACTATCTACTGATCCAGAGAATAGTGCGGTGGAATCACAGAGGAATCCGGATTATAAAATCTGGGTCCTGACAAACACCGTGTGTTGATGTGCTAGTACCAACACGCACGACAAGGGTTATGAGAGGTGACGGTTAGGGTTTTGATGGATGTGTCTCGAGTTACCTCACTCAGCCCCCAAACCTCCTTTCATGTAGTCTCTAATCAGATCCTTATCCGATACGATCAGATATCGTATCCAACTCGAAAAGTCTCTGATTGGATCTTTATCCAATACGAGTAGAGATCGTATCCCACTTGAATAACCTTCAATCAGATCCAGTATTAGTAAAGATCGTATCCCACTCAGAGTCTATCATTCGGACCCTTATCGTTATGACCTGTTAAGTGTGTGCCTCAATAGGTTCATGTATATTTGGTCAAGGGCCGAAAACTCTTTTTGGTCTATAAGTCGATAGCGGTCTCTAGTAGGATATAACGACTCCCAAATATATATAAAGATTATATTGGATGAACCTATATAGTGCTTATATACCGATCCCTTTACTTCATAATATCATATCTAACTCAAACTGAGAAGTGTGCTATCCTATAATGTTCGATCCTTCACTCGAACCTGTAGTAGATTAATCGGTTGTGATTGACTCCTCAACCATGTATAGTATGGCTATGTACTTCCTTAATCCAACTACATCGAGGGGTGTAGAGATATCTTTCTCGTTATATTGGAGGGGCAAATTTCATCTCGATCGCTTATATTCTTTTGCATGTTTCATAGTAAATCCGAAAACTACCTTTATGCTCACCCAGTTACGAAGTAGTGTTTGGCAACCCCTACGTAAAATATTACATATATAGAAAACCGTGACGATTTTAGATCTAAAAATCCTACATACACTATGTATGAGACCAACTGATGACACTTAAGAATATAACAATTCACGCAGTGTCTCATGGTAGATCAATTCAACACCATGTTATCTAACATATGTCCATATTATTGATTTAATATATCCATATCCATGATTTGTGAAACATGGCCATCAATCATACATGTGTTGATCTGTAATCATAATTGTCCCACATAATGATATAAGATCAGGGATAATTTAGAATAACATCAAAACATGAATAAATAGTTCCACGAACAAGTCACATACTTGTTTATCAATATAAAAGATATTTATTGAAGGGACAAAATAATATATTAATCAAAAGATCATAAATAGAAGTGATACAATTTTCTCTATATTAGCCTCTAGGGTATATCACTAACAATTTCCCACTTGCACTAGAGTCAATCATGCGAGTATTTAATACCCATATCTCTTGTGTGCACCTCATGATTTAGCTATGGAAGAGGCTTTGTCAACGGATCAGTAATATTTAAATCAATGTGCACTTTGCATGTCGTCACATCACTTCTATCAACAATCTCGCGAATGAGGTAAAATCGCCGAAGTATGTGTGTGGATTTTTTTTATGCGATCTAGACTCTTTGACTTGCGCAATGACTCCACTATTATCACAATATAGATCTATTAGACTAGAAGCACTAGAGAGCACACCTAGCTCAGAGATGAACTTCTTTATCCAAACAACCTCTTTTGTAGCTTCAGAAGCCGCAGTATACTCAGCTTCCGTTGTAGAATCAACAACCGTCTCTTACTTGGAACATTTTTAGCTCACTACTCCATTAAGACAAAACAAAAATCTAGACTACGATCGAAAATCATCTTTATCGGTTTGGAATCTAGCATCAATGTAACCATTTATGACTAACTCTTCCTCACCTCTATAAATAAAGAACACATCCCTAACTCTTCTCAAGTATTTCAGAATGTTCTTTACAGCTATCCAGTGACCTTCACCTAGATCTGACTAATATCTGATCGTAATACTTAGAGCATATGACACATCTGGGCGTGTACAAAGCATGGCATACATGATAGGCCCAATAGCAAAAACATATGAAATCTTACTCATCCGGTCTCGCTCATTAGGTGTCGAAGGGCACCGAGTCTTGTTAAGACTAATACCTTGTGACGTAGGCAAGAAACCCTTTTTTAGAATTTTGCATGTTGAATCGCTTCAATACTTTGTCAATGTATATTTCTTAGCTTAATCTAATTAGCCTTTTAGTTCTATCTCTGTAGATTTTTATGCCCAAAATAAACGCTGTCTCTCTTAAGTCTTTCATAGAGAAACTATTTCTTAATAAAGATTTAACAGATTCAAACATAGGAATATTATTTTCGATCAATAATATGTTATCCACATATAAAATAAAAAACAAGTATACTTCCACTAGCCATTTTTATAGAGACAAGGCTCTTCTTACTTTTTCTTGCATTGCATTGGGGCATGCAGCTGCTGCTTTTCTTTCTTCTTTCCTTTATTAATTCTGAACATATCTTCTCCTCTTTTTCCTTTCCTTTTTAATGTGGGGAACAAGGAAGATGAGATCAGGCCATGCATGAAGTAGACACAGGACTGGACTGGTGGTGGTTGCTCCGCGAAAGCAAATCAAAAGGGCCGGCCCTAGCTACACATCATACATGTATGTGTGCAGTCACGCACATACATACGAAGATGCAAGAAGAAGAAGAAGACTTTCAGCTAGGACCGGGAGATACGATGCAGCAGGTCGGCGTCAGCGTATCACTTCAATGGATACATGTCTCGGAGACTCGGACATGCGCCGATATATGGAGTTAAATGCAGGCACGCATGCAATATGCATTGTTCTATCTATCTATCTATCTATCTATCTATCTATCTATCTATCTATCTATCTATCTATTTATGTGTGTAGCGTTAGTATGTGGTGTTGGGTTTGTTGCTGGTGATGGGTTGGTCTCCCTCGATCTTTGCCTCTCTTTTCTCCGCGTGTTGACATGTGTGTCTTGTTTACTTGACAAGCTAAGCTGCCTAGCCATGACGACGGCGGTTCAGCGGCTGTTTCAGGCGTTCGTACGTTGGAGGAATTGATCATTGCTAGGAAATCTTGGCATATATAGCACTATTTAAATCCGTATTTGAGAGAATAATAGTACGCACGCAAGAATGGTAAAAATGTCTTTTTTGTCGTTCGGCCACTGACGGCGGCAATGTGGGCCTGACAGTTGGCTAACAGAGCCTAGCCACTGTGAGGCAGGCGGTCTGCCGCCCAGCTAGCACGCTCCAGGTGATTAGTCACATGATAATTAGGCTAAAAAAGTAATTAGCAAAAATAAATGACTTGCCGCACAGAGGCCGGCCGACGGGCCTTGGAACCGTGCGACAGGTGCCGAGCCAGCATGCTTTTTTTTGTTTTTTTACTAACTTTTTGGTTTGTTTTTTACTTACTTTAGTAGATCATGCCAACCCTAGTGGGCCAAAGGCCATTAATTTCATTCTCCCGTGCCTTATGAGATGAGGGAGCAAACCACCAAAAACGCGGTGCCGTCGTGTTTGCTCCTGCACGTATTTCTTTTTTGTGATTATCGAAGCGTTGTTAGCGCCCCCTGTGCTTCTGCCTTCGCTATAAATTGCGAGCAATCGTGTAGTCTTCTCTCATAGTCGCTCTCGCAATTTTTTTCACAGTTGCTCTCACAATTTTTCTCGCGGTCTTCTGTGTATATTTATGTAATTATTTATTTCATCATAATTTTTAATATGTATACTGCCATTATATATATATATATATATATGTGTGTGTGTGTGTGTGTGTGTGTGTGTGTTCATAAAATTATTTATTTCATCGTAATTACTAATTCGTAATGTTGTACTGCTATTATATATGTATTTATGTAATTATTTATTTGATTGTAATTTTTAATATGTAGTATTGTACCGCCATTATATTTGTATATGTATATCTATATTTACATAAGTATTTATTTCATTGTAATTTTTAATACTTAGTATTGTACTGCAATTATATATGTATATGTATATTTATGTAATTATTTATTTCATTGTGATTATTAATTTGTAGTATTGTACTACTATTATAAATGTCTATGTGTATGTATGTATATTTATGTAATTATTTATTTTATTGTAATTTTCAGTTTGTATTATTGTATTGCCATTATATATGCATATGTGTATATGTATGTGCATATATGTATATGTATATACACGTTTTTATGGATGCTATAATACTTTATGGCCTTAGAACTTTGTATTATACAGCCTTTTATATCTGGTAAGTGATAACACATATTAGCTAAAAAAGTAATTAGCAAAAATAAATGACTTGCCGCACGGAAGCCGACCGATAGGCCTTGGTACCGTGCGACAGGTGCGGAGCCAACATGCTTTTTTTATTTTTTTACTAATTTTTTGGTTTGTTTTTTCCTTACTTTAGTAGATCATGCCAACCCTAGTGGGCCAAAGTCCATTAATTTCGTTCTCCCGTGTCATATGCAACGAGGGAGCAAACCACCAAAAACACGGTGCCGTCGTGTTTGCTCCCTGCACGTATTTCTTTTTCGTGATTATCGAAGCGTCGTTAGTGCGCCCTATCCTTCTGCCTTCGCTATAAATTGCAAGCAATCTTGCAGTCTTCTCTCGTATTCTTCTCTCGCAGTCACTCTTGCAATTTTTCTCACAGTTGCTCTCACAATTTTTCTCGCAGTCTTCTGTGTATATTTATGTAATTATTTATTTCATCATAATTTTTAATATGTAGCATTATACTGCCATTATATATATATATATATATATATATATATATTCATGAAATTATTTATTTTTGTAGTGTTGTACTGCTATTATATATGTATATGTATTTATGTAATTATTTATTTGATTGTAATTTTTAATATGTAGTATTGTACCACCATTATATATGTATATGTATATCTATATTTACGCAAGTATTTATTTCATTGTAATTTTTAATACGTAGTATTGTACCGCCATTATATATGTTTATGTATATTTATGTAATTATTTATTTCATTGTGATTATTAATTTGTAGTTTTGTACTACTATTATTAATTTATATACTCTACCTATGGAGGGGACTGCCCTAGGAGGAGTAGTTAGTTGTACGTTAGTTTTGTCAGGAGTTGTACCTAGCAGTAGACGTAGCGTATGTATAATATCATCATTTGGCGAAGCCTATAAGCTACACCTAAGGTTATGTAATATCTTTTGTAATGAACTAATCTAAGCTCTATGTACTCCTTGCATAATTGAATAAAATGCTGCACCATTATGTCTACTGCTATAATTTTTCCATCTCGTTTGTTGTATTAAAAAATTCCTACAAATAGTTTATGTAAATAATTTTTTTTGAGTTAAATTTGTAATGGAAAAAATTTACAAGCAATTTATACAATGAAATACACTGCGTCGGGAAGCTCCACAAAACATTCTGTAAGTTTTTATGCTCATTTGCTATATCTATAAATTTCTATGAGCAGTGTGTATTAAATTCTCTAACTATGCAATTAAACTAATTAATTAGTTTCAATCTCTAATTAAATAAGCATTGCATATCGCTAATTATGATTAAATTAACATGAAATAACATGGCAATTCATAGCACATAAAGTTCTCAAAAAAAAATTGACAATTAGGTTGACTCTATCGGGAGACTGCACATAAAATTCGTAATTTTTCGAGCTTATTTGCTATATATAACAACTCGTACAAACAGGACAATCATATGAGTTTTTGAGCAATATTCAGAGTGGATAAAACTGTTAAAAAATATATAATTAAGTACATTGTGTCGCGAAGCTGCACATAAATTTTTGTAATTTTTTGAGTTCATTTGATACATGTAAAAATTCGAACAAGTGGTAAATAAGCAATACTAATTTAGGCAGGTAATTAAGTTGGCTAATTAGCCAGCTTAATCACCCGTCGTTCGGTGGCGAGGCGGCAGGGAGGTGGCTGCATGGTGGGCGGGCGGGGCCCAGTGGTCGGGCTCCGATGGACCAGCTGTCGGCCCCAGGGCCCTGCCGCCCGATAACAGGGCGACAAAAGTTCTATTTTTGCCATTCCGCCCGTATACAGCTATTCTTGTAATTTCGAGTTGAAATCATGCCATATGTACCAAAAAAAATATCATTGTTGGTTCATGGGTCTCGGTCGATCGAGTTGGACAGTGCATGGCATATATGCAATGCAATGCACCGCAATAATTAGCAAAACATGCTGGGAAAAAAAAGCTACCCCAAAATTACGAAAAGCTTGATCTCCTTAATTTTGGGCCAGAGTTTCCAGCTAGTCCATGCAATGCACCGCAATAATTAGCAAAGCTTGCAGGAAAAAAAAAAGCAATCCCAAAATTAGGAAAAGCTTGGAGCCCTTGAACTTTGGGCCAGAGTTTTCAGCTAGCCCAACTTTTTTTAGGCCAGAGTTTTGACTCACTGGTGGCCCATTCCATTTCTCATGCAATCATGTCCAACGTCGCTTACAAGGGTCTGTTCTTTTCGGCTACGACTTATACCTTTTGACTAAATTTTTTGAATTTTAGTTGTTTCCGATAGAGATTACAGAGAGAGATATTCGTTAGTGATTTTGGTTGATACAAATGTTAAGCTTTTAACGTGTATTACAATTAATTTGTAGACTCTATTTTGAAAAAATACTCCGTTTAAAAGTTAGGTACTATAGTAAAAATTAAAAGCTGCTTTTAGAAGCTAAAAAGATCAGGGCCAAGAACGCTCGAACACCTGCGTGTTCACTGCTAGGCTAGCTCAACAAGATGATTAATTAGCTAGCTTACATTACAACGCCCGACAAGAACAACCTACACATACAGATCGAGGCACAACCGGCCGGACGTATACATCCAACATCGTCGAACTCAAACGATATATATTACGAAAAAAAATGGTCTCCATCGTACTTACTGTTCGTAAGAACTTTTCTGGACGTCAGATTCCATTGCAGAAAACATGTGCACATACGCTACGTTCTGGATCGATCTGGCAGAGTAACTGACAAGTAAGAACACAATACTTGACCTCATCAGCAATAGACCTACTAGATTTGTATCCAAGTGAAACTTAATTTCTCGATGCTTCCAATATTTCCCTGGCCCAAGACTTGGATTTTTCGAGTGTGGCGTGGGGGGAGGGTTCTGTGGAATCATCCACCGTTTTCGCATGTGACCCAACAGTCTACTTCCAGTTAGGAATCTGGCTTTGCATGCAGCAGCATCGCCGTATAAAAAGTTGAGCTGGCCTTGTTTTTTTTTTTGCTGCGATTTGTGACTTTTGGCTGCAGTTTATGGTTTTTGAGCTGTTTGTATGAAAGATTATATAGTAACAGAAACTCATGTGAGGTTTTTGTCAATATAAATAAAGTCAGTAAAATATATACTATAATTAACTAGTAGACTCTATCTTAAAAAAAATACTCTGTTTATAAGCTAGTTACTATAGAAAAGCCGAAAAGCAGCTTTTAGAAGCTGAAAAGAACAGGGCCGAACATCTGGTGTGGGTGGCAGGTGTAGCTGTGCACTCCCACACCCAGATAAATTAAGGCTCTATTTTTTTATTTCGATTTATGATTTATGGTTATAGCTTATATTTTTTGAATTGTTTGTTAAAAAGAGTATAGAATAGCAGAAACTCGTACACGGTTTTGACCGATGCAAATGAAGTCGTTACAGTATGTAATACAATTAATTTGTAGAACTAATTTTAAAAAGACAGTCATTGTAATAAAAAAAAAGCTGAAAAGGTGGACCTGTCCAAATTCTCTGACTCGAATTTGAGCGTCTATTTCTTCTTATATAAATTGATACCTAACTACCTTCTAGATACCGCACGTTATACGTATGGTTTACCACTACAGCTTGAGGGTAAAGTTAATTAGTCCAACCAACGTAGCGTCTGGGTTGTCTAGCTAAAGTAAGCGGTCAAGATCAACCGGTCAAGCTGGTGATCGGTTCGGCTGAAAAGCTCGTGGCTTATGACTGAAAACACTGTAGCTAGCTGAAAAAAGCACTGTAGCTGACAGATGTTTATTTAGCATAATTAAATTTAAAAAAATTTAAAAATAAAAAAAATATGTTAGCCCATTACGTATAATACAAACAAATACGGGAAAAAAAGAACCGGCAAAAAAGCTCAACAAAAAACCAAAAGTTCAGAAAAAGACGAAACTTATGAATAGTAAAAAATAAGCAAGAAGCCAGAAGTCGAAGCCGAGTTGATCAGGATTATCATTCGATCTCTGTTGTACCTGTTCCGAACTCTTCTGTGAATCGCATTAGAATTAATTGATGCTTGCAGTGGACAGTGGGCAATTTACGTAAGCCATAGTTAACAATCTAGCTAGGTGCCTAGCTAGAGCTCCAAACTCCCGAGTAAAGCAAGCAAAACATGCCAAAACATCTCGAAAGCAGTTCGACCAAAATCATCTCTACAGGCGTGTATTTTAAGTTAAAAGCTGCCGATTTTTAGCTTTTGTTATAGTACCTAGTTTTCAAACGGAGTATTTTCTTAAGACGGGATCTACAAGTTAAACGATATACACGTTAAAAACCTAACATCTGTACCAACCAAAATCGCAAGTGGGTACCTACCTCTTCGTAATCTGTACCGTAAACAGCTAAAATTCAAAATTTTCAGTCAAAATCCATAAGCCGCAGCCGAAAAGAACAAGCCCGATCAAATTAACATCGATCGGCCGAAATTGCAGTTGGTTAATTAGCTGCTTATTCCAAATTGTTTATCGGCTCCAGTTTGCAGGCTAGCTAGGTCATGGAGCGGTCACTACGACATGACTACCTTAGCCATGCAGAGAAACCATTAAGATGCGATCGAGCTGTCAGATGTTGACTGCCCGTGTTAGAATTTCGGTTCATGGTGCCATGGCTACCTCAAAACAAAGTTACATCTTAGCTGTCTAGGGGGCACATTTGTGCCTATGTGCATATGAGTGAGCTAGCATATATAGGATTTTGAGTCAAAAGGGATCGAAGAACTTTACCCGTTTCGATCGCATGTGAACAATATGCGATGCCAACGTACAATCAAGAGAGCTGAAAAAAGGGCTTGCAGGAGTGAACATTCTTTGTAGGTTGAACCATATATAAACCCACGCACGCGCATTTGTTCTGTGAAAAAGCATATGTCTATGCTCTCTAGTCTCTATGAGGTTTATGGTGCCTTCGATAAATTTCTAGCATGTGTAGAGAGCACACGTGCATGCATTTTGTGAAAAAATGTATGTCCGTGCTATGTGAGGCTTATGTCTTTGATAAATTTATAGTGTGTATAGAGAGCACGCGTATGTGTGTTGGTGATGTGTCACATATATTGAGTGTGCGTATCTCTCATGTACTTAGAGAGAGATATCGTGCTTAAGGTAGTTACCATAAGAATGAGGTGATCTAAAGAGGTAGCTAAGAATACTACACCCTCATTCGTTGGCTTTTGTTTTTGATGGATGTATGCATGTACAGCTGCTTTACTTGGAACAAATTGAGCTTCAGTTGGAACTCGATTTTGGGAGGCAGGTAGAGCTGAGCTAGCGCAGACGGTATCGGATTCCACCTCCGTCTGATCCGTGCACGTCGGTCCAATGGGCCGTACGCGGATACGGTTGGTATGAACGCGACTGACGGATGCTTGGAATGAACGGACCACCGAATCAACCAATGACTTGTGTCAGTGCACAAGCCAGTTAGTACACATCAGTCGGTCTTCGATCGGTAGCTAGTACTGCGTGTTCCCACGGCCACACAGACGTGTAGAATCCAATGTACGTACGTGTGCAATGGCAGGCGAGGAAGAACTGTGTACGTATCTACCATCGTTGTAACATTTTTTTCTTCAATTTTAATCTCCTAGCATTTGTTTTTGTAAAATATTGTCTTCTTTATAAACCTGAAAAACACGGTAGATGATATGTGTCACCTTACCGCCGTAACTTAGCAAGAGAGGAGCTGTGTGGCAAGGCGAGCTGGCACGGGAGGGCTGGCGTGGCACAGCTGGCCAGACACTGCCGAGTCGGCACAGCTTGGCAGGCAGGCGCACAGGCGAACAAGCAAGTGGATATATAGGTGCACGTGGGAGCAGGGGCAATTCTTGATGGGGTAGCACGCGCGAGAGAATCGTGTTAATGACACGACGCGGTATTAGATTCTTATTTTATTCATGTGTTAATTGCAATGGCTTCTCGCGCGCGCATAAAACACGACCCGCGGTCGCCTTGCTGCTGAGCGAGAGAGAGCGTAGCCCGGACATACGCCCTAATTAGGCTATTGATCTCTTTATGTTTTAAGCATTTTACACCAATATGATTATTTGTTCCATGTGTAGAGTTGATCCAAATAATGGACACACTAACATGCCCTAAGTAACCTATACTTGATGGCGTTGCCCATATGTTAGCACCTAGTTGTTCATATGCAAAGACGTACATCACACTTTCTCCTAGAATTGAATCCTACAGCACACTTCTTAATAAATATAGTCTTATAGTCTATAAACCCTAATACCGATGTGTGTATGAACAACCCGTTGTGCGAATTTCAGTACTATCCCCACAAATGTCACAGATCTAATGTGTGTATAACATATGCAATGGCAAAGTGAAGAGGCATACATCTACATCACCACATGTCACATCTAGAAGTGGAATCTTGGAAAGATGTGTTTGTTTTGTTCATGGCCAACTCTGATATATCTTAATTATCTACACTAATAATACACCAGTTTAAATTATCCTACATCCACCCAACAATTACCTGCTCCACAGTCATAACCTTAACTACGTCCACACCACAATATGCACCCAGAATTACACCATCCTAAAAACGTCCGCACCAGATTACCTCTCCTCTATTCTCTCTCCTTACTCAACCATATCCGACGGTCATCCTTCAGTGGATCTGCAGTACCCCCTCCCACCTTCTACCCCATCTCCCCACGATCTCTGCTCCTCCCCGTTCTGTACGCCGCCTCCTCCCCTCCCTCCTCCATCCGCGCCTCCGCTCCTCCCCCCGTTCTCCGCGCCAACTCCTCCCCTCCCTCCTCCGCCCTCGCCTTCTCCCCTCCCCATGTCCTCCTCCTCCCCTTCCCGGCGGCGCAGGGCCACGTCAACCCGATGGTGCAGTTCGGCCGCCGCCTCGCGTACCACGGCCTCCGCCCCACGCTCGTCACCACCCGCCACCTCCTTTCCACTCTTCCGGCCACCACCGGCCCCTTCCGGGTCGCCGCCATCTCTGACGGCTTCGACGCCGGCGGCATCGCCTCGTGCCCGGACATCAGAGAGTACACGCGCCGGTTTGCCGCGGTCGGCTCCGAGACCCCGGAGGGCCTCTTCCGGTCGGAGGCTGCGGCGGGGAGGCCGGTGCGCGTGCTGGTGTACGACCCGCACCTCCCGTGGGCGCGCCGCGTGGCGCACGCGGCGGGCGTGCCGACCGCGGCCTTCTTCTCGCAGCCGTGCGCGGTGGACGTCATCTACAGGGAGGTCTGGACAGGGCGCGTCGGGCCGCCGGTCGTGGATGGGAGCGCTCTGCGGGGGCTGCTGAGCGTGGAGCTGGGGTCGGAGGACGTGCCGTCGTTTGTGAAGGAGCCGGAGTCGTACCCTGCGTTCCTGGAGGTGGTGGTGGGGCAGTTCGAAGGGCTGGAGGACGCCGACGACGTGTTCGTCAACTCATTCCACGAGCCATCTCCCCCGCTCCGTCGCCATCTCCTCCTCCCCCCACCCGTCCGGTCCGCCGCCGCCTCCTCCTCCTCCCCACCCCGCGCCGCCGCCTCCTCCTCCCCCCACCCCGCGGCGGTCGATCCCCGCTTTTTATTTTCTTCCAGCTTCCTCCCGCTCCCACTGGCATGCTCGAATCCCTCCACATCCAGTCTCTCCAAACCCTAGGAGGCCACCATTAGGGTTAGGGACTCCTCCTCCTCCTCCACCCGCGCCGCCGAGATGATGCACACCGGCGCCGCCCGCTACGACTTCGACCGCTTCGGCGTCATCTTCCGCCCCTCCCCGCGCCAGTCCGACTGCATGATCGTCGCCGGCATTCTCACCAACAAGATGGCACCCGCCCTCCGCAAGTGAGTACCAGTTTACCACCTTCCTCCTCTCTCCACTGCTCAGATTTCGATCTGGGATTTCGGTGTTGTGCCTGCTTAGATCTGGTGAAGGGTCTGGGTAGGGGAACAATGGGACTCGATATAAAGAAGTTTTGGGTTGGATTTGCTGTTTGTATGGATCTTCCCAGCGTAACCGACCGCTAATGTGATGTTAGTCTATAGTTTAGAAAGGCCCTATTCCCCATCTTTGGATTTGTTTTGAAAACCTGCCACAAATTCAAAACTAGCTCCGATCTTTGGATTGTCTCATTAGGATAGACGAGCTATTGCAGAGGTTGAAACATAGAAATGCCCTATACATTCCAGCATCAATAGTACTAACTATTAACGTAATTGAACGCATGTCCATTAGGATTGCAGATCACTCAAACTAAAGGGCCATGAAAACACCATAATCGAGTATATGCCCTGTATGACTTTGAAGAGATTGGAGAAGATGTATTGATTTAATGTTTAGATAGGGCATTCCATGGAGAGGTCTTAGGCTCTTACATTGTTGGTAACTCAACCATAAGTGAAGAAGATAAATTGATTTAATGTTTAGATAGGGCAATTCCATGGCAAGGTCTTAGGCTCTTACACTGTCTGAAAGTCAATCATACAGGTGAAGAAGGATTTGCTGGTGTGTTAGATACAATGTGTCCATAGGTTATTAAGGCTTGCTAAGTTTCAATATCCTACTTCATGAAATAATACAGTGCTCTTTGGGCTGATGGTACACTACCTTTGCAACTCCTTAATATCCATACTGTTGTGTACTTTATCATGGTAGAAAGAATCAGAAGACATGCGCTGTCTGCTTTGCATATGCATGGATTTGTTTATGCAAGAGATTGGAACACAAAAAAGAATTTGCTTTGATCAGGGTGAGGGATGTGGCTCATGTGCTGTTTTGATACTTTGAAATCCAATACGAGCTATATTGTTGTGATTTGTGAATGTCTTGATCACTTAGGGTGAGGAGGTGTGGCTGATGTGCTGTTTTGATACATTTCGAATCCAGTAAGAGTTATATTGCGTGATTTGTGAATGTATTTGTTTACATGTAAATCAGTGCGTTGTTTGGTGAATCCTCGAGGAAGTCTGGATTATAGCAAATGGCCATAGAGAACCTCTTGTAATGGACAATGTGCAGTGCTTTCTATGATACTGGAGAGTCATGTTTGCTTTGATAAAACTACAACTGACCTGCTTTAAAGCAACAAAGTTAGTACTGAGAATATCTTGTTGCTATGAGTCTATGACTGAACAGAACATAAATATAGAAGAATTGCTTTTTCCTTGTCCTTGTACTACCCTTGGGCTTGCTGAACTTGCTAAGAAAGGTGAAGTTTGGTTCTAAGTTTCCTTTGACCTGGTCCTGCACATCGTGATAATTGGATTCTACTTCCTATTTTTGTGTTTGATTGTGGAAACAAAATGATTTTACTAGAGCTTAAGGTTTAACATCTTGTAAATGTTGTCCCCTATATTTTAGAACCGGCATGTAATGTCAATTGATTTCTCATTTTGTTATGAACTTTTGATACTGGGATTGTACTACAGAATTGGTTGAAAAAGTTATTTACTACTTTACCTGCCACTTTCATCTACCAATAGTATGGCATTGACTATATTAATTATTAAGACTGCTCAATAAAATGATCTTGTTTCATGGCTGATGGATCTACCTTGACAGTAATTTCTGCAATGTCTTCAGGACTTCTTTGGATTATATTTGATAGATTTTTTTTAACCACCAGCCTCAAAGTATGCTCAAAAGATTGAAAGTACAAGGAAAAACAAAGCGAAAATCCATGAGAGCACCGGTCTTAGACAAGAAATTACCTAATGACCAGATGTCTAATCACTGTAAGTTCCTGCAGTTATTAGTTACATGGTATTTTCATAAGTATAGTTACGACTGTTATTGGCTACATGATATTTTCATGGGTATATGTGGCAGTAGAGTCTGTACTCCTTCAAGTTACACATTGCTACACATCAAATGTTTGGTCTGACCTTAGTTGTACTAAATGTTAATTAGCTTTTTATGACATCAATCTGTAATATGCTGTAGTTTTTTATGACATCAGTCTGTAATATGCTGTAGCTTTTTATGACATTATTAATCAGTAATGAGACGCTATACATTGTGTTAAATATGCGGCTCGAAATCTGGTCATGTAGATGTGGCGGCCTCATCTCCAAGCAGTTAGGATTGTAGTATAGCTGTACTTTATCTCTTGTAGTTAAAATGCAGTTCTCATATACTCTAAATATAGCATAATATAATGGAAATATTGTGACATGCAATTCAAGTATACCAAACAATGTACTAGAATTTAGGTATTAAGCAATTCTAGCGTGATCATGAACCTAATTTCCATTTCACCTGATTGAATTTTCTAAACAAATTTGTTTGCTAGCTGTGAGCATACCAAGTCTTGGAGCAAGGATATTTGTGAGGTCCAACAGGTAGTTCTTGGTTTTTATAAAAGGCAGACTTTAGTTTTACATCTAATATGGTAATAACCAACCATAAATTGAGTTGATTCTCAAGTCTCAACATCAAAATCCTAAAGAATTATAGTGCAGTGATACATAAGAAAGGACAACACACCTGAGTAGGATTAAGGATCAGCATGCGATCAATTAATTCCATAGCATGGCAGTCAAAGCTGGAAATGGGAGTTTTTTTGGTCACATTACATTCAATCTTAATAGGAAAATAGTAACTATTGTCAATACACAGGCGATAAGTGATAGCAGCTGGATTACCTCTGAAATATATCTCTCAGGCGTCGTTTGGTTGGTGTCGCAGGATGGATAGTCTTGTACAATGGTAGCTTTGATATTCCTGGCCAGTTTTCCTCATTTGGAAATCCGCAGAGTTCAAATATTTTTGATGGCTGCTCTTGCGAAAACAACATACAAGTTTCTGTCAAGGTTTTTTGATAGATGGTTCAGGCGAGACATGACTTATTATTGCCTTGTTATGCATTGTAATTGGCCTAGGCTTGTAATTTCATGACCTGAACTTGCTGGTGATATACATGAGTGTTTTCCAGATTATATACATGGTGATATACAATTGCGTGAAACTTAAACTATGAAAAAAATATCGTCATTTGGTTGTTTTCATGTGCATCCCTGAAATGCTGCCGTAGCGTTAGCACGGACACTATACTAGTAAGAGGAAAGTTGTAAACAAAGTAGACACCACAATTATGGCAAAGTTAATTAAGAAACTAAATATTTGTTTAGATGGATATCACATTACCACACCCAAACATCGAGGGAAAATGTGGCAATTACACTTCACGACCAATCGCCTCAAGTTAGACAAATTTGGCTATGCGTCTATAACAATTGGATTCAATTACTTTAAAAAGTGTGACATGCTAGAATTGTATCTAGAGAAAAAGACAAGTTAGCCTATCATTACGTTATGAATGCAAAGGCATGTGTCATTGATCCAACCTATCTGGAGAGAATTCAAAGAAACTCCATGTGCAAACCAACCGGCGGCTATTTATGCGCATGCAACTATGATTTTCTCTCACAAATAGAATCCTAGAAAAGAATCACTTCATAGGTACTCTACCTCTAATCCTAAATGTGTCAATGTGTGTGAACTGCTTGTTCAACGAGTCAACCCCAGACAAACAGCCACCGACATGTGGGGTCCAAAGTAAACTCCACATGCCAAACGACTAGTAACTATTCATACATATGCCACAACGATGTATACCACATTTATTTAGATAATGAACACAATCTAAGGGTTGAGGAGGCCTTGTTAATATTTGCTTTAAATACGAACACAAATTGCAACCAGATCTTCCTCATTAAAAACTACTTAGTGAATTTTGGCTATATTAGCTTGATATAATAAGGAGATTTGTTTTTATAAACAATCAATGGGTCATCCCGATGTTGGGTTCCATTCATTTGGATAACAAACATAACCTAAAGATTGAGGAGACGTCATGAAGATTTGGTTAAACCTGAACTAAATTGCAACTAAAATTCCATCATCAAAACATTCCATAAAATTCAACTATATTAGTTTCAATACAATAACAGGCTCCTTCTTTTGTGTATAGTTAAACAAGATATCCAAATCTTGGTTCTATTCATTAGGTACTCTATCTCTAATCCAAAATGCACTCATGTGTGTGCAAACCGATCCTTCAACTAGTCCACTACGAACAAACAACCACCGACATGTGGGGTCCAAAGTAAACTCCATATGCCAAATGACTAGCACCTGTTCATATGTATGCAACAGCGACACACACCAGATTTTCTCCCATAAATAGAATCCTAGAAAAGATTTACTTCATAGGTACTCTACCTCTAATCCTAAATGCGACAACGTGTGTGCGAATAGCTTGTTCAATGAGTCCACCCTGAATAAATAGTCGCTGATATGTAGGGTCCAAAGTAAACTCCATGTACCAAACGACCAACGACTATTCATACATATACAACAATGACGTACCACATTTGTTGAGATAATGAACACAATCTAAGGGTTGAGACCTCGCTGAGCTTTGCTTTAAATGTGAACAAAAATCGCAATCAAATCCCCCTCATTAAAAACTGCTTAGTGAATTTTCATTGTATTAACTTGATACAATATTGAGCTTTGTTTTTATGTACAAGCAATGTGTCATTCGAATGTTGGGTTCCATTCACTTGGATAGCAAACACAATCTAAAGACTAAGGAGACCTCGCTAAGATTTGGCTTCATCATAAACTAAATCGCAACTAAAACACCATCATCAAAATATACTGTGAAATTCAGCTATTTTGTTTTGGATACAATAACGGGCCCCTTCTTTTCTGTATAGCCGAATAGGATATCCAAATCTTAGGTCCCATTCATTAGGTACTTGACCTCTAATCCTAAATGTGCTTACATGTGTGTGAACTAGTTGTTCAATGAGTCCACCATGAACAAACAACCACCGGTATGTGGAGTCCAAAGTAAATTACACATGCCAAACGACCAACGCCTGTTCATATGTATGCAACAGCGACATACACCAGATGTTCTCACATAAATAGAATAATAGAAAAGATTCACTTCATAGATACTCTACCTCTAATCCTAAATGCGTTGACGTGTGTGCGAACCACTTGTTCAATGAGCCCACCCCAAACAAACAAACGCCAACATGTGGGGTCCGAAGTAAACTCCACATGCCAAGTTACTAGCGACTATTCATACATATGCAATAACGATGTACACCACATTTATTTAGATAATGAACAAAATCTAAGGGTTGAGTAGACCTCATTGAGATTTGCTTTAAATATGAACAAAAATTGCAACCAGATCTCCCTTGTCAAAAATTGCTTAGTGAATTGTGGCTATATTAGCTTGATACAATAAGGAGCTTTGTTTTATGAACAACCAATGGGCCATCCCAATGTGGGTTCCATTCATTCAGATAACAAACATAATTTAAAACAGAGATGACCTCACTAAGATTTGGTGAAACATGAACTAAATCGCAACTAAAAATTCATCATCAAAAAATACCATAAAATTCAGCTATATTAGTCTTGATACAATAACAGGCTCCTTCTTTTGTGTATAGCTAAACAGGATATTCAAATCTTAGTTCCATTCATTAGGTTCTCTATCTCCAATCCTAAATGCACTCACATGTGTGTGAACCAGTCCTTCAACAAGTCCACCGTGAACAAACAACCATTGATATGTGTGCAAAGTAAACTCCATATGCCAAACGACCAGCGCTTATTCATATGTATGCAACAGCGACATACACCAAATTTTCTCCCATAAATTGAATCCTAGAAAAGATTTACTTCATAGGCGCTCTACCTATAATCATAAATGCGCCAACATTTGTGTGAACCGCTTGTTCAATGAGTCCACCTTGAACAACAGCTATCGACATATAGGGTCCAAAGTAAACTCTATGTGCCAAACGACCAACAACTATTTATACATATGCAACAATGATGTACACCACATTTATTTAGATAATGAACACAACCTAAGGGCTAAGGAGACCTCACGAAGATTTGCTTCAAATTTGAACAAAAATCGCAACCAAATCCCCCTCATTAAAAACTGCTTAGTGAATTTCAATTGTATTAACTTGATACAATATTGAGCTTCGTTTTTACGTACAACCAATGGGTCATCCGAACGTTGGGTTCTATTCACTATAACAAACACAATATAAAGACTGAGGCGACCTCGCTAAGTTTTGGCTTAAACCTGAACTGAATTGCAACTAAACTCCATCATCAAAACCTATCGTAAAATTTAGCTATTTTAGTTTGGACATAATAATGAGCTCATTCTTTTCTGTATAGCCGAACAAGATATCCGAATCTTGGGTTCGCTCATTAGGTATTCTACCTCTAATTCTAAATACACTAATGTATGTGCAAACTAGACTTTCAATGAGTCCACCATGAACAAACAACCAACGACTAGTGGGGCCTAAAATAAAGTTCATATGCCAAGTGACCAACCCCTGTTCTTATGTATGCAATAGCGACATCAACCAGATTTTCTCCTATAAATAAAATCCTAGAAAAGATTCAATTCATATGTACTCTACCTCTAATCCTGAATACGCCGATGTGTGTGCGAACCGCTTGTTCAATGAGTCTACCCCGAACAAACAACCACCGACATGTGGGGTCCAAAGTAAACTCAATATGGCAAACGACCAGGGACTATTCATACATATGCAACAATGATGTAAACCACATTTATTTAGAAAATGAACACAATCCAAGGGCTGAGGAGACCTTGTTAAGGTTTGCTTTAAATATGAACAAAAATTGCAATCGGATCTCCCTCATTAAAAACTTCTTAGTGAATTTTGGCTATATTGGCTTGATACAATGAGGAGCTTTGTTTTTATGTACAAGCAATGGGATCATCCTAATGTTGGGTTCCATTTGTCTGGATAACAAACATAATTTAAAGACTAAGGAGACCTCACTAAGATTTGGTTAAACTTGAACTAAATCGCAACTAAAACTCCATCATCAAAAAATACCGTAAAATTAAACTATATTAGCTTTGATACATAACAAGCTCCTTTTGTGTATAGCTAAACCTAACAGACTCCTTCTTTTGTGTATAGCTAAACAGGATATCCAAATCATCTCCAATCCTAAATGCTCTCACGTGTGTGTGAACCGGTCCTTCAATAAGTACACCGTGTACAAACAACCACCAATATGTGGGGTCCAAAGTAAACACCATATGCTAAACAACCAACACTTGTTCATACATATGCAATATCGGCATACACCAAACTTTCTCCCATAAATAGAACCCTAGAAAAGATTTACTTCACAGATACTCTTCCTCTAATCCTAAATGTGTTGACATACACCACATTTATTTAGATAATGAGCATAATCTAAGGGCCAAAGAGACCTCACTTAGATATATTTTAAATAAACAAAAAATCGCAACCAAATCCCCTAATTAAAAATTGCTTAATGAATTTTGACTGTATTAGCTTGATACAATATTGAGCTTCGTTTTTATGTACAACCAATGGGTCATCCGAATGTTGGGTTCCATTCACTTGGATAACAAACATAATATAAAGACTTAGAGACCTCGCTAAAATTTGGGTTAAACCTAAACTGAATCACAACTAAAACTCCATTATCAAAACATACCGTAAAACTCAGCTATTTTAGTTTGGATACAATAGCGGGCTCCTTTTTTTCTTTATAACCGAATAGGATATCTGAATACTTGGGTTCTATTCATTAGGTTCTCTACCTCTAATCCTAAATGCACTCATGTGTATATGAATCGACCGTTCAATAAGTCCACCGTGAACAAACAACCACCGACATGTGGAGTCCAAAGTAAACTCCATATACCAAATAAGTATGCAACAATGACATACACCATATTCTCTCATAGATAGACTTCTAGAGAAGATTTACTTCGTATAGGTACTAAAATCCTAAATTCGTCGGCATGTGTACGAACTGCTTGTTCAAACCCTAAACAATGGTCGCTAACAAAAGAGGCCTAACCACCATACCACGCTCATTGGAGAGCCCAATTGTCAGTTGCGGTTCGCAACAATTCCGTAGAGACAGGCAGGATCAGTCGTGCACCATATAACTAGTTATTAAACAATACATCTTTTAAAAATAAACTCTACAGATTAATTGTAATAGATATTATATTAAATTTAGCTATATCAGTTGAAATTATATATAGCTTATTGTCTCTTTTTATACTATCTCTTATAAAACACTAAAATTCAAAAATCATAAAACAAGAACCACAGCCCAAAAAACCCTACCCAAACTCCCTCTCCAGCTCTCCTCCCTTTAAATACCGCACACTCCTCGCCCACCACCACCGCTTCACTCCCAAAACCAGCACAAATAATCCAAGTAGGTAGGCATCATCCATGGCGAGGGCGACGACTCTGGTGCTCGTGGCGGCGCTCGTCATCCTCCTCGCCTCCGCGTCCGTGGCCAGGTCCATCCAGACCGAGCCGACGCCGGCGGCAGCAGAAGCAGCTAAGGTCTCCCCTGACGAGGTACGTATCTATCCGTTGATCTGTTCCACAGTTTGTGCAGGGATGTTCTGAAGTTTTAATCCTTTGCTGATCACCTGAGTGAGTTCTGATCTTTTGATTGGTACCATCGTGCTGTTGGTTGATGTTTTTTTTTCCCAGAAGGGAGCAGTGGAGGATCACGAGTGCGAGGGGGCAGGCGACCAGGAGGAGTGCATGGCGAGGAGGACGCTGGCGGCGCACACAGACTACATCTACACCCAGGAGCATCACAATTAGTACTAGCTATTAGTAACTTGCATGCATGCTTGGCTACTACCTGCCTGCGTCGTGTATGTGTGCGTGCTCTGCTCTTCACTGTACTCGCTGAGAATATGCACCATGCATGATGCCTATGTATCGCCGCCTAGCTTAATTCGGGTGTTTGATAAACAGTCTTTGACCGTCAGGAGATTTCATTCGTAGCTTGCTTTAACTTATTTAAGACAAAAAAACAGTTTTGCTATTACACAGGCGACTGAAATTTTTCTATATTTCAGTCACCTAAAATTGCACTCTCAATGAACTAAAATTGCAGCCCCCCTCCAAAAAAACAGCTGCAACTTTAGGTGATTCAGAGTGCAACTTCAGGTGACCTGAAATTGCACTCTCAATCAACTAAAATTGCAGCCCCCCTCCAAAAAAACATGTGCAACTTCAAGTGATTCAAAGTGTAACTTTAGGTGACTGAAAGATAAAAAAAATTCAGTCGCCTGTGCAATAGTCTATCCCAAAAAAAAATTAGTTTGTTGTT
This sequence comes from Dendrocalamus latiflorus, assembly GCA_017311315.1. Lineage (NCBI taxonomy): Eukaryota > Viridiplantae > Streptophyta > Magnoliopsida > Poales > Poaceae > Dendrocalamus > Dendrocalamus latiflorus. Next base: position 34,456,142 of record CM029629.1, read on the forward strand.
GTTGTGTATAAACAGTCCATGGGAGGAGTACGATTGATTTGCAGCGGCTGCCTGCTCCTGGTTGGTATCTTCCAGGTTCAGTATCACCATGTTTCCATTCACGCCGTTGTGATCTGAAAATGGCTGGCCTTTTTTTTGGTCACGTAAACTGGCTGGCGTTCTTAATTACGAACTGCGTTCAGAACCCAGATGAGTTGTGCTGCAGCCGTAATTGTTAAGACTAAGAACAGCACGCTCGCGCATGCCGTCCGATAAGAAAAATCAATCGCTATGCAAGGTTGATTGTGAGAAATTGACTGTTTCCTAGCCTGCAGAAAGAACAAAATTAGTTACAAGTAAACAACTCCTCATACGGACCATAACTTCATACGATCCAAATCGACTACAAGTAAACAAATATCGCAGTACTACTTGCTGATGCAGAACGGTCATCGGCAGTATTCCGGACGCCTGAAAGCGTAGGTCCGGCAGCGACGACTTCCTGACAAATGCCACTACGTGCGTGCCATGGCCGCATGGAAGACTGATCACGACCTGCATCTTCCTTCCCCTCCTCTGACCAATGCATTCACTGATGTGTATGTAGATCATGACAGCAGCAGGTTCGGATGAGCGTGCAGGTCGGAACAGGCAACCTGATTCATGCAAGGTTAGAAGAAGACCGTCAGGTCAAACAATCTTTTATTACGAAAGGGAGGCTGCAAGTATACAATTCCTGCACACTGAAATGAAGGGTCTTCAGTTCTGGAGCATCATTACCTGTACCTGGCCTGTCGAATCTGTACAGATTGGTGTTCCAGAATGCGGCTCAAACTTGAAGCGTGAAAAGCAAGGCGGAAAGCGACGTCCAAGGGCTGTGTGCGCAGATTCAAACCTGAGCTTGAGAAAATTCAAAGGCACTCCAAATTTGACATGGTGGTGCTGATGTACAATAGGTTCCAACCCTCGCTCTGAAAGTTCTTAACAAACCTGCAGGTACTGAGATTTTCAAAGCATCGATTTCACATCAATGGAGTTTTAATGTAGTTGGACAAAACAATTTGAAAACATCACAGGCTTGCCAACCTTCAGGCTGCTGGTCCGGACAGACCCAGCAGCAAAATGAGAAATACGACATGAATAACTGAGAAGATTTCAAATCATGACTCAGATGCAACTCGGACAGAAGATACTAAGAATGCAGTCTTGTAGAACTTTTGAATTGGCAAACAGCAGGTTATGTATGCATAGCAACAATAGGAGACCCAACCCAAGGAATAATCTATTACTAACCAATAGCCATACATCAGTGGGATACTAGGATCACTGTGCATGAAGAAGATAATCTAAGTTATATTAATTTCATATAAAGAATTTTACTCTGGCATTACATGTTATCAATAATCAATGCCTTCAAGAAAATATGCAGTAGTCTGTGATCCCAGATGGTTCTCTGGACATTTCATAATGAAAATCTTGTATTCAGTACAGAATCAGATTGGGTACAACACCCTTCTTAAACTCCCAACTAAGGCTCATCTTTTACAGAAATATGAAAAGAGACCATGGATCAGCAGACAAGTTTGCTGTACATCAGTCATAAACTGTATGCTCGTATGGACAAGGAGAATGCCCGAAGGGACCTCGAGCAACAAGCCTAGCAAAAATGCAGTTATTGATACCTATTACCTATGCTTATCCGTTATTATTTAGGTATGAAGGTAAGTGGGTAAATGCAAAACTATGTTACTATGACTTAAATCAATCTGCTGACAGGCAAAGCTATGAAAACACTGAATGTCAGCGCGAACACAAACGGCAATATTATGTCGAAATGATACAAAGGAGATGACACAAGCTCCAGTAGGCTACTTGGTTTCTGCAATCCACATCGGCAGAACGAGCAATCAAATAGAACAGATGACATACCAAATGAGGTGTGATTACATAAACAAATCGACATCACCTCAATCTTCATGGCAGATGGCACCCTTGATGTGGGGACCCTGGTCGTGGGAGCGCCCGTAGTTGTTGCATGTGTTCTATACTAGTCCCATGATCAGTATTTAGTACGCACATTCACATCATTGTGATCACATCAATACACATTACACACAAATAACTTACATAAAAGGGATGATATTATATATGCGAGGTATAAAAGAGTACATATACATAAGACCGACCAGCCAAATGACCAACAGAGTCTCGAACAAAAGCAACGGAAGTCTAATAACAAAAGTATCTGGTGATTGTCATCATAACCTGCAGGCAACTGACTAGAGTCAAACCCTAGAAGGATCCCTCATCAAATTCCCCGGTGATAAGGGCAAAATACGCATTGTCGGGCACGAAATCTTCATTTTCTGATCAACAACAATTTAAGCAAGGCTGAGTACATTGTGTACTCAGCAAAACATGTAGTGTGTCGCAAAATTTTACATATATGTAAGGCTGTCAAAGGATGTAGCTCTATCCTAAGTTATTTTCAGCATGAGGCAGGTTTCATTTTGCAATAACATTAAGTAATCATTTGCAAGCGGAGTTGTAAAGAACATTTGACATGTAATGAGTTGACATTTGCATAATTTTCATAACAGTAGATCAAAACCATTCGGAACCCTCCTTGGTTGTGAGCATCACATCTTTCCCAACCTTGGGCATGGCACACGATTGCGTACATGCAATCCCATATGTTTAGTGAAACAGTTTTAAAAAGGAAAACTAAACCCTTTGTAGCTACATCCAATCTTACTTATGACCGCGAGTACGGTTATTTAAATAGTTTTTAACACTCTGCAGAGATTGTACAGTTTTACCCATACGAGATAATCGATTGTAGTGTCGGCAACTTCACGCTTCCTTTAACGTGTGATGAAAGTTGATTATCTTATAGCCTTTAGACCATCTATTCCTAACCTTGCACCAGCCCGAATGAACATCGAACATGAGCATTCGAATCCTCACTTAGGTACACCCCTAAGCGAAGACCCCACCTAGGTCCGTCCCCTAAATGGGCATTCATTGTTGCTTTAAAGCTTTGGCTCGTCACCTTGGTGAAAGGAGCCCCTACAAGCAAACCTAACCGGAGTGTCCTTACATCTGTGCCTACCACAATGCAAGGCTAGACCTAGACAACTTAATCAGCTATATGTCAGAGCCCATATGGCACGTGGTCGTACAGTGTGACTTAGATGTGCAGCAATAACATTCTGTCCTTAATTGACCCGGGCGAGAATCTCCCCTTATATACATACGAGATTCCCTCTCATTTGATAGTGTATCATATAACTCACCCGCGTCTAAAAACTAAAGTTTTTTCATTTTATTTGATACTAAAGTAACAGAGGTTCCCGCTCTGGTCCAACATTTCTGAAACCATCAAGCTCACGTATAAATTTGTTCGAAAGATCAAACTTAACAGAAACTAGTGTTTGTCTAAACATCTAGACCTTATATCAATGTAGTATTCCCAATATGACATATTGTCTAAACCATGTCCTAGAAGCTACAATAGTGAGGGTATCAAGTTTTCCAGGAAGTTCAATGCATACGAGTGATCGTAACTACTATTACCCACAGTATAGCAGTTTTAACAGAACATACACGCATGCATAATAGATTTTACAAACAATATATAATAATTGAAATACTAGGATCAACATGGTCAAAGGGGGTGCTTGCCTTGATCCTATTGCTCAGAGAATGTTTTCAATATGTTCTCAGCGCCGTCTGGCGTGGAGTCATCCAACCGGTAAATAAATCCAAATAAAAGTAAATAAGAGCCAAATAAATAGAGACAAGACTCAAATGTTTTTGTAAATTCAGAAAGATCTTTTTATAAAAATTTAGAAACAAAGATCACTAGATTTGGAGTTCCTATGCAAAAGTTACAAGTGTTTGAGTTTTGGCTTAGTTTGAATTATTCTTTCTCGGTGAGTACAGAGTTATTTACGACTATCAACGTTCTTTGGACACTTCAAGTACCGTTTCACCGACCACGGCGCTTCAACTACAAAGGTCTTTGTCCTACCGCAACTTCGGTCATACCGCTCACACAGAGCCAGTGCTACCGGTCTTCGACCACGAAGGTTTTCCAAGCACTGAGCAGGTACTGCGACTTACGACTACCAATTATCGACCAGGTTCTGTAGATTTCCGACTACCGACCAGGTACTATAACTTACGACTATGACCAGCTACTATAATTTACAACTATGACCGGGTACTGTAACTTACGACTATGACCGGGTACAGTATCTTACGACTACCGACCATGACTTACGACTACCAACCACGGCTTACGACTATCAATCACGACTTATGACTATCAATCATCGACTATCGATCAGTACCGTAACTTATAACTATCGTTACTACTGCAATCGGAGGTTTCGACTACGCAAGCGGTCGAATATTTCGACTACGGCTGCGGTCAAGGATTTCAACAACGGCTGCGGCCGAAGATTTCGACAATGTCAGCGGTCAAAGATCACTGCCACGCCAGCGGTCGAAGATCATGACCATGCAAGCGGTCGAAGATCTCGACTATTGAAGCGGTCGAACATCACGACAATGCAAGTGGTCAAAGATTTCGACTATGCAAACGGTCGAATATCAGATTTCGCCAACAGTCAAAGATTTCGACTTTGACTGCTTAGTCCTTTTCTCAACTTCGACTACTATAATTCCGTTCTCGTGTTCGACTACCACGGTTCCTTTTATGAGTTTGACTAATTTAGTTCTCTTCTTGATTACTCTAGTTTTCTTTTCGACTACGGTCACTTTAGTTCTCATGTCGATTTCGGTTACCTTAGTTCTCTTTTCGACTACGATTACTCCTTTTCAACTTACGTACTCTACGATAGAGGAGGAACTCACTGAAGACGATGACGGTTCACAAGAGGGAGAATGGTTCACGAGGAGAAGTGGAAGAAGCTAGCGTCAGAGACCTCGGCGGCGGCGAAGGGATCCACGGTGACAACGATTTCTCCGGCAACGGTGAAGCTACAAAACGAGGTGGCATGAGCTTGCATGCAGAAGTACGGGTGATAGGAATAGAAGTACAGCTCACCAGAGAGAGAGTCTTACGGCGGCGTCCGGTCGAAGATGAAGAAGAAGGTCTAACTTGAGTGATCCACTGCATTGAAGTTCAAACAAATGAGTAAGGTGTCCAAGGAAGAGATAAGCCGCATTGAGACGGGATCGAGGAGAGAAGCTCACAGGAGATGCTAGAGCACGGTGGCGTGCTCGTCGGAGTGGCGTACAACTTCGGTTTTTCAGTGGTTCAAAGCGGTGTGCTCAAGAATACTCACACAAGAATCGAGTGGCGAGCTAAGGAGCTATGGCACGGTCGGGGTGGGTTTTATAGGCACAATCTCAAGATCTCGCCTTGGAGTGCGAGGTGAAGAAGACGACAATGGGGAAGAGTAATGTCGCGTCAGAGCGACGGGTTAGGCAGGAGTGGGCAGCAGCAGAGGGAAACCGCAGGGCGCGACGTCTAAAACCGAGGGAAGCTCAGCCATGACCACGGCGGAGTTGGCGCATGCGCGCGAGGTGGACGATGATCTCTGCGATTGGGCCCCACACGGCAGGGAAAGAGGTGAGGTGAGCTAAGAGGTTCGGGCATTTTAGTCACTCGCCAGATGCACTCGAAAGATTTAAAATCTTTTCGAACGGTACGGATGATTATGTAGATTTTCAGAGTGTTATCTTCTCTTGATTTTTCTAGAAAGGTCTGAGAAGATTTCTTATTGAGTTTAAGTATACTTATTTGATTCGGATTCGATTTGATTTATATTTTATTCACTTTTGATTTTTGAAAATTAATTTTCCCGAAGAAACTCCAATGAAAGCCAAGGGAGAACAAAGGCATGCAAAAGTTTTTAAATTACCCTCATTTTTATATTCCTTAGAAATTTCAGGCTGTTACACTTGAATAGCTCGCTGATCAGAAAAGGATTGAATAAAACTACAGATGAGAAGCTGAAACAATTGCAACAAAATGGCTAGAGGATTGATAGTCAGTAGAAGGTAACCTCTGTTCAACATGATAATACAACAATTAACGGTCATACATAGTCGAACTTTTTACAAAAGAAAAGAACAAAATAAATTATATTAGCAAGGTACAAGCCAAATTAAATAGAAAGAAATTTCTTTAACTGTATCCATCAACAATCCTGTAGACTCACGCTGTATGTAAGGTCAGAATTGTCATGCTACAAAAGCTAGCAATTGACTGCCAAACTAATTCCTTTGCATTCCCCCTTTTTGAATTTACAGTTTTAGTATACTTTGTACACTTATTATTGTATCAACTAGCAGATTTACCCGCGCAACTGCGTGAGTAGATATTATGATGCAGTTGTCTTTGATATACAACTCTACTTTTTATAATTGAAATATAATGTTATATAATTCTAATATCTATATATGATTAATCTACACCATTATAATTTGACCCTACAAAAATAAGTGATAGATATCCTTCTCTTTTTCTTTCGATTAATATAAAAAAAATTAGGATTTTTTCTTTTTTAAGAGTACGGTGGGATTTTCTTGCCTCAAAACGAACGAGGTGACTTGAATATCGCCAGTTGTTTTTATTTATATGGATAATACACACAGTGTGGCAAGGTATAAAAAATGTACAGTCATCAAAATTGGAAAGTACCCGAAGGCTCAAGCCGGCACCAGGAGCCATGTGCCGCACAACACATGCAAGCACAATGCTATGCAGATGGTAGTGATAACCATGGACCTTTCACTCATATACCTCAAGACATGCAACCCAGCCCCGATTGTGGCATCACCTCCAGCCCTCGCACCTTCATGCAGCCTCCACAGCACAAACTCAAGGAACGACCGCACTGCCTCGAATGTTGCCCTGCCCGTCATATCGAGCATGAGCTTCCGGTTGCTAGGCACCACCAGTGCGCTTGACACGGTCTCCACCCACCCTTCCGCAACCCCACCATTGCCACTGCCACTGCCATTGGCATTGGACAATACTGTATGGGAGGTCTTTACCAATGTCTCGACGGAGGTGTTGCAGAGTGCAACGAAAAGCCCTTGCAGCCTGGCTTCATAGGCGGGATTTGTGGCGGCGGCGAACAGCTGGTCGTAGGTGTTGATGTGGATGGTCTTGTCTATAAAGACGCCCACGGCGGTGGCCGTGAAGACCTCAACCCAGCTGCGAATCGCCCTCCGGCACCTCCCGGTGGTGACCACGTCGACCCAACTCGCCGTCGAGGAGCCCGCCGTAGGATACGACGGGGCGGAGTAGAAGGCGAGCACGAGATGGCGCCCGAAGCTGCCGGCTACAGCCGACGCGAGGCGCTCGCCGGAGGGGGAGAGTAGCTTCTCGAGGAGGCGGTCCGAGAAGGCCACGTCGCCTCCGGAGGCGGGACCGGAGGGGGCGGCGTAGCCGCGGAGCACCCCGGCGGTGAGGGCCCCGGAGAGCGCGGAGGCGGAGGCGGACGCTTCGGGGGAGGAGGCGAGCTTGGAGAGCTGCTTGAGCGTGGGGGGCATCGCGTCGGAGTCGGATCGAAGGAAGGCGGCGAGGTCGGAGGCGACCGCGGCGAGGGCGTCGGCGAGGGACGCGAACGCGGAGGCGAGGCGGGCGAGGCGGCGGCGGCGGGCGGCGACGGCAGGGTGGTAGTAGAGAAGGTAGGCTCCTGCGGCGGCCCCGGCGCCCAGGAGCCAGCGGCGGCGGAGGCGGGAGAAGGCGAGGAGGCGGTCCATGGTGGCCGGAGCTGAGCTGGGGTTCGGATGGGGAATTCGCGGGGTGGGAGTGGACCAGACCAGTGGTCGGTAATCACATCACATCATCCATGGGTGGCGTGCAATTGGGTCATTCGGAAATTGCCCCACAATAATTCGGAACGCAGAGAATGGGGACGTCCAACTTGGCCCATCGCAATTTGTTTTAGTAGGCTTTCGTGGACTTCTCTTAAGGCCCATCTTGTTGCCTATATGTCTAGAGTGTGTAAATTACGGAACTGTTCACACATGTAGCGTTATAACGCTTATTTTTCAAATTTAGTCATCAAACATCCATTTTTATAAAAAATAGTTCTGTTTCCGAGTTCAGTAGATGCGGCAGGCGACATATGTCACCTGTACGCCACCCAAGCTCACTAGGTCGGCTAGAGCGAGGCAGGCAGGGGTGACGCTCGGGCGCTCGCGGGCCCCCTAGGTCTACCAAGCACCCCTGGCTCGATATGAGATGTCAAGCTCCCCCGGCTCAGCAGTAGCCCTGCCGAGCTGCCCTGGCTCGACAGGTGCCTAGTGGCCAACCAGCCGGACACGACGCGACATGACACGACATGCTTGGCAATGATTCACGTGGCTTTCGACTGGACTTGGCGCTGCTCCTCATGCTCACGTGGGCCTATATGTCTCCAATGCCTCCCCGCGTACATAAAATGGCTCGTATCCCTCTCCGCTATCTCATTCAAAGCCACGCTGTTGAGTATCTTTCCTACCGAGTGAGAGAGAGCTGAGAGAGAAGAAAGAAAGGGAGAGTATAAGAGAGTTTGAATTAGTTTTTTGATGTGGTTTTGCTGTGATTTAGGGGATTTTGTAGTTGGAATTAGTGTAGTTCCGGTGAAGACATTCAAAAAGAGGTATGTTTCATTTGCCTGCGAGCGATACACTTAATATGTCATTAACATTTTATTAGTATAACGGTGGCTTGGTTGTGTACAATGTGCTTTGTAATCATATTTAGATGATATATGTACTTGGTTCGTGCACACGATATTTTGTAATTACCCATGTTAGTGATGTATTAGTGGCAAAAAATAATAATTATTTGTAAATAACTGAAGAAATACACATTGTTATTTGTACAATTATTGCTGCCTTTGCAAATTAGATATGTATATGTACATATATATATATACTATATATGTATTGCTCTGATGTCATTGCAAAATAATGTAGAAAATATTTGTGTACTTACGTTATTAGCACATGACCATAGACATGATTGGTAACTCAACTATGTATATGTGGATGATTACTTTGTATTATGTTTAGTTATATTTAGCATTAAGTGCATGTCATCTGCATGGTGGTAGGTATCTGCTATCGGATATGGAATACTTGTTCGTGTTCTACGAGAAGGGGGTCGTATGGGGTAGACCTTAAAAATTATGAAAGGACTATAATCCAGGCTCTGAGACTAAAGAAGATATGTCTCTCTAAGCTCAGGAGATGCGTGCGGAGTACATTTGACAAGGAGGTTGGTGAGAAGAAGCTTATCATCGAGGTGGTGGTAGCCACAATGGTTGAAAATTCGGAGGAGTGTTTCTAGGAGGTTAAGAAGGCGGTTGGCAACGTCGCATGGTGGCAGTACATGGAGATTGCAAGCAATCCTACTGCGACAATATATGGGAGGGCAATGATGTATGTGTAGTTTGTGGAGAGGACGAAAATGTCAAGCAAATGTGAGGTCAATGGGAGTGGTGGCGTGGAAGTATGGAGGTTGGTTGGTGGTGCCGTTGTGGAGCATAGTGTTGCTAGAGATAGCAGTAGCAAAGTGGAACCTGCTAGTGCTGGCCATGGTGGTAGTGCGATGCAAGATGCTGCCGGCCAGGATGATAGATAGCTGTTAAGGTTGACTCATAACTTTGATCCAACAGAAGGTGCAACAAGATTATGGGCAGCGTGTGTTAACTACCATAAATATTTGGATGGCTTTTTAGATGGAAGCCGTTCTGACGAGGAGAAGGATGCCAACGCAGCCAGTAATGGAGACGAGGCTGGTGTAGGCGCTAGTGGGGAAGGTGCATCCGGCGGTATTGTGTGTACGGATGTTAAGTACGTCTCCTCAAAATTGGATATTGTTGCACTGGCCTCCCTAGTTTTGCCGTCCAAAGATGGGTCGGGATGATCCTTCGACGTAGACACTCTCGTCGAAGAGCAACACTTCCCCAACAAGGATGCCGCACAACAAGCCATTGCAAGATATGCCATTTTTATAAGCCGCTCATATCGGGTGCATAGGTTGAACCCCAATATGTATGTGGGCAGTTTTTGCCCTGGGAAAGTATGTGAAGAGATTTAGAGATGGTGTATGGACTTTCAGATAACAGTGGTGAAGAGCTACACCTGTGAACTTGCGGAGCTGCTACATAGGCACTGCAATGTGACCTCATCACTCGTTGCCAGCCTGATCAATCACCTCGTAGTTGTGGACGTCACAGATTCAACAAGGCTGTTAATGGCTAATGTCGTGAATTAGGTTGGTTTCCTGGTGCCTGGTGAGCTAGGTGAGTTGTGGAGGGTGAGGAGGAAGGTCATATATGGAATGTATGGCACGTACGAGGAGGCGTATGACTTCGTGCCAAGAATGTTGCATGAGATTGCCGAAACTAATCCCGAGACATATATAAACAAGATGGAGAGGATACATCCTACAAAGGAGCCTAATTGTTTCATCCTTGACCGGGTATCTGGGCATTCGACAATCGATTGAGGGGTTCAAGTATTGTTGTCTAGTGCTCATGATGGATGGCACATTCCCCTCCGACAAGTATAAAGGCACGGTGTTCTGGTCATCGACGCAAACGACCATCTACTCCCAGTGTCCTATGCAATTATGAAGAATAAGAACACTGATAGCTGGTTGTAGTTTCTGACCAATGAAAAGTAAGCAGTAGTTCACACAACAGGCCGACCGCAGCTCAGGCTGCTCTCGCAACAACGGGCAAGTTCACACAATGGATCAAATTGCATGCTTTTGACGTGGAGAAATGGTCCCTACTTCACAACACCGATAGTGTGAGATACGGAATTATAACGACCAACATATCTGAGGTGTACAACAATGTGCTCTCCCTCCCGATCACTACAATTGCTGATGAGAGTCAAAACTGCAGTCGGTTACTTTTTGTTAAGAGAGCCATGATTACGAAGAAGCACCTAGATGAAGGGAGGCAACTCTCAGGAGTCATGCAAGCGTACGTGGAGTAGAAAATGGTGAAGGCTCATTCGCATATCGCTCATACCATGGACAGGATGAGGAAGAAATTCAAGGTCCTTTTGAGGGAGAAGTACGTCTTGGGCCATGCTAGAGGCGATTGCAAGGATGCATGTACCATCTGCGAAATCACGATCTACACGTGTAATAAGCCAATGCTCCTTTTCAAGCCTTACTCCCATGTCTACGCTGCATGCACTGGCATGGCGGCAGTTCTTCATTCATTATATTTCGGAGTACTACGATATCAATCATTTGTGTGGGATATGGAGTGTTGAGTTCAACTCCTACAGGGAGAACACACATTATAGGTACGTTTGGCCGGGGGAAGTGAAGTGGGTGTCTAACAACTCACTGTAGCAACTTGGGCGTTCACCACATCCACAGTGACATGGATGACAACCAACATGACTAATGGGCGAGGCCACGGAAGTATAGGCTATGCAAGACAACGGGCCACTCCAAAAGGAACTGCCCGAATAGGCCCACTTCATCGGTCACCCCATAGACCTAGCAATTTATAGCATCTTCACTTGTGTACCCGTTCATTCTTTATAAGGCCAGCATTTCCAGCAATGTAACTCATAACGAATTAATGATCGGCAATGCAAATTATACGCGTTTTAAATTAAATTCAGTCCTAATGTTGCTAGTTTTTTCCATAACATTTAACGTGAATTTTGTGTGGACACTGACACATGCTTTTAATTCATATTTCGTACAGACACTCAAACATCATTTTTGTATTGTAGGGAATCGCACTACAGCAACCAAACCATAGCAGATAGGGCTGGAAGCTCAAGGCGTGGGAGTGGACAGGGAGCACGGTCTGAGTTTCGAGGCCTTAACCCTTACCTCATAAACACGGGTATCCGAAGTCACCTAGACCTCGACCGCCAATACCCTAATCTACCGCTCAAAACCAAGAAGTCATACACCCCAAGAAATCCCCTTTGCGACTACTCACACATCCCGAGCCTTGGCTGAAATGCAAGAACAACCTTGACGCGGTGGTACAGGTTCATGATGACAACATGCACCCAAGATGTTGATTCTTTCACTGCCCCTATTCATGGTAAGTGGTTCATTACCTATCTATACTAGCACGTATGGAACGCTTGTACAAACCACGTCTTTCTTGCAGATAGCGGATTGCAAGTTCGCTAAGTGGGTGGATCCATCATGTCTAATACCTACTCAGATTTACATCCACAACTGCACATTCATCTAGAAGAGTTATGGGAGAAGCTCCAGACCGAGAGGACCAATAACAATGAGCTATGTAGGCAAAGGATCATGAAGAGGAACAATAAAGAGGTTGTGCACCTTGGCATCGACTTCCACCCGCATTGCTGTTGGGCCAACTTGAGCTACAATTGCGCCTGCCACTACCACCACAACCAGCCACGTCTATGTCACCCGAATGACCACCACGCCATGTGGGTGTCGTACGGTTTCACATTTTTACCCTAAGGTCGTTGTAATTTGCACCATCATTGCGAAGTTGTATGTCAGGCTATACAAGATCCATTGCTGTAATTTTTTGCAATAATATATTTACACTATTAAAAGATGAAATTGGTGGTGTTTGTTCATCTGTCTGTCCAAAATCCCCGTTGTGTCTTTCTAAAAAATTTCTAACAAAACCAGATGTTTTTCCGTCCATAGCACTAGTTATTACAAAAAGGGTTAAATGGGCAAACAACCATTGGAGGCCACTGAAAGATCAAGCTCCATTTAAGTTGGTTTTGGTGTTAATGACAAATGCCAGTATGACCTTGTGATATTGATGACATATACTTTATAATGTTTTGGTGAAAATGATAAATGAATTTATGAGACTAATATGTTTATTTGAGTTTATCTTTGGTTAGTCTCATTTGGATGAAAAAGTGAAATCAAAGAGGTATGCATTCGAAATCGCTTTCTCATTTACAAATGCATTTCTTAGATCCAAAATATAGATTGAACTCCTCAATTAGTCTAAAATGAATATGTGCATATGTCTTCACTATATACACTTGTATGCACACATTTAGGGAGAGCTCTCTCTATAGTTTGGAATTTCATAAGTAATGATCTATGCTTCTTTCAATATGCATATTTAGGATCTTTACTTTGAAATACATTCTTGAGTATATATAGCTTGTGTAGTTCATATATACTCATGTGCAATCGGGTTGTCATCTAACTTCTCCATTATGTGTTAATGGTTGGATGACTAATGACAACCGGATAAGTAAGCTTTGTTTAAAGCTTATCTTAGAGTATACATTTGTTGTGTACATATTGTATACTCGCAAATCAATTTCATATCTCATCATTTGTTGAGATTGTCATGAATTACCAAAATGGTGAAGTTTGGTAATCTATGACAATTGTTTTGTGAACTAACATTTTCCATGAGTTGGATGAATAGGTTAGGTTCCACAAATAAAGATGCTTTGGGATGACTTCATGAGTTGAAGGTCATCAAGTCAAAGTTGATGAAGAAGAGGTAGCTTCATTTGTTGAAGGCTATCAAGACAAAGGCTTCATGTGTTGAAGGCCATCGAGAAGAAGATGCTTCATGTGTTGATGTAACACCCCGCCCACCCTCTGGGCCAAGATGTTACCATCTCTGTAACTCTTACCACCTCATTAGCACCGGAAGAATTTAAACCAACATTAAATTCATTTATATTACTGCGTTCAATTACATCATAGCATTTCTAGTGATTAATCTAGCCTAACAAAGCTAAAGTACTCTGACAAAGATGATACACAAGTGCCGCTGGTTCGTGCCAGTTATCCATGTGCTACTCCCGCCCGTGCCTGACGTCTTCAACGGTCACCTAAAAACATCAACAAAGCAAGGCTGAGTCCACCGACTCAGCAAGTACAAAGCAAAACAGCAAATAACAGGTTCATTCATTAGACCATAATCATTCCAATTTCATTAACCACTCTTCCATTTAACCATTTCAAGATCCGATGAGCTATTCATCATGCACATGCCCCTTTTTCATATCCTTATCGATTCTCATCCACCGATTATTATGCATATGCCCACGCACATGCTCATGCACATTCTCAACTCTTTAGCCTGTACTACTTATCGGTTATCACCTCCCATCTTTGTGGACTACACCTTACTATCTCTGTAACTATTCTACCGCCCTCACTTCCCATTTCTGGGAACTGCTCCTTACTATTTCTGTAATATTCTACAACCATCACTTCCCATTTCTGTGAGCTATTCCTCACTATCTCTGTACCATTCTACTATCATCACTCCTCATTTCTATGAGCTATACATCACTATTTCTGTAACTATTTCCTCGTTATCACCTTCCATCTCTATGAACTACACATCACTATCTCTGTAATCATTTTACTGTTATCACCTCCCATCTTTGTGAACTATACATCGCTATCCCTGTTTCTGCTTCATTATTAACTCTTTTATGCAATACAATACATCTGTAACTGTATCACTGTTCTGTTCTGTTTTCATGCAATGCAATGCATCTGTAATGCGTCTGTAACTGTAGCTTTTACCGGTACACCACCCACCGAGGTAGGTCCTGTTGTCTGTGAATGAGTGCAATGCATAATGCAACATACTTTCACTGTGGCACTTAATTATAAGCAACACTCATCCAAGTACGATTAGCACGAAATCATAAGTCACTATAGAACACGTCACCAAAGACATAAAGATACCAATATTTCACCACAATCCACTGTTCTACCATGTACATACAAGTTTATTTATGCTTTTCAACTTATCATGTCTTAACGTTCATCATTCATCTTTTCTTACTATGCTCCCGGAAAACGTAACCTTACCCCAAATTATTCAATTTTAACTGAAATCACTACCCGAATTCACCGCTTTACAATGTACTTGCCTGGTTAGCCTCGGGGATGACGCGTGGACGGCTCCGACCCGGGACCTCCACCTGCGTACATGTTAACCTGACTCAACGGCAAATATAAACTAGAGCATAAACGGAGAACAACGACTCTAAGTGCAAATCCCGATTGCTGGCGTAAACGCCCGGGTTTTGAGGGACCTGTCGCGCAGGTGCCGAACCCATTTTTTTCCCTTTTTTCTCTCTTTCTTTTTCTCCTCTTTTCTTTTCTTCTCTTTTTTTTCCTTTCTTCCCCTTCTCTTTCTTTCCTTTCTTCTTTTTTTTCCTTCCTTTCCTCACCTACCCGGCCGGCCGAACCGGCCTCCCCTTTTTCCTCTCCTGGCTCCCCCCTCTCTCTCCCTTATGCTCCTCCTCCTTTTCTCCGCCCGGGGTGGTGCGGCCGGCCAGGCGCGGCGGCGCCAGCGGCTCCCCCGCTGCCCCTTCCTCTCCTCCCCTCCCCCACTCTCTCTCTCCCTCTCTCCACTCGGCCGAACGGCCTGCTCCTTCCCCTCAACTCGACCGGGCGGCGCGGCGGCAGTCGGCGTCGCCGGCCTTCGGCCCGCCGTCGCCAGTCCTGCCGGCCCCTCCTCCCCTCGCCGCCGGCCATTGGGGCGCGGCCGGCCTCCTCGGCTTCCCCCTCTCGTCTACACGGCCGGGAGGCCCTGGGCGGCGCGGCGGCACTGGGCGGCGCCGGCCCTTGGCCCGCCGCCAGCGGCTCTGCTGGCCCCCCCCCCCCGCCTCCCGCCTCGGCCTACCTCGCTTCCCTGTGCGCGCAGCTGTGAGGTGCGGCCGTCGCCGGCCGGCACGGCCAACGGCCGCCGGCCTCCTCCTCCGACGCTACTCCGCCTCCCTCGGTCGCCAGCGCCACCTCGCCTCCCTTGGCTCCCCTCCGTTACTCTCTCTGTGTGTGTATGCTTGCAACGCTTGGTGTGCGGCGTTCTACTGAGTGAAGGCTCACCTTGCACTTACCTGATGCTGCCCGAAATGGTGTGGGTTGTGCTTGAGTCTTTGGGGTGGCTTACGGCTTTGGCATTGAGGAAGAATGGGAGAAAATTGATAAAATGCCACTCCTTTGGAGTGGCTTCGATAAAATGCCACTCTTTATATGGCAATTGTTAAAATGCCACTCAATACATGATTATCTCTATGATTTGCCCTTTTAGGGAATTTAGCCATTTCTTTTTTCTTTTTTATTTTTTTCCCATCAAAATTGTATACAAAATTACCCTAATACCCTTCTCAAAATACTACTCTCAACCGATCGATCTCTCATTCCCGATCCCATCTCCTGCTTCTTTTCCAGAGAAAGAGAAAGGGCTGAGGCGAAGGGGCGTAGGGCGCCGCCGGCACGGGACGCCGCCGCCGGCAAGGCCCGCCTCCGCCGCCGCAACGGATGCCGCCGCCGCCGCCACGGGTGCCGCCGCAAGCAGAAGAAGCCGCACAAGCCCTCCAAAACCCTCGCCAAGAAACCCACCAACCCCGTCTCGACGAAGACGAAGAAGAAGCACAAGCAGAAGAAGCAGCGGCCGCCCACCCCACCCTCCAAGCAGGACCAAACCAATTCCGCCGCCGCAGATGAACCAGCGGGGGGCGGCGTCCTCCTGTCGGCCGCAAGGCCGCTGGTACGGCAGCTCGAGTTCCTCCTCCGCAGCTTCGAGCGCGCCGCCAAGATGCGCCTCTCCCCCCTCGAGCTCGACGCCTACTCCGGTAAACTACACGCGCACCATCATTCTTGGGTTCTGTTCAATTCAATTCAGCATGTTTCTGTGCTTGTTGCTCCGAAATGTTCGATGGATTATGGAAGATTTTTGGATCCGCTGTGCTCTGTGCAGAGGGATGCATGGTGCAGCTCGCGGAGGAGACGAGCCAGGACGTAGAGAGCCTCGGTGACCATGTGAAGGAGGCCTTCGGCGCGTCGTGGAAGGAGGAGCTCTGTGAGGGGAAGCTCGATGATGGTTCGGTCGATGCTGGCAGCCCAGCGCTCCTGGTTATCAGCTCGGCTGCGCTGAGATCACTGGAGCTTCTGAGGTAGCTTTTGCTCTGAATGGATCACAGCGTTTTGCATTGCATCCTTTTGCGAAACCAGTTGAGAATTAATAGGAGCTGCTATCGTGCATATCAGCAAATTCTGACTTGTTGTAATGCAACTGTGGTCTCGTTTTGTTAATATCAACATTGGTTTGTAGGGGCTTAAAGATGTTTACTAAAGAATGCCGCCCAGTACCGGCGGGGGCGGCGGCGGCGGAGGCGGGCCTTGCCGGCGGCGGCGTCGTCCCGTGCCGGTGGCGGAGCGGCGGCACCCTACGCCCCTTCGCCTCAGCCCTTTCTCTGGAAAAGAAGCAGGAGATGGGATCGGGAATGAGAGATCGATCGGTTGAGAGTAGTATTTTGAGAAGGGTATTAGGGTAATTTTGTATACAATTTTGATGAGAAAAAAATAAAAAATAAAAAAGAAATGGCTAAATCCCCTAAAAGGGTAAATCATAGAGATAATCATGTATTGAGTGGTATTTTAACAATTACCATGTAGAGAGTGGCATTTTATCGAAGTCACTCCAAAGGAGTGGCATTTTATCAATTTGGAGTGTGCTGTTTCTGACTTTGTTTCTTTTTGCTATGCACTTACCTTGGCCGTGAGCAATGGGATATGGGATGTGGGCTTGGCAGCAAGGGATAGCTTATATGAGCTGGGTTGGGGCTGCCCCTTGCACTTGTGAAATGACCGGGATGCCCTCCCACTCCTCTCTCATAAACATGACTGCTCAGGGGCATTTTGGTCCAAGGGTTAAGTTGGCTTTGGGGTCTTTACTGCAGCGGTAAGACGGTGAAAAGGTAAGATAGAATTTGCCGGATGATGAACACCCGAAACGCGAGACGGTGTCGACTGTCCCTAGGCGGTCCGGGAACCTCTGAGAGCGCTAATTATACGGCTCTCTAGACGATGCCGACCGTCCTGGGATGGTCTGGGAACCTCTGCGCGCGAAACTAAATCGACTCTCCAAAAAGGTCGACGGGTCTGACGGCAAAAACCTCTAATGTTTTCCTCTTGCAAATTTGGGGCATTACATTCTACCCCCCTTAACAGAATTCGACCCCGAATTCTGGCATTCAACAATATGCACGAATGAACAAAATGTAATAAACTGCACATAACATCACATCACAACAAACACTTTAGGCAATTAACACCAAGAAAACGGAGAGATGCAACAAAATCCAAATATTACATTACCCTAATCGACGCGCCCGGGCCCACTCTAGACTCTCAACTCAAGACAACCGAAATTACAAGTTTGGGAAACGCTCAGGACTCATTCCTGAGTATGCCTAGGACTTCGTTCCTAGGTACGCCCGAAACTTACGCGTTCGGGAGCGCCACGGACCACTCGTCCGGGAAATCTCATATGCAGAAGTGAGGGAAGTCATGTAGCACTCACGACACATGCACATAAATCAATCTGCGAGTCATGCGGATCTCCTGCCGCACCTCCAAGTATTCATCATTGATAGAACTGAACATGACCTTCTTCGAAGTCATGAACCCCAAATGATAATGCACACCCAAAAGCCAAAGTGTTTCCTTCCAAATACCATATAGAAACCAATTAAAATTCTTTTCCCCGTAACCACAACAAGCCAGTACCTCTTGTACTGCTTACACAAATTAGCAAATATCAATTTGTTAATACATAAGTCATTAACTTTTAGTATCCCATCTTGAACCTTTCCACGGCTCTCCGGATACTTTATTCTTCCATATTTACTCTATAGTTCATCAAACACTACCACTTTACTGTACGAAACAACACAATCATAACAACTATCAAGCATGCATACCACAAGATGTGGTCAAGGCTCTTTAATAGAAAATCCACTATCAATAAATAATCCCATGAGCACCTAATTCCAAGCCGCTAACTAATCTCTGCCAGCTCAACTTTAAGGATGATCAATCACCCGGATTTTAGCACACATCGTATGTAATTTCATAAACCACAATTGCTTTTAAGCATAAAATCCATCTGTTCTACTTCCGTAGGTGTGCACATGATTTCCTACAAGATGCAGTGGCAACTCCACCAACTCATGCTTAAATATTGCCACCAAAATCCCACTAAAATGTCATTAACTTCATCATTCAGAATTTGAGTCTCACTCAACTCTATAACAATTTTTTTTCTCCATTCAATTTAGCTGAAAGATTTATCCAACATTAAGATCCTCATTCTTATTCTCCCAACTAATCCAATTGAGTTCTAACTATTAGAATCTTCCAAAACATTGGTCATGATTATATTAATCAATCATAGTGCGGGATTAGCGGACTTAGCTTTATAATCCTTCGCCTATTGTCAATTGAAAGGATAACTCCAGATGTGGGATTTTCCACCAAAATAATAAATTAGCACACTTCTTAGCCTGCCTAGATTGTGCGATTGGGCTAATCGATTGGGACCATCATGATACCATTCATTCAATGTGGCTCAACAGTCTAAGCAACTATAATCACCTACTTGTTCACCAATAATTCAAATCCGACTATTAAACAGAAGTGGATATGCTTTACACCGCTACTTCTCATGTAACTACTAAACCCCCATTGGTTTCAGATCAACCTTAATCCTACAACCATAACTAAAGTTAATTACTCTCCTAGGTTTTCACAATTTAGAATACCATGTCCTACCAACTGGTCATTTTAACCACCATATCCCACATACGCCTAATCCAACACTTCAACCACTATTGGATACTGCCTCCCTTAAAAAGATATTGGTCTCATCATGCAAGTTACTCCAATCATTCATATAATCAAAATTCTCCCGAAAACCAGACTTGCATGGAACACTTCCCACTATCGAGTATTTATCAAACAACTCAACGAGTTGCTAACCAAAGGGAACCAACTTCCCGAAACTGAAGCAAAACATCACTACCTCAATGCCACCAATGGCAACATGACCAGGCCTCTCTAGTGGCCACGGTCTCAGTCTCTATTGCATCGGTACACGACACAATAACGACATAGTCCCGTAGGACACACAACTAACAAGTTCAAATGCTTGTTATCAACTCACAAGCATCAACTTCAAGGCTACGAAAGCGTAAATGCAATGTAAGACCCATTCCCCATCCTATGGTGCACCAGTGTGTCAAATTTTAATTTAATTATTAGGCCTAAGTCAAATTTTAGTTGAATAGCTAAACTAAGTTATCAAGTTTCTCTACCACGGACCTAAACCTGGCTCTGATACCAACTGTAACACCCCGCCCACCCTCTGGGCCAAGATGTTACCATCTCTGTAACTCTTACCACCTCATTAGCACCGGAAGAATTTAAACCAACATTAAATTCATTTATATTACTGCGTTCAATTACATCATAGCATTTCTAGTGATTAATCTAGCCTAACAAAGCTAAAGTACTCTGACAAAGATGATACACAAGTGCCGCTGGTTCGTGCCAGTTATCCATGTGCTACTCCCGCCCGTGCCTGACGTCTTCAACGGTCACCTAAAAACATCAACAAAGCAAGGCTGAGTCCACCGACTCAGCAAGTACAAAGCAAAACAGCAAATAACAGGTTCATTCATTAGACCATAATCATTCCAATTTCATTAACCACTCTTCCATTTAACCATTTCAAGATCCGATGAGCTATTCATCATGCACATGCCCCTTTTTCATATCCTTATCGATTCTCATCCACCGATTATTATGCATATGCCCACGCACATGCTCATGCACATTCTCAACTCTTTAGCCTGTACTACTTATCGGTTATCACCTCCCATCTTTGTGGACTACACCTTACTATCTCTGTAACTATTCTACCGCCCTCACTTCCCATTTCTGGGAACTGCTCCTTACTATTTCTGTAATATTCTACAACCATCACTTCCCATTTCTGTGAGCTATTCCTCACTATCTCTGTACCATTCTACTATCATCACTCCTCATTTCTATGAGCTATACATCACTATTTCTGTAACTATTTCCTCGTTATCACCTTCCATCTCTATG
Organism: Dendrocalamus latiflorus; assembly: GCA_017311315.1. Lineage (NCBI taxonomy): Eukaryota > Viridiplantae > Streptophyta > Magnoliopsida > Poales > Poaceae > Dendrocalamus > Dendrocalamus latiflorus. Next base: position 34,477,032 of record CM029629.1, read on the forward strand.
AACTACACATCACTATCTCTGTAATCATTTTACTGTTATCACCTCCCATCTTTGTGAACTATACATCGCTATCCCTGTTTCTGCTTCATTATTAACTCTTTTATGCAATACAATACATCTGTAACTGTATCACTGTTCTGTTCTGTTTTCATGCAATGCAATGCATCTGTAATGCGTCTGTAACTGTAGCTTTTACCGGTACACCACCCACCGAGGTAGGTCCTGTTGTCTGTGAATGAGTGCAATGCATAATGCAACATACTTTCACTGTGGCACTTAATTATAAGCAACACTCATCCAAGTACGATTAGCACGAAATCATAAGTCACTATAGAACACGTCACCAAAGACATAAAGATACCAATATTTCACCACAATCCACTGTTCTACCATGTACATACAAGTTTATTTATGCTTTTCAACTTATCATGTCTTAACGTTCATCATTCATCTTTTCTTACTATGCTCCCGGAAAACGTAACCTTACCCCAAATTATTCAATTTTAACTGAAATCACTACCCGAATTCACCGCTTTACAATGTACTTGCCTGGTTAGCCTCGGGGATGACGCGTGGACGGCTCCGACCCGGGACCTCCACCTGCGTACATGTTAACCCGACTCAACGGCAAATATAAACTAGAGCATAAACGGAGAACAACGACTCTAAGTGCAAATCCCGATTGCTGGCGTAAACGCCCGGGTTTTGAGGGACCTGTCGCGCAGGTGCCGAACCCATTTTTTTCCCTTTTTTCTCTCTTTCTTTTTCTCCTCTTTTCTTTTCTTCTCTTTTTTTCCTTTCTTCCCCTTCTCTTTCTTTCCTTTCTTCTTTTTTTTCCTTCCTTTCCTCACCTACCCGGCCGGCCGAACCGGCCTCCCCTTTTTCCTCTCCTGGCTCCCCCCTCTCTCTCCCTTATGCTCCTCCTCCTTTTCTCCGCCCGGGGTGGTGCGGCCGGCCAGGCGCGGCGGCGCCAGCGGCTCCCCCGCTGCCCCTTCCTCTCCTCCCCTCCCCCACTCTCTCTCTCCCTCTCTCCACTCGGCCGAACGGCCTGCTCCTTCCCCTCAACTCGACCGGGCGGCGCGGCGGCAGTCGGCGTCGCCGGCCTTCGGCCCGCCGTCGCCAGTCCTGCCGGCCCCTCCTCCCCTCGCCGCCGGCCATTGGGGCGCGGCCGGCCTCCTCGGCTTCCCCCTCTCGTCTACACGGCCGGGAGGCCCTGGGCGGCGCGGCGGCACTGGGCGGCGCCGGCCCTTGGCCCGCCGCCAGCGGCTCTGCTGGCCCCCCCCCCCCCCCCGCCTCCCGCCTCGGCCTACCTCGCTTCCCTGTGCGCGCAGCTGTGAGGTGCGGCCGTCGCCGGCCGGCACGGCCAACGGCCGCCGGCCTCCTCCTCCGACGCTACTCCGCCTCCCTCGGTCGCCAGCGCCACCTCGCCTCCCTTGGCTCCCCTCCGTTACTCTCTCTGTGTGTGTATGCTTGCAACGCTTGGTGTGCGGCGTTCTACTGAGTGAAGGCTCACCTTGCACTTACCTGATGCTGCCCGAAATGGTGTGGGTTGTGCTTGAGTCTTTGGGGTGGCTTACGGCTTTGGCATTGAGGAAGAATGGAGGAGTGTGCTGTTTCTGACTTTGTTTCTTTTTGCTATGCACTTACCTTGGCCGTGAGCAATGGGATATGGGATGTGGGCTTGGCAGCAAGGGATAGCTTATATGAGCTGGGTTGGGGCTGCCCCTTGCACTTGTGAAATGACCGGGATGCCCTCCCACTCCTCTCTCATAAACATGACTGCTCAGGGGCATTTTGGTCCAAGGGTTAAGTTGGCTTTGGGGTCTTTACTGCAGCGGTAAGACGGTGAAAAGGTAAGATAGAATTTGCCGGATGATGAACACCCGAAACGCGAGACGGTGTCGACTGTCCCTAGGCGGTCCGGGAACCTCTGAGAGCGCTAATTATACGGCTCTCTAGACGGTGCCGACCGTCCTGGGATGGTCTGGGAACCTCTGCGCGCGAAACTAAATCGACTCTCCAAAAAGGTCGACGGGTCTGACGGCAAAAACCTCTAATGTTTTCCTCTTGCAAATTTGGGGCATTACAGTTGAAGCATGTCAAAGATTGATCATGTGTTGATCAAGTGAAGACCATCATGAGTTGATGGTGTTGATGAAAAGGCATCATGAGTTGATGCATATCAAGACGATGACTCAAGGCAAAGGTGTGGCTAGCTAGGGCTTAGGATGTGTTCCTAGTCTTTTACCGGTCTTGGTGTTTGGTTGGAAGACCGGATTGCTAGTGTAGGTTGCCGTACTATTAAGAGGGGTCATGTCTAGTAGTTTGAGTCTCATAATGTGTTGATAGCTCAAACCTCACTTGCTCTAGCTCATCTTGACATGATGCTTGCATTTGCGAATGTGTTTTGCAAATGGTCGAAGCTCATGTATTGAACTCTAGTAACATGGGACTATGCATTGCAAATGTGTTTTGCAAGTGCTCGAAGTCCATGTTTCCATTCCTTGTGTATGAGGCTTATATTTGCGAATGTGTTTTGCAAATAGTTGTAGCTCATATTTAATCTTTGCGTTATGATTTCAAAAGTGTGCAAATATATTTTGCAACTTGTTGGAAATCATGTTGTGATCCTTGTGGTATGTGACTCAGGTTTGCGAATGTGTTTTGCAAATGTGAGAAGTTCATGTATCTACTCCTTGTGACTCTTTGGATGTCTTGTGTTTTCTGCATTGATCTAATGTGTTTGAGATCATGCAAATAGATGGGTTGTGTAGCCCTCTCAATAAGCTTTCCATAGAGTCCAAGATCACTCAATTCCGACATCGAAGTCAAAAGTTATGACCGTTTTACTGAGTGTCGCCTGTGCTGAAAAAACCGAAAACGGAAGTACCGCAATTTGTACTGCGGTAGTTTCGCAAAAAACGGAAGTACCGCAATTTGCACTGCGGTAGTTCCGATTTTTGCGGTAGTTCCGTTTTTCCGGTAGTTCCGGTTTCCGAGCGGAACGTTTTTTCCAGAGAGCGACTTTCTGAATGACTTAGCCTCGGGAAAAACGGAAGTACCGCGATTTGAACTGCGGTAGTTCCGTTTTCGCTGAAAAACGGCTAGTTTTCTGACCGTTAGCGAGGAAAGCGGAAGTACCACGATTTGTACTGCGGTAGTTCCGTTTTTCCTGATTTTTTCAGGGGTTTGGCTCCAACGGCTAGTTTTCTTGTGTGGGGTATAAATACCCCCTTGTGGCCGGTTGGAGATGTAGTTGCTTGACCTATTCCTGTGTTCTTGAGCTAGAGTGAGGCTCTCCACTCAATTGTGCATGTGTTGCACTTTGTGAGAGAGGAGAGGTGATCTAGAGTGCATGTGTTGCATCTAGAGGAGGACTCTGTGTCCGGATTGAGCTTGTGCATTCGTTGCACGTGGTGAGAGTCAAGTGAGGGACTTGGATTGTTACTCTTGGAGTTTGCCGACTCCTAGACGGCGTGGGAGGCGTCGTGCACGGTGATCTTCTCAAGAAGCTTGTGAGAAGACCCGGCAAAGTTGTGAAGGTCGGAGCTCACCTACCCGGAGCGGGAAAGAGCTACCACTAGTGGATTGGAGGTGCTTCGGCTTAATTCGTGGAGCCGGTCCGATTTGTTCGGGCTAACCTCAACGTGGACTAGGGGAAACCGGCAAGTCTCCGAACACCACGGTAAAAAGAGAACGTGTCAATTGTGGTTTGCTTTCTTGTGCTCTATTTACTTTCAAGCAATCTACATACTTAGAACATATTTGATTGCTTGTCAACCTAGGATTGCAAACCTTGACCTAGGATAGAATCGTTGGTGCACTTAGGCGAACTCATTAGTTTTAGGCGGTATTTGTACTAAACCATCTTGTATTTAGCTTCCGCATTGTATACTTGGTTTAGGTAAATAGAAAAGCTCTTGAATCGTTAGTATTAATTTGAAGAAAATTTTTAGACCGCCTATTCACCCCCCCCTCTAGTCGGCCACCTCGATCTTACAGCCACGTAACGCAGCCGAGCCGGGTAGCTCGGTAGCTCCTATCGAGCCAGAGGAGCTCGGCAGCCCTGCGAGCCCTACCAACGCTGAGTCGAGTAAGCTCCTGTCGTGCATGCACGCCCTACCGTGCTCCAGCCAACTTGCCAAGATTGGGTGGTGCGGTAGGTGACATGTATCGTCTGCTGCGCCTATCAAGTTCGAGAACAGGACTATTTTTGCTAAAATGGACGTCCGTGGCCTAAATTTGTAAAAAAAGTGTGCTATAGTGCTATATGTGTGAACAATTCTAAATTATGAGAACAGAGTGATAGCTCAGTGCCTTGGTGCATGGGTGTACACACCACAGGGATCATCCTAGTGCTTATCACCTCGAATAAAACAGATGTACACATGTGTACCTGTCAATGTTAAGTAGGACAATGTGTATGTGTGCGTTAAGTAGGACAGTGTGTAACCATTCTCTGAAGACCATGGAGCCTTCCATCAATTTCTTAGCGTGTGTAGGAACGTACATGTGTCTGTGATGTGAGCGTGGTGTGCGTAGATTACATGTGTCTGTCTTGTACCTCTAAAAAAGTGTAAATTACAACGGTGTAGCTATAAAGGCAAACAATCTCTCTTCCGCCCCCCCTTTTGTCGAGGCCTTGATGATGAAATACTCCATCCGTTCAAGTTTATACAGCGTATTTTTTGAATGATCTTGCCTATAAATATAGGGTGTACATGCAAAATTAATATGATATTCCATTTATACCTCTAATAAATATGCAGTTTTATTTGTTATTCTCTACATGCATACATTGAATATACTGCTTAGAGATAATAATTAGAAGTAATTTTGCTATTTTTACCATCTCTTTGATCTATGTATTAGTAGGAAACATGACTTATAAATTTAGACAGGGAAGTAATTCTCTAGATCATAAAAAAAAGAGTAGAAACTGGGCTATTTTTAAAGAGGGTTATTTTTAAAGAGACACTTATACTAATTCATTAAATTGCTTCTCGCATCTGTCCAACTTAAAATTCCTCAGTCGGCACCCAGGAAAAGCGAAATGAGCCGGAAGTTGATTTGTTGACCTGATCGTGTCTGTCTGAGACTCGAGGAATTCAGCTGGTTGGTGCGGCCCGTGTCACCTGGACTCGTAAAAACCAACGAATTCAAAGAGGGAAAAAAGGAGACAACTTTGCGTGGGAATATCGAACTTAGGGCATCTTCAATGGTTATAGCTAGCAACTAACTATAAGACTTCCACATCATTTATATAGTACACACTAAAGCTAGCATTCTAAGAGCAAGTTTAATAGTATAGATAGCTGCTACCTCCAATACATTTCCATGTCATCAAAAGGTAAGATGCAGTCAACTCATACAATAAGCTGGCTATAAGTTGTCTCTACAAGAGCTCTCAATCATTTAATACATACATGGGTATTGGTCATTTAATACATGCATGGGTATAGCAGTTAGTTCTATTGGTACATGCATGGATAACGCCTCTTTTCCTGTGCTATAGCCTGACTCTTGCATGGGAGCCGGCTTGGCTCTCTCTCTCCTTTTCTCTCCCCTCCACATAGGACTATGCTGACATGGATTCCCTTATAGCTAGCACAGTCAGCCTTATTAAACTTGCTCTAAAGAACTATATATAAGGATAGCTATTTGATGCTTACATGCACACACAGAATTTATAGAGGTTACCTCGTTTGGCGTTATAGACTAGTGCTTAAGAGCAAGTACAATAGTATAGTCAACTAGTGGCTATAACACTTGTCCATTTCATCTATAGCCTTCAAAAAAATAGTTCATACAATAAGGTAGCTATTACAATAACTATTTGGCCCCACGTGTAAAAGAGTGAAATACATATTTTTACGTGCTATAGCTAGCTGTAATTTAGTAGCCAGCTTCCTTCTCTCTCTTCCTTTCTCTCTCTGCCACGTAAGATTTGATTGATATTATATTTGCTATAGCCTGCTGATTAAGCCTTATTGTACCTGCTCTGCCACGGAAGAGCTGGCTCAATTTTTTTTGCATACTCTTTTTCCTCTATATAGGATATATGCTGATGTGTACATGCATATAGCTAACCCTTACCGTGACACACGTACATCTGCTTGTAGCGCTAATCGATGTTGTAAAAGGCTTCTGAGTCATGGCCCATTATGTTGTGATCTTTTTTTTTTTCCGCAGAGGAAAGAGAGCTTTATAAATGATATAGATCAAAAGCACATTCCTTGTTAAGGATGCCAAAAAGGCAAACAACGCTATGGAACGGGTTTTTTTAAGCTGCGGTTCATAACTTCTAATATAATCTATTAATCTAAGAAATAATAATTACTAAAAAAATTAAAGCCAAAAATCCAACAGAAAAAATAAAATGAAACGAGACTATGCATAGCATGCATTGCTATCTGATCAAAGTCTATGGGCATGTTCTTTTCGGCTGCAGCTTATGGCTTTTGGCTGAAATTTTTGAATTTTGGCTATTTACGGTACATATTACGGAGAGACAGATGCTCACTTGCAATTTTGGCTGGTACAGATGTTGGGTTTTTAACGTATAGATCGTTTAACTTGTAGACCCCGTTTTGAGAAAATACTCCGTTTGAAAGTTAAATACTGTAGAAAAAGCCAAAAGCCGATTTGAAAAGCCCAAAAGAACAGGCCCATGTGCTATCTGGTTTTGCGCGCTCTCTCTCTCTCTCTCTCTCTTTTCGCCTCGCCTTCCTAACAAGCCACCGTCATCGCTTTCTTTCTTCAATGGTATGCACTAAAGTTATGCTTTTTTTTTACTATAACTTGTAGATTTTAGTCTAGTATAAACGTCTGTACAAATGAATCGAATACCAATAAGTCGATAAATTATTTTAAAAAAGCTATCCTAATAAACCACTTTGAAATAACGGAGGCGGAGCCGGCGAGCGGGGAAGCGCGGGGAGGCGCGGGGACGGAGGCGGCGGCGCCGGTGAGCGGGGAGGCGCGCGCGGCGGCGCAGGCGCCGGCGCCGGCGAGCGGGGCGGGGAGGCGCTGACATGGCGGGCCAGCGGGGCGGGGAGCGCTGACATGGCGCTTCGTGGGCTCGAAAGTGGCAAAAAATTAGTCAAGCACATGTTAAGAGTGGCAAATTGTTGAATGCAACGATAAGGATGGCATTTGGATAGGTGGCAACGATAAGGGTGGCAAAAAGTTAAATTCCCCCGGTACCAAAGAACCCACCCATATATTTATGTGTACACGTGGCGGCAGAGGATTCGTCTGCTTACCGCATCGATCATCCGTGCTGTCCTGCGAGTGAGTCAATCAAGCGGATGGTTGGCGCCAGGATGCGTACTTATCCAATTGTGTCATCCATCTCAATAAAATCCTTTTGTATGCATGGAACAACGCGTGGATTCCACAGATAGAGCTAGTTCTACTGTACTCCATTGCTACGCCTACTCGTATGGTGTCTGGTCAACGGCAGGGCAGCTCAGCTCGCCGTTCCATCGACACATGCATGCAATCTGTCCAACGTACGGTTTGTTCGAATATATATATATATATATATATATATATATATATATATATATATATATATATATATATATATATATATATATATATATATATAAAATATTTTTTACTCCCAGGTGTAATTACACCCACATCTAATATACCACCTAAACAAACTTGAAATACTCCTTTATCATTTTAGGTATATTCATATACTAATTATAAGATACTCCAATGTGAACCACACAAAAAAAATTGCAAGGAAGTCCATAATTTTTAGCGTATTTGGTAAATACCTTCGTATACGCATATAAAAAGGAATATGTCGAAAAAAATGTACATACCACCTAAATGACCTTAAATACTCGTATACTACATGTGCATACCCTCCGTTGCGCAAGATACTCCCTACGTTGTGAGATACGACATAGGGTGTAATTACACCCGGGAGTAGAAAAGAGGCTTATATATATATATATATCCTGTTCTTTTTTCCTAAAACCCTCTTTAGTTAGTAGGTGTACGTCTGCAGTGCAGAACTTGACTTTCTGATCAATTTTTCCGTCCAAAAAGAATACTACTACTAACCCGTGCGTGCTAGCTAGCACTGCTGACATTTCTGGGTACGTACCTCGGCTCCCAGATTTCTACCGTCACGGTCACCGGCCCTAGAGTTTGACAAAACCGAAAAGAAGAAGGGTAGGATGTTGCTAGTCGTTACACGTAAAGGTCCTGTTTATTAGATGATAATTTTTTAAAATTTTTAAATTCAATTATACTGGAAAGTTACCATCAGTTACGGAACATATTCAATCGCTATAGTATAAAATAAGTTATAAAATAAGACTTTTAAACCTAAATAGACATCACAAATATCGAACCTATGATGGATGGGGCCATGGGGGGTTCAGGTCAACTAAAAACGGGACGGGAGAAGCGGAAATTCAGGTCCGGTGGATCCCCAAAACAACAAGCCGGACAGCGGAGAATCGGCCGTCCGGGCAGCTTGCAGCGCCGCGGCGTGCGGCGGTGCCGTCAACGTCCGAACCGCCGGCACGCAAGCAGAGACAAAACAGAGCAGCAGCTACTTGTTTTGGACTCCCGAGCCCGCAAGCCAAGCCAAGCAGCAGCTGGTGGTCGGCAAGTCAAAAGTCGCCGCAGCCCAACGCTACAAGCTCACTGGAGTGCTACAATTTACCTCGAACTCCATGACCGCAGTGAAATTAATCAGCAAGCTCCTCGATCCCCCGATCGAGAAACGCTTCAGTGCACTGGCAGTGGTGTAATACTATTGGCTGTTTCCGGAGGAGAGAGTGTTTAGATAAACTTTAAGTAACAATCAACAGCCCCCTCCCAACGATTTAATACTAAGCTTTGTTCGTGTTAGTTTTTTAAAACTGTTTTTCTATCATAAATAATTTTTCTATAGTATCTAACTTTCAAGCTTAGTATCTTTTAAAGTTAGATCTACAAATTGATTATAATACACATTATAACGACTTCATTTATATCAATTAAAATCGCACTCGAGTATTTCTCTCTACAAACTTTTATATAAACTGTTACTATTCGTAAGCTAAAGTCCAAAGTCAATATAAACGGCCCTAAACCTTAAAGCTCGTACTAGTAATGATCACCCTACATATTTAGTAATAATCACGCGAGTGAGATGTTTAGATGAACCCTAAGTTCCCCCTCTCTCTTACCTTAACAAAAGGCTGATGTGATATGATCTTGGTATCAAGCTAGTTGGACTAGTGGGTGCCCTAGCTAAGTATAGTACTAAACCAACAGTCTGACCTATCGTTTAGCCCGAGAACTCCCCACCATCCGAACAGGATTTTCATAGCTCAGCACCACAAACAAGAAAACCTAAGCCACATTTTGGACAAGAAAAATCCCAAGAATTTATATTGTTCTCTCGAAGATTTGCTACAAAATTCCTACTTTCCAACCAGAAGTACATCTGTTTGTTACCTAGTAGTAAGTATTTACCTTGTTAAGTATGAGCAGTCAGTCAGTCAGGGGTGGAGCCACATCTCGGATAAGGTAGGCTTTAGCTCGGGGAGTAGAAAAATATCTAGTGTATAATCCGGATAAATTTAGTTCAGCCTAGGTAATATTTTCATGATTCAATCCCAATAGTCTAAATTATTCCATCACTGAGTTTAGGGTGTAACTAAATTATAACTTCGCCACCGCCGTCAGTGGTGCCACCCAGCTGAGCACTCACCAAGCCAACCGCATGGAATCGCCACGCAGCATCCAACAATTTCTTCTTGCTCCCACTTGCCGCTCGCTCGCACGGTCATAAGTAGCCACCGCCGCCGCATCCAACGACAATTTCCGATTCCTCTCCTCTTCCGGAGCCCCAAGAAAAGGATCCTCCACTGCTAAGAACAAGGAAACCCACAGCTAGGCTAGCCATGGCGCCGGCCAAGCCCACCTCTCTCCTCCTGATCCTGGCCCTGCTCCTTTCCGTCGTCCTCGCCTCCACCGCCGAGCGCCACGAGCAGCACGACGGCGAGGGAGGCGGCGGCGGGGGCTTCCTCGGGATGCCGTGGTTCGGCCCGCCCGGAGGGGGCGGGTGGGGGGCCTGGGGCGCCGGGTACGGCGGCGGCGGCGGCCCCGGTCCGGGCGGGTTCGCGCGGCACGGGGTGGAGCCCCCCTCGACGGTGTGCATGGAGAAGGGGCCCTGCTACAAGAAGAGGCTCACCTGCCCCGCCAAGTGCTTCAAGTCCTTCAGCTTCAAGAGCGAGCACGGCGGCGGCGGCGGCGGGGGCGGCGGCTGCAGCTTCGACTGCAAGAAGCGCTGCGAGGGCTACTGCTAAATCAACCGTTGATCGCTAGAACAATGGTCTCCGCGCGTACTCACGATGGATCGATGTATGTGTCTTCGTGTGGGTGTTTAATCAATTAACCGGAGTGATCAGCGGTAGCTAGTAAATTAATGGTGTGCAATACTCTGTGTTACTGTGTGCATGGTTGATTATTACTAGTACGATGGGTGGCATGCACGGCGTGCCTGGTATGGATGACGAATAAAACATATGAATAAAGTGAGGATTTTTATTTGATCATTGTTGCAATTGATGGTTTTGGCTTCAGATCAACAATGGTCTGCTCTGCTCTGCTCAGCTCAGCTCAGCTGGTTGTTGCTGTAATCTTTTTCTTGGACGGTATCGACTGACATGGAGATCAGACGATGTGGCTCTGTATATCGACTGACAGGGGAACGGCCGAGCTGCCTTTCCAGGAACCGGATTCGTCTCGTTTCTTTGGCACTGGCAATCGATTCTCCCAAAAGATGAGAGTCGTTTGAGGGAGAGGACGAGCTGGCTGACTGCTTGCCTTGTTCTGACTTCTGAGACGGTTTGTTTAGCTCGCAAGAGTGGCGACTTGCCAAACATCTGACGGCCTGATTGCTACAGATGCCTCGGTTGGGCTGAAAAATAGTGATTTATAGCTAAAATTATACTGTATTTAGTTGAAATTACATTATAACTGACAGTGGCTTATTTGGCGTAATTAAATTTAAAATTTTAAAATAGAAAAAATTATATTAGCTCATCACGGACAACGCAAATGAATACAAAAAAAATAGAACCGGTAAAAAAGCTCAAAAAACTAAAAGTTTAAAAAAAGATAAAATTTATAAATAGTAAAAATTAAGTTAAAAACTAAAAGTTCAAATTGAAATGAGTGGAGCGACAATCCGCGACAGAAAAACTATCTCAAAAGTTGGATGGGCCTGAAGGCTTTAGCCCATCCAAACCCAGCATTTACTCTTATCTGAATTCCGGTCGGAACGGTTGGAGTGGGCCTTTGAGATGCACGTCTCGAGTAACATTACTCTCCACAAATGCTCGGGCGAGGCCATCAGGGTTGGAGTGGGCCTTTGAGATGCACGTCTCGAGTAACTGACAGGACGTGCATTCGCAACTCTCAACTGGGTCGCGGTTGCCTAACTGGGTCAGAGTTAATTGAGCAGGAATCGATCAATCTTGTCTTGGACTCTCTCTCTCTCTCTCTAGACGTTTTTGTTGCCGCCAGATTTTGCCTAACTGGGTCAGAGTTAATTAACCAAACGTTTTTGTTGCCGCCAGATTTTGCCAGGCAAAAATAATTCATAAAAGTATTGTAGCATTTGATGTAATTATAAGAAAATATTAGGAGTTGATAGAAATCAAGATCGATGTGCATCGGTCACGCTAAGAATTCTCCAAAAGATACCGACTAAGAAAAAGTAGGTGCAAGAAATGAAATAGTAAATACAAGATTGGAAGCAAGAAAATTTGAAGACGAATAGGGATTCTATTCAAGGAAAGATTAAGCCAACGATTCTATTCAAGAAAAGATTAAGCCAACGCGAAGAGAGAAACTTGAAGCACAATCTAAGATTAAGTCAATTGTTTTATGCTATAAATACCCTATACTGGTTGACGGAAAAACACATACACGCCAACCTTTACTACCTTTTTGCATCTATTTTTCTGTACTTTAGGAGTAGACCATTGTTAGTAGAATCTTATGTCTGTAATTCGACTTTAATCAATATTGCTTTGCATCGACATGTTGATCAATCTATGAGTTACACCTATCTCTTGTTTTGAGATTCGTTGACTATTCATTATTGCTTCGCATCGATATTTCATTCAAGATTGGCTTCGTCTAGATTTACCTATTGTCGACTTCACTGTTTTGCTAGCAAATCGAGTGGCACATCGCATACATTACTAAAAAGCCCCCTCTATAGAGACATGATGCTAATGTCAAGAGTTTTTCGGTGGCAACAATTTTTTTCCACTTTGCTACTTGTCATTGTGAATTGTGTAATGCAGACTTCAAACACTTCTTCAACTTGCTCATTGGCCTGTGCCAAACCAGCTAGTAGTATACTTCTAGATTGCTTCACTGTAGAATGTCAATCTGAAGGGTCATGTGAGAAGGTCTAGGGTTTTTTGTTATGATGAATTATTGTTATTTTGGAGGAGTGAATATCTAAAATTTACAAATTTTCTAGATAGCTTGTAGAAATGGATGATTTTACGAAATTTGAGTCATATGATGATTTGATTTGACCTAGATCAGTGCATATATGTTACATGATACATGTTATAGCTCACGCGGGTCAAGTTGTGAATAAATTGTATCCGAAAATGTTGTTCATCTTTGAATATGTAGAGTCACTTAGAGTCAATCATAGTTAACAGTGAAGATTGGGGTTATGCTCACGGAAAAGCCGAGGCCCAAAATGATTAAGGATGCTATGTGAGATGGTTGAGCTCAAGTATGACATAAGGAAGACGGGAAATATTGAAGAAAAATTTGAGCGATGGGCTGCACCATGTGATTTAGTCGGTCCAAGTGAGGCGTGGCCTGGTAGAACCAGAATAGGAGAGACTCACCAACGCATGGCAAGTCAGTGGTGCATCTACATGTGGCAAGCATAGCAGTTGATTGCAATGAAAGATGAAGACTGGGTCAAGAAAGAGTATTTTAGTAAGTTGGCTAAAATACCGAAAACTATCTTGAAAGAAAACCGCGACGTTTGAGTGGCACTTGGGAGAGCCATTCAGATCAAGAATAATATGAGAAGTTCAAGTTAGCCCAATATTAAGGACTTAGTAGATTCAGGCTTATACGCTTTGAAAAGCGTGTATAAGCATAGTGCGTGAGTTAAAACACATGTGGGGGTTATCGGGTTTCCTCCATATGTGCTAAGTGGATATAATCCACTAAGAGTTAGATAGGGCTGGCTAACCTATCTATTTAACGATTGAGATAGATACTTACTAGTTAATCATCCAACCATCCCCCATTGAGTTTATGAGTTCTAGGATTAGGGTTTGAGAGAAGTTGAGTGTTGTGGTGTACTCTCTTGTTCTCTAGGTGGAGTAGCTATAAAATCTTTATCCTTAAGTAGCAATATATCAATCCTTATTCATCTTTCATGGATTCATCTCGTGTTGATTAGTTTACTTTTAATTTAATTGGTTTTTGCTCTTCTCTCTTCCATTCTTAATTTTGTTGTGCTAAGGATTTGTAAGATATGGAGTTGACACTTGAAAATTAATCTCTATCTATCTTAGTAGTTGGTTGGTAAATTCATGAAGAAACCCAGCTTTTGTTTTTTTTTTCTCTTCGAGTGATTTCTTGATCCAGGTGTTTTTTCTTGGTGTGACATGTGGGAACACATCTAGAAGCATCTTCGCCATCATCCACCTACAAGCAAGTCAAATTCAACGTTTTTTATTTTTACCCGGTTTTGATGCAACCTCTTTTCGAACGGAAAAATGTGAGAATTTTGGAAATGATTTTCTTGATCGTTCATTGGAATAGATTTCCGACATCTTAAAGAAAGTGGAATAGGTTCCTGACATCCTAGAAAAGGTGCATTCCAAATTTTAAGTGATTGGAGGTTTGGTCTAAGAGTTAGCTCAATTTTATATTTTGATTTGGTTTCGGTACAACAAAGCTTAAGAGTTAGATTTTTGGTTGTGATAGGTTCTTAATATCGTGATCTAGCCTTGTTTTAAGTTTCAAGTCTTTTGAATTTATAGATCAAAAATTTTATGAAATTTTAGATTTGAAATAGTGCTGTTTTGCACGGTTCACAGGTTGAAATTGCTATTGCTCTGAGATTTTTAGGAATTTTAGGTTATTGATCTTTATAGCCGTTTATAACTATTAGAGTAAAAAAATTAATGAATAATTAAGATAAAATTTGAAACCGCCATTTTATTTTCTCTGTTGCTATATCGATCAATAATGGCTTTAAGTCCCACTAATTACATGCTAGCTATGTTACGACCAGGCGATGTCATCTCGGGTCCCATGACTTTTTTCACCGGCTGCCGCAACCAAGTCTCCCTGCCCTCCTCTGAAGCCAGCCTCCAGACTAGAATAAACCACAAATAAATCATACAAAAACTCTTTAAAGCTCTCGAAAGTCTAAAGTCAAAAAACGAAAATTGGACTAGATATGCTACGAACTAATCCATGGGACGGAGACGGATAAGCAAAGCTAGCCGGCCGCCGAATTTCTCCGGCTCGTGTGTGCTGACCGGTGAAAGATTTTCCCACGTAAAAATAAAACCGTCAATCACAGCGACTGCAAAGGCCTTCTTTTTCCAGCTCCTAGTTCACGAACGGCGGCGGCGTGTGGTGACTCTGCGTCCCATGCAGTGGTGGATATGAGCTAACTGCTCGTCTTATCGAGTTTTTTTTTCTAAAATTAGCATATTTTAATTTAATATAATTTTACGGATAATTTAAAAGTATTTTTAGAAACGAGCTAACGAGCCGAGCCGAATCGAGCTTGAGCAAAATTCAAATTCATTTGAAATCAACTCATTTTAATGTTTAACCAATTAACAAGTATAATTGAAGCAATTTTGAACCGAGCCAACGAGCCCCACTAACGAGCTTTTTTTCCACCCCTAGTCCCATGCATCGTCATCTACCTCACGAATAGCACCTTGTTTTTATGCCATATTTCAAATTGCTTTTAGGTTTTGACTTTTAAAAGTAGGTTTTTAAGCAGAGTTGTTTTTTTAACATAATTTCTATAACTTGTTTATGAGTCACGGTAAAAACTATTTTAAACAGCGTGATTTCTTAATATAAATGTTCCTTACTTCTTCAGCCTCTCGCAGTCAAAAACCTTAACTAAAAGACAAAAGCTAGTTTGGTGAGGTCGATACACATGATGCATGATCACCTTCCTTGTCTAGATCATTTTGATTAATTCATTAATTACTCTTTTGTACTCTACTCCATTTCGGTGATTACGGCGGCTAAACACACGCGCTGCATGCTAGTACTACGACTATTCGATCGTAGACTAAAAATCAGCACATGTTTCTTCTAGATTTTCCCAAATGCACATGGGACATGGCCGAGAGTGTGGCACAAATCTTGAAACGAATGATGTCAAAAAAAGAAAATGAAACGAAAAGAAAGTTCTTTACAGGTACTCACTCCATCTAAAATTATTTGACATATTTTTTAAATAGCTTATCCATAAATATAGGATATATTTCATATTTCAATGCAAAATTAGTGGGATATTTTCTCTATACCTCTAATAAATACCCACTTTACTTTATATTATCTATATGCATGTATTAAATATAGTGTTTAGAGATAATAATTAAGGGTAATCTAGTCATTTATAATATCTTCTTAGTCTATATGTCAAGAGAAAATATGACTTATAAATTTAGATGGAGGGAGTAGTTTATATAAGGAGATGAGTTTTTTATCTCCTTGTAAAATACTAAACACAAGGAAATGCAAGTGCAACTAGCAATCACCATTACTCAATTAATCAATCAATCGGAAGGATATGTCAACTATAGCAATCGATCATTTGTCAAGGGCATTAAATGGATCGATGGCCATGACCCAATATGAACAGTCTGACCAAAGGGATCAGTGTGGTAGCTCCTTAAAGATGGCCAGCCAAGCGACGCAAAGAATTTCCTGCGCGCAGGGGGCACAGTTATTATTTGGCTTGCACAATCCTTAATAATACTCCACATACATGGTTGATGGTACTCTATCCGGTCGCAGATATATATATAGGACGCCGAAATGGAACACCAGGGTGTCTGGGCACCAAGCCTCCCTGCCTTTGGATTGCTTTTAGATACGTGCAAGTACAGTGGTATATAATATATCAGAATGAAAAGTCTTAATCATAGATGGAAAGTCTTGATTATGAATGGAACGTCTTAATCATGGATGGAAAATCTCAATCACACTAACATGTATCTAAAAGCAATCCAAAGGTATGGAGACTTGGTGTTTAGACACCATGGTGCCCCTGTTATTTATACTATATATATATATTCAAACTTTTGAAATTTTGATAGGGAAAAAATAGGGGAAAAAGAAAAGAAGGTATAACAAAAAAAACAAAAAAAATTCTCATCACTGCTAAAAATAGGTTTAGTTTCTATTCAAGCTGAATCATCCGATTCGGGCACCAGAAACTTTGGACCAGCAGCTGAGAGCACTCAAAAAGCCAAACAAAAGCCTTGACCCCGAGAAAGCTGAACCTTATCGGATGATTCAGTCACGGATAACGACCTTACACATGCATGTTCGCACCTCTCTCTTCTTCCGGCCATTCATGGTCAATTCAATTCTATCATAATATTATGCTTTTAAAAAAATCACCTTTTTTGGATTGTGTTTTATGTCTTAAATTTTTATTTTTTGGTTGTTTACGAGAGGCAGTACGTAAAGAAAAATAGTTGTATATAATTTTAGTTGGTACAGCTAAACTCAGTACATTTTTTACTACAGTATTTCTGTTATCCTCGTCTTAAAAAATTCATTATTTAAAAACTATTTATTATAGTATAGTATAATCTATAATCCACAACACATGTGAAAAGAACTCAAGCATAAATATCCTTCAGCAGAATAAAAAAAATCAAGACCATGCAATCCATTGAATCCCTCTATCTGCGCGCTATATATGAACATGAGCGGCAGCCTCGCGTCTCCCCCATCGATCTCTTCTTCTTCTTCTTGCTTAATAATTCCCAGAGGAAAAGAAAAGAAAACAGTAAGTTGCGTTAGTAGTGTGATTAGCCAGAGGGAGGAAGGATTAAGGTGTGCGCGCGTGTGACTTGAGAACGGTTAATCGGCGGGCATGAGCCGCGGGGGCAGCAGCAAGCTGGTGAGCTGGTTCTGGCGGGCGCCGAGGCGCGCGCTGGGCCGCGCGCGCGACCTCTACGTGCGGAGCCTCACCGGCTGCGCCGGCCACCTCCCGGCCGACGCCGCCTTCGGCTACCCGTCCTTCGCCGCCGCGCCCATGCCCAGGGTCGACAGCTTCGCCTCGTCGCGCCACTCCGGCGCCTGCGACGACGACGACGACCTGCGGGAGCTCATACGCGCCGCGTCGCAGAGGCGGAAGGCCGAGGCAGCCGCGGCGGCCGCGGAGCCGGCTACCGTGCCCAGGAGCCAGAGCGTGGCCATGGCGAGGATCGACGAGGACCGGCCGTGCGAATTCGCCGGCGCCGGCGCCGGCGTGGTGTTCCCCAGGAGCCGGAGCTGCGCCGTCGGAGCGACCCGGGCCGATGGACGGAGGGGGAGGGTGGCGGCCCTCGCTTAAATCCGAGCCGCCCGAGCCGAGATCGATTCTTGCACCGCACTGCAAAACTACAGATATGGATGGATGGGTGGATCGATCTTGTGGATAGGCCTTGATGAACACAAAGTACAGAGCATTCTCTTCATAGGCGTCATTGTTTCATTTTTTTTTGTGTGTTCATCTCTGTTTTTCTTTTGCCTATAGGCTGCAGAAATCTGCAGTTGTGCTCTGCACTTTGTTGTTTAATTGTTCCTGTACCTCCGTTGTTATTGTACCATTTCGTTTTGGATTAATATCGCGTGTTTGTAAAAAAAAATTGATGAATGAATTATTATTATTTGTCTTAGATTTCACTGGTGAGATCGGTCGCAATGTCACATATTAGTTATTGCAGCTTATTATTAGCTTTGTACAGACTGAGCATTGCAATACGGGGCTGTTTGAAAAAGGGTTGGCACCAAAATGGTTGAGCGAGTCTTTCATTCTCAGTGCTCTGGTCGAGAGTAGCTAACGAGGACATCCCAACTATGACGAATTCATCTATTTCTCTAAATTCACGAGGTGCTGAAAAACCCCAAAAATTCAAACCAGAAAATTTCCTAAATTTTTGTGGATTTTTGTTTGAATTTCTGGAAACTTTCCCTTTTTGGAAAGTTTCCCCGGAATGCGCTTTCCTCTTTTGGCGATTCCGCTTTCCCTTTTCCTTTGGCGCCTCACCCCATTCCCGCTTTTCCCTTTCCCCTGGCGCCCGCGCCCGCTTTCTTCCTCCCTCTCCGCTGGCGCCTCTCCCTCGCCCACCTTCTCCTCGCGCCCGCGCCTGCGTTGCGCGCTGTGCCCCGCCGCGTCGTCCCTGCTGCCGGCTCGCCGTCGCCGGCCGTCTCCCCAACCGCCTTTGACCCCGATCTCCGCCTCTTGCTGCCGGGCCCCACCTGCCAGCCTCTTCCCGCCTCCTCCCCGCGCGGACGCCCGAGCCGCGCGTTGCTCCTCGCCGCACCGCCTTTGCGCCGCGCCTTGGATCCCTCTCGCGCCCCGCCGCCCCGGACCGAAACTGGCAGCATCTCCGCTCCACGTGTCGCCATTCTTCTGCCCCGACCCCACCTGCCAGCGGCCGTCTACTCCCTCTCCGCGCGCGGACGCACTCCTCCGCCCATGCCGCAGCTCCACCTACTCCCTCTCCCGTCCAGTCGCCATTACTCCCCTGGCAGCACCCCGTCACCTCCATCCCGCGGAGAAGACACCCCCCACCAGCTCCTGTTGACCTCCGGCCGCGCCCGTTGCCTTCTCCCCGAAGCTTTCCTCCTCCCTCGCTCGGGTATAAAACCCCCTCCCCGCTGCTCTCCTACCCCCTTTGCTTCCCGAGCGGCTCCACTGCCCCCATTCTCCTCCCATCACTCCCGTGCAGCTCCCCGAGCTACCGATTGAACCCCCGTCGCTCCAGTCGCCGCCGCCATCGTCCCCTGCGCCGGCGACCCCGTAACTCGGATCTCCCTCCTCCTCCCTTCATTCCTCGATTGCATTCGGTTGAAGCTTCCTCCCCATCCCCTGACCGCCGTGGTAACCCTTGCAGGCCCGGTGATCGCCCGAGCAGCTCTGCCGTCGAAGCCCCCTTTTCGGCCGCCGCCCCTCTCCGTGGCCAGCCTTCTCTGAGACTTCGCAGCTCCCACCTCCGCCGCCAAGGTGAGCCTCCCACTCCCCTGCCGGTGTAGCCGCCGCAGATTGGGCCCGTTTGGCGCCGGTAGCCCCCTCCACCGCCGGGGACCCGAACCTCCCCTCTTTGCCTCCTGCCGTCCCCTCTGATCCCCTTGCCTTCCAGTCGCCCAAAACGGGTTTCCCTCGTCGAGAGCTAGCCGCCGGTACCTTCCCTTGCCGCCGGAGTCCATGGCTGTCGCCGGAGAGCGGAGGCGCTGCCCCTCTGCCTTTTTGCCATGCGCGCCCGGCGAGAGGTAGGAGACGAGGGACGTGGCCCCTCCTCCGCCGCTCGATCCTCCCCGTCGCCTTTTAACGTCGACCGCCCGATGGCATCAAGCCGCAGCCGTCCGATCCTCTTAAAACTCCCGCCCCACATCCGTTGGATCTCCCTCATACCGCTTCGCCCGCCCTCACCGTTCCCTGCCGTCCGATCTGCCCCGCAGCCCATCTCGTCCGTTCGCCCCGCGTCGCCCCGCTGCCGTCCGCCCCAAGCCACGCGTCGGCCATCCGAGCCGTGCGGGCGCAGCGCAGGCGGGCCGTCTCCCCTCGGCCCATCTCCCTCTCCCGCGCGCGCGTGCGCGAAACCCCGCGGGCCGCGCGTTCAAACCCCGGGCCAGGCCGCACTGTAGCCGAAGGCCGGCCCATCACTGTTCACAGTATTTTCCCTGATTTATCAATTTCCAAAATCCAGAAAAATCCAAATAAATCCTAGAAAATCACAGAAAATCCCAAAAATTCCCAAATTTCACCACCTTGCTCCAAATAATATTCCAGACCCAGTGGTGACCTCCATTCCTCCAGTTTCATCCCAGATAAATTCCTAAAATTCCATTTGAAGGATTTATGCATTTTACTCCTTTTTCAAATAGTTTATTTTCCCTCGCTTGATTAGTCTCAAGCCGGATTTATTTATTTTGTATGTTTACGCTAGTTTCGAAGACCCCGGAAGTTCAAGTGCAGTTTCAGGAGCCAGGAGGTTCTTCGTTCGAGCTAGCCGAGATCATTCAAATCAACGGCAAGTCCCAAATCCTTTGATCATATTGCAACCCATGATGTTTATTTATGTTAATATGCTATTTGCATTATGCTAATTGTGAAATGTTAGTTGGAAATAAAATAAAATGTTTAGAATGACATGTGATATAGTTAGTCCTACCACCGTTAAATGCCATGATTAAATTGTAGCCATGCCTTTGAAACCCTAGAAATAATTATCTGATATTCTAGAGAATCGTAGGATATTATTATCATGCAAAGTCTTACACTGTTAAGGTTGTGGCTGCGGGCCAATAGAATTTGGAAAACCCGACTCTAGGGCAGGGTAGTATGGGATGCCGTGCCCTAGGGCGGAGTATG
Source organism: Dendrocalamus latiflorus (assembly GCA_017311315.1). Classification (NCBI taxonomy): domain Eukaryota; kingdom Viridiplantae; phylum Streptophyta; class Magnoliopsida; order Poales; family Poaceae; genus Dendrocalamus; species Dendrocalamus latiflorus. Next base: position 34,497,679 of record CM029629.1, read on the forward strand.
TCGACATGTAAGATAGGGTAAGGGGGGCTGTGGTGCGCCGCGAGACGGTTTTCGCCCGCCTCTTACCCTGGGTTGCAGGTTGCGGACCTGGCCGGGGTTGCGGACTCCGGGGGAAAAATATAAGGACTAGACCCTTACGCTGAGCAATTGACATGGTGACCGCTCAACCACAGGAGTTGACTTGTCAACACTGGTTTAGTAGCTGCTCAACTCGATTGAAACTCTACAGGCGTTGTGGAGAAGGTGTTTGGGTAACAAAGGTTAGGCAGACCGTGATTGGGTGCCTAACAACGGTAGAGTTCACTCGAAGCGGCACCGTTTTCTTTTTCTTGTGTGTGTGTGTGTGAGCGAGCCAGACCCGAGTGAATTCTACCGGGTAGAGCCTATATAAAGAGTTGAGCAGTGAAACGACCTGGCTTTCTTAACTCTGTCGCGGGAGTTAAGGGATCGTGTGGGTAAAGCTGAGCAAACTCTGCAGAGTCTAATAAATGGTATTCGAATACGCCGTGCTCCCGGTTATTGGAGCTGTGTCACTTGGGTGATTCCAGCAGCAAAGCTTAAGTAGTTTTGTACAAGTTTGAACTTGATTAGTCGGTTAATTGAAATTTCTTGAAAACCCCTGAGTTCTTGAGGAGTAGTTTTGGGTCCTTTTTATAAAAGATTTGCAAACAAAACTGCATCCACTCCAATTAATAAACCAAGTATACTCCCTTCCTTTGATGTTCCGTGCATGTAATAAGTTAGGGTCCCTTTGGGACTTGCTGAGCCGGTTGATTGGCTCACGGCTTGCTTTTGCCCTTCTTTAGAGGATCAAGATGAAGGTGTTTGCCTCCCCGTTGAGGAAGTCCCGGAAGGTCGCTTCTTCGACGAGGATCCGTGGCTTTAGGTCTTGGCCGCGCTCAAGCGGATCTTGGAGCTTCTGTAATGTAATTATGCTTTGGGCTTGCACGCCCCGCTGTTGAAAATGGATGTTAATCCGTATGTGAAATATATGCTGAACTTTTGTTGTAGGCATGCAATGGTATACTCTTGCGCGACACTCCATAACTGTTCATGCGTGAATAGTTGCGGGGTGCCGTGTCCGTACGCGCCCCTGGAAACGGGGGCGTTACAGGTGCTGACCCAAGTGTTTGTAATACTTCAAAACAAGCGATGAGTTCAATTCAAGATGATAGGAACAACTATACGTACAATGGTCCAATAACTCGAGCATGCGCTAAGAAACTCAATGAACAGGTGAATTTGCTCCTAAACGAATATAACTCTGATTATATGAGATTGGGTTTCTACCTAATGTCCAAATTTTATGTGTTATCAGATTTGACAAGGGGTTTACTTTGGTAGTCGAGGAAGATTTCCACACTGTTGTCCAAGTTCCATGTTTAACGGTGTACCTATGGGGGAGGAGGGAGGTAGGGGTGTGTGGAGGAGAGATGGTGTGTTGTTCTGTCCATGAAGTTCACGATGAAATATGTAGCAACTCAAAGGTTTACAACGCACACAATACACATATATGGAAGGCTTACCAAATCTATTTTCCAACGCATCAAACCACACATGATTTGGAGCTATTTAAAAATATATGACCATTGGAGTGCATGCTACGCAAGTAGACCAAGCGGTGCATGAGAATTCACAAAGTTGATAATCCATGGCTTGTATGGCATGTATGGGTAGTTTCCTTCTATTCCACACCTTTTGCATGGTTTGGAAGGTTTCCTTTACTTGTCCCTCATGGATTGTAAAGCAAAGAAACAAGGAAAGGAAAGATATAAAGTGATGTTTCCAATTCGGACTCGATTCGGAGCAACTAGCAGAGTCCAAATTAAAACGTCCATAACTTTCATAAATGGAGTCCGTTTTGGACGTGTGAATACTTGTTAGAAAGCTTATTTCGAGGACCATGCAACAAATATAGTGCCGACTCCAGATTTCGTGTGTGCACTGCCATCTCCAAAACAAGTAACGATTGTAACTCTAGAGTTTCCTTTTTGTTCGTATTGGAGTCCAAGTTAGTTTTCTAAGCTGCAGGAGGCTATAAAGCCAATGTACACGTACTAGGAACCTTAGAGACAAATTTTATTGATATTTTTCAGAGAAGTTATTTGCTCTTTGTTCTTAGAGTTTTGTGCAAAGCCATTGACTGCCCCCTTAGAATTGGGAGTATCTATGAGTTTATCTCTCTTTCGTTGTTGGTCTTGTAATTTCTTTGGTGATTGTAGGAGTGATTACATGTCTATCTTCATATGGTTCAGTAGACATTGATCAAAGCGTGTGGTTGGGTGAATTTTTTTGTCGTAGGTTGTTGTATCAAGATAGTGTTGGCGCCATCGGTTCTTCAGGTTGCATGGATCACTAGTTATCCTTGATCCTATGTCGTGAAGATTAGACATCACATATCATCTTGATATCAGAGCTTCGTTCACTCGGTAGAATTATTTACCCTTGCTACATAATTTTATTTTATATCCTATACAAAAAGCCAAAAAACTTTTATCTTTTAGTTTCCATCTGTTAATTTTAATGTGTTTTATTAGGTTTTAATTCATTAGATTGTGTTTAGCATGTTGATCATAGTTTTCCCTTGCGTTGCTTGATCTAAAAATAACAAAAAAGTTGCTTTCAATCTATTAGTCACTGTAAGAGCTACAGTACCCCACACACGTGTCTTTATCATTCACAGTTGAATCGAGAGAAATTCTTTGGGTTGTTAATCTTTGTGCAAATAATTTTCTTCACTTATATCTTGATATTTTGTGCAATTTCTAATCTACCACTTAAATCTTGTAGTTGAGCTACACCACATCTTTGTGAATCCTTTTGACCTATCGAGACTAGTTGTTGGTTCTTGCTCAAGGGCTTTGCACTCATTTGTGAGAATTATGAATATGATGGTTCTTGCTCAAGGGCTTTGCACACATTTGTGAGAATTATGAATCTGAATTGAACAACCATCATATCATCTTGATATCATCTTTTAAGTATGAATAGTGTGATCATAATAGCAAAAAAATGTATAAAAAGAGTGTGAAAAGAAATAAAGGAAAAGGAATGAAAAAAAAATTATAAAGAGAAGTGTTATGCTTACAATATTTGAGTAATTTCATAAGTTTATTCTTGCTGTTCATATGTGGTTTTTGTTACCTTTGTACAAATCAGTAGCCCTATTTCACATTGAGCATTCAACTAGTGTCTTTCCATCACTCTTACAACACAAGCTAATTTATAGCAGTCACTTATATGTTTTCATTAGCTCATTCTTTTGGTTGTATTTAAGTGCCATCATCTTTGTGTGTGAGTTGCTAAACACTTCTCATATATCTTCTGTTCAGTAACTTGGCATTGAATTTTAGTTTGGATAATTACGTAACAAAAAATACTAGAATTTAGATTGAGTAGGTAAACATTTGTCCATCCAAACTCCCCAAAACATCCGTTGTTGTGCATTGACTCAATCTTGAATTCTCTTAACCATCACCGCTATTGTGTCTACCACTGCCAAGTGTGAGTGTCAAACTTACTTTGCTTCAGAATGGTAAGGACTTTACTCGGTGAGAAGGGTGAGATTGAGTGTTTTTCACATATACTTCTCTGAAACAAATTCATGGTTGGAACTCTAGAGTTTCCTTTTTGTTCATATTGGATTCCAAGTTTGTTTTCTAAGAGGCTATGTAAACCAATGTATACGTCCTAGGAACCTTAGTGACGAATTTTATTAATATTTTTTATGGAGGCTATTTGTTCTTGTTCTTAGGGTTTTGCGCAAAGCCGTTGACTACCCCCTTGGGAATTGGGAGTATATACGAGTTTATCCCTCTTCTGCTATTGTTCTTGTGATTTCTTCAGTGATTGCAGGAGTGATTGCATGTCTACCTCCGCGTGGTTCGGTAGATATTGATAAAAGCATGTGGTTGGGCGAATTATTTTATCGTAGGTTGTCGTATCAGGACAATGATTGACAGTATTGGTTCGTTTGGTTGCACGAATCACCAATTATGCTTGATTCTACATACTGAAGATCAGACATTCCGTATTAGTAACATCATTGGGTAATACGAAGGTAGTCGAATCCTATTATCATTGTACTCCCCAACCTGTGTATTGGGAAGATTAGGCCCCCTTTTGGAGCATGGGATTTTTCCTCTTTTTTTCCTAGATTTCTACGAGAACTGAAGGTTTTATATGAAATTCTTGCGATGGGGCGAATTGAAGTACAATTGATGCTGCAAAGTGCAGTCGCAATTGATCTACATTTCATTTTGAATCGGGTAGTGAGAAACGAGATATATAAACTAACTTGTATTTTGGCGACCACAATATTAATGTACAAGATGAACTTTATATATAATTAGAGGTAGTACACCTATCTATATCATCAATTCTAACCGACCTCTAGTGGGTTGGCGCTTCAACATGCTTTACGCCTTCTCATGGCGAAAGAACAAAAATCCAGAAAGGTAGCTATTCCCTCCCTAGTCGATTATATGTTGGCAAGCATGGACGTGTAAATGATACTAGGACGACGTAAAGTAGGCGAATACATAACCTCATCGATCATCATCCGTAGGGAATCCATAGTCCAAAATATCACTCTAGCTATTTTTTTTTCAAATCTAGGTCTTAATATCCATTTTTACAAATTCAATCATCTCCTCAGACCTACCGTGTGCGGCAGCAGCCCTGTAAACTGCTAACTTGGTAGGGGCTACAGTACCTAGGTACCTAGAGTTTTTCACAGGGCCCTTACCCCAACAGCCCACGAAAGAGCCCACAGACCATGCGGCCTGCCTGTCCGTACTTCACAGGGCCCACTCATTATAAAAACAGAACGATTCGATCAAGACCATAGGGGGAAAAAAGTGGTTTGCTTCGCAAGTTCGCATCGTGTCGGTCTCGACTCGTCGGCTCCCTTCCCCAATCTCTCTATCGCCGCCTCCGCTGCGCGCCGTACGACGGCGCCATGGCCGAGTACCACCTCAGCGCCCAGCTCCGCGGCCACGAGGACGATGTAAGCCTCCCTCCCCCTCCCCCTTACCACTCTTGCTTCGTCTGTCGTCGTCTCCGCTTTGCTTCACCTGCAAGTCTGCGCGATTCCTCGGTTTCGATCCGGCCGCCCCGAACCCTCTCCGGCGGGGCTCGGTTCGTGTTGCGGAGGGTGCGGTGTTGTTTCGATCTGCTAAGTTTGGGCGTTTGCTGGGAGAGGGCGCGAATTTGCGCAATTTGATCTAGTCTGGTTGCGATTGTGGTTTCAGCTTGCTCTCTCTCGGTTCGGTGTGCCTTGCTAGGTGTTGTAGATTTCAAGTCCTCGTGCATTGCGAGGCCCTAGTTTGGTTCCGTCCGGATGCTTAGGGTGAGAGCGATCCATGTTGATTACCTTTGCTTCTCTCTAGTCTCTCACATGTGAATTTAGTATGTTTCAGTGAATTTGGGGGGGTTTAGTGGAGAATTTAGTTACTGCAGTTTGATTTGCTTTTGATAGGCTATTGCTAGTAGATTGGTGAATCTACGGATGATCAGTTACTTGGTTTCAGTGTGATTTCTTTTCATATGCAATATGAACAGTACTTTCTGTGTTTCCCCAAACAATTCCACCATGTTCCGATTGCTGTGCTGATTTCAGGCCAATCCAGAATGTCCTGTTCTGGACAATTTGTCAACTATTTCAAATTTTCTGTTGCACATTTCGACTTTCAGCATTCAGCATAGAAACACCTAACACTATATGATTTTGATTAGAAAGCACACCCCTTTATGCATGTGCATGTCTATCAACAAAACACTAACAACAGCATGTTTTACTTTTGAAACTTATGTATGTGTAATGATCATCCGTGAAACTGTAGGTAGTTGTGATCCCTGTGGACTAACTGATTATTTTGCTCAAAATGTGAAAATTTAGGCAGCAATGGTTTTGCAAATGTAGAATGCGTTTCTGCATGACTTTAACTTGTCTGAGCCTTGGTTTGCAAAGTCATTAGGTTATTCAACCCGATAAAAATCTTGCTTGTCGCCCTTTTCCATTTTGTCAAAACATCCTCTCGATTTACATTTGCTACACACTTATCATGGTTTACTCTTCAACAGGTTCGTGGCATCTGTATCTGTGGTGATGCTGGGATTGCAACATCCTCAAGAGACCGGACGGTGAAATTCTGGACACAGCACCCAGAAAAGAAGCACGAATATGTTCTGTCTAAGACACTTGTAGGACACTCCAGTTTTGTGGGTCCGTTGGCTTGGATCCCTCCTTCGGATCGCTTTCCTGAAGGAGGAATTGTTTCGGGTGGAATGGATACACTTGTATTGCTCTGGGATTTGCATAGAGGAGAAGTTGTTGAGACAATGAGGGGTCACAGTTCACAAGTTACTGGACTTGCTGTAGACAACAATGGTGACATCATCTCTTCATCCATGGATTGGTAGGTTTTCTCAAACAGTGTAATTCTTATGCTACCTGCGTGTATGACTTTATCATGTTTCTGCTTGCTTCCTTGTGCTAATTTTAGCCTAACGATGTATTTGTTGCGAATGTTGGTCATAACATAACAAGTGCAAAGAATTTTGCACAAGGTCGTTGTAAGGCAATATCATAATAACATGATGCAACAATAATCTGTATAACTTCATTAGCTTTTCCTTTCTGGGCCATTTATTTTTCTTTCATTTGCACCAATGCACGTTTCCTACTTCTGTTTCCTTCTCCTTCGAGTCCCTGTTAAAAATGTTGCTAATATTATTTTGTGCTTAAAGCTGCTTTTAGTTACTCGGTATTTGAGGCACACATATTTATGATTTAATTTATGCTCGAATTGTTTGTTCTAATGACAGAATGGCCTAATAAATAGATCAAGTTTCCCTACTATATTTGTTGGCTTCTTGCTGTCCTCCCTGACATATGTATTGTACATACAGTACTTTAAGACGGTGGAGAAATGGCAATGCTGTAGAGGTTTGGGAAGCTCACAAGGTTGCAGTGCAAACTGTTCTGAAGCTGCAATCTGCAGAACTCGTTACTGGTAGAGCTTTTGTTGTGTTTGCACATTCTCCATTTTTTACTTCGTTCTTATGCTTATATTCTCTATTGGTGCACTGGTACTTTGTAATGTGTTAGTATGATTTATTATTTTTCATTGTTTACTAGCGTTTTCATAACTGATCCAATGCGATTGGTTTAAGTTCTGTATTGAACTTTTGGAGTTGGAATGATGGTTTACTGGAAGTGTTTTGAAAGCAGTGTTGTAACTTTTGAACAACTTGGGCTTCATTTAGCACTTTGGTGGATTTTTAAAAACATTTCTATATTTCTATTTTGGATAGTAAGTAATTGGCGACCTCTATCTTAGAGACAAAGCAGAACAAAATTACTAGAATTGGTAAAGATTCCCTTAACTAGATACCAAAGCACAATGCAGTGGGTCACAACAATGGCAAACTGGCCCTCAATGATTACCAGAGTTTCCCAGGATGAATTCTTGAATATCTGTGACCAAATTTGTCAAATGATTGATAAATAATTTATTTCACTTCCCTTTTGTATAGGTTCAAGTGATTCCACTATTAAGCTTTGGAAAGGAAGGACTTGTCTACATACATTCTCAGGACATGCAGGTTATTTGTTTATCCCTACCTCTGAGTGCAGAAAACTCTGTTTATATTGTCTGGACTCTGGAGCATAACTGTATATTTGGTGCTTTTGCCTTTAACATTGACCAACTGTGAATGTCTATTATGCTGGCATCTTGCCTCTCGAGCTTACATCTTCTCCTTTATTATTATCTATTATATATGACATTAAGACAGATAACTGGGATTTGTCATTTTCAATCAAATCAATTTTATCTCTCTTGACAATTAATTCTGATTGCACTGATGCAGAATGTTCTAATTTATTTACACAGAGAGTAAATATCATTTATCAGTCAATTGTTAAACCCTCCCATTTTCAGTATATAAGCATACGACTTTAAGTTTTTTGTGTGATCAGTTTTTGAGGTGTTATTGTTAGCTCTTCCATACATACTTGACCAGTTGGCCTAATGTTATGTTACTGCAGATACTGTCCGATGTTTAGCACAAATGCCAGGGTTGGGAATCCTTTCTGCATCGCATGATGGGTGAGTGAACATACCCACTTAGCTAGTTTCACATACAAATAAATTCAATATACGCGCAAAAAGGGGGAAACAGTATGGTAGAAGTTTTTTCTATTTTCTTTTTAAAAAATGGTTACATGAAAAGTTTGTACTTTATTGTTTGATCTTTGATATTTGCTGCCACTGCTACAAAAGCCTACTTTACCCTGGGTTTGCTGAAAATTTTATTCACCTCTTAATCCTTTTCTATTATCTTCTTACATTTATGTGCATCGATGTATTTATCTAGTTTATAATTACTGCCTGTTTACATTTTCACACATGATATTTTTGTTGGTCATAGAACTATCAAGTTATGGGCATTAACCGGCCAGCCCCTGTTGGAGATGATTGGACACACTTCTCTTGTATATTCTGTGGATGCACATTCATCTGGTCTAGTTGCTAGTGGCAGTGAAGATCGCTCTGTCAAGATATGGAAAGGTGATTTGTTGTGTCTGCTTTGTAGATCTCATGTTAAAATGCAGTGATATTTCTTCATTGGATAGGATTTGTTTATACTTATATCTTCCATTCTACAAACTGGTTTGTCTAAATAAATGTAAAATTGTTGTTAAATCAATGTCTAAGACTCCCTTTCCTCTGCTCCAGTCCAGTATTTGCTCCAAACAGAAATCAGTCCTAGCCTGTGATAGTACTTGTTTGGATTCATATTTTGTGCTATTGTAGAAAAGGATATTATCTTGGAGGTGAAAACCAGTGAAGTTTTTTGATTTGGTTGTCAAAGTGTGCAGCAGAGTGCAGATTAAGTGCTTCATATACTTGTTTATATGACTTTCAAGTAATATAATGCAGATGGGATCTGTGTTCAAAGCATTGAACACCCAGGATGCATATGGGATGCTAAATTCTTGGAACATGGAGATGTTGTAACTGCATGTTCTGATGGAATCGTGAGGATATGGACAACCGACAATAATAGGTTCTGCAGTGACGAGGAACTTGCAGCTTATACAGATCTTATTTCTCAGTACACACTTAGCAGGTTGGTTCCTATTGCTTCCTGAATTTTCCATATTTTCTGTAAATTTTGATAAGTACTGATGTGGTTCTGTTTACTGGAAGTTTTGCGGTGTCTGGGAAGGGGTGGAAGTAGATGCAATCTGGAGTTTGGATTAGAATGCAATGGGTAACGGGTAGAGATGAGCTCGCCCTCATGCGACTGGTCGGGATTCACGCCGGCCAGGTCGAGGCTCTGAGCCGTCGGAACCGGAGAAGATTGATTATATTGCTTAACCAAAAGATTACAGCTGGGGTCCTTTATATTGGACAGTACAAACCCGAATCCTATATCATATCTTAATCGATTCTGCCAATCAGATTCGGTAACTGACTCTTATCCGACTCATACCAAATATATATCCTAACTTGCCATACGGAGATCTTTTCCAAACTAGTATACCGAAGCCTGAATACCTTCGGCCCTGCATACCTTGCCGCTTCCTACTGTAGGCCATCATGCCTTTGCCGCCACGGATGTGCTGTCCGGAGTGGTTACCACGCTCTATTGCGCCGCTTGCCGACGTGCAGATCTTCGCGTATAATGCCGTCCTCAATAAGCTTCCAGAACAGTACTGTAGCCTTTTAACTGTTTAGGCATGATTTTTTCTCTGAATAATTGGAACCCTGGGGTTCATACATTGACTAGTTCTAATTGAAGAAATAATTTGTAATTTTTTATGCCTTTTATTTTGCTTATACAGAAAGACTGTTGGTGGACTGAAGTTGATGGATCTACCAGGAGTTGAGGCGCTGCAAGTTCCAGGTCATATATCTCATTTTCTGATCCATTGCATGAGTATAGTGTATATTTCCATGATGCTCCAACTTTAAGTAGTAAATCTTTTGGCTGGCTGCCTGTGTATCAAATATAATGTGAATATATTACATAGCTGTGGAGCTGAAAAATTAAAATTAACTTTTAGATGTAGTGTTGTACTTGAAAATAATCCCTTGCTTTTGGAAATATTCAGAGCTTTCTGATAAACTGTTGCCATCATCATAGTCCAGTGCATAAAAAATGGAATAACTGTGAAACACAATTTTCTATAAATTCTTTAACGTTGTAGTGTCCAACCTGAAGTAATTGAAAATTTTGATTGTTAGTCAGTAATAATGCATTGGTGTGTTCCACTATATTATCTTGCATAGTAGTTTCTTGTTTGTAACTTTTTTGCTTAAGCAGGAAACTCCGATGGTCAGACACTTATTGTTAGAGAAGGGGATAATGGTGTTGCTTATTCATGGAATTCAAAAGAGCTACAATGGGACAAAGTAAGCACCTATGTGCTTTAGACCTTTCCATTATATTTCGCTTAAGTGATTATGTTGCTATCCCAATCACATGATATGATCTGCAAAGTTGAGGATATAGTTTAATGTCTTCTTGTTCTTTGCTGCTTGATGTTGGTATAGTTATTTAAGTATGCAAGCTATTGAGCAATCTGATGCATCTATGAGGCATTTCTCCATCTCTCTAGCAGTAACGGTCCAAATTCATACATAAAATCCTAATATAGGACAGGATGGGTGGCACTCATTTACTGCACAACAAGTGAAACTTAATGCAGCACTCTGGATAGTTTTGCCATGCTTGATCTGGCAGTGGCATTGTTGTTTTGTTGTATAGCTGTTTACTTTGAGTTTGCCTGAGATGCAATCTTGTTATCAACCAAATTGCTAGATTGGTGAAGTGGTGGATGGGCCTGGGGATGCTGCACAAGGTCAGGTTCTTGATGGTGTTCGCTATGATTTTGGTAAGTAGGCTTCTCTTGGATGTGTTTTACTGTTAACCTTTTCTGCCTGCTTATACTCTCTTGAAATTTGTGCAGTTTTTAACGTTGACATTGGAGATGGAGAACCTATTCGAAAGCTACCCTATAATCGATCAGGTATCTCACACATGTGTTTCTATTTTTTAAATGCTTTTCTCTGCTATTGGTTGGTTCTAGAGTAAACTAACTACTGTTAGGATTTGCATGGTTACTTTAGAATAAAAAAAAAATTCAGCATTTAAATGTCCATTCAATGTGAAGTCTTTCTCTGCTTGCATGTGCATGCACTTTGGGAGTCTCTTTCTTCGACATTATTCTTAAGTACCTCTTACAGAACCTATGAATGCTTGCATGCAGATGATCCATATGTAGTTGCAGACAAATGGCTCCTGAAAGAAAATCTTCCTTTGACATATCGGCAACAAGTGGTAGAATTTATACTGCAGAATTCTGGCCAGAACAATTTTGTTCCAGATCCATCTTTTCGGGATCCCTATACTGGGGGTAAGCATGTTCCTTTGTATCTTTTTTTGGTAATTGTTTAAACTATTGTCATATTTGACAATTTTGTTGCTGCTGTTGACACTTGAGTTGATTATGTATCAGCTAATGCATATGTTCCTGGGCAACCGTCTTCATCAAACGGTATGCATGCATGCACATGATACTACAGATCTAGTTGATTTCTTTTCTTCCCTTGTATTAAATGGAATTGCCTCTGTTACCTTTTCTTTCTTCGCTTCTCCCAAGTCCTGACATAATGTTCCGTACTTGATTTGCAGGTAGTGGTCCGAAACAAACTTTCAAGCACATACCAAAGGTGCCGCTCAACCCTCCTGATTGTTACATTTATCTGTGAACAGTTGATTGTGATAAAGTGATAAATCTAATGACTTGGCATGTTAACATTCTTAACTTAACTACCATCATGTACAGTGGTCTTATAAGCACACACAATTTCTTGAAGCAATCTTGGTTGGTGACTAATGGCTTAATTCAATGCTGACTAGAAGCAAGCTGCCATCAGACTTGTATTACTACCTGTTTCAATTTCATCAAAATTTGCTTCTTTGGTTTGCAGAACGGAATGCTGTCATTTGAGACGGCTCAGTTTGAGGGAATCCTAAAGAAACTTTCAGAATTCAATGCAACACTTTCATCTGACTCGGTAATTTCTAAGCTTATGTGTTGGTGTCTTTTGTTGCTTCTGATACTTTAATATTGTCTTCCAGAATCTTGAAATTTTAGTTACATCATTACATGTGCTATGAGAAGTTTAAAAGTTAGAACTATTGCGATGCTTTAGGTCTTAGGTTACTGAGTCCAAGTACACACAGACATGTGTTTGATTTTGATGCATTTATGTCCATGAGCTAGCAGTTAGAACTTAGTACTATGTATATTCAAGATAAAGCATGGGTGTGTGATTAGGATGGAAGGTCAATGTGTTATATACTTATATATGTGATGAAGTATGAATAGTATAACTTGATGTTGCTAGCTAAATTACTAACCTTTTGCCTTGTGTTTCTGGCACTTTGTGTACCACACTACTTTTTATGAGATGAGTCGGAAACATCTTCAGGGGACAATTAACAATAGTGCTGCTCTTTGACTATGGTTCATCTAGCTCAAAGCTATAAAAATCTGGATGTTGTGAATGGACTTCCGTGGACTTGATCACAGCTAAGTGACAGTCTGGTAGCTCCACATGGGATGTTTAGAATCACAATCCTGTCCAAACAAGTTCATGAGGGGATCTGACTTCTAATTCCTTGCGCACTTTCAGGGGATTTCACTCTGTCCGTACAGATCCTTAATGTCTCCTTTAGGCTTAATCCTTAACTTCTCTCTATTCAGGAACAAAAACAATTATCTTTGTCGGAGACAGAGTTGTCAAGATTAGCTGCTATAGTGAAAGTATTGAAAGGTACATCATTTTATCACACAAGCAAGCTTGCAGATGCTGACATGGCTTTGTTGCTGAAAATATTGCAGTCTTGGCCTTCGCAAATGATGTTTCCAGGTACATCCTTTTTTTTTCACTTTGGGGGCCATTGTCGGACCTAGAAAATTAACTCCGAACCCTATGTGTTTACCGTACTAGTTCTATTATCAGTGGCTAGCACACACATATACAACATTGAATCACATCCATACACGAATGAACAAAACAATGTCACATAATATTAAGCGGTTGAACATTGGTCATAATGACCAACTTTTACATGATGGGGCCGACCGGCCAAATGCATATACATAAAAAAATACTTGCTGCGGAATAAACGACAAATAAGAGATAACGAGCCCTTGTGTTTTACCTCATTCCCACAGGCTACCGATTGGGTATTAAACCTTAGATCATCACCAAAACTTGTAGTGTGAAAGAAACCGATATTCGGGACCTTCATCTTCAATTAAAAGTGTGAGTACAAAATGTACTCTTCAAGACTTACATCAAATGCTACTAGCTACATGTTTGGCTTTGTCAAGGAAGGCTATTCTATTTTGTTTTATTGCTCAAAGCCTCAAAGCAAAGTTTGCTTTCACAATATAAATAGTAGATTGCAGAAGGCGTTGTAAAGCAATAAGTAAAAACAGAACTGTACTAGCTGAAAGTAATCATAATTAATCATATTATAAATTGCATAGTGTAGATTTCTAAGCATGGATTATATCCTTCCACATCGAGCCAAAGCTTTTCAAGTATGGGTTCCATCCACCTATACCATTTTCCCAAAACCAACAAGTGGCAGGCTGGCAGCCCTTTGCCACAATATCGCAAGCATGGATTCTATCCATCCATACTGAGCCAAATCTTTTAAAGTAAGGTTTCCATTCACCCATACCATTTCTCCAAAACCATTTTGAAACCACGACAATCTAATCAAGTGCAGTATCACCAAGTGCAGTATCACCAAGTGATGTCTATGATCAAGGACATGACGATGCCTATGATCGAGGATACAACTATTCGAATAGATTAAGATCTCACTTTGCAGAGAATGTACAATTTTACCCACATGAGATAATCAACTCATAATATCGGTCATTGCATGCTTTTATGGGTATGCGACTAAGTGATTAGCATAAGGTCTTTACAATGCTCCATCCCAATCCGATTCCGTCCGCTAAGGTTTCACCACTGAAGAGTTCCATCCATCTAGTCGGAAGTCTCCTCTTGCACGTGTGGGAATTACGGGGCTGTTTGGTTGCTAGCCACACTTTGCCAACAAAAATTGCCACACTTGCCTAAGTTGAGGTGCTCAAATTCTTTGCCACACCTTAGCAAGCCTAAGGGAATCTTGCCACACTTTTTTGAGTCATTGACGCGTGGGACCTAGTTTGCTGGAAGGGAATCTTGCCACAACTATGGCTGCAACCAAACAGCTCCCAAAGTTGGTCAAACTTGCCTAACCTTAGGCGTGGTAAACTGTGGCTGACAACCAAACAGCCCCTACATGTTTAACCGACATGTACATTCAACACATGACGAAACCAAAGTTGAGACTTTACAAATTATTCAGCCAGGTCCAACAGTCCAACCCATTCTGGAATGTGGTTATAATGGAATATTTGGGCAAATGGCACTAAAGTTCGGTTCTTCTTAATTGACTCGGGCGAGGCTACCACAAACATAGATCTCGTGCTAATTGTATTGCTTTCAACAACCACTTGCTTTGGTCTAAATCATTTTTCAGTTTTGTTTTGCTAACCAAAATACTAGAGGGGTGCCTCTGTCCAAAATGTGCCATAAAGTTTCCTAAAAGTTTACATAATTGTTCTAGACATTTTCTTATCAATTTGTATAACATTTGCAATGAGTATGGCTAAGCATTTGCTAACAAAATCACTAGATCCCACTAAAATATATTCTAAAGCAGTGTGTAAATATTCCTATGGTGACAATGTCTAGTAACATTCAAGTCCAAGGAATATTTCATTGCAATATAGGACATAACTAATGTTCTAAGCATAAATATAACAATTTACTCAAAGTAAACGTGCAAAAACACTTGTAATGAAAACACAACATTTGAAAATATAGGAGCAACATGATCAAGGGGGTTTGCTTGCCTTGCTATGGAACACTCGTTTCTTGCTCTGGATCAATCTCAAAACTTTTTCAGCACGTCGGTATCTAACGAGAAAAGCCCAGAAACACAAATAAACACCAAATAAATTCAAACAGAAAGTAATTTCAAATATTTTTGTAGATTATGAAAGTTCATGATTTTAGAAAAATTTGAAACAAGTTTCGCTCAAGTTTATACGCAAAAGTTATGAGCATTCAAAGTTTTGTCAGGAGAGAAAAATCCTAGAAAATGAGAGAGAAAGCACTATGCATCAATTTTCCTTTTAATTTCCACTTTTCTTTCTATTGGAAAACCATGTTTTTATCTTGGTGAGCTAGACAGCCAAGTGGGGCCTACCGGTTAGGATTTTATTATTTTGTAAATAGGACTGGCAGGTGTGGTCTACATGTCGGTAAAACAATACATTAACTATGGTTTAATTAAATATCTAATTAATTAACCTACTTGGGCTCACATGTCAACAACTCATTAGCACTAACCAACGTCATTAGTGCTGACTCTAATCATGTGGGGCTTGCCTGTCATACGTTGAAAAACAGAGGAGGCTATCTTAAGCTTCATTGCCGAGCTAGAAGGTGAGCTCGTCGGCGGTGAGGGAGGTGCAGAGGGGCACGAGGGAGCTTGGGAATGGAGAGAGGAGCCCACGACAACCCTTTTGGTGGTGGTGCTGAAGCGCAGAGCTGGGTTGGCGGTGGTAGAGCGAAGCGGTCACACTGGCACTAGTATGGTGGCGAACTCGAAGGAGGCGAGGACGAGCCAAAAAGAAGAGCACATGGGCTTCACTAGACCATTGTGAAGCTGAGCGGGTTAGCACGAAGACCTATGGTCACCTGTATAGAAGAAGAAATAACTGTGAGCGGTGACGCTAGGCATAGAGACGACATGATGGCACAAAAGGCCACGAGGCAAAATGGTCAGGGGCTCATTGCGAACCCCTCGGCGAGGTTGGCAGGGTCAGAGTAGCTCGGTGGTGAGCGGACGACAGCGATTAGCGGTGGTGGAGATGGGCTTCACGGCGGTAACACTCCACGACGCGAACTAGCTGCAAAGGATCCTCACCATGAGGTTCAAGGGGCGGAGGCGATGCTAAGGAGAGCCATGGCCAAGGTCTAAGCTCACCAGTGAGCGGCGGTAGAGGATGACCGGCGACGAGAAATTATGAAAATTTTTGGGGAAGCTCCTTAGATTATTTAGAACTCAAATAAATTATTTCCAAGCTCTGGTCAAGTTTAATTAAATATAGAAAATCATTTTTGGCTGCTGGAAATTAAGAAAACCTTTTCTTTAATGCATATTTTTGTGGAAATGCGTGAAAAAGCAGAAATGATGATTTTGAAAAGAGTTATACAGATTTTGAAATTTTGGGACGGTGCAGCCATAAACACAGTAAGCAACACAATGGTTGACTACATGGCCCTGTTTTCACCGTATGATTGTTAAAACAGACTCTTGAAATTCCCGTGTTTTTTTTGAAGCCAGAGGGGGGTACCCTCAGCTTCATTTATTGAAACCAGATCACATTCCCATGCTAGTTGAAAAAAGAAGAAAAAAGATTGCACAGTTGCAGTAACTGCTATGCTTGGAATTGAATTATTTTTAGAAACACTGTTGGAAGTTGCAGTTCTACCATCTAGCTGCTCCACTTGTACAATAGTAATTCTTTGTGATAATTGGAATTCCAATTATAATGATCTCATTGCAACCATCAAAATCTGTTTATGACAGAATTGTTTTTGCAGTCAACTCATAAGTTTGAATTGAAGAGCTAGGTTGCATGTCTATTATCTTGCAAAATTGTAAGGTTGTCGCTGCTAGAAACAAGCAAAATCACTGTAACACTAACACCCACTAATGAGGTCCATTTGGCTTCTTAAGCTCTTAGTCTTATTCAGACGAACTACATAAAATTCAACCAACCAAGATGCTAAATCGTCTTGAGATTTCCAATGTTTTAACAAAAGATGACTGAAAATAGGAATGTAGGAGTTCCTTTTCTTATATGGAGCTATTTTATCCACATTTGAGATTCCATTACAGATGCTTTATACAGTAAAACATTTTTTGAATAATACTAGCCCATGCAACTGCATGGGGTCAACGACTAGTGTATTATGTTATAATATTTGAAGCTGCATCTTGTTGTCATTGATGGAGATAATTTGCAATTGATCTGAAAACTGTATTCATCTCTACCTTGCAGTTATTGATTTTCTGAGAATGTTTGTATTGCATCCTGATGGAGCTACTTTACTTCTCAAGGCCATCGAAAGTGAAAATTGTAAGAGTTTGGATATGCTAATGCTTTTCTCAGCCTTTCTTGTCTGAGTCATCTTCAAGCTTAGATTGTCTAATTATCTTCATTCTCTCTTGATTATAAACACTAACTGGTGTCTTTTTTCTTATCAAGCGTTGTTTATCGGTACTGAACTGAGCTCCTTTCCTCATGTTACTTATCAGATGTACTCGTGGAGACTTTTCGTAAGGCAGTAGCACCACCTGTGCAGCCACCACCCAATGTGCTTACAATCCTTAAAGCAATTACAAACTTATTTGACAATTCATGCTTACACCACTGGTTGAGAACGCACTGTGCTGAGGTCAGTTCTCAAACTACATATATTCATTTTTGTTTCATTCTCTTTATATGTTCTGCATGAAAGAAGCCGATGGTTTAATTTATTTGTTTCTATTATTATTACTACATCTAGCTGTTGAGCAATATAAGGGCCTCCTTTTTTGGTTGATTAGTGCTTAAGACAAAGTTAGCTTTGGAATAGATATTTAAAATGACCAGTAGATTTTGGTGTCCCAAATTACCTGTTGTTCAGTCTTTCTTTAAAAAGATTGACTCGTTTTGTCTGCTAATTTCAGATTATTGATTCCGTTTCCAGCTGCAAGCCATCTTTTAGCAAGAATGCACACTTGGCCTATGCCACACTTTTACTTAAGTAAGTCTTGAGTTGAACCTAGTTATGCATTACAGTTTTTGTTGGTCATTATGTAAGAAAATAATATGCATGCACAGTTTGCAATGCTGATGTCCCCTACATTGATCTCACCTGTCACCTTTTTTTGTTTTGTTTTTGCAGCTATGCTGTTCTTTCAATTGAATCAAAGGATGAACAAAGTCAGGCGCAAATTCTTTCTGCTGCCCTTGAAGTGAGCTTCCCTCCCTCTGACCTCTGTAGCCATTGCACTCTTCACAGTCCTCCCATGTATACATTTCTTATTTGGATCCACAGATTGCTGAAGATGATACCCAAGATGTTGATTCAAAATACAGGGCCCTCGTTGCAATTGGTTCTCTTGTATCCTTTTCAACATTCCATTATGCAAAATTTAATATTAAATGTTTTTTTATTTTGGTCGATTTCTCAATAGCTTGCATTGTTGCTTCTAAATATGTCACATCTTTGCATTTATTGCCCTTAACCTAGCTTAACCCTAGATGTTGAATGGCCTTGTGAAGTCCATTGCTCTCGACCTTGATGTGAAGAGCGTTGCAACCAGCGCAAAAGCTTCGAAGGACTCGAAGATCGCTGAAGTCGGAGCCGATATCGAGCTGCTAACTAGATGAGAAGAGGGTTGCAGACAATTAGAAAAATAGTTCCTCCCTCACCGGAGGTGCCATTGTTCTGGATGCTGCTTATCTAGCAGTCTCCATGGGGCTGGGCTTCCCAGAGTCTACTCCAGGAGCTATGCACAGCTTGCCGAAGTGTGAGTCGAACAATTAGGAGAGAGAGAGAGAGAGTGTGTATTATTCAGAATCTCTCTACCTGATCAAAAGGTTTATTTATGCGCCTGTATACGTGGACGCTGAACGACTGAATATGCTCGATATGTTTAACACTTCACATTTTTATCCAGCAGAGCAATCTCAATCCATCCATGAAATGCTGGTTCGGATTTTTCTCAAGCGTTGGAGCCATCTGTGTCTTTAAAACATCTGTTTACATTTTCTCTCTAAATCATGGCTGCGTTGTGTTGTACCGTTACCTCCCCTTTTTCTCTGGCTACTACTACTAGTCATTATACTCCGTTGGTACAGTAATTCTAGGCTTTACATGCTTATTGCTGCGTTTTTGGCTATGCAGTATGAAAGCAGCTAGTGTAACAGCATTCCTCTCACTCTTGGATTGTGAAGCTGGTTGCTAAGCTCTCGCAAATAAAGGGTGATGGCATTGCTGACCTCAGTGAGTTCACGAGTAGGGCCGTAAAATAACCTTGCGGCTCGTGACCTACATAAGCTTGGCTCATTTTAAGCTTGATTCAAACTTGAGTCGAGCTTGGCCTCAAGTTTGCGAGTCATGACTAGCTGAACACGAATAGCTTGATTGGGCTTCTTATTTTTTATGATCCACCTATAAGTCCCGCCCCCCCAAGTTTCCTTCGGTCCAAACTTAAAATCATCCCACTCCATCTCAAGCCTCTCTCAAGTCTCAACCTTATCCACTTATTCCATCCAGCCATTCTCCAATCACTTTGCCCTAACCTCGGTGGAGACCGTGTGTAGTCTCTGCGTGGGGAGGGTGCGGAGACCTCAGCGGAGATCATGCGAAGTCCAGCAAAGGTCGTGCGGGGTCCGATGGAGACTGTGCGGGGTCCGGCGAAGATCGAGTGAAGTCCTACAGAGGTTGTGCGAAGTCCATCGGAGACGACATCCACGCGGAGCTCATTAGAGACCATGCGAAGCCATGGGCGGAGATCGTGCGAAGACCTCGGTGGAGACCGTGCGAAGACCATGCGGAGTTCTACGGAGACTGAGCGAAGTCCTGCAGAGGTCGTGCGAAGTCTCCATGCGGGGATGGTGCGGAGACCTCGGTGGAGATCGTGTAAAGTGCAGCGAAGACTGTGCAGAGTCCAATGGAGACCAAGCGAAGTCTTGCAGAGGTCATGCAAAGTCCGTCGGAGACGACATCCGCGCGGAGCTTGTTAGAGATCGCACGAAGTCGTGGGCAGAGATTGTGCGAAGTCCTACGGAGACCGCGCGAAATCTGGTATAAACCGAGTGAAGTCCTGCAGAGGTCATGCGATGTCTTTGCACGGGGATGGTGTGGAAACCTCGGTAGAAATCGTGTGAAGTCCAGCGAAGACCGTGGGGAGTCCGGTGGAGACCGAGCGACACGACAATGAGGAGTTGATCGAGGGCCAACGAAGTCACAACCACGAGGTGGTCGGACGAGCATCGACGAAGGTTCGACCCTAAGGTGTCAGACGATATTAGCGAAGGTGCGATAGGTGTTGACGAAGTCGGCGGCGGGGTGCAGGCTTTAGGGCGTGTGCGCTCCGTCCCGATGCTTCGGACTGGCGTCAATGAAGTCTTAACCACAAGGAGATCATAACTATCGACGAAGAGCTAGCCACGACGTAGTCGTAGATGAAGCCTTAAGTGTCTACGAACACGCAATGGTCAGACGAACGTCTACGACCATGGGAGGGGGGGTTGGACGTGTCGTGCGAAGTTGCGATCACGAAGTGGTCATCCGACAGTCGAAACCGGTGTACATCGTGCACGAAGGCCGACTCCCTAGTGCCATGATGGCGACAATGAGAGGCGCTGCCCCACCTATGCTGGTGCGATGGGGTAACCGCCGATAGCATCCAGCACGGTAAATCGTCACCGACAGCAGCATCGCTTTTGAAAACCAGCAGAAGCTAAGTGATCTGGGGTGCTCGTGAGACGAGCGCTCCGATAGTAGCCCTCTCTAGCGCCTTTCCTTTCGCAAGTTCCTACGAATGGCGCCAACTGTTGTGGCTACGGACCAAACAGTAAAGAAGAAGACTAGCTAGAGAGCCAACGATTGGAGAGAGTGCTCGTGTATGACATGAATGGATTTGGCCTCTCATACTCCTCTTGAGGGCTTATATACATGAGTGAGATTTGATGAAAAATTCCTACCCTAACCTCTTAATAATTACAGAAGGTAGGAATACATTAGTACGTTCCTTTATACACATGTCTCTATACAATTGGCTCTATTATATATTGTGCCAGTTGTAAGGCTCCGCTGCAGAGGGTTAGGCCACCTCTACAACAATAGTACATCTGAAAAAGTGAAAATACCATAGAGTTGCTAGCAAGGATGATATGCCAAATTTGAATGCTTTGAACTAACGAAAGCAAAGTGTGTACTCCATGACATTACCACTTACCAGACCAACGTAGAAAACAAAAGGAACAAAAAAAAGGAACGTATTCCATTGCCGGGATTTGAACCCGGGTCGCCTGGGTGAAAGCCAGGTATCCTAACCGGACTAGACGACAATGGATTTGCATCAGGGTGGAGAGAAAATTTAATACAACGTATTTCTAATTAGACAGAGGCCTAAGAATAAAAAGTGTAGTAACAATGGATATGCATCAGGTTGTCACTTGTGAGGCACCTGTCAAGTGTCAGTCTTTTACTGTCTACTGCTGTCATTTCTCTGTCTAAAGAAGCTGTTAGGTGGTGATCAGTTGGGCTTACAAGCTCATAGTTTATAGCTGAAAATACTATAGCTGACTGAAAAAATACTATAGCTGACAGAGGCTTATTTAGTATAATTAAATTTAAAAAAAATTTAAAAATATAAAAAATATGTTAGCCCAATATGTATAATACAGACGAATACGGGAAAAAAAAGAACCGACAAAAAAGCTCAACAAAAAGCCAAAAGTTCAGAAAAAGAAGAAATTTATAAATAGTGAAAAATAAACCAGAAACCAGAAGCTCAAGCCGAACTGATCAGGGAATGTACCATGTGGGCCCTGACGTTTGCTGCACGTATTATTGTATTCTTGGTGAGTCTGCAAATCATCTTTTAGTCCTGTATGTCTCACTAAATCAACAGGCAACAACAATGGTCAGCTCCATGCGGGTCAGTGATAGTCCTCTTGGTAAAAAATATTAATAATAAAAGCTGGCATTGCATCACCAATGTCCTAAGCAAAGACCGGCCCATTTGGGTTTATGTTTTTAGCCTTTTAATTTCTTAATTTTATTTTATTCTAGATTTTAGCTATTTTTTGACTTTTTATTTTTATTCCTTTGTGTTATCTAAGACGATATATCTTTTTTTCTTAAATTTAATTACGCTAAAAAGCTCATAGCTTGTATAGTGCAAAATAATCTTAGAATAGTGCTATGCAGTGTCAAAAAAAAGTTAAAAGATATAAGTTTTAAATCCAAATGAGCAGAAAAATTCTGGCACCATTTCATCAATCAACTTTTCCAAAAAGGCAAAAGAAGAGAACTGGAACCAGGAACTTTTGTGTCTCCCAGTCGGGCTCGAAAGTTTGTTCAAGTCGACAAAAAAGGGGGTAAAGACAACTTTTCTGGTCAAACTGTCAACGATTCTCGTACTCTGGTCACTCGTCGTATAAATATGAACAAAGTAATCTCGAGACTTAAAGCAAAAGCAAGAAAAACCAAGACTAAGCAATGTATCCTGCTTTAGGACATTCGTATTAAATTTTAACTTTCGTTAAAAAATAAATAATGGTGACCGAAAGAAAAGAATTTTAGTAGAAATAGATGAGCGGTATAAAACCGGAGAAAATAATATGTGCACATAATAAAAACGAGAGAAGTGCAGTGTATGATACACTTGTGATCTTACATTAACGACTTCTTTAAATAAAAGTCAATACGGACTAGATCTTACATTAACAGCTTCTTTAGACAAATGCTTAACCCTAAGGCCCTGATCAACTCGGCTTCGGCTTCTGGCTTCTGGCTTATTTTTCACTATTCATAAGTTTCGTCTTTTTCTGAACTTTTGGCTTTTTGTTGAGCTTTTTTGCCGGTTCTTTTTTTCCGTATTTGTTTGTATTATACGTAATGGGCTAACATATTTTTTTATTTTTATTTTTTTTAAATTTAATTATGCTAAATAAGCCTCTGTCAGCTACAGTGCTTTTTTCAGCCAGCTACAGTGTTTTCAGCCATAAGCCACGAGCTTTTCAGCCAAACCGATCACCACCTTACTTGTATTATAAAACGTAGTAGGTACGGCGAAGATATGCTTGTTTCGAACTGTGGTATATACTACGCATAACTATGCTTAGTCACAATCATGTTCGTTGGATCAAATCAAAGCAATAATATGTTTTCTTAATCTGCAAACACGTCCTAGATTCTAGTTCCACAAAAGGAACCGGATCCTCTGAGTGCTACAGTACCATAATTTGTCTTTTTAGCCATTGGTTCAAACAAAATAAGGGTTGAGACTGACCCAGCTACTGTAGCAAGGTACTAGTCCGTTTATATAAACTTTTGACTTTTGAATAGGAACAACTTGTAGGGAGATATTCGTGTGTAATTTTGACAAATATAAATGAAATCATTGTAGTATACTATAATTGACTAGTAGACACCGTCTTAAAAAGACAATCTATTTAAAAGTTAAAAGTTAAGTACTGTAGAAAAATAGCTTTTAAAAGCCAATATGAGCATAACCTAAACAAAATACTAGCACATGTACTGTAGCACTGCTATAGCATCTAATCTAGACCATTTATTTTGCATCCAACGGCTGAGAATAGTCTAAAGTCACGGTTACTATTATCTCTGACCTCGTTTCTCAAAGTTAAAGAGAGGAACTCCATCCAAAGAAACCGTGTGCTGTACTCATGTCAGCTGGTCATCAAAGTTTGAAATCGAAGTACTCTCTACCTTGAGATGTTCAATCACGAGTGCAAGAACCAATCACAGAAGATGGCCAAAGAGCCAAAAGAGAAAAACAAACATGATCTTGGGATCGAACGACATGTTTGTATCATTTGGGATTCCAAGCGTACGAGTCCAGAAGACGGCAAACGGGTACCTACAAAGGCATATGCTTATACGTATCTGTAGAACATGTGGATTATCTCGTGTCCCCCTCGGTTTCCTGCAGTTCATGTTTGGTAGTTGTCATTTCCCTTATCAACTCGGTTTTGACTTCTAATTTCTGGCTTATTTTTCATTATTCATAAGTTTCGTCTTTTTCTGAACTTTTAACTTTTTGTTGAGCTTTTTTGCCGGTTCTTTTTTCCCGTATTTGTTTGTATTATACGTAATGTGCTAACATATTTTTTATATTTTTAAATTTTTTTAATTTAATTATGTTAAATAAGCCTTTGTCAGTTACAGTGCTTTTTTCAGTCAGCTACAGTGTTTTCAGCCATAAGCCATGAGCTTTTCAGCCGAACCGATCACCACTCGACCGCCCTTCCGTAAAACCTTTCTGAGGGCAGGAAGATCCAGAGCCGGAGACACAAGAATCTTACTTGCCTCAGGACAAATGCCGTAGAAGAGGAGATGAGTGTGATACTGACAGTGGTGTGACCGCGCGAGCTCGAGGCATCTGAATCAAAAGAGCAAAACGCCCAAAGCGACGCCAAGGACAGATGCCGTAGAAGAAATTTGTATTAGACGCTCCCACGTGATATATGTATAGTGTCGTGTGTATGTGAATGCGTGCTAGTTGTACTAAAAAAAAGATACGAGGCTTGTGCGATACTGACAGTGGTGTGCTGCCGCTACAGTGGCAGTGGAGCCGCTAGGTTTCGGCCCAGCTCTGCTCTGGCACGCAACAGGGGCAAGCAGCCAAGCAGTATACGCAACGCGCAAGGGGATCAACTCTCGTTGTGAGGCAGGGAGCAAAGGAAACAAGCAGAAGAGGTGAGGTGAAAGGCAGCACAAGGAGAGCTTAAAAAAAGAGAGAAGATTTTGAGGGAGGAGGGGACAGGGTGCCATGGCATGCTGTGATGTCTGGTGTGGTGTGCTAGAGGGCTAAAGGGAGGACACTACTTATTGGTGAAGGGCAAAAGGAGCTACAGCTAGCTTGGCTGCCCTGCCTGCCTTTGTGGTGCCCTTTCCTCTGCCTTTTCTTGCTTCTCTCCTTTGCCTTTGCCTACTCTGGGCCGGGGGAGGAGAGGAATGGTGTGGCAGGAGCTCAGCTGGGGTGTGAGTGAGGTATCCCTGTTGGATCTTACTGCTTGTTACTTTTTGCTTTGTGTAATGTTTTGCTAGTTCTTGTCTTCTTGGGCTGGTGGGGCTGTAGGAATGGGAGTATTCTAGGGTGATTTTTGTTCAATTTTGTCTCAGTTTGATGAAAGATTGGACCTTTGTGTGTGATGGGAACTGAAGAGTGAGGGAGAGTGTGTGCGTGTGTTCTTCTTGGTTCCATTCTTTCAGAGTCCTTGTGGGTTTAGAGATTTTGGTGGTTTTCATGGTGCTTTGCATAAAATTTTGCGGCTTGCTATGGTTCGGATGGTGAGCTCGTTTCTTCAATTTGCTGATAGGTTGGAGATTCTTATAATTGAGTGCTAGAAAAGCTGGAAATTGATTCTTGTTCCATTTTGGTTCCGAGGTAGGAACTGTATTTTGAATATTCATACGAGTCCGCACTCGATTCTAGGAATGAGATGGGGTTTGATGTTCAAGCTCTATTTCTTGGGAAGGAGACGAGAACTAGATGAAATTATCTATATTTTGTTAGGAACATAAAATGCAGGGGGAAAGGGAAAAAACTGTAACGCATCATGCTCTTAGCCTGAAATTTTAACTCATCAATTCAATTTTTTGTGTGTCTCTGTTCAGGTGTGTGCATGAGCACCATTCATAACTAAACCTGAGATAGTTGTTCACAAGAACGTTAAAAGAAGACGGCATACTTATGCTCAAAAACTGTTTGAATCAGACTTCTCTGAAGATACAGGCTTCTTTAAGATAAATATGGCAGAATTCAAGGTAGGAAGGCTTGATGGTCAACCGGCAAGGATCAGAAATGTCCCCATTGCTGTCACTCCGGAAGGATTCTGGTGCTGCCCATCGCAAGTCGTGCTCCAGAAGACGATGAAGAACCAAAACCAGCAAGCTAGAACTAAAGGGGGAGCATCCCCTCCTTTGTCAAAGGCTTCCTTGGTTCAGAGGGCGCCAACCATTTCCTCAGAGAAAAGAATACATTCTACTCCTACTAGGTCCAGAACCAATTCAGATGAGCAGACATACCCTCCAGCAGATAATGTCACCCCTGACCCACCAAAGGTAGCACCAGCACCCGAGAAGCGACCGAAGCAACATAAGATATCGGTTGGATTTGGTCAGCTTCACATGAGTGATCTGAAGGTTGTGCTGTATGGCAGGGAAGGGGTTACTGTAAAGATGATTGTTCACAAGAACATCCTTTCTGAAAATAGTACTTTCTTTGCTGATAAGCTCTCAAGGCAGTCTCCAGTGTCATGCATTGAGGTACCAGATTGTGAGGATGTGGAGATTTTCGTTGAGACTGTTGGGTTGATGTATTGCAAGGATGCCAAGCAGAGGCTGATCAAGCAAAATGTTCCGCGAGTTCTCCGAATCTTGAAGGTTTCTCCTTTGATAGTTCCTTGATTTGCCAAGTTCTTATAGTTGAATGTTGATATGATACACAAATTGATTCTATGCTATTTCAATTAAAATATGTGCAAATGTTAAAGGATCTATGGCTAGATCAAAATAAAGTGCTATTTAAACTGGTATATAATCAACCGCCCATCCAACTAGAGCCCTTTTTAAATGCATGCTAATTTATATTTGGGACTGTATGAATTATATATAAAGAACACCTGACCACCCAGAACAAATCTGGCATCGCCTTTCTTTACTTTTTTTTAAAGATGTTTATCATTAGGCAATGTTTCTCTTGTCACCGAGACATTAGTTTGATAATTTAGCTAGCTTAGTCTGTTGCATGTCTATATGGTCAATATACATTTTTTTGGGGAACTTTTTGGTATGTTTCACATTTCATACAAACTATTAGGGTGCATGAGCTAAAAAATGTACCATGGTTGTCACGGCGAAGTCGGCGACCACGGCGAGCGGGGAGCGCCTGGACGCCTAGGCGACGCTGCAGCGACGCCTAGGCGAGCGCCCGATCCTGTTGCGTATACATCCATCCGTCTCTCGCTGGTCCAGTCTCCTGCGTATAAGTCCCGTGAGTGACTCCCGACTCGACTCGTCACATGAAGATAAGTCTCAGCGTCTCGACTCGTCTCGGCTCCTCCCGTCCCGACTTCATCTCTCTCCCATGCCGACTCCTCTCCCCCCCGCCGCCTCCTCTCCCCGGCGCCTTCTCCCCTCGCGTCCCCCCCACCGCCTCCAGCTCCCCTCGCTGGATCTCCTAACCCTAGCCGCCGCCAGCCAGTCCGCCGCCTCCCCCGTCCGCCGCCTCCTCCCCTCCCCGCGCCCGAGCTCTCCCCGCCGCCTCCCCTCCCCACTCCCGAGCTCTCCCCGCCGCCTCCCCACCCCGCGCCGCTGGAGATCGACGCCGGCGGCGGAAGCAGGCTGGAGATCGACGTCGGCGGCGGGAGCAGGCCAAAATCGGCATCAACAGCGGGACAAGGCGAGGCGACCAGCCGTGGCGTCCGCCTCCGGCCGCCGGGACGACTTGGCGTCGCCTAGGCGACGCCTAGGCGACGCCGTGACAACCATGAAATGTACTATTTGTTTTAGTCTTTTAGAGACGCTGTATTATTAGGTATTTGGTGTTATTACTAATGCACACATCTATATACTCTAATTGTTGCAAAAATGTGGCTCCTTATTGGGCGCAGATGATTCTATCTCGATTTCCATTTCATGCAGTTGAATTGAAGGCATCAATTAGAGCTTGACAAAAACACCACACATAATCGATAGAACCTGACAAAAACTCAATATTCCTCAACTTATTGATATATCATGTAGCGAAGTGGTTAGTTGATAGTTGGACAAGCTCAATTTAGGTAGGCTGTCATTTATGTGACTTTTGGAACACATAACACTATAGCAGGAAGAAAAATCTGCCAATCTGCGCCTTACCTGTTTCCACCTTGCCCATCTCTTACTATGTGGTTGCTTAGCGCCAATTAACTGGAGTTTGCAGAGCAAATGTGACTTCCTTCTCTACTTATTTTTTGTTATGAAGTGTGTGATTTATGCATTATTTTTCTATACAGGTTGCAGAATCACTAGGTTTTCGAGCATGTGTCCTATCATGCTTACATTACTTGGAAGCAGTCCCTTGGGTTGGCGACGAGGAAGAAAATGTCGTATCATCCATACGACAACTACACAGTGAGAATTATGGTGCTAACCCCTTACTGAAAAGAGTAACCTCTGAGCTAAAAAATCCGCCAAACAACACGCTTGCACACATCATTGAATTGGTTCTGAAAAGCAGTGAGGATAGAGGGCGGCGTGAGATGAAATCTTTGGTCTTGAAACTTTTCAAGGAGAATAACATCTGGACCAATGGTTCAGCAGACTCCTGTGTCGTTACATTGTACAGTTGTTGCCGGAATTGCCTGCAATCTTTACTGACATTGTTTCGCCAAGCTTCTGATCCTGAGTTTGCTGAGCAACCTTCCAACAATAAAGAACTGATCTTTCGACAGATCACTTTAGAGGCTGATAATCTCCTCTGGTTAGCTGAGATTCTAGCTGACCGGAATGCTGCTGATGAACTTGCAGTCATATGGGCCAGCCAAGGAGAACTGGCCGGACTGCACTGCAGGGTACCAGTGATGTACCGCCACCTTGTCAGCTGCGTCACCACAAGGCTCTTCGTCGCGATTGGGAAAGGCGAGGCGCTACCGTCGAAGGAAACGAGGCAGCTCCTCTTGGATGTCTGGCTGCAGCCTCTCATGGACGACTACAACTGGTTGCAGCATGGCTGCAGGTCGTTCGATAGGAAGGTCATCGAGGAAGGGATCGGGCAGACAATCCTGACGCTGCCATTGGAGGACCAGCAGACGATACTGCTCACCTGGCTGGGCAGATTCCTGAAGGTTGGAGATATTCAGAGGGCGTTTGAGGTGTGGTGGAGGAGGACCTTCGTCAGGCCTTACACCGAGCAGCAAGCGAGTTCGTTGCAATCAGGACGGAGCTGATCAAGTCAAAACCGCTAAGAAAAACAGTGTGTGATGTTCCTTACAATGTAGTAAGTAGTACTTAATAATGGTTACTTACAAGGTAGTAAGATTTAGTATCAGTTAGGAGAACATCAAGAAGAGAGGAGAAATGTGCAGGGTTACTAGTAGTGGTGCTTCTAACTGAAGGGGTATGTTGGTTGTGGCTGTGTTGTAATATGGTTTGAAATGCGCAAGCTCTCTGATTTCTCATTGCAGAAATCAATCTTGTATGATCCGCTACTTGTGAGTAATATCTTACTTGTGGATTCTGGAGTAACAGTTTTAAGTTGTGACTAATCAATCTTTCAAGTTTGGTTGGGAAACAATCGCAATCTTCATCTGTCTTGAATGAGCAGGTTATCTCCTACGAGAAGTCTCTCAATGGCTCATAGCCCTGCCTTGGCAAGAAAAGAGCAGCTACTAGTACAAGTTTGCACACTATGTGCTATGAGCCGATGACAACTGAACTACTGCAATATGACAAAGCTACTAACCGGACAATGCCCATCGATTGCCTTCACATATATGGTCTATGGTCCTGCTGATTTTTTTTTCTCGAACACGCAGTAGAGCTGCGTATCATTATATATAGAAGAAAAAAAGGGGAAAGAACCATTACAACACCACCCACACCACCAGCACACTTAGGTTCCTAAAACAAGCGTGCCACAAAAACACAAATGCCGACCAGAAAAAGTAACTTTGACAAATCATCCTTCAGGAGGCACTAGAGCAAGGAGGTGAGTAATACCTCGCGCCCCGGCCAAATCCCAAAAATGCAACTCCTCTACAGCTAATATCAACGCACGAGCAACACTAGGAGCAGCACCATCAAAGACACACTTATTGCGATGATTCCACAATGTCCAAGCGCCCAAGATCACGAGGGAATTGAGCCCCTTCCGCATAACATCAACAACCTCCTTGGAAATCCTATCCCACCAGCCATCAAAAGACTCCTCAATTTGCTGCGGACAGAGATGCTGCAACCCAACATTTCGCAGAAGAGAGAACCAGAATTCCCGGGCAAAAACACAGGACAGCAGCAGGTGGTTAATGCTTTCAGCAGCTTGATCACAATGTGGGCAGCTTGGAGGATGGGGGAGACCACGCCTTGCAAGCCGATCCGCCGTCCAACACCTGTCCCGAGCGACTAACCACATAAAGAAACGACACTTCCCAGGTGCCCACGACTTCCAGATTCTCTCCCAAGGACTGAAGGTGATCATCCCCTGAAGAAGTGCATCGTAAGCCGATTTAGCTGAATAAATACCATCACCAGAGAAGCGCCAGACATGGGAGTCTTCCACCTCCGGCTGCAGCGACACACTTGAGATGGCGTCCCAGAGGCTAAGAACCTCAGAAATAACCCCTACCGTTAGTGCCCCTTGAATGTCCGAGAGCCAAGATTGGTCGTTGAGAGCTTCAAGTACTGTCCTACTATTGACTCTACGTTTGGGCACTAGCGCAACCACTTGGGGTGCAATATCTTCCACTCGCTGACCATCAATCCATCTATCAGCCCAAAAGAGAGTCCTTGCACCATTTCCCACATGAGAGATAATCGCTATAGAGAAGAAAGCCTGAATATTTTTATGAACACGAATCTGAAAAACACCCCAGGGACATGAAGGATCCACCTTTTGAAGCCACAACCACCTCAACCTAAGAGCCCAGCCAAGAGTCTGCAGATTGGAGATACCAAGCCCTCCAAGTACTTTAGGGAGGCACACCTTCGGCCAAGCCACTAAGCAATGGCCGCCTTTTGCATCCTTTCTTCCTCGCCACAGGAAACTTCTTCTAATTTTGTCAATTGCCTTGATAGTCCAAGGAGGGAGATCGATAGCCATGGCAAGATAAACTATCATGGAAGTGAGCACATGTTGTACCAAAATTCTTCGGCCTTCCTTAGTCAACAGATCCGCCTTCCATCCTGGCAGACGGTCAGCGATTCGATCAATATAAGGCATAATCTGGTTTTTGGATAATTTTTTCAAGGAAAGCGGCACTCCGAGATATTTGCAAGGAAAAACAAGCAGCCCACAAGGAAGGTGTTCCTGTAAAATGTTGAAGTCCCTCTCGGTGCATTGTATGGGGAAGGCATTACTTTTTTGCACATTTGTTTTCAACCCAGAAGCTTCACCAAACAAGTTGAGCAAATCAAGAGAGAGATCAATATCACTGACAGTGGGTCGGAGGAAAATCACCACATCATCCGCATAGATGGAGATTCTATGTTGAATTGCCCGAGAAGATAGGGGCTGCAACAAGCCTGCCTCAGAAGCCTTGGAGAAAATATGGCTCAACACATCCATGACTAGAATGAAGAGCATCGGTGAGAGAGGGTCGCCTTGTCTCAGCCCTCTCCGATGAGGAATAACCTCACCTGGAACCCCATTCAGGAGGACTTGAGTGGATGAAGAGGACAATAAACCACAGAGAATATCTCGCCAAATGACACTAAAACCCAACTTTTGAAGAACCTCCAACAAAAAGCTCCAAGCCACTGAATCAAAAGCCTTAGAAATATCTAACTTGAGAAGGATGCTAGGCTGCTTTTGTTGATGAAGGAATCTGGCCAAAAGCTGCACAAGCATAAAGTTATCCTGAATGAATCTCCCCTTAATAAATGCGCTTTGGTTATGTGTCACTAGTTCATGCAACCGACCTGCCAATCTGTTGGCAATAACCTTGGTGTGGAGTTTAGCAAAGCTGTGAACAAGACTAATGGGCCGGAAGTCCTTGACATTAGTGGCATCCATCTTCTTTGGCAAGAGACTGATATAGGCAGTGTTAAGCAACTCGAAGTTACGAAATTTACGGCTCCAAACAGCTGAGATTGCCATCATGATGTCATCCTTTATGAGAGGCCAACAAAACTGATAGAAACACCCTGTGAACCCATCCGGACCCGGGGCTTTGTCCGAGGGTAGTCCTGAAACTGTTCTCCAAACTTCCTCTTCGGAAAAGGGGGCATCCAAACAAGAGAGGTCAAAAGCTGGAATGTTAAGCTCATCAAGATTAATTGAGAACTCACGGTCTGAACTGGAACCAAGCAATCCCTGATAAAAATCAGCAACAACCCTCTCTTTTTCTTCATGAGTAGTTAGCACTTGATCACCGTCGACAAGCTTGGCTATGAAGTTTTTCTGCTTCCGATGGCGAGCATGAAGGTGGAAAAACGCTGTATTAGCATCCCCCTCTTTAAGCCATGAAATGCGAGAGCGACTCCGTGCAATCGATCTCTTGAGAGAGGAAAGGGCTAGAGTATGCTTCTTGAGTTGGTTTTTAAGCCAAACTTCAGCATGCAACAATACTCTACCATCCTGAGCTATTTCCAGCTGATGGAGAAGTTCTCTGGCCAAGGCAAGTTGAGAGTCAATATGTCCTACCTTTCTTTCGCTCCAACTATGCAATCTAGAACTGGTGGCTTTCAACTTTCTTGCCAAAGTATCGAAGGGACATGAACTGCGTTGAACTGACTGCCAAGCTGCCTCCACTGTATCTTGGAAACCATCTATCTTCGGCCAGAAGGACTCAAAATGGAACCTCCTCAAGCCGGCCTTAATATCGTGCAAGCCAAGGATAAGAGGGCAGTGATCTGAATCCTCAGTGGCGCTGCTCTGCAGCAAACAATTTGGGTGCAGAACCTCCCAATCCAAGGAGCAAAACACTCTGTCCAGCCGTACCAAAGTAGGGGGGTCATGCCGATTTGACCAAGTGAATTTGCGACCATGCAGCGACAGATCCTTTAAAGTGAGGTCATTGATCAACCTTTGAAATCTCCCCATCATAGCACGGTTCAGATTACTGTTATTCTTGTCCTCTAACATATATATCAAATTAAAATCTCCAAGCACAACCCAAGGACCTTGGCAGGCCGCCCGAACGTCCCTTATCTCCTGAAGGAAGAGGATCTTGTTGTCAATTCCTTGCGGACCATAGACGCAGGTAAGCCACCAATCATGGCCTAGGTCGGAAGAAAAAAGGATGGAAACACTATGGGAATCGACTCTTGTGCATCGCGCAGGGCCAAGACCATGGCGCCAAGCCACAAGAATCACGCCGCTTGCTCCTTCCGCTGGCAGCTCAATGAAGTTGTCAAAATCTGAACCAAGGAAGGAAAGCAACAACTGCCGGGAAACAGCAGCCATCTTTGTCTCTTGAAAGCACACAATATCAGCTCGAATGGAATCAACAAAAGCCCGAACAGAGTCTTGACGGACTTTGGAATTTAAATCCCTCACATTCCAGGAGAGAATTTTGGAAGGAATCATCAGAAAACAGACAGACACGACCTGACAAAAATAAAGCCAACCCTGAAAATCAGGACACTAGAGCCTCCGAATCAGGCGGAGACCAACCGAACAAGGCAGCCAAAGCTTGGATGTGTTATGCACTGAGAGGTTGTGCAAAAATTTTGGCATATTCATCCAAACTTTGCTGATCAATACCCTCCTCTTGTTCAATAATGTGCAAAGCTCGCAACACCTTCTTCTTTATTCTTGTCTGATCCCGAACAGTTGGCATCTCCACTCCAACGCCGGCCAAGCGACGGCTACGACGCGGAGGAGCAAAAGATGCAAAAGCTCTTGACTTCCTCCTTGAGTTGCCCGGAGCTGGCAAAAACTTGCAAGTTTTCTTGGACAGTTTCTCCACAAAAAGCTTAGCAGAGGAACGAGAAGGGTCAGCCCTAGGCCCAGGCGACTGGGTACAAGAAGGTGATGAAATATTCCTCCGACGCCGTCTTGAGTAGACCTTGGACTTGGAGAAGCGCCTCAGATGTTTAGCAAAACGATCAGGATCAGGCACTGGAGGGTGACGAAGAGCCGCAGCAGGCGCTAGGTTCTGATCAACTTCAAGTGGGCGGGAAGATTCCAAAATTGAAGGGTCAACAACAACACTAAGCCCAGCAGGAGCCGCAGCAGTCTCAGCTTCCAAGGGAGTCAGCAATGGTGACTCAACCTCCGAGCGCAGGGAAGGCAAAACAAGGTCCAACCCATTAGGTGGCCCAACAGTCCCAAGTGCAGAATCACAATCAAGTGGGGCTACAGCAGCAGGATCTTCAGGGTTAGCAGGTGGATCTCCATCGCTTGGCGAGACGCAATCAAAGAAGGCTACGGACACATGGGGCACCGAGCCGATGGAGCAGCATCGAGCATGCGAGGGGACATCCGCCGCCCCAACATCAATAACCCCCACGCGCACCGAACCGTTAAGGGTCAGTGAAGGCTCTTGGGGAGCCGCACCGGGCCCAAAGTCCTCGGGCGCCGTGTAATTTACCACGAGGCGCGCGCCCGCCAAGCGAGAGCCCAGCCGGGAGAGGACCGGAGCACGATGCCCGCCGCCGAGATTGGAGCTCGGGACCTGCAACGAAAGGATAGGAGAATGAACCCGCCGGCAGAGCTGATTGCCGTCGCCCTCGTCGTCGACGTCCGGAGGCGGGGAGGGATCAACTGACGAAGCACTGGTCACGACCGAAGACTTGATCTCGATCGGGTAGGACAAGGCCCGCGTCTCCAACGCCCCAACACGGACCGAGGGTGGAGGCTCTTCGATCAGGAGCTCCATAGACTTTGGGATGAGGTTCGGCCGCGTGCATGAGGCCATCAGGCGGAAGATGTCTCTCTGATTGAACGTGTCCGAATGAATTTCACGGACGAGGCAGAATTCGTCTAGCAGGAGCTCCGCCGTCGCCAACTCCCAGGCGTGCGCCGGAATGCCGCTAATCGCGACCTCAACATCGCTGGCGAGGAGCGAGCCGGAGGAGCAGTAGAAACGAGACCAACGCCTGAAGTGGAGTCTGAGTGGAGCAGAGACGAAAGTTTGCCCATCGTTGTAGACTCGAACTGAGATCTTGGAGAATGAGAATGAAACTCGCAGGAGAGTTGCGTCGAAAGACCAACGAGTCTTCAGCCAGACCGAACCTCTGGGCGATTGCCGACTTGAGGAGCTCGACAGTGACACCGGAGCACTCTCCCACAATGGTGACAATGAGGGCGCAGCTGAGCTCGCTTTCCTTTCCCGCCAAGCTGGCCGAACGGGCCAAAAAGCGTTGAACTATTCGACGCACGTTGACTTCTTCAACCAGAACATCGGCGTCGCCAGAAACTACAGGAGATGGCGACCCAGACCTGGAAACATCATTGGCAGAACCATGCAGGGAAGGGGAGGGATCAGATTGCCCCCTCAGACGCCACCGCTGAGTTCGGCGACACTTCCTCTTGCGGCGTCCACCAGAAGGCCCTTCACCAGCCATTGGAACATGCGCAACACTGCTGCCATCAACCGGCATCGAGGGCGGCGGCACCACGACTGGTATAGAATCAACCTGGCGCCAGACCAACCTACACGAAGGCTGGGAGGCGGCGGTCTGCATGGCAGTCGTCTTGCGTGGGCACTCGGCGGAGCGGTGTCCAAGCGCCAAACAGAGGAGACAGCGCGTACGGCTCCGGCAGGCAGCGACACGATGAGACGAGGCAGGCAGTTGAAGCACTTCCCCCGAAGATCCTCAGGGACAGGACGACGAGGCCGACGTGGAGGGCGGAGACGCCTCCGGCGGGCTTGACGGGACTCAACCACTTCCCAACCGTTGACGTCGTGCGCAACCTGGGTCATGCGACACGGCTCAGGGCGCACAACAACCTTCGGAGGCAAAGTCCACCCCGCCAGAGAAGAAACAGGTCTGGCAGCTACAGGAGCAGCCAGAACTTCACGACAGCTCGGCAGAGGAGAAAACTTGGAACAAGCAGCGCCGGAGGAAGGGGTTGGGCTGGAATCACACCAACGCTGAGCCTTGGAACGGCCAGAAAGAGAAAGAGAAGGCGAGGCAAGTCCTGGCGCAAGGAAGGGCGAGGAGGATGGCCGCAGAGGGGACGCAGCCGAGACGGTGGTGGCCGTCGGCTCCGGAGTGGACGTCGGCGTGAGGCTCTGGGGGGTTGGAACGCCAGGAGGTGGAGGGACGACGGGAGGTGGAGAAGCGGAAGGCATTCTCACATTGGAAATTGTAATCCTTGTTAGATCTTTAGTTTTTAGTTTTTAATTTAGTTTATTTTATTTTTTAGTTTTTTTGTCTTTTTTCCATATTTCTTTGTATTGTTTATGATGTGCTAACCTATTTTTAATTTTTAATTTTTTAAATTTAATTATATCAAAAAGTTATCCGTAGTTATAGTGTAAAATAAACTAACTACAGTACCAACAGTAGAAAATAAACAATAAGCCACCAAAACCCCAAATGAGTAGTCCCTGTATATATGCAAGATACTATGGGTGCAAGGGCGGAACCAGCTCAAGCCTCGGGCTGGGTCAGCTGTTCTTGGACTAACTCTGTTTTTTTTGTGTGGTTTTTTATGAATTTTGCATGAGTTTTGATTGTCAGACTTTAGGTTACAGCCCAAATAGCCAGAGGTCTGGTTCCGCCCCTACATGGATATAACCGTACAACCACCCCGTACTTGTGTGTTTATGTATGTATAGTTATTGCATTGGCTTGTCTGACGAGCGCACGGATACGCATTCAAGCTAGTCTGCAATTCTGCATGCCTCCAGTGCGTACTGGAGCTTGGTGAAGATGAAATGAAAGCCTGCTAGTGCTTGATCTGCAGCAATAACCATCCGGAGATCTCTCTATTCGCCATTACCAGTACTTTTGTCATGCATGGAGATAACATTGAAGCAAGAAATTACATGCTAGCTGTTCATTGAACATTTAACTCGGGCAGTAAAACCTGAAGCAATGCACTTGATTTGCATGCTTAGAACACCATTTTCCAGTTCGATCTCCTGTTTGACATACTGCAGTAAATTAAGCATCACTGCCAAGATAGACAGAGATGCGTGGGCAGTAGAGGCAGTAGCATAGAGTGGAACTTGCACAAGTGTGCGCACAATTTCTTTTCTGCTCAATTCAGGCACAAAAGAGGGATGTTTTTTACTTTTCAAGTTAACAAAATGCTCTTTTGACCACTAAATTGTCTTATCATATATTCAAAACAAGTTATAAAAGCACAAGTTAACGAGAGCATCTTCCTATGCAGGGTTGAAAATAACACCGATGTGAACTATCTTTGAAGGTTCCTCTGGGTCCAGAGGGACTTCTTTGATTTCTTCATTCGACTTTGGTACAGCTTTAAGCTTCAAGTGCTTGCTCGAAGGCCACACCTTGGTGACTTCCCAAGATGGTAACTGTCCGACCATCTCGAGGGACTTGCGATCGCACGTCAGTACCATCTTCTTATCACAATAGACTGCGATGACTCCTTGGGACCTGGTAACTTGAGATATTGATATGCATAATGAACAACTATCAGAAATTGTGCTAGAGTTGGTCGTCCGAATATGGCATTATATGCCGAATCGAAGTCAACCACATCAAAGAGAGTTTTTCTGTCCTGAAGTTGCCTAGAGAACCGAACATAACAGGCAGAGAAACTTGGACAATGGGCTTAGCCGAAGAACCCGATACGATTCTATAAAAATGAATATCACACAGGCTTTATTCTGGTACAAAGAATTTGCATCTCGTCTAAGGCACTAACAAATAATATATTTAAAAAACTACCACCATCAATCAACACACGATTTACTCAACAGTTGTTGATGGTGGGCTCGGCCACGATCAGAAACCGGCCAGGTCAAGTTGAGGGGATCGAACAAGCACCCTTCTCGAAAGAGATGGTGACTTCT
Source organism: Dendrocalamus latiflorus (assembly GCA_017311315.1). Lineage (NCBI taxonomy): Eukaryota > Viridiplantae > Streptophyta > Magnoliopsida > Poales > Poaceae > Dendrocalamus > Dendrocalamus latiflorus. The sequence continues at coordinate 34,535,291 of CM029629.1, forward strand.
GACCACTTAGGCAAATTATTGACAAGGGAATGATTGATAGAGTTTACCTCGCGGCCGACAGCCTTATACTATCACTTGGATTCGTATGCGGATGAACCTCCATATATGTGCTCGATAGTGTGTTTCGGATCCTAAAATGGCATGTCCTCGTCCTCGTCTGAATGCTTTCGACCGCTTGATTGTCCCAACTCCTCAATTGTTGGAAGTGAGCCCTTGCCAGAATAATAATCCTCAAGTCTACGCAGGAAGACTCGGCAATTGTAAAGATCATGCCCCTCTTTCTTATGAAGAGGGCATCATCTATGCTTTTTTCTTTCCTCATGGGTGCCTTGCCTTTGTCACGGTTGAAGTATTGTTTGGAGTTACGTGGCTCCTTATCGTCCATAGCCAAGACCTCCTTCGACCCTGTGGCACGAGGCTTATGGCTCTTGACCTTGTCTCCGAGTTTCTTGGCCTTCTCCTTGCTCCTTGGAACAGCGACCGGCCTGGTCGATGTCCTGGTCCATTCGACCACTTCGGCAGCTGTTGCATACTGATCGGCCATCTTGAAGAGCTCAGTGACGGCGGTTATAGGGTTCAGAACGATGTCCTCTGTGAATCTCCGATTGCGCACCCCTTGTCTGAATGCCCTAATAACAGAAGCATCAGAGACCTCCAGAATTGAGTTTCGAACCTGGCTAAAACATCGAATGAATTGCCGTAAGGTCTCGTCCCTGCCTTGGCGCATTCAATGCAGGTCGTCCTCCTTCCCAGGGCGATTGTCTGTACCCTGGAAGTTGGCCATCAGAAGGTCAAAGAGGTGCTGCCACGAGTAGATCGACTTAAAAGGTTGGTTGAGCAATCAAGATCGAGCAGATCCTTCAAGCACCATTGGAAGGTAGTTGGCCATGATGTGCTTGCCTCCTCCTGCTGCCCGAACCACAGTCATGTAAATCTTAAGGAACTCGATGGGATTCTGAGACCCGTCGAATTTCTCTATGCTCACCGATCAAAACCGCAACAGCCAACTCACTGCTCAGAGCTCAGACACGAATGCTCAACATTCGGTAACAATCTCTTGATGTCCCTTTGTGGAAACGGGTAGTTAGCATTGTCAAGTGAATGCACTCGGCAATGCCCGACAGTGGGCGGACCAGACCTGTAATAGGTCTCGTCCACTCAAGGTTGATACTCGTAGTCCATCTGCTGTTGTAGGTTCCTTCCTCAAAGTGGTGATCGAGCATCGAATTGTTGATCCAAAGCAATCCGATGCATTCTCCTCTGGCTGGTATTGCGATTAGGAGTGTGATGTGCCCCGTCACCATTCTGACTCCTGTGAGGCAAGTTTCATGAATGACTAGATACGGTCGTACCTTGTCGACTCTCGGAAGGACGTTGGCGAGGTTGCTCAAGTCGGGCCATCACGTTGTGAAGCCTTCGTGCAATGTTTTTAGTGAAGCGATCGTAGCATGGCGCTTGAGCAAGCTCTTGAGTTGGGTTCTCTAGCAAGTCATTGATTTGTTGAAGCTCTCGTGCCTCTTCGAACTGGTATTAGGCCTGCCCAGGCAAAGCACTCTAGGCAGCAAGTCACCTTTGCCGAGCAGTCTCAGGATCCTCGACTCCTGATGCAAACTGGGGTTGCTTCAGAGGAGAGCGAGTGTTTCTAGAATATGTTTCACGCTCATCAGAGGACTAATCAGGCTCATCACTGGAGATCTTGTCACCATTCCCACGAGAGGAGGGAGAGTGTGATCATCAGGGAGCATCCTCAGACCTTCCTCCGAGAGGGTGATGAGAATTTGAGGGCAGATCAAAGACCTCCTGTCTAGAATCTCCACTTCTAAGCAGTGGCGGATCCAGGAAATTTTTTTGGAGGGGCTGAAGTACCTTCAGCTCGACCTCAGCCCCTTCTACATTATACATCCATGGCTAAAAAATTTAGGGGGGGCTCCAAGGGTCCGGTAGCGGTAGGGGGGCTCGAGCCCCCCTCCCCCCCCCGCCCCACCGCTGGATCCGCCCCTGCTTATAAGGGATGCCTCCTCGTTCGAAGAATCATCAAACGAGATTGTCTCACACCTAGAGTAAACCCTACCAAGTAGGGGAAGTTTGGGTTATAACCATCCCAGCCTGATCTATTCCCTACGAGAATGTGGACAAACACGAAGTGTGCCCCCATTGCCTTCGTGGGGTCATCCGAAGAGTCACCACTAGGAATTGGCAATGTGCTCACTGATCGGTAGAGTCTGGGGTTCTCCAAAACTGCACAGGGCGATGCCGTGGGACTTGAATACTTGGAAACAAACCCATCATCATGTTGTGAGCCCTCATCATGGCCGGATTGACCCTTGCCGCTTGAGGGAGATGAGTCCTCCATTAGAAGTATTGCTGTGGGGAGACTTTGATCCCTCATTAACTTTTCCGGCAGTGTTGTCTTTGGGATCATTGGAGGAATCTCCAGGGAGACATTTACCATCGGAAGCAAGCAATGTCTGCTCGTAGTCGTAGCAGGCCTCCATATCGACACTCGTGTAGTCGGCCAAGTTAAACCAGTTCTCCTCATTCCATTCATCTGCCATGAGATCATCAGGAGGAAAAAGAGAAACTTGCCGACTAGGAAATTACCGGAGTCTTGGAAGAATATTTCCCCACAGATGGTGCTAACTGACGATGTTTTAATATTGATCTTATGTATGATTTGTTTGGGTTCGGAGAAACTCTTAAAAGATCCGATGTATGCATATGTAGAGTAGAGACATTGGAATTTTATACAGGTTCAGGCTTTCTCCTGAGAGAATAATAATCCTATGTCCTATATGATTGCTAATTACTAGAAAGAGAAATTACAACAAAGAATTATGCAAATGGCTAGCACTATCTTCTCCTTTGATCCGAATGCCTCTTCCTTCTCTCCTTGACGTTAACCTTTATATAGCCAATGAAGTAACGACAATTGTCCTGCGCTAAAAGACGCCTCAACGCTTCGGATGATAACCGCCTGACGAAAGTTACTATCAGAGAGACGTAAAAGGCCATTTGTCGTATAACGGTTATTGGCAGAGAGAGATCGTGTGCGGTTATTAGATAAACACACGTTCTAACTGCCTTATTAGATGAACTGATGATGCAGTTGTTTATCGTAGACAAGTTAGTCGGAGATAGGTTGGTGGCAGGAAGGTCCATGACCATAAGGAGGTCGCATGATAGCTTGTTGTAGCAGAGTCTATGATAATGTGGTCGTAGTAAGACTTATGACCATGTGAGCGTAGTAGAGCTTACAACAATGTGAATGTAGGAGAACTTACGATCATACGATCGTAGCATAGCTTACAACAATATGGTCATAGCAGAGCTTACGACCATACGGTCGTAGAAAAGCTTGCGGCCAAAGTGTGGTCGTAAAAGAGCTTACGACCATGCGGTCGTACAAAAGCTTACAACTATTATGTGGAACTTTTTTCTTATCGATAAGGAGTATATTGAAGGAATATGATGACATAATAATTTGAAAATTATTCTATCCTCGACACATAGCATTCTTGACCATTCTGGACCTCGGCCCCTTCATGAGCGTAGCCCTAATCCTTGCCATTGCCTATGGTTGACTCCAAACGTTACTGCACATTTAAAGATCAAGAAATCATTTTTAGGCATAAGTTATTCACAACATGACTTACGTTAGTCAAAACATACTTTATGTAACACATATGCACTGACCTGGATCAATCCAAATCAATCTATAACTCAATTTTTAAAATCCAAAAATTTTCATCTATGCCAGTACTACCACCCACCATAGGCCGATACTACCGCTCTCTGTAACTGGACCTCTCTAAAAAAAACAACTGGCAAATAAACTGCGGTACTACCGCTCTGCGGTTTGACTGCCATTGTACTACCAGTCAGGGGTATGACCACTGCGGTCATACCTATTTGGCTAAAAAATTATGAAATCGATCCAGATAAAATATAATCTTTATAAAATTAAATATCCACCCCACAAAATTTGTAACGTTCATCACAATCTCACATGTCCTTCACTTTTGCCATTCATCAATCAGAGCCTCTTTTGCGCTTTGCGCTTTGTTCAGGAAGCCATTCTGATCCCGCAGTAAGAACACCATCTCATCTTTTAATTTGTTCTTCCATATGAAAAACAGGACACGAGCTGATCAAGCCATACATTGCACATACTAATGTGATTCATGGGAGCTCTAAACCATAAACACAATCCCTAGTAGAGTGGTACGTATGTTTCTGAAAGTGATAAAGCTACATACACCCTGACATGACACAATCATGTAAGAAACTTGACAAGTATCTCCTTTACTCCTCGGTATGGACAGTGGAGTATGTACCATGGATGAAATGTTGCTGCACTTTGTTCATCAATGTACTAGACGCATCATCGCTGATGCCTTTCTTTGTGTTCAGCATGCAGGTGACTAGGTGAGGGTTTGCACGCCGAAGCGGCTGTTCCAGCAGCTGAAGGCGGCCAAGGAGGAGTACATCCGCGCGACGGTGGGCGTGTGGAAGGAGCATAGGGTGCCGCTGCCGAAGCTGGTGGAGGCGTACGCCAGGGACGCGATGCTCTCGACGGAGAGGCTGGTCGCGGTGCAGCGGTGCCTGCCGGAGAGGCTGAGGACGGCGGTTCAGAGGTTCCTGGCTCTCCTAATTTTTCGTGGCTGCATAAAGTTCGAAATCGCTATTTTAAGATGAGAAAAGAAGAGAGAAACATCTCGTGTTGGTCACTGTAGTTCCGCTGCATGTTAGATCAGATGCACACGAGTTCCCTTTGCATATCGTGAGATGGATGGGTCTCGCCTGACGTTAAACGCGTGGGACCCCACGAGCCGCGTGGGCCCCACAGCTCGTGGGGTCCCACGCGTCAGTGACTCAACGTCACTGACGTTAACGTCAGAGGATCCGTTTCCATCATGAGACCGAGAAATCGAACTAGTGTAACTGTTTTTTCAAGGGTAGAAGTATAACTGTTTTTTTAGAGGAGTAACTGTTTTTTAAGAGGAGTAGTATAACTTTTTTTTTGGAAAATGCTAGCGTCCAGACGTCCAATTCGGACACTAGCTCTGAGAGTTCGGCTGCAACATTTTTAGATCATGTTTGTAATATTTTTCGCTCATATTTGCAATATTTTTTGTCTATATTTTTGCTGCAATATTTTTATTTCGTATATGCAACATCGACTTTTGTATCACACATTTTTATTACATACGGTGATTAAAATTGTTACATATATTATCTAAGAATGTTGCATTGGAACGTACAATGCAAATACTCACATCATTTTTTTATTTATAATTGCATATATGACCGATAAATGTTGTAACATATGGATGAGAAATGTTGCAAATGAAAATACCGATATTATTCTTTGTTTTTTTATTATAAATATAGATGAAAAATATTGTAGCCGAGCGACTGGGCGCTACCATTACCCAACTTTTTTTTAAGTAGTAGTATAACTGTTTTTTTAGAGTAGTAGTATAACTGTGTAAGGTCTCTTGTAATTCCGCGCGTCAGACGGCTTAGCCCACCTTAGCTTTTGTACCCAGCCCGCTATGGTAGAACAAGGCCGAGCTTATTTCTCTCCGGCCCAGGTCCAATACGAGCCCGGAACACTGCAGATCCGACGGCTAAGATCGCGTTTGGCCCCACCTACAGGCGAATGCGTCTCTCCGAGAAGAGCGAGCGAGCGCGACGCCGAGGCGGCGGCGAAGCGGTTGGGCGCCGGGGACGAGGAAGACGACGAGGAGGAAGTGCAGCTCGCCTCCCTGCAGGTCCGATTCTTGGGGCTCTCATCTCGAGATTGGTCTGGTTCTGTTCATTCGTTAAAGATGTGATTTGTGTGCGCGCGCGCGCGCGCCCGCTGCTGCTGCTGCTCTGGGCATGCTAAACTGCTAATAGTAAAGTTGGGGTTTTTCGATTCGTCCTTGCTTTGTACTATGAGTGATGGCCTATATGGTAAGGGGTGGTTAATTTGGTATCTTCTTTACTTTTCCTACTTTTCTCTGTATTAATTAATAGGGAGGAAATAAATCTAGGATCGCATAACATAATGTTACAGAGATGAAAGATTATACACCATAGGGAGATGGTAAAATAGGTCTTCTAAGTTTCATCTGGATGCTGGTTCACTAGTTGGTGGTACAGATATTGGTAGAAGTTCAATGATGGACGAACGTGAATGAATAATAGGTGCGGGGCATCACTGGTTTGATGGAAACACATCAAAGGCATCAACCATTAGTGCTCGTGTCAGTGAATTTCTTAAGAAACTATAATAGCTTCCATTGTATCTGTTTGAATGCTGCGTGTCTCACCAAGTGAATTTTACCTTTGTATTGTACTACCCCATGTGCTTGTCTAGTTATTTTGTTACCTGTTACCATCTGAGTTTTTTTTAAAAAGATTATCTCTACTGTTTTACCACATTAAATTGTTAAAACTAATCTGTTTTCTAAGTTCGTTTATATCATTGTTATATATTTCTCTTTTCACGAATTTAATGCCTTGACACCTCAATGCCACCCGCCAGGATCTCCCAACACCAACAAAGATATGAACGAGAAACCATCTCGAGCCAGGGTGATCTAGTCGAAGATTCCTACTTAACAAGCTCAAAGAATACAAGGGACAGGACTGTGAGGTAATCCATGAGGCTGCTGCGTTTGCTGGTGAACAAATTGAACGTGATGATGGTCTCATCCTACCTCCTAACTCGAACCATGTCACCAGTTCGTTTGTGCTTGATGATCTGTATCCTCCAAACTACATTTTCCAAGTCCAAGTGCTTGCACAACGGATTGGATTCAAATGGCATGATCCAAGAAGATACAATAACGAGTGGGCTGGAAAACAGAAATACTAGCACGTCAAACCGTAATTCACAGGGAGGAATTAGATCTTTCATTGGATGGTTGGCTAAAACAGCAGTCATGGTCGTAGGTGCCGTATCTATCATGAAAGCTGCTGGTTACGAGCCTTGGAAATTGCAGGGTTTTTCAGTAAAAGAGGCAACCAGTGGAAAAGAGCAGGCCTTTCTGGGAAAGTAATGGTACTCGAAGGTGGCAGGGCTCGCTGTGTTGTAAAGGAAAGAGTTGAGATACATTTTGGACACCAACCTGGCCTCTCCAAACGCAAGTTATGGTTTGGGTTGAAACCGGCTGTTGCGAATATTTAGGATCTAGCCAGTCCGAAAGATTCTGTAGCAACTTGGCTGAGTTTTTGGGAAATGTTCTACTTGGATATTTCTTTCCGCGTTGTGTACTGAACATGCTCATCAGAATGTTCGAGCCTACGTATTACTATGCGTCTATGCCCCTGTTATAACCACCCATTTCTGGTTTATTATCGTACATTATGGTGAACTCCATCACTATGCTGCTCAATTAATACCTGCTACATCAGTTATTTTGGAGCTGTTTTTTTGGCTTGGTAGGCTGTTTGTGAGAGAGTGTATAGAGAAACAGAAATTTGTGTGCGATTTTAGCTGATATAAATGAAGTCGTTATAGTGTATATTACAACCAATTTGTAGAACTCGTTTTGAAAAGACACCTTATTTAAAAGCTAGTTATTATAGAAAATCTAAAAAACAGCTTTTTAGAAGCTAAAAGAAGATGCCTTTCATTTCATATGCTCTTCTCTCTTTGGGTCTTGTACTCTGTTCAAGCTTTCTCTTAAGGTTCTCAATTAATTTGATGGTGATTGGTGAAGGCACAAATACTAATTTTCTGCTACTGGTGTCGTGTTTATAGCAACACCTGAAGGCATCATATTAGTTGCTTGTTCAGCAACAAAAAAGGACCAGCCGGCCTGCAAGTGTACAGCAGGAATCTCAGTCCAGCACACGCTGCCGGCCTGCAAGTGTACAGCAGGTATCTCAGTCCAGCACACGTTGCCGGCCTGCAGGAACGAGTGGCAATCCACCAGATACTGAATGTTTTCTGAAGGGAAGACGGCCCTGTCGAGGAATTTGCTTGCTGTCTGCTTGCTCTGCTCCTGCTAGACTCGCTGCGTCGAGGAATGCATGCTGATGCTAGCTATGTACAGCAACAGTCTTTCTTTTTGTCTCACTCAGCCTCAAGATGCAGCAACAGCTTGATGCTTGGAATCCATCAAAGACGGTAGAGCTTTCCGAGGTTTGATTTTGGACAGCCGTTAGTCTGGTTCAGAGGAGAGATCTTCAGATCAATGGGCTACAGACTGATGACATCGGCTCAGTATTGATGACAAGCTGGGAGGAGATTCCTAATAATGCATTTACAGTTTTACAAGGCACTGCAAGGGCTTGAACATGGTAGCCTTATCTAGTGCTCTTCTGGCGATCAAACTATGAACTCGGCAACGAATAGGAAGCTCTTAGTCTAATGAAGTGTCTGTACTAGCATCTAACAAGAAGCATATATACATGTACTGATGTACTTGGAGGGTAACCGTATACCTACCAAATTGCATCATGAAGGCATCTCCAATAGTAACATATTAGCCATCGATTAGCTATTCCATATCAGCGAAGTCCTAGATGGAGGAGAGAAGACAAGGAGAGAGAAGAGAGGTCGTCATTTCTGGAGGCGATGAGCGCTTCGTGCAAACCAAGACCGAAGCGAAAGATACGTTTTGTTGTTGGAGCTGTCTTGTCGTTTCCGAACACGTTTTGTGAACCATGCATCGTCGCACCGAGAGGAAGACCTCCGTTTGCCCCTCCACAGCCAGATGTAGAGGCGTGTGGCTTGAATCTGCCCCGCGGTGGTGGGGTGTGGCCGGCACATCAAGGAAGGGGGAGACGGTGGACACGCGGTAGAGACAGTGAATCATGCCCACATCATGTGATGGCAAGGTCGTTTCGGCCAGATTCTCTTGGATCTGAACTCCGACGAGGTGGGTCCTGTTAGGAATATGCACACTTTTGTGATTATTATAATGCCTAAAATAATAATTGAATCAACATCATATGTACTAGACATATTTGTGACTATGAATAGTAACATAATCATATACTCACATATATCTATCTCATATATATGCACTAACAAGACAAAGTCTAGACCAAGAATGCTACTAACAGAAATAGACCACATGAACTATGGAGTGAATGCCATATCAAAAGCACATGCATGAAATGTGTGCACTAGAGTGATGGCGCTCTAAACCACTAAGCCGGTTGACAGAACAAGGCACTTTGTAGAGATGTTACTCTAGAAAAACAATCACTGGCGTAAGCCCAGAAACCGCTAGAGAGGTAATGGAGATATGTACAATACCCATCTTCACAAATCAGTACTCACGAAATCATGAAACCGATATGCAGGTGTTGTCGCACAAAGCCAACGCAATCCCCATCAAATGAAGCAACTAAGAGTTTACAACCATGGCCACTTACAACTGCGTTAGATCAATGATGGCAGATAGACCGCATCTGTTAGACATATTTGTGACTATGAATAGTAACATGATCATATACTCAAATATATCTATCTCATATATATGAACTAACAAGACAAAGTCTAGACCAAAAATGCTACTAAAAGAAGTAGGCATCAACATCATTGCAGGACAAATATCTAGAAAACAAGGCCTAGCCAAATCAAATAATATTCTTACAGCTTATAGAGAATTGCTCCAACGTAGTTCATGGTAGAGTCTGATCCAAGTATCGTAGCGGTCGAAACGTCCGAGTACTAAAGAGGTTGGAGATCGTACTCGTAAGAATACTAATGCAGACATACTCATAAGTCGAGTAGCAGTCGTGATCGTAAATCATGAGCAATCATGCGAACGCTTCCCAAAAACCTGATTAGTCCCAACCCATGCATGATCATGAGAGACGCCGGCTACAGAGACACTGCTCCCCACATCGATGCACACCGAAGAAGGGACGGAGAAGCCAAGGCTGCACAACACAGAGGAAGTGGGAAGGAAGGCTCTTTTCAATTTTAAGAGGAGAGATCTCCTTTATAGAGTTCGCCTCATCAGAAGAAATTGTCATCATTATTGTAATTATACTGCTTTAATCGTGGTTAATGCGTGCCATGAAGCCAATTTAAACAGTGTAATTCAAACTTTCAATTTCTAAATTGTATGCATGGTTTTGAGGTGCAAAAAAGCTACCACTCCATGGCGTGGCGAGGCGAGCGCGCGTGGGTGTGATCTTATTTTGCTTACTTCAACTAGATAAGATCAACTCTACTATAAAAATTGGTCTCCTCCTACCTAGACTAGCAATATGGTACTAAACTTCCCACCTTCCACCATACATGAGTGATCTTTTGGGGTTTTCTAGGATTTAATTTGAATATCAAATGGGCCAAGCCCAAAATCTCCAACAGGTCTGGCTGGATCTAAATACAACTGCGGTGAGCTCTGTAGGTGAGGAGCGGATGGGGGTTAGTTAACGGCGATGGAGGTGGGGGAACGACAATGAGGGATGGGAAAGGCAGCAAGCTCGTTGAGAAGAGGCGAGGGACGTGGAGGAACAACGGTGAGCTTCGCAAGTAAGGGAGAGAGGTGGAGGGGCGGCCGACGAGCTAGCTAAGGAGAGGCAGGGAAGGTGGAGGGTCGATGGTGAGCTCCGTGGGCGAGGAGTGAGGAGGGGGAGAGAGGTGGAGGGGCAACCGGCGACGAGGTATGGAGCGAGCTTGGTGGGTGGTGGACTAAGGAGAGGGAGAGAGAGTTGAGGACGAGGTATTATGCAGAGAAAAATAGTCGCATGCGATTTTTACCGGTATAACTGAACTCGTTAGAATTTATGCTATAATTTACCTATAAACCTCGTATTGAAAAATACACCATTTGAAAGTAAGCTACTGTAGCAAAAGGGGGGAACCAGAGCGCAGTCCTCCCAAACCCACCCATATGTATTGAGTGTGACACATGGGTTCAAAGGTAAAAAATTATAAAATGTTGCTAGGATTATTGTGTGAGCCATTCTTAAGAGACTAGTTGCTGAAGTAGTTATCTCTAATACTGTTGATTGATAACATAGATAGGTATAAAGATAACCTAAGAGATAAAAGGGTCTGTTTGATGTGGCTAAGGCTTATGGTTGGAAATTCTGAATTTTGTCTGTTCGTGTGAGAGAATACGGAGAGAGAGACAATCGCGTGCGGTTTTTACCGATATAAATGAAGTCAGTATAATGTGTGTTACAATAAACTATTAGACTCCATCTTAAAAATATACTTTATTTAAAAAATAGTTACTATAATAAAATCGAAGCCGTAAACTGAAACCGTAGATTCCATTTTGCCCATCAGGCCCAAATTGTTGAACGCCCCCTGAGCCGATAGCTTGAAACAATGAAACTAGCGGCCGCCAGCTACCTGTAGTTTTCCGTTTGATTTTCTGATGGTATTCACTCTTCAGCAACCGGTCAGCGAGGTCGGTTTGCAAAGCAAAGCGCCAGTTACTGCTCCTGTTAAGGTGGTGCTCATTTGGGCTTTTTTTGGTGACTTATGGCTGAAAAGCACTGTAGCTAACTGAAAAAACACTGTAGCTGACAGAGGCTTATTTAGCATAATTCAATTTTAAAACATTTAAAAATATAAAAAAATATGTTAGCCCATTACATATAATACAAACAAATATGGGAAAAAAGAAACGGCAAAAAAGCTCAACAAAAAGCCAAAAGTTCAGAAAAAGACGAAATTTATGAATAGTGAAAAATAAGCCGGAAGCTAAAAGCTGAAGCTAAAACGATCACAGCCTTCCAAGCCACCCGGCGGCAGTAAAACCGGTGAGTGGCACGAATAACGAATGCCATCCAAATCGACAACATCTGTAGCAGCTAAAATTGCAAGTGAGTATCTCTCTCTTCGTAATATGTACCGTAAACAGCTAAAATTTAAAATTTTCAGTTAAAAATCATAAGTCGCCAAGCAGACCCTATGGGGCTGTTTGGTTGCTAGCCACACTTTGCCAATAAAAATTGCCACACTTGTCTAAGTTGAGGTGTTCAAATTCTTTGCCACACCTTAGCAAGTCTAAGAGAATCTTGCCACACTTTTTTGAGTCATTGACGTGTGGGACCTAGTTTGCTAGAAGGGAATCTTGCCACAACTGTGGCTGCAACCAAACAGCTACCAAAGTTGATCAAATTTGCCTAACCTTAAGCGTGATAAACTGTGGCTGGCAACCAAACACCTCCTATACAGTGGCGGACCCAGGAAAAAATTATAGCTAGGGCGAATTCACAGTGGTGGATCCAAGAAAAAAATTAGGTAGGCTAAAATCGAAAGCGTGAAATAAACAATAGTACCCAAAAGTAAAACAATCTATGATCAAACTATGTTGCAAACACATTAATGAAAATATGTGATACGAAATAGAAACAACAATTACAATTTGCATGTTAACATATGTGGATAACGGAAGGACAATAAAAAATACCTCACTAATGAAGCTTAATCTACAATTATGGATGAGGTAAAAATATAAGTACTCTCATTTTGACAAGCTAGTTTATATATTCTACAATCTACATAAAATTTTTACAAGCTATCAAAACTAATACTCAAATACACAAATTTAAAATCTAGAAAAAATAGAATTTTACCTTTATAAAATCTCCCACCCCCGGCTCAAATGCACTGAACTGAATCAACTGATGCTCCTCAAAATCTCAAATCCCCCAGCCGGCCCACGCCCACGCCCACCGACGCCCACGCGGCGCCTGACGCCCCCGCTCCGCTCCTCAAATCCACCGACGCCCCCGGCCCCCGGGCTCCCGCCTCCCCGCCTGGCCGCCTCCCGTCCCGGGCTGCTCCCCGCCTCGGCGCCTCCCGCCTCCCGTGCTCCCCGGCGGCCCGGCCACCGCCTCCCGCCGGGCTCCCTGCCTCCCGCCTCCCGCGCTCGGCGCTCCCCGGCGGCCCGACCACCGCCTCCCGGGCTCCCGCCTCCCGCGCTCCCCGGCGGCCCGGCCGCCGCCTCCCGCCGGCCGCCGGCTCCGCCTGGGCGCCGCCGCCGAGCCTTCCTCAGTTCCTCCGCCTCTGCCGCAGTGCCGCCTGGGATTAAGGTTAGCGTCGGCGTTTTCTTCTACTCTTCGACTTGTGTTGGCCCGTGCTGCTAGTTATCTCTTGCTTTGTTGGGCCGTGTGTTTATTGGATTTTTGTAATGGACTTGGGCCTTGTCTTCTGGCAAGATGTGCACAGCAGCACAGGGGGTGGGGGCCTGGGGGGCGTGTGCTTCCGCCGGGGGGCTCCGGCCGGCGAGGAGCTCGGGCGGCCGCCCGGCCTCGCCCGAAGGGCAGGTCCGCCCCTGCTCCTATATATGCATCGTCTGTTGGCCGCAGCCTAAGCCTGTAGCACGGCATGGGCGGCTGGCTTGAAATTGAATTGAATGCGCCGATCGAGCTGACAAGTTCGCTGTGGGCGATTGAATGGCCCAAATCAGTCCACACGAGCCGTCGGAGAGCGCACACTGTCTCTCGAGTCTCAGGTACTACGCACCCGTATGCGTGCGCGTCAATGTAGGTAGCATTGCCTTTTCTGCGGACGGACAGGTGATGGTGTGACTTCACCGCTGACGCAGGGCAAGCTAGCAGACAGGAATGCATCTCACCGGTGCAGCCTCGTAAAAGTGCAAAGCTAGCGCGCGTGAATGGCCTTTTTGCTTTGATCGAGCGCTTTTTTTTGCTGACGCTTTTTTTTTTTTGCTTTGGTCGAGCGCGTGAATGGGCAGCAGATTATAGAGATACTGGTGTGAATGATGTATATAATTTTAGGTTTGAAAAATTATTTATAGAATTCATTTTAAAAAATTAATCTATTTATTTTGATTTTTTGAAGAAAGCTGGGTTTTTTGGATTTAAAATTGAAATATGCTTGTACTGTCTACAGTAACTAGCTTTTAAATGATGTGTTTTTTTAAGATAGAGTCAATAGAAAAATTATAGTAAAAAATGTACTGAATTCGGCTGTATCGATCAAAATCTCATACGATTATTTTTCTCTCGTACCATCTCTCGTAAACAGCTAGAATTCAAATACAGTCATAAGCCATAAGCTCAAAAGAATCAACCTCAAAAATCCAAAACAGAGGCATGGCCGTACCTGCAGCTTACCTGCACCAGCCAACGATCACGACGTTAGCTGCAGCTTTGCTGTAGTGCAGAGACGAACAAAATGCATCCATGCATGCACAAAGCGAACAAGCAAATGCGGCTAGCTGATGCTTTGGAGGAGACGACGACGGTAGATCACGAGAAGCGTACGCTGATCTTTCAGTCTGCCAGAAAAAAATATTGGTACGGCGCACTTACCATAGCTACTGCTCCATTTATCCAAATGCCTGTAGCACTAGCCATTTCTGATGGAGAATTCATTATCTGAAACGGACCAGTGTATGTATGTGCAATGAGAAGTGTTTTGGTGTCTTTTCTATCTAATAAAAATAACACTAATATCAAAATATATAAAAAGATAAATAAATATATATCCACAGTTTTGTCATGTATGCATGTGTAATGAGCAGTGTTTTCGTGCTTTTCTGTTTAACAAAAATAACATTAATCTTAAAGCAATAACAAGATAAGTAATATCTATCCACTGTTTATAGTGCTTTAAAAATTATGCAAATCACTTTTAAAAAAATATATAAATAATATCTATCTACTATTTCTTGTAGTTTAAAAATTATAGGAATCTGGTATCTCCTACGTGTAACTGAAAAGAAACAAATGATACACCACAATGGCATGCATGCATGACACGGCGTCGGACCATATAGTGAATTAGTGATGTTCATCCTACATGCAGACTAGATTCAGTAATTTGAAAAGAAGTGCAAGCTCCAAAGATAAGACGAGCCAACACCGGGCTAATTCATATTGTCTTTTAATTTTAACTTTAGTTCATAAATAATAATAACTTATAAAGAATCTTATAGAGAAGAAGATATACATATATGATTTTGGTCAATATAAATAAAGTTACTATAATATATACTACAATTCACTTAGTAGAGTCTGTCTCGAAAAAACATTGTGTCTAAAAGTTAGGTACCAAAGAAAAGTTGTTTATTGTAGAAAAAGAGCTTTTCGAAGCTAATATGATGAAAGACACAGATAGGCAGACAATTGTCAGGAGCCGGAGATTTCTTTTTTGTATTCACATTTTCAAACACCAACTCAGCTAACACGAACAAAATCCCTACAAATTACAGGCGCCAATCTCCGCATCAAACCACCGTGTGTCAAAACGACCAACTCGACCTGTTCTCCGTCCGTTCGATCGGAATCCGACGACGGCCACACACCGAATGGCTCCAATTCGTCCAAGCTTTGACGATCGATTCCGCGAACGGCATTCGCTCACTCACTCATGTCGCATTCGGGAATGGCGCTCAAATCCGGCGCGAACCGCTGCTGCCGCCTCCTAATCCCACCCCTGCGCGCCACCGGCCGCCTCTTTCCGGTCTCCTCCTCCTTCTCCGGCGGGGCGAAGACGAGCGGCGCCACAGCCCCGCGCCTCCGTCGGCCGTCGGCAGAGTTGGCCTCCGCAGCCTTGATGATGGCTGCGGACGCCTTGACGGCGAGCGCGGCGACCTCCTCGAGGCGGAGTCCATGGCGGCGGACCTCGGCGGGGAGGACGAAGTAGATCTCCCCCGGGCGGAGCTCCTCAGCGGCGCCCACGGCCGCGACGGGCCCCTCGAACCCCATCGCGTAGGCGTCGCAGAGGAACCACCCGGCCTCCCCGGCTACGGAGTCCTCCAGCACCCGCGCCGCGGTGGCGGGGCGCGGGTACTGTCGCAGCTCCCCCGTGGGCAGCAGCACCATCGCCGTAGACGCAACCAGCCACTCGGCCGCCACCGGCGCGCCGCTCGACAAGCAGAGCCCCATGCTAAGTACTGCTGCGTTTGCTTGTGGCTTGCTCGATTTGATTAGGGTTTTTCCGGTTTTTGCTGTTCCTGTGTTTGTTTGTGTGCTTGGGGGAGGCAAGAGAGAATGGGATTGCGGAAGTAGGAGTGGGAGGGAGGGAGGCCTTATATAGAGGGGAGTAGACGACGTAGAGAAGGGAAGGGAAGAGTTGATTCTTTTCTCTCTTTTTTTTCTTTTACGAGTTGGTTGACAGAAGAGTGGATTCTTTTCTCTTTTTTTTTCTTTTACGAGTTGGTTGACTTCACCAACTTGTAAAAGAAAAGAAAAAAATAGCACTATTGGTCACGGAAATATTAGATTTAGGGTCTGTTTGGATCCCATGGGCTAACAACTAGTTGCTAATTTTTAGTCCTTGTGGATCCAGACAGAAGGGTTAATGAGTGGGCTAAAGTTTAGTCAAAGCCCCAACTAGTTGGCCAAACCCAGCTAATGAGGGCTAAAGGACCAGCAAGATGGAAAAAAGACGCTGATACCCACACCAACCTTCCCAGACCGCCATGCATAGGGGTATAACAGACTTTGTACTGAGATAGTAGTACTTATTAGTCCTTGGATTCAAACAGGACTGGGCTAATCTTTAACCAACTAACTACTAGTCAGTTAACAATTAGTTCTAACTAATAACTAGTCTAGTCCATCCAAACAGCCTTTAGCCTTCAAAGCACCATAATTTCACTTAGGGGTGAAAACGGATCGGATTCGGACGGATATTGCTTAAACCGTATCCTAACCCACATTTTTTCTCCGGATTCGGAGTCGAATACGGTAAGACCGGATACAAATACGAATTCGGAATATTCGGAGTTTCGAATATGGTACCGTCGGGACGGATATGTAACGGATTCGGCTCGGAAACGGATAATATAGGCGGATAATATTAATACGGATGATTACAGTTCCAAAACCTTTGAACATGATGTAACTTGAAATGAACTAATGATGCCAATCATTAATCTCTTTGAACATGATGTTGAACATAATGCAACATTTAAGCTGTCATTCTAAAACAACATCCCAATTGCACTCCAAGAAAGTAACTGCAGTATATAATTTCCGGAAAACCAGGAAGTTGAATAATATCTTGGTTGCTACTGTATTCTATATATCTATAGAAGAGACACCGACACACAGTGATCAAAAACAGACAAAACGCGAGATCAGCTATAAAGGATGCCTCTACGCATGTTGAAGTGTCTGTTGACATAGTGCTTAGCATTATTTATCTTCCAGATTGGTATATAAATGTGTTCAGCTGCAGCTATCCCACAAATTTTGGGTGTTATTACAAGGCAAAGATGCAAAAAAGCGTACCTGAATTCCATCAGGCAAATTCATAGAAGAAAGCATCAAAACAGCATCTTGGCTAAAATTTATCTCCAACCTCCAGCGTTTAGGAGCAATCTTGAGAAACAAAAATCAACACAGTAATTGATATTGGTCTGAAATGGAATGCATTGTTTGCATGGATGCTGAACTGGCAGGACCATAAAGTAAATAATACTGAATTCTCACAATAACAACATTACTATAAAAACAACCAGATTTACCTACATATTCTGATCACTCAGATGGACATGTATCCAATATTAATTATCATTAATAGTTGCGGACATTATCATCAGCAATATGTAATCCTCCTAATAAGGAACTTGAGCAAATTCTTTCAGTGACATTCCACATGACATAAGTTGAAATGTTAACAGTTTGACACAGGTAAAATAAAATTGAGGCAACTACTGCTTATAGATAAAGCACCGGCCGATCATGCTCCTTTGCAAAATAGTGGGTGCAAATGGCTACAGAATTGGAGGAGGGGCACTCACCTTGTCTGGAACATTGCTACCACAATTATTAAGATCCTTCTCTCGAGTCAAAGCATCCTGCAAACAAGTCACCATATCAGTACAGATGGACAGCAAACAACAAACTAATCAAGTGAAAGCAATGCTGACCTCATCGCCGGAGACACTGTCATGCTCATTCAGGTCACTGCCATTTGCTCCAACATCATTGTCGGCATCATCCTACAATCACACACAGCTTTATAGTTTCATGGACACTACAGCACACTCAAATCAACCACCTCAATAAAGACTCACAATCTTCAAATCCTTGTCATCTGTGTCCACTTCCTTAGCCTGAGGCATGCCCGAATTCCCAGCAGGATCACTCACAGGCTCCGAAGAGGCATCATCATCATCTTCTTCAAAAGGAGTATTTGACCTGAAAACCGTAGTGAAGGAAAATAACGTCAAACGGCAATTACGGTATTATTTGCATAACCTCAAAAAACAACCGGACAACTGACTTCTTGAGAATCTCCAGCTTATTAAGGCGGATCTTCTCCAGGACTGACGAGATGGGTTTGTAAACTGGCTGTGCAATCGGCTTAAACGACGCGCTCCTTGTCTCTACAAAGAACAAAAGTAATAAGAAGCAGTTAGAAAAAAAAAACACTAAATCTCACACGTATCAGTTCCAATCACGCAAACGGTTGAAGCGTTACAAGTGTATACCTCGCAGCAGCCTCTGCGACTCAGCGTGGATCGATTTAAGCTGCACCCTCCTCTCCTGCGCACACAAACCCACACCACCCATCAACAAAATCTACCGCGATTCAACAGACTGTTTCTTCTCAGACTGTTTCTTCCCTCGGGGAGTTTTTTGCTATTTTAGTACCCTCGAAAGCGGGCTTCTCTAAAATAGTATCCATACCGCGGGCTTCTCTAAAACGGTACTGTTAATGATCTATCTACTCTATAATAGTACTCCACTTTATTTTCTTTTTCTTTTCTGATTTTTACTCCCTAAACTACCTAAAGTACCCCTCTTAATTGGATTTCGATCTAATCAAATCGTTTCAAACGATTTTGTTTCAGCCCGCCCTGTTCACATTCCATTTCCGATCGAATCGCGGGCGGTGATGCAGTACAAGGGGCGCAAGGCGCGGTGCCCGCTCGTCGTCATCTGCCCGCTCAAGCTGCAGCTCGTCGACCCGGAGGTCGCCGCCACCGCGTTCCAGAGGACCAAGTGCACCATCCTCAGGCCAAAAAAGTCCGGATGCTAATTGCTGATGATTAGCTAGGGTTAATTTTTCTGCTTTATAACTACGGAGATCTTTAGTGCAGTAGTATTAGCATCATTTCTTTCTTTCTTGGTAGAGATTGCTGTTGTGTATGCTTGGAAGATTACATTTGGGAGTATGGGTTGGGAATTAGTTGGATTTGCAACAATTCAGTGTGAGTGAGATTCTCTGTGATTGATGTGCTGTTCTGAATTTCTGATGATTTGTCCAGACTTTAGGACTGAACAGGGCGGGCTGGAACAAAATCGTTTGAAACGATTTGATTAGATCGAAATCCAATTAAGAGGGGTACTTTAGGTAGTTTAGAGAGTAAAAATCAGAAAATAAAAAGAAAATAAAGTGGAGTACTATTATGGAGTAGATAGATCATTAACAGTACCGTTTTAGAGAAGCCCACGGTATAGGTACTATTTTAGAGAAACCCACTTTCGAGGGTACTAAAATAGCAAAAAACTCTCCCTCGGGCCGACTCCTTGAGAGCATCCTCCTTCTTCCTCCTCTTGCTCCTCTTCCCCTTCACCTCCACCTCCATTTCGCCGCCGCCTTCGCTCTCGTCCATGTCGAGCCGCCTCTTCGCCGACTTCTCCCTGCGCAGCTCCTCGATGAGCCCTCCCCCCAGCATCTCCTCCTCATCCTCATCATCCACCCCTTCGATCGGCGCGCCCAGCGGGTCCCACCCCAAAGCGTTGCCGGTCTCCGAGAACAGCGGGTCGAGCCCGTCATCCTCCTCCTCCTCCTCCTCCTCCTCCTTCTCGGCGGTGTTGGTAGGCGGCAGCGGCGAGGAACTGGGGTTAGGAGGAGAGGATAGTAGTGAGGCCAGAGCATTCGCATCTGATGGCGGCGGCGGCGGAGAGTGATAAGGGGGAGGAGACGTGTACGGGGCTAGGGTTTCCTCGTCGGGTGAAGGCTGCTGCGGCGGTTTGGCGAGGAGGGGAGGCGGCGGGGGAGGTGGGGAGGACAAGGAGGTCCGCCTCGTCGAATGGCTCCGTGTCCATGGCGCCGCCTAGGGCTCTCGGCTTGGCGGGGTCAGCGAATTGGGGGGAGGAGCCGACTCCCGAGGAGGGGAAGGAAAGTGGATCGGAACGGTGGATTTCAGAGCGGGGAGGCAGTGGGAAGGAAGGCGCAGCCGCGCGGGAGAAGTATGTAAATTTTTTGCCGAGGCGCCGACTGCCGAGCGCGGAGCGTCCGGAACTTCGGATACCTAATCGGTTTTCATTCGGATAATATCCGATAATCCGAATACCGAAGGGATTCGGTCGGATATCAGTAAAACCGAATCCGCTACCGAATCCGTTTACAAATATCCGTATCCGAATCCGAATCCGACCGGATACTAAACCATTTTACCGAATTTGCTACCAGTCGGATTCGGTACCGGATCGGTCGGGAAAAACCCGACCCGTTTTCACCGCTAATTTCACTTGTAGCTATTTTTGACCAAAATTCGTTGCGGGAGAGCATGACAGGCTGGCGTACCTGGCTGCGTGGACTCGCGGATTCTTTTCTCTCTTTTTTTTCTTTTACTGTTACGAGTATGTATGTATGTATATTTGTACGTGGTGAATACGTGGGCGCGCTGACCCCTACCTGCGTGCGCCAGTGTAAAAATCGGCGTGGCTTAAACTGAGCTGAGCAGTAATCGCGCGTGCGCCGTGTCGGGTAACCGCGCTACATACCCGTAATGGTCCACAGAGGTGATACTCCAGATCAAGCGAGCTCGTAATACTGCTACTTTTAGCAGTAAAATTAAAACTGCAACCACCAGGCCTGATGTGATGCGTATGGATCATGAGGCCTTAGTTCTAAAAGCTGTTTTTCGGTTTTTCTACAGTAACTAACTTTTAAATAAAGTATTTTTTCAAGATAAAATTTACTAGTTAATTGTAATACATACTTTGCTGACTTCATTTATATTGGCAAAAATCGCACGTGAGTTTCTGTTACTCTTTAATCTCTCATACAAACAGCCTAAAAATCACAAGCCGCAGCCAAAAAGAACAGACCCTGATATTACTCACTGATAAAAATACTCCTCATATCAGCAGCGACGGTAGTCCGTTAATGTATTTTATTGTGTAATTTTTTGTAAATTTATCCCTTATAAATTTGGCTCGAAAATTTGTTGAGTGTGCTGGTTACAATGATTTTTGCATGTAGCAAACGACATTAAAAAATTACAAAATTTTTTGTGGAGCACTCCAATGCAGTGGACACAATTTTGTAATTTTTCTGAAATTTTGTGCACTCTAAATTTGCCATATTAATTCATGTTAGTGTAATCATAATTAGCGACATGTGATACTCGTTTAGTTTATCCTTTAAATTGTGATCTGCAGAGCCACCATGTGGTGGCCATATTTAAATTGTAATTAAGTGCACTGTGTAAGGATCGTTAAAAAATTATAATTTTTGGAGCTCATTTGCTATATTAAAAAATTCCTATAAATAGTCTACTTTAAATGAATTCTTGAGTGAAATTCATAATGGATAAAAATGTTTTAAAAAAATACAATCAAATATGCTATGTCGGGGGACTTCACATAAAATTTTGTAATTTTTAAAGCTCATTTGCTATACCTAAAAATTCATACAAGCAGTGCACACAAACGAACTCCCTAATTAGAATTAGATTAGTGCTAATTACCCTAGCTAAGCGGTCGTGCTGCAGAGGCTTGCCGCATGGTGACCGTCGTCCTCACGTTGCCTCACGGCTACTGTGCAGCACCGCCCAGTGTGCCCCCCTCGGGGCTGCCGCGCGGTGCCCGTGCGGTAGAGTGCCATTTTTTGTAAATACTGTACAATGACTATCATTTTTATAAATACGAGTCTAAAATACGCTAAAACGGCCAAAAACTCACGGGAATGGACATACATGCACATGTACACAATGTTTCCACTCCTTTCTTCCTATCGGTAAATTGGAGTACATCATAAATATGGCAAAATGAGAGTAACACACAATGTTAAGGCCTGTCTAGGACGAAGGAATTTCATACAGTTTGTTCTACTTTATATACGAAGTTCTTCTCGTAGAGGTAGTGATAGGTACATTGGTACAACATAAAAAAAACGAAAAAAAAAACAGCATACTTTGATAAGGTTTCTCTCTCTCTCTGGGGTTATGATCGGTTAGCTCGGCTACTCTGTCCATTTTCAAATATATGCGAATTTAAGACGCGCTTAATTAGACACGGTGGAACCAGGAATTTGGAAGAGCCGAAGCAAAATTACAAGATCAATCTCTACGAGAGCATCCATAGCTGCCGCCGTTCGGAGCAAACAACTGGGGTACAAGGATGAAACGACCCACATCGTTAATTAACTCTAAATAACGAATTAAGACGTTAAGTATGATTAATTATGTACAAGGAGTAGATCCATGTGAACATCCGGGCGTTCCGGCACGCGTTCCTTGTGTGTGTATATATATGTCTATTCTTTTTAATTTTTAAAAGTTATTTTTCAGCTTTTTTAAGTAACTAACTTTTAAACGGAGTATCTTTTTAAGATAGAGTCTACTAGTTAATTATAGTGCATACTGTACCGACTTTATTTATATCGGTAATTAAAAACTACACGTGAGTTTCTGTCACTCTGTAATCTCTCACACAAACAGTTCAAAAACCACAAGCCATAAGCTTCAACCAAAAAACAGACCCTATATCGCGAGGTCGATGATTGCACACCAAGCGACCAATCAATCAATTAATCGGATTCGATCGGTCGGTCGTATACATGATCATCTCAATCGCATGGCCGGCGGGCACTTTCGGTACGTTTTCGCATGCAGCTTCCGTGAACGTGCGTTCGTTCCACGGGCGGGCGTATATTAAAGATGGAGGGCGTACGTGCAGATGCATGGATACGGCCGACCGGAGCCGGTCTGGGGATCTCCGGCCGTTCACGCATAGATACTGCGGTCCTGATAACTCGGCTTCGGTTTCTGACTTCTGACTTATTTTTTACTATTCATAAGTTTCGTCTTTTTCTAAACTTTTGGCTTTTTGTTGAGCTTTTTTGCCGGTTCTTTTTTCCCCGTATTTGTTTGTATTATACGTAATGGCTAACATATTTTTTATTTTAAAATTTTTTAAATTTAATTATGCTAAATAAGCTTCTGTCAGCTACAGTGTTTTCAGCCATAAGCCACGAGCTTTTCAGCCAAACCGATCACCACCTGCGTGTGTGTGTATATCTCTTCGATCCTGTCCTCTAGTCAACCGCGCGCCTAGCTAAGGCCAGTCTCAGTGGGAGTTTCATCTGCATTTAATAGGCTGCCACATTTTCATCTGCATTTAATAGGCTGCCACATAGGCATTTTTGATGATATGGCAACATTTTTAAGAAGAGAGAGAAGAAGTGAGTTTCATCTAGATGAAACTCTCTTGGCACGATTACCAACTCTATATGAGTCATGAAATTAAATGTCTATAAAACAATAGAATGAAACTATGCATTGAGGATTGATGTTTCATCCATATTTCATTTCATTTTACATGATGTGGCAGTCTTGGAAACAATACCATAAAACTCTCCACTGAGAATGGCCTAAGAGCACTCCTAACGAGATAATGTAAGTGATGCCCACCGTATGTCAAGTAGAATTGATACTGAAGTAGGAAAAAAAATTAAAGAGAGATAGAAGTACTATATCACGAAAGATATTATTTGAGCACGAAATCCAATCAACAAGTTAAGAGAGGGAAGTGAGTAGAGAGGGGGGAGAGATGGGAGGAGGAAGGATATAACATGTGGGTTCAGGGCTGTGAAAGTATTAATTGGTATTTTCTATGTATTTGTGCCAAGATATGAATGGTTGAACGGATTGTATCTATGAGTGAAAATGGATCGAATATGGGTTGGATAGTGTCCAAAGCATATTTGTATCTGTATTTTTTTCTCAGATTCAAATATGAACCGAACAAACGTTGGATACGAATATGAACGGACAAATGTTGGATACAAATTTGAATAGAATATCTACTCAATTCGGTCAGATCCAGATATATTCATAACTTATGTAGTATGAAGATATTAACGACATTTTATTCTCGTACTACCACACTTAATCATTCTAATTTATTTACTTCACCTAAAGAAACAAGAATTCACGTTAAATTTAAAAAAACTTATCTAACTAATTAGTTATATTGTAATAAATTATGCATATTGCTTCGTCGAATACGAATACGGATACAGATAGTCCGGTAAAATAATATTTTAGATTGTAAAAGTTTATACTATATTCGTATCTATATTTTTTATGCGAATTCGAATACAAATAGGATAGAAATTGTTAATCGGATAGAAAAATCTATACCATATTTACATTCTATCAAATACAGTAACTTAATAATATGAATAATTAGTATTTACTTTTCACTCTGAGTAGTATCTAGTGTTACATGCGGAGCAGTCAAGATTCCCTCCTACCCGACCCGATGTATACGTACGTACGTTGCTGAACATACATACGGATGATTGCGCATCGAGGCAGAATAAATAATATATGTACAAGTTGTAACTAGAACGTGCAGGGTACATCGAATTCGCAGCATTGAATCAACATTAATACATACATACATACATACATACATACATACATACATACATACATACATATGTATGTATGTATATATATGTGTGTGTATAAGACATTAAAATAGGGCATCATGATGTTTCGCCACTAAGTCTCTCTGTCTTTAGATTATTTTTAGATACGTGTAAGTATAATAATTTATAATATATCAGATAAACTCGTTAACATTCATTAATTTAAAAGGCATAAATTTAGAAAAAAAGTTATTAATTTAACAAGCTGCATCAATCATAAATAGTATCCCTGTCATTTATACATCATCGAGAATCGAAGGCCGTAGCTTTCGTCTTGTTTGTTTTTGGGGGAGAAGAACCGTGCTGCATAAGTACGTACGTGGCCAAGCTAAACCGTACCAAACAGTGGAGTATTATAAAGCACAACAATTAATTAAAGGAGAAACCTCTGCCTAATTATTTAGGGCCTGTTTAGTTGTTTGCATAAGTTGATACATGCTGTATGAGCGTGGTCAGGCTGAGGAGGGAAGCTCCTCAGTCGCGTTCCTCCTCAGCCTGACTCCAGTTGTTTTTTTCATTCACTCGTGCAGGCTTTCTTCTCTCTGCAACCAACTAAATACCATCTCCCTGCATGCGCTGGTGCGAGTCACCCACATACAGGTAACCAAACAGGCTGGGTCGCACGTTACGCATTCCTCACTGAACGATGATTAGACTAATTGTTAATTGGTGCCTAATTTGGTACACCTTTCTCCTTGTGGAATCACACAGACAAATGCTGGTGGAGCAGCACGTACACACCTGCAAGTTAGCTCTCAAAGTAGCACGATTCCCGAGGTTAATTTGCATCATGCATGTTAAAACAACCGTGCCCTCTAGTTCCATCTACCGCTGTGATATCAAGTACAAACGTGTTACATGCCGGCACATGACTAGTAGTAGCAATAACATTGGGGTGCTCATTTGGCCTCATTTGATATTGTTTGAACTTTTTTTTTATTATTATAACTGATGCTAACTTGTTTTAGTATAATTAAATTTAAAAATAAATAAAAAATAGGTTATATCATCATAGACAATGCAAAGAAACAAAGGGGGGAAAAAGAAAAATTCAAAACCTAAAAAACAAAAAAAATAAAATTAAGAAATTATAAGCTAAAAACTTAAGCTTATAATAAGGTGATAAGATGATAAGATTAAGCAGATGAGGTTGGAGCAAAGCAAAGCATGGTCTAGATCAGGTGCACTGCTTTGGTTAGATTCGGAGGGATCGAAGAGAACCAATCTGTGGCTGTAGCCTGTAGGGCAGGGCTTTCCAAGAACCAGCGTGACCTAATTCTGCACTCCATATTGCTAGCTAGTCTTTTAGCAATAATACTAACTTACACCAGCGCTAGCTGCTCCGTGGATGAAAAAAGAGTTGATAATTCGTAGAGGCTTTTGTAGATAAATAAAAGCAAAGGGGTTTTCTTAAAAATTGTGAGGTTTTGTCTTGTAAAAGAGGGCCTTTCGAAAAAAATGCAGGGGTCTTTTTGTAAGAAATAAGGTAGCATATGGATACTGAGCGATGAACAGTAGTATCAGGTATAGTGGTTAGCATTAGAGTCCAACTGTTAATTTGATTGCTCAATGGAAATGCATTCTTGCATGGTTAAGATTGAAGAGTTGCACAGATGTTGGTTTGTTACTCTGCTTAACAGTAACAGGAAAGAGAAATCAGTATGTGTACAGTTTTCGGTTTGTCGAGAAGAGTACATTGAAGGCGCTGATGGCTGATGGAATGAGGCCTGAGCAGCAGCGCTTAATAGTAGCAGCAACAGCCAGCAAGTTGAGGCTTGAGAGGGTACCTGTAGTTGGACAAGCAGCGAAGGCTGAACTCCTCAAGAGGCATGCAATCAGGGGCGGGAATTAGAACAAAATTGACTGGAATTCACCGTTTCACTATACATATAATTATATGTATAATTTTACCCTCCATTTGTAGCGAAGGAGGTGGGTATTCCAATTTTTAAAAATCCAAATTGAAACCTACAATTTAACAAAAATGTACCAATAACCATAACATTCAAATCCTAACTCATAAATTTAGTCCATTTACTTCAAGAAATCGAGAGAAATTTAACAATACCTTATGTTGATTAAGGACTTAATTCATGTCACTAAGTGCTCGGTGAGATAATTGACGGGTGATAATGACCACGAGACGTGGTGACTAGCGGCTTGGAGCCTATAGGCCTCCAGGCTCTGGCAACTGGTGGCTAAGAGCATGCGACCAAGTGAGAGAGTGGTTTTGCTTTCGCATAGGGCATGACAGAGGAAGGAGGAAACATTCTGAAACTCCATGTGCTGGGGGGCAACAAGTACCACTGCTAGCTTAAGGTTCAAGGCGACGATTAAATAAGGTTAACCAGACTGTTCAGGGGCTTCCGTTAATGTGTGGTCCGTCTGATAGTGGGAGGGAGCCCTTACGACTAGGAAGATTCCTTCAAACGCTAGCTTGCTTCCTGTGGAGCTCTTCCGCCGGAGGAGATTCTTGAGGGAGGCTGCCGGCCTTGGGCCTCTTGGCTCGCTAGTCACGCGCACATGCAGGTGGGGTGCAATCCATGTGAGTCACCTGCCTCCAAGCACCGCCGGTGCCGCGGCTAGCCGGAGCTCGGCCTCCTCGCCGAGGGGATGGGTGGAGCTAGCCGAGCGAGGAAGGTGCAAAGGAGTGTGAGATGAAGTAACCCACAAGTCTTATCAAACGGATACGAGAGACCCGTAGTGGTTGGTATTCGATTCTCCGACCGCTCCGGTCGGTATTCTGTGCTCCGACAACAGGAGGGGTCTCACTTCACAGTGGCGGATCTAGGATTACACTATGTCCTAAACTGAATTTGTTGAAAGAATAGGTACTAAGAATAACATAGGCTGAATTATATGATTTATACCCCGAGTTGAGCTGAAATTATCTAGATTATACACTAGCTAGTAATTGTTCACGTCCCAAATTGAAACCTGTGTTGCCATGGGCTCAGCCATGCCGTACCTCGCTAGAGCGCCGTTGCATCCCAACCATCTCTTGCACACTTCCACCTACCGGAGGCCTCCAGGAGCTCCGGTCGCCGCCTCCG
This sequence comes from Dendrocalamus latiflorus, assembly GCA_017311315.1. Lineage (NCBI taxonomy): Eukaryota > Viridiplantae > Streptophyta > Magnoliopsida > Poales > Poaceae > Dendrocalamus > Dendrocalamus latiflorus. Next base: position 34,562,912 of record CM029629.1, read on the forward strand.
CCACCCACCATGTCGTCCTCGCCACCTCCGACCGTTGCGAGGCCTCGAAGAAGAGAGGTACGACTACATGAGTTGATGTTCCAAGTCTATATGCACAGGGGCGGATCCAGGACAAAATCTGAGAGGGGGCACAATAATACACATAGTATGCTGAATTGTTCTCATTCATAATTTTAGCATGAGTGAGGGCCTTTTAGTTGGGCTGAGTGGGGGCACTAGCATTAAATCTTGGGCTATATACCTGAGTTCCTGCGAATTGAGTGGCGGCCTGGGCCCTCACTGCACAACAATACACATAGTATGCTGAATTGTTCTCATTCATAATTTTACCATGAGTGAGGACCTTTTAGTTGGGCTGAGTGGGGGCACTAGCATTAAATCTTGGGCTATATATCTAAGTTCCTGCGAATTGAGTGGCGGCCTGGGCCCTCACTCCCCCCTCTTTGGGTCCGCCCCTGTATATGCATGCTCTCTATCTCTCCTCATAGTTTCTTCGTGATCTAGGTGTGCGTTTGTGTTACACATCAAAAGTAGATAATCAAATGAACGGGTGATATGAATTTAACATGAAAAATTATTACAAAAAAAAATCACGAACACATGAAGATGGAAAATCAACATACGAGAGATATTATAAATACGAAAAACTTTGGATCATGTGCAGTTTCTCCGCCGCGTTGAAGAGAGGAGCGGCAAGATCGGTGGCGTAGATCTGAATTTTTCGCCCTTTCCTTGCGACCTAGCAACCACTCTTATTATATCATATCAAGAAATTACGTTGTAGTTAGATAAAGCACACGCCTTTATTGTAAGCAGTAGAATTATGGTGATTTGTTCAGCAAGGCCAGAAGAGTTGCCCGCAAGCTTTATCTAATTCTTCTTGAGAAGGTGCTCCATCCAGGCTTTTGTCACATTGTCAGTGTCGTTCTTAATTCAACTGGAGAATGATCATTCCAAGCCTAAAGTCACCAGGCCTTGTCGTCTCCATCTTAGCTTAGCAGCTGCCTCATCAACTAGATCGACTGATTAATGGCTGCAGGTGAAATGGAACAGGATGAGGCTGCCACTTGGGCAACCATGTTCAAGTCAAACAAACCGAACCGCATAGATTCATGCGCAGAGGGTAAGAAAGAACAGAGCCATGAAAATGTAACGCCCCCGTTTCCAGGGGCGCGTACGGACACAGCATTCCACAACTATTCACGCATGAACAGTTATGGAACGTCGCGCAAGAGTATACCATTGCATGCTTACAACAAAAGTCCAGCATATATTTGACATAAGGATTAACATCCAGGTTTTCACAGCGGGGCGTGCAAGCCCAAAGTATATTTACATTATAAAAGACTTCCCGAATCCGCTTCGAGCGCGGCGGAGACCTACAGCCAAGGGTCCTCGTCGAAGAAAAGATCCTCCGGGACTTCTTCAACGGGGAGACCTTCTCCTTCGTCTTGATCCTCTAAAGATTAAATTAAGCAAGCCGTGAGCCAATCAACCGGCTCAGCAAATCCCAAAGGGATCTTAACTTACTACATGTACGGAACTTCAAGGAAGGGAATATATTTGGTTTATTATCTTTGAGTGGATGCAGTTTTATTTGCAATCATTTTAGAAGAGGGACCCAAAACTACTCCTCAAGATCTCAGGGGTTTTCAACAAGAGTTCATTAACCAACCTAAACAAGTTAAAGCATGTACAAAACTACTTAAGCTTTGCTGCTGGAATCACCCAAGTGACACAGCTCCAATAACCGGGAGCACGGCGTATTCGAATACCATTTATTTGACTCTGCAGAGTTTGCTCAGCTTTACCCACACGATCCCTTAACTCCCGCTAAAGAGTTAAGAAAGCCAGGTCGTTTCACTGCTCAACTCTTTATATAGGCTCTACCCGGTAGAATTCACTCGGGTCTGGCTCGCTCACTCACACACACACAAAGAAAAGAAAACGGTGCCGCTTCCAGTGAACTCTACCGTTGTTAGGCACCCAATCACGGCTTGCCTAACCTCACTGCTAAACCTCCTCCACCGCCACACCTGTAGAGTTTCAATCGAGTTGAGCAGCTACTAGACAAGTGTTGACAAGTCAACTCCTGTGGTTTGAGCGGGTTCTACGACGTTTGCTCAGCATAAGGGTTTCAGTCCTTAATTTCACATGGTCCGCAACCTCACCAGGCCCGCGACCCAACCTAGGGTAAGCGGTGGGCGAAAACCGTCTAGCGGCGCACCTCAACCCCACTCACCCTACTCCAAACCTAGGGTAAGAGATGGGCGAAAACCGTCTCGCGGCGCACCACTATCCCCTTACCCTACCCTGTGCCCGCAAGCACTCTCCGCTCTAGGGCACGGTGTCCCATACCACCCTACCCTAGAGTCGGGTTTGCAAATTCTATTGGCCCGCAGCCACAGCCTTATCAGTGTAAGATTTTGCATGATAATATCAATATCCTACAATTATCTAGAATAACAGATAATTAATTCTAGGGTTTCAATGGCATGGCTACAAATTTAACAGGGCATTTAGCGGTGGTAGGTCTAACTATATCACATGTCGTTCTAAACATTTTATTTTATTTCAAACTAACATTTCACAACTAGCTTAATGCAAATAGCATATTAACATAAATAAACATCATGGGTTTCAATATGATCAAAGGATTTGGGACTTGCCGTCAATCCGAATGATTTCCGCTAGCTCGAACGAAGAACCTCCTGGCTCCTGGGGCTGCAACTGAACTTCAGGAGACTCCGACACTAGCGCAAACATACAAACAAATTAAATCCAGCTTGAGACTAATCAAGCGAGGGAAAATAAACTATTTAAAAAGGAGTAAATTGCATAAATCTCCAATTGAGGAATTTTAGGAATTTATTTGGGATGGATCTGTGGAAATGGAGGTCACCAATGGGTCTGGAATATTATTTGGAGCAAGGTGGTGAAATTTGGGAATTTTTGGGATTTTCTGTGATTTTCTAGGATTTATTTGGATTTTCTGGGATTTTAGAAATTGATAAATCACTGAAAAACGACTATGAACAGTGCTTGGGCCGGCCCATGCTACAGTGCGGCCCGGCTGGGATTTTCGAACGCGCGCGCGCGCACGCGGGAGCAGAGCGGGCCGGGGAGAGCGGCCTAGTCCACCGCGCGTCCGGGCGGCCTGGATGGCCGACGCGTGGTGCGGTCGGACGGAGTGGATGGCGAGGGAGCGGGCGACGATCGGACGGTCCAGACGAGATGGCAACGATCGGCGCGGGCGGCTGAGATGAGACGGGCAAAGCGGTACGGTGGGGAGATCCGACGGAGGGGAGGGGCGGTGTTTATGAGGATCGGACGGCGGAGGGGATGGCTTGATCTGGCGGCTGAGGTTAGGCGGCAACGGTGGGATCGGGCGGTGGAGGCGAGGCCACGTCGGTCGTCGTCTACCTCCAGCCGAGCGGGGCGACAGCGAAGTGGGGATGGCGGGACTGCGGTGCTCCGGCGACGGCGAAGGTCCCCAGTGACCGGGGAGGGCTCCACCGGCTAGAGCTTGCTTCGGGGAGTCCATTTTAGGGTCTTGGAGGGCGAGGGGAACAATGGAGAAGGCGGGGAGCAGAAGGGGAAGATTCGGGGCCCAAGCGGCGAGAGAGACCGCCGGCGGCGAGATAGCCCAATCGGTTGCGGCTACACAGAGAGGGGGTCATGGAGCTCACATTGGGAGTGGCGGCAGGAGCTGGGAGGCGGCGAGGAGAGCTGGCCACGGGGAGCTGGTTCGGTTGGCGGAGGAGCTGCGGTGACGGCGCTCCACGGGCGAGTACCTGGCCAATCAAAGTTACCAGCGTGATCAGCACACTGAGGAGGAGCTCAGGGCGAAAGTAATTGGGGAATGGGGGAGGGGAGCGAAAAATCCGCTTTACGGGGTCGCCGGCGCAGGGGAAGACGACGGCGGAGCCTCGGGCAGTGGGGCTCCAATCGGCGGCTCTGGGAGGTGGCTGGGAGCAGTGGGAAGCGAACGGGGGTGCTGGGGGTGTTCGGGAGGCAAAGGAGGAAGAGGGAGCCGGAAGGGGGTATTTGTACCCGAGCGGAGGGAAGAGCTCATTCGGGGAGAAGGCAACGGGCGGGGGCGCCGAGTCAACCCGAGTGACGGGGGCAGTTGGGGAAGCGTCTCCTCCGCGAGACGGGGCGGTGACCGGGCGCTGAGCGGCCGTAATGGCGAGGTGACAGTACGGGCGGGGGTGGAGCTGCGGCATGGGAGGGGAGTGCGTCCGCGCACGGTGGAAGTGACGGGCGGGGACTGCCAGGTGGGGTCGGACGCAGAGGAATGGCGCCGCGTGGCGCGAAGGCTCTGCGGCGGTCGGGACAGCGCGGCGGGGCAGGAGCGAGGAGCGGCGGGCGGAGGGCGTCCGCGCGCGGGTGAGAGAGAGGGCGGCCGCTGCCAGGCGGGGCCAGGCGTAGAGGAGCGGCGACGCGTGGCGCGGGAGCGCCCACGGTTTCGGACCGCGGAGGTCGGGACGGCGCGGGCGCGAGGAGGGGATCCGAGGGCGGCGCTGTCCGCGCGAGGGGAGGCGGGCGCGAGGCGCAGCGCGCAGCGCTCCGCGCGTGCGCGAGGCAAAGGCGGAAAGGGGCCGGGGCGCCAACGGGCGAAGGGCGCGGAGGGAGGCGCTGGGCGCGGGGAAAGGCGGAATCGGGGCGGCGCCAACGCGAGAGAAGAGCGGGAGGCGCCGGGGAGGAGAGGAGGCGGGAAAGGAGAAGGCGCCAACGTGAGGGAGAAGGCGCCAGGCCGAAAAGGGAAAGCGGCGGCGGGGAAAACTTTCCCAAAAAGGAAAGTTTTCAAAAATCACTCAAAAATACAGCAAAAATTAAGGAAATTTTTGTTTGAAATTTTGGGGCTTTTCAGAAAATATCTTCAATTCCAAGGGGATGTGTCGAGCATGAACTGAGCAATGTGGATCATGTGCAGTTTCTCCGCCGCGTTGAAGAGAGGAGCGGCAAGATCGGTGGCGTAGATCTGAATTTTTCGCCCTTTCCTTGCGACCTAGCAACCACTGTTATTATATCATATCAAGAAATTACGTTGTAGTTAGATAAAGCACACGCCTTTATTGTAAGCAGTAGAATTATGGTGATTTGTTCAGCAAGGCCAGAAGAGTTGCCCGCAAGCTTTATCTAATTCTTCCACTGCACTCTGCAAAATCTGATATTCTGGTTTCTGAGTTGCCTCTCTGTCGTCTCAAGTATTTGTAGTGGTTCTTCAGCATATGTGCAGTCATCTTGCAGTTCAATATTTGACAAAGGCACTTCATCTGTCGGTTGGCGTAGACACTCTCGAAGTTGGGATACGTGGAACACGTTGTGGATTCTCGACAAGTTGGGCGGAAGCTGCACTTGATGAGCTACTTCCCCAACTCTTCCAATTATTTGGAACGGTCCCACATATCTTGGTGCTAGTTTGCCTTTGACTTGAAATCTCTTAACTATCTTGAATGGGGTGACTTTGATGTACACATAGTCTCCAACTTTGAAGCTCAAATCTTTCCTGCGGTTATCTGCATAGTTCTTCTGTCGGTCTTGTGCCATCTTCAGTCTGTCTCTGACAATCCTGATATGTGCTTCTGCATCTTGAGCAGTCTGGGGCCAATAAGTTGTCGTTCTCCTGTTTCTGTCCAATTCAATGGGGTCCTGCATTTTCTGCCATAAAGTGCTTCAACCGGTGCCATTTGGATGCAGGCTTGATAGCTGTTGTTGTATGAGAACTGAGCAAACGGTAAGCAAGTGTTCCATGCTACACCATACCCGATTGCACACGCTCTCAACATATCTTCCAAAATCTGGTTGGTTCTCTCTGTCTATCCATCTGTCTGTGGGTGATATGCTGAACTGAAATTCAAATCGGTGCTCATTGCTTCATGTAATTTCTCCCAGAACTTAGATGTAAATTGTGCTCCTCTATCTGACACAATTTTCTTCGGAACTCCATGTAGAATCACAATTCTTGTCAAGTATAACTCAGCAAGTTTATCTTTCCCATAAGTTTGCTTGATCGGGAGGAAATGAGCCACTTTGGTCAATCTATCGACAATGACCCAAATAGCATCATATCCCTCGCGAGTCTTGGGAAGTCCAGTAATGAAATCCATGCCGATACTGTCCCATTTCCATTCGGGTATTGGCAAAGGTTGCAACAACCCCGATGGTTTCTGGTGGTCTATCTTGATCTGCTGGCAGACATCACATTTAGCTACATACTCTGTCACTTCCTTCTTCATCTGGTTCCACCAATACTTCTTCAAATCTTGGTACATCTTAGTACCTCCTGGGTGAATTGAGAATTGTGACGAATGGGCTTCAGACAAGATTAACTCTCTTAGTTCCTTCTTGTCGGGTATGCAATAACGACCACGGAAGGTGAGGATTCCATGCTCATCCATTGCATACTCTGCTGACTCTTCTCCTTGAATATCCTTTTTCAGTTTTTAAATCTCTTCATCTTCATCTTGTGCTGCTTTGATCTGATCTGTCAACAATGGTTGAAGTTCTAACGCTGCCATACTGCCTTGTTCAGTGATTACCAAATTCAGTCGTAGTATATTTCTTTGCAACTCTGGTGGGTACTCTGTTGTGCTGACTTTGCTTGGACGAGCCTTACGGTAAGGGCATCGGTAACTACATTTGCCTTGCCTGGGTGATACTAAAGCTCAACCTCATAGTTTTTAATTAATTCCAGCCAAAAGCTGCATTTATCAAATTTTGCATATAACTTATGCTCTCTCAATCTGGTCAATACCATATGCAAATGTTGTTTGTGCTCTTCTTCATTCTTGGAGTATATCAGGATATCATCAATAAAAACAATTACGAATCGATCCAATTGGTCCATATGCACCAGGTTCATAAGATTCATGAAATAAGCTGGCGCATTAGTTAAACCAAAAGGAACGACCGTGAACTCAAATAATCCGTATCTGGTGATGAAGGCTGTCTTCTCTCGATCTTGCTCTCGGATCTTGAGTTGATGATAACCCGAGCGCAAGTCGATTTTGGAGAATACTTTGGCTCCTTTAAGTTGATCAAATAGGTCATCAATTCTTGGGGCAATATTTGTTCTTGATCGTGACAGCATTCAAACCTCCGTAATCAACACATATCCTTAATTCTCCATTCTTCTTTTTCACAAATAGGACTGGGGCTGACCAAGGTGAAACACTTGGTCGAATGAATTCTTTTTCCAATAGTTCATCCAACTGCTTTTTCAGCTCCTTTAACTCACTAGCTGATATTCTATACTGGTGTTTGGCAATTGGCTTGGTACCAGGCACCAATTCTATTGCAAGTTCCACTTGCCTGTCTGGGGGTCTTCCTGGCAATTCTTCTGGGAATACATCAGGGTACTCTTGCACCACTGGTACTTGGTCAGGCATCGCTGTTATCATGTCGATCATACGCTTCTTTGCATCTTTCAAAACTTCTCGGTCTGTTTTCACTATCACTCTCTGACCTTCAGAATTGACCAATGACACGGTCTTGATCTCACAGTCTACCTTGCCTTTGTTCTTGGCCAACCAGTTCATGCCCAAAATGGCATCTAATCCTGACATGTCTAACTGCAACAAATCTGCTCTGAAGTCTACCCCTTGGATTTTTATATTGAGCCCACTACACCCGCTGTGGGACTCCATTCTAATCCCAGGGATTTCAACCACATAAGTTCTTGGCAATGAATCAGAAGGCAACTGATTTCTTGAAGCAAAACTCTTCGAAATAAATGCATGTGTTGCACCAAGATCAAACAAAACCAATGCAGGTATGGAGTTGATTGGGAACATACCAGCAATGATATCGCTAGCTCCTGCTGCGTCCTCTGCCGACACATGGTTAACCCTCGCATAGAAGGTGGATCTGGTACGGCCTCTACCTCTGCCTGCGGATGTGAAGTTTGCTGTTCCTGCGGGTGATTGAGGTCTGTCTGCCTTGATCTGCAGATAACCTCCCTTGGGAGTGCTAGGGCCTGACTGTGACTTCGTCTCCTGCTGCTGCTGATTTTGGAATTCGAGTTTTGCAACAGCTGAGGGCAAACTCCTTCTGGGACATTGATCTCTGTAGTGTCCAACCTCTCCACAATGGAAACAAGCATCTGTCCTTCGCGGACAGCTGCTAGCAAGATGCTTCCCACCGCAGGTGGGGCATTTGACAGCCGAAGGTAAAGGAGAGTTGTATTGCTGAGACTGTCCGGACTGAGTCTTCGGTAGCTTCACATACTGTCGGGAGAATTGGGATCGAAATGAGGATGATCCCGAGGTCTTGCTCCGCTGAGCAATGTGCGAAAAAGACTGAGATTTGTGCACTGCCTTACGTTTCCTGTAATCTTCCATTTCACCTCGTGCCTCTTCGGAGTTAATGAGACTATCTACCATTTCATGCAGGTCTTTGAACTTCATAGCTGAGATATGAAATTTCAAAGACTGTTGTAGTCCTACTCGGAATTTACTCATCTTCTTTTCTTCATTGTCAACATCCTCTGGGGCGAATCTGGAAAGATGGTTGAACTGATGTAGATACTCCATGACTGTACGTCCTCCTTGCTTAAGCGTTAAAAATTCTCGACGCTTAGCTTCCATGATGCCATCTGGTATATGAGCCTTGCGGAAGGCCTTTAAAAAGTCTTCCCAACTAATTTCTCTGTTCTGTAGGGTACGTTGGTAGTTGATCCACCACGTAGCTGCAGCACCCTGCAACTGGTGGGATGCGTATAATACCTTCTCTTTGTCATCACATTGTGCTGTTTGAAGCTTTCTCTCCACGTCCACAAGCCAATCCTCAGCTACCATGGGGTCAGCGGAGGTGGAGAAGACCGGTGGACGTGTCTTCAGAAAATCCGTCCATCGGGCGGAAATTGGAGAACCATCCCGAGGAACATTGCTTCCATCTTGAATTCCCGGAGATCTGGCTGCTATCTGTTCAAGAAGTCTGGCATGCTGGTCTAACACTTGTAAGATGTTCTGTTCTCCCTGGTAACGATTCTGCTCCAACATTGCTATCACACTGGCGAGTGTCGCTTGATCTGTGGCAGGTGCACCCTGCCTGTTGGTCTGACCACTCTGCTCTGCCGGATCCATCTGTTGATTGGGAACTTGAAGTCAGCTTTGCAGCGGCTTTGGCAATCAAGAGGGGATAAGTAAGACATCGAATTTTCAAGGTAAGTATAGGGCAAAAGAGGTAAGAACGAGAGCGAAAGGGGACAGGAGAAGGCTTTGAACACAGGGGGATTACGGATAATTAAGCAAACAACATACAAGATAATGAACATAAATTTATATTATGCAAGTGGTACACAAACCACTTAGGGTTCATGAATACACCTGCTTTACATTACAAAGAAACACCACTACCACTCAGGGTCAGTCTAATCTAGCGAACAATCGCTACTCCTCCAACTACCGAGGAACGAAATTTTGAAGTTAGACAAGTAAAGCAGTAAACATTTTGCGAAAGTAAAACTTAAGCCGAAGTAAACTAAGATAGATAAGGTAGCAATAAGAGAGGAAAAAAGACACAATTAAACCTTATATTTTTCGTAAACTGTTTTTATGGCTTAAATTAAGTTTTGCGATAAAATCGCTTCCTAGTTTGCCTTAGGTCTCAACTTACGGTCAAAGAGCCTGCTCTGATACCACTTCTTGTAACGCCCCCGTTTCCAGGGGCGCGTACGGACACGGCATTCCGCAACTATTCACGCATGAACAGTTATGGAACGTCGCGCAAGAGTATACCATTGCATGCTTACAACAAAAGTCCAGCATATATTTGACATAAGGATTAACATCCAAGTTTTCACAGCGGGGCGTGCAAGCCCAAAGTATATTTACATTATAAAAGACTTCCCGAATCCGCTTCGAGCGCGGCGGAGACCTACAGCCAAGGGTCCTCGTCGAAGAAAAGATCCTCCGGGACTTCTTCAACGGGGAGACCTTCTCCTTCGTCTTGATCCTCTAAAGATTAAATTAAGCAAGCCGTGAGCCAATCAACCGGCTCAGCAAATCCCAAAGGGATCTTAACTTACTACATGTACGGAACTTCAAGGAAGGGAATATATTTGGTTTATTATCTTTGAGTGGATGCAGTTTTATTTGCAATCATTTTAGAAGAGGGACCCAAAACTACTCCTCAAGATCTCAGGGGTTTTCAACAAGAGTTCATTAACCAACCTAAACAAGTTAAAGCATGTACAAAACTACTTAAGCTTTGCTGCTGGAATCACCCAAGTGACACAACTCCAATAACCGGGAGCACGGCGTATTCGAATACCATTTATTTGACTCTGCAGAGTTTGCTCAGCTTTACCCACACGATCCCTTAACTCCCGCTAAAGAGTTAAGAAAGCCAGGTCGTTTCACTGCTCAACTCTTTATATAGGCTCTACCCGGTAGAATTCACTCGGGTCTGGCTCGCTCACACACACACACACAAAGAAAAGAAAACGGTGCCGCTTCCAGTGAACTCTACCGTTGTTAGGCACCCAATCACGGCTTGCCTAACCTCACTGCTAAACCTCCTCCACCGCCACACCTGTAGAGTTTCAATCGAGTTGAGCAGCTACTAGACAAGTGTTGACAAGTCAACTTCTGTGGTTTGAGCGGGTTCTACGACGTTTGCTCAGCATAAGGGTTTCAGTCCTTAATTTCACATGGTCCGCAACCTCACCAGGCCCGCGACCCAACCTAGGGTAAGCGGTGGGCGAAAACCGTCTAGCGGCGCACCTCAACCCCACTCACCCTACTCCAAACCTAGGGTAAGAGATGGGCGAAAACCGTCTCGCGGCGCACCACTATCCCCTTACCCTACCCTGTGCCCGCAAGCACTCTCCGCTCTAGGGCACGGTGTCCCATACCACCCTACCCTAGAGTCGGGTTTGCAAATTCTATTGGCCCGCAGCCACAGCCTTATCAGTGTAAGATTTTGCATGATAATATCAATATCCTACAATTATCTAGAATAACAGATAATTAATTCTAGGGTTTCAATGGCATGGCTACAAATTTAACAGGGCATTTAGCGGTGGTAGGTCTAACTATATCACATGTCGTTCTAAACATTTTATTTTATTTCAAACTAACATTTCACAACTAGCTTAATGCAAATAGCATATTAACATAAATAAACAGCATGGGTTTCAATATGATCAAAGGATTTGGGACTTGCCGTCAATCCGAATGATTTCCGCTAGCTCGAACGAAGAACCTCCTGGCTCCTGGGGCTGCAACTGAACTTCAGGAGACTCCGACACTAGCGCAAACATACAAACAAATTAAATCCAGCTTGAGACTAATCAAGCGAGGGAAAATAAACTATTTAAAAAGGAGTAAATTGCATAAATCTCCAATTGAGGAATTTTAGGAATTTATTTGGGATGGATCTGTGGAAATGGAGGTCACCAATGGGTCTGGAATATTATTTGGAGCAAGGTGGTGAAATTTGGGAATTTTTGGGATTTTCTGTGATTTTCTAGGATTTATTTGGATTTTCTGGGATTTTAGAAATTGATAAATCACTGAAAAACGACTATGAACAGTGCTCGGGCCGGCCCATGCTACAGTGCGGCCCGGCTGGGATTTTCGAACGCGCGCGCGCGCACGCGGGAGCAGAGCGGGCCGGGGAGAGCGGCCCAGTCCACCGCGCGTCCGGGCGGCCTGGATGGCCGACGCGTGGTGCGGTCGGACGGAGTGGATGGCGAGGGAGCGGGCGACGATCGGACGGTCCAGACGAGATGGCAACGATCGGCGCGGGCGGCTGAGATGAGACGGGCAAAGCGGTACGGTGGGGAGATCCGACGGAGGGGAGGGGCGGTGTTTATGAGGATCGGACGGCGGAGGGGATGGCTTGATCTGGCGGCTGAGGTTAGACGGCAACGGTGGGATCGGGCGGTGGAGGCGAGGCCACGTCGGTCGTCGTCTACCTCCAGCCGAGCGGGGCGACAGCGAAGTGGGGATGGCGGGACTGCGGTGCTCCGGCGACGGCGAAGGTCCCCAGTGACCGGGGAGGGCTCCACCGGCTAGAGCTTGCTTCGGGGAGTCCATTTTAGGGTCTTGGAGGGCGAGGGGAACAATGGAGAAGGCGGGGAGCAGAAGGGGAAGATTCGGGGCCCAAGCGGCGAGAGAGACCGCCGGCGGCGAGATAGCCCAATCGGTTGCGGCTACACAGAGAGGGGGTCATGGAGCTCACATTGGGAGTGGCGGCAGGAGCTGGGAGGCGGCGAGGAGAGCTGGCCACGGGGAGCTGGTTCGGTTGGCGGAGGAGCTGCGGTGACGGCGCTCCACGGGCGAGTACCTGGCCAATCAAAGTTACCAGCGTGATCAGCACACTGAGGAGGAGCTCAGGGCGAAAGTAATTGGGGAATGGGGGAGGGGAGCGGAAAATCCGCTTTACGGGGTCGCCGGCGCAGGGGAAGACGACGGCGGAGCCTCGGGCAGTGGGGCTCCAATCGGCGGCTCTGGGAGGTGGCTGGGAGCAGTGGGAAGCGAACGGGGGTGCTGGGGGTGTTCGGGAGGCAAAGGAGGAAGAGGGAGCCGGAAGGGGGTATTTGTACCCGAGCGGAGGGAGGAGCTCATTCGGGGAGAAGGCAACGGGCGGGGGCGCCGAGTCAACCCGAGTGACGGGGGCAGTTGGGGAAGCGTCTCCTCCGCGAGACGGGGCGGTGACCGGGCGCTGAGCGGCCGTAATGGCGAGGTGACAGTACGGGCGGGGGTGGAGCTGCGGCATGGGAGGGGAGTGCGTCCGCGCACGGTGGAAGTGACGGGCGGGGACTGCCAGGTGGGGTCGGACGCAGAGGAATGGCGCCGCGTGGCGCGAAGTCTCTGCGGCAGTCGGGACAGCGCGGCGGGGCAGGAGCGAGGAGCGGCGGGCGGAGGGCGTCCGCGCGCGGGTGAGAGAGAGGGCGGCCGCTGCCAGGCGGGGCCAGGCGTAGAGGAGCGGCGACGCGTGGCGCGGGAGCGCCCACGGTTTCGGACCGCGGAGGTCGGGACGGCGCGGGCGCGAGGAGGGGATCCGAGGGCGGCGCTGTCCGCGCGAGGGGAGGCGGGCGAGAGGCGCAGCGCGCAGCGCTCCGCGCGTGCGCGAGGCAAAGGCGGAAAGGGGCCGGGGCGCCAACGGGCGAAGGGCGCGGAGGGAGGCGCTGGGCGCGGGGAAAGGCGGAATCGGGGCGGCGCCAACGCGAGAGAAGAGCGGGAGGCGCCGGGGAGGAGAGGAGGCGGGAAAGGAGAAGGCGCCAACGTGAGGGAGAAGGCGCCAGGCCGAAAAAGGAAAGCGGCGGCGGGGAAAACTTTCCCAAAAAGGAAAGTTTTCAAAAATCACTCAAAAATGCAGCAAAAATTAAGGAAATTTTTGTTTGAAATTTTGGGGCTTTTCAGAAAATATCTTCAATTCCAAGGGGATGTGTCGAGCATGAACTGAGCAATGTGGATCATGTGCAGTTTCTCCGCCGCGTTGAGGAGAGGAGCGGCAAGATCGGTGGCGTAGATCTGAATTTTTCGCCCTTTCCTTGCGACCTAGCAACCACTGTTATTATATCATATCAAGAAATTACGTTGTAGTTAGATAAAGCACACGCCTTTATTGTAAGCAGTAGAATTATGGTGATTTGTTCAGCAAGGCCAGAAGAGTTGCCCGCAAGCTTTATCTAATTCTTCTTGAGAAGGTGCTCCATCCAGGCTTTTGTCACATTGTCAGTGTCGTTCTTAATTCAACTGGAGAATGATCATTCCAAGCCTTAAGTCACCAAGCCTTGTCGTCTCCATCTTAGCTTAGCAGCTGCCTCATCAACTAGATCGACTGATTAATATCTGCAGGTGAAATGGAACAGGATGAGACTGCCACTTGGGCAACCATGTTCAAGTCAAACAAATCGAACCGCATAGATTCATGCGCAGAGGGTAAGAAAGAACAGAGCCATGAAAATATCTTCAATTCCAAGTGGATGTGTCGAGCATGAACTGAACAATAGCCCAAATAAGCTGACATATAAACCTTTGAACATATTTCTCGAATTCACGATCACGAAGAATTTGACAAGATGCCAACAGCCAGCAACAGCAGACTAGTCGACGAATTTGTAAATCTGCCAGGTATTATCGCCATGTGGATCATTAGTACGTTACTGTGTCCTTCCTGGCCATGGCAATTATCCACTAGCACTATCTGAAAAAAAAAACCATTCGTAAAGATTTACAGTTTGTTAAGGAGAAACGCTAGGGGAGTGCCTACAAATTAGCCAAACAAGCCAAAAACACCATAAGAAATTGGCTAATGATTTGCCAGTGTGATTCCAAAGGTTAGAATTTAGAAAGGCATACTGGGTTCTGGGATGTGAGCACAATAATAGATCAACAACTTCCTAGGCATATCTTGCCAATTTAACGATTGGTCTTTAACAAGTTGAGCCTAGCCAAACATTGGTAGGAGCAACTTGGTGCCTGCCACCTTCCAATGGCATATCCTACTCAATTTCTCGAGCGTAGATCAGACATCATGGTCGATATTTTTCTTTATGCCTCAAAACCGAGAAGAACAGAGGCCGGCGCGCTCCACGCGCCGGTCTCCGACGAGTACACGCACGCCGATGCGACCCCGTCCACGTAGGAGCACGCGGCGGCCACGAGGAAGGGCCCCCCCATGGCAGTCGCGGTGTTCGCAGCCGTTGCCCGCGGCGGCGCAGAGCACCGTCGCGTTGAAGTGGAAGTGCGGGACATCGGGCTTGCGAAGTCCCCACTGGCCGGCGGTCATGGGGTCCCAGACGATGAGCCCCATGGGTTTCTCTTCCTCTACCCCGGAGAGAAGAGTGTGTAAGAGGACGCGGCCGTGGCGGGAGTCGAGGGCGTACCAGTTCCAGCGGCCGGCGTCGCGCGGGCGGAACGCGGAGGTAGGGACGAAGACGGCGAGGTGCTCGTTGGACTATAAAAGCCAATAAGTCCAAGCAAAATAGAAGGCAAAAGTTATTTCCTCCCCCTCTTCTTTTTCTTTGCCACGTTATGAATATTTTAATGCCGAGCTGCGTGTTGCAGTATTGCGTAGCTAACTACGACTGCTCACGGCCGGATATATATATCCATTGCAACTTAGCAGCTGCTCCATCAGCTAAAATGCAGAGTGGATACAGTTGCAAAGGAACAATAATATTTCAGGATAAAGAATGCAGATAAAGGAACAACTTAGCTTGTTTAACCTTTTCTTTTAGAACCTAGTTTTTTTAAAAAAACTTTTTAGCACTGGTGGTTTTGAATTTTGGACCTATTTGGACTCCTATACATCCGAAATTCCAATTTTGGACCCCTAACGCAAAAAATTCCATTTTTAGACCCCTTACCACCGCGCGATTGCGAGGCGCTGCCACGTACCCCCGGTCGTGCGGTGTGGTACCGCACGACCGCACTGTTCACGGGTCGTGCGGTACCACACCGCATGACCCCTCGCCGACCGCACCACTTCCTCACCGAGCGCACGTCAAAATAATGGCCATGCAAACAACCTACAGACGTGTGTGCAAACGGCTGTCAAAAAATGTGCTTTCGGCGGACTGAGTTTGACTCCACTACGACGTGCGCTCGGTGAACACGCAGGGAATCTGGTCGTGCGGTCGGTCGGCAGGACATGCGGTCGTCCGGGTGGGTCATGCGCTCGGCCAGCGGAGACGTGCGCTCACGGGGTCGGTCGTGCGCTCGGAGACGCGGACGCGGGGTGAGCGAGGAGGTCGTGCGGTGTGGTACCGCACGACCCGTGAACAGTGCGGTCGTGCGGTACCACACCGCACGACCGGGGGTACGTGGCAGCGCCTCGCAATCGCGCGGTGGTAAGGGGTTCAAAAATGGAATTTTTTGCGTTAGAGGTCCAAAATTGGAATTTCGGATGTATAGGGGTCCAAATAGGTCCAAAATTCGGTGGTTTTACCTTGGAATGTGCTCGTTTCATGTTTGGACACACGTTTCTTCTGGTTAACGGAAGTCTGACCATGCCAGGTGCAGACATGCGGCAGACGCATGTCGTGAACAATTGAACATTCATCAAGTGGCACACACTAGACTTACTGCCAATCCAACTCGGAATAATTACCATTTATCCCGTTAACACGTAAAATCATTGCCCAACACAGATTAGAGTACCACACTTTTTTTTTTCAAGCTGTCGATCATAATAATGATCAAGAGCCTGGCTCAGCTGCAGCACAAGAGATGGCTGACACAATCACTTATAATTGCGGGGAACTGAAGAACAAATCAACAAACAGACATGGATCGATCATGAAAGGAAAAGGACATTTAGAAAAAGCACACATCAGCCACCAGGAACTGTAACACTTAATAAACTTATCGCAAATTTAAGCTACTACAAGATAGAGCCCTGGAAGAGTCGAGGGCTCATGCAATTCCTAAACAATTAACAGCTCCCACAAAATGGGCACGCAGCAGTTTACATCAGGCAAAACCAGACCAAATAGGCAGCTAACAGGTTCCAGCAAGTTACTAACAGGTGGTAGGGCTAACGAAAATGTACTCTACTTCGATACAGAATCATCGCCATCTGGTGTAGTGGGATGACCATCTGAGTTGCCGCTGCTACCGCCTTTCACAGATGGTGAATCCTCTGCAAGTCTCTTAGGAGAAGGTTCAGCTGAGATCGGCTTGATATTAGCTCGTTTGATGCCTCTGCCTACAACCCCTAGGTCGGTTACAGTGCTTCCAGTACTTCCGGTTGTTGCTGCTGTAGACATAGTTGAGGAATCAAAGCCGTTGCTTGATACAGCCATCTGTGAAGAAGTCAAAGATGCAGCTGTTGGCACGGCATTGGCAACATTCTGCTCACCACTTACCCTTGAGGCAATCCTCTTCATAATCTCATCTATAGCAGAGCTTGGGGTTGACATTGCTTGCTCCAGGTCTTCATGCTGAATCCAAACAATTCACAGATGTCATTTGTTCCTTAAATGCAAGAAAAATTGTCCCCTTTTTTCCTATGGTACTAGGTTAATGAAGAAAGACAAGTTGGCAACATGAAGGTGCATTCGGAAGAACAATATATAGTTTATTTACCTTCTTCTCGAGCTCAGTCAATATGCCAGTAAGCAACTCTATCTCATCTTCTAGAGCGGATTTTTCTGAGCCTCCTTCAACAGCAGATGCATTGCTATCTTTACCAGCCAACAATGCATCCTTGGCATTTTTTAGGTTCTGTATACGTGACTTGCACAATGAAATAGCCTTTGCACAATAAGGGACTGCATCTCCAATCTTGGACACCAGCTCGAAGACCAAACATATGCGGAAGTTTCTAGGACTGAGTTAGGGCAATTAACAAAGAAAGAGCAACCGAAATATGCAAGATAGCAGCATTATCTAACTGGCTTTTTCTATGGTAACCACAGTTCATCCCTACGTGTACACTAGGATACGCATTTACATAAATGAAAGTACCTATCCAAGATTTAACACAAATAAACTGAAATTATATGTAGATAATCAAATGCAAAGCACCATTTAAGCCACCCAAGTCTTCAGTTTAACCGACTAAAATGTGCCGTTAAATCCCCAGAGATACGCCCCAAGAAGGATGAAGCACCACAGAACTTGGGTCGCAAATATGCTTCTTTATTCTATTACATGACAATTGAACACTGTAATTACTAAACAAGGAGGATACAGTTCGACAATTCGACGATGGTCAGGTTCAACCAAATGCTCCAAGATGGCTAAAGCTTTAAAGTAGTCACCAAGTGAGTTGTCTATGTCCTCTGAAAATCAAATGTGGGGCCATGAATACCAAGATTAAAGGCAGGAGAGTCATTAAGATAATTGAGACTACCTCTTTCCATGGAGGCTTCAGCCAGAGCAGAAAAGATTTTTACTTTCTCCATAGTGTTATCTGGGCTCTTCTCAACTATTGCCCTTGCAATGTCCAACATTTTCCAGGCCAGATCCAAATCAGAATCATCTTCATCTCCTGCCATCTCATCATCATCCTTGTCACTGTCATCGTTCCCATCCTCCTGATCTTTGCCATTTGTGTTTTCACCTAATCAATGACTATATCAGTGTTTACAACGGCACAAAGAAAAGCAGATCGAATATGACCATCAATTATTATAGCACTGAACTATTTGTTAAAAAAAAAGCACTCGCAAACAGCAAGCAATTAGATGCATATAAATGCGTAAATTATCCAACTCAATAAGTACAAGGTGATCATTGAACAACCAGTTGATGAATTTCAAAGAAGATTAGTTACTAGTTAGAATTCTGATGGAGATGTGAGACAACAATTATTTACATTATTGCATAGCTTTTACAGCACATAATTGAAAAAAAAAGACCATGTATGTTTGCAAGAGCTAGCCCAATGCAAGTACACTGGTTAGACAGCTAATTGCAAGGGAAACAAATGAAGCCAGTGCTTCAGAGATCCATATCTGTTTAATCTGGCATTGCCATTACAAATGCACAAGTAAGTTAGACAGCTAATCGCAAGCGAAACAAATGAAGCCAGTGCTTCAGATGTCCATATCTGTTTAATCTGGCATTGCCATTACAAATGCACAAGTAAGAATGGCAGGGAAAAATAGAAACCTTGAAGGCAAATAGCTGACATATCACATATGGCACCAGACACCCGTTCAAAATATGTTCAGCCTATAAAAAAACTTTTGTATGAGCAATCAAAGCCTTTTTTCTGTTGTCCCCAAAATAATCTACCATCTATAGCACAAAATTCCACTGCACCTTAAGAACAATTAACAAGATCACTTTGATGAAATGATATCCCATGGAATGATGTGAGAATTCAATAAATAAGTCTGGACACTTCCAGGTTTCAAACGAGACTATTACTTTGCAAATGCAGGAGAGCATTACTGAATAGCAGTTTATTCTGTATCCTCTTTAGCAGGTGAAGAGAAAAGGTCACAATCCGTAGAATGTTATCAACTATATAGGCTAATAGGAACGTCTTTCAGTGAATATGACTGTATGGGTGGGGGTAGAGGAATAACCATATACCTTCTTCAGTGTCACCTTTATCCGAAGATGGAGCATCCTCATCATTGCTAACAGAGGCCTTTGAGCTTCCACTATCATATTTGCTGCTTGCACTCTTCGCTGATTCTTCCTTTGGTGCACTCTTGGGAACATTGCCCAAAGGATCAGTCTCCTCCTGAGCTTTGTATAGCAAGGCACATCCATATTTGTAATACGTGCTAGCACACTCTGGGGCAAGTTCTCCATAATGTGCAACCCTAGGTGACATCGAAGGTGTAAATTTGTCAGTGACAACAAAGGCGTTAATGTCATAGCTAGCATAAGGCATCACTTCGTTGATTGCCCCGCTTCTTAATGTTGTCTAGGTCATGTCTCGGGTGTGTGTGGTCGTTTGTTCTTTTTTAGAGGCGCTTTTGTAGCTTCCCCCCAGGCGTGAGTGAGTGTGTGTCTTGGTGTTTGTTGGCTTGTTGTTCTTTTGTTGGGGCTCTTTCCCCCCCCCCCCCCCCCCCCCCCCCCCCCTTTTTTCTTCTTAATATAAAGATACGCAGCTCTCCTGCGTGTTCGAGAAAAAAAATAGCTAGCATAAGGCCAACGAGAGGTAATGTAAACAGAGATAGAACATCACATTCGAAACCGACTGCTACACTAATTTCATTAACAGTGTCGGTAATACAAGGTCCTAGCTATGTTCACTGTTGATTTACTTCCACAACAACTCGCCAGTGCTTGCACAGATTATGAATTACAATTTTAAGTAGCACATAAATAAACTGTACCGCGATTAAATATTTACAACTAGCCAGTAGTGGAGAAGCATATACACGTATTTCTCAAATATTGTAACACCCGTCCATGATGTAGTTGCACTTTGATTTGATGATTTATCGCAATTCACACATCATGACAAGTATTGGTATCGACTAACACTAGGCTAATAGGAAAACTCAGTAATCCCTCAATACACCAACCAAGTCCATCGCGCTCGCCACTAAACACGAGAAACCTGAACACCACACTTGGTAACCACTTCGCTGTAGAACCTCTTAAACCCTACGAAACTCATGTCCCGAAGAACACATGAACACACCAGCAAATTCAAAATCTACGAGGACTGGACTAAATAGAAGTTTTTTGCCCCCACAATCCATCCGTGTGCGCGGATGCGCTTGATCCAGGCAGTGCGGAGCGGCGGGTGGAAGGGAGCAACCCTAACCTGATCTCGAGGGCGCGGCTGAGGCAGTCGACGGCGTCGACCAAGTCCCCCTCCTCGATGGCCTTGGACCCCTTGTCGAACAGCTCCCGCGCCAGCTCTAGGGTTTTCTCCTCCTCCCCGAAGCCCGCCTCCTCCTCGCTAGGGTTCGGCGGCGGCGGGTCGTGGTGCTCGTCTCGGGGCGCCTCGACGTTCTCCGAGGAGCAGGCCATGGGCGGCGGCTCTCAGCCCGGGAAGCAGCAGGCGGAGAGGGAGGGAGAAGGGAAAGCAAATGGGGAAATCTTGGGGGAGACGAAGCGCAAATTCTCGGGGGCATGTAGCGGGGTCTTGCCGCCAAGGGGTTTGGCGTCTGTGGTTTATAGGGGGTCTTGCCGCCGAGGGGTTTGGCGTCTGTGGTTTGTAGGGGGTCTTGCCGCCGATGGGTTTGGCGTCTGTACTACTGCGCAAACGTCGCGTATATTTTTTAGGGTCAGTTCAGAAAACGCAGGAATTTTACAATAAACACTTCGATTTTTTTGTCAGGATTTGGACCGTAAATTGTTGATGGATTTCGTAAGTATCAAGATGAACAGGATTCAAAGTTATGGCGAGGCAGATGCTTGACTCTCTTTTGAAAGTCAACGCAAACTGTCTTGCAGCAAGAGCTCGATCAGCATGGTAGTCAAGCCAAAACAGAACATGTCAGTCAGAGAAAGAGCCAAGCTCATATCTCGTAGCTATTTCTATTGGGATTTTCCAAACTCAATACATCCACTTCTCCGTATACCATCACTGATACATACATGGATAGATGTTAGAAATATGTTCCGTCGCGGCCGGAGGTGGTGTAGCTAGTGGCCGAAGCAGTCGACGAGGATGGAGAGAGCCGTGTCGGCGTCCAGACCCGGCGAGCCGGAGCCACCACCGGGCTCCGCAGCCGGCGACATGATGGCACCCTCGAGCTCGTTGTTTGGTGCCGATCCATCGTCGCGCGGCGCTGTCCCCGCAGGCGCAGCTGGCTTGAGAGCCTCAAGGATCTTGTTGCGCCGTATCCTCCCGGCCAACCCCGACGACGACCAGATCGCGATCAGGCTTGACATGGCGGCGCCGGCGACGGGGAAGGGCAAGGTCGTGGCGATGCAAGTTGAGAGGAGTCGCTACGCTGTCTTGCTCACTCTACGAGGGAAACAAATTCTATGCGGCGGTGCCGCACGTGCGGCACCGCCTCTGCTGCCGCCGCGTGGCAGCCGCGGGCTTCGTCCTCCGTGCGCGGGCTTCGTCCTCCGTGCGCGTCGGCAGCAGCGGCGGTGCCGCACGAGCTGCGTGGTGCGGCACCGCCGCATAGAATTTTGCTGCTACTATTAAGATGGTGTGGTCGGCACCGGCACCGGCACGGCGCGGTGGTCAAAAGCAAGGCAGGAGGGAGCAACTTCCTCAGTTGGTGGGAAATCAGGGGACATGTCGCTGGTTTCGGCCCATCGAATCGGAGCTTTCGGAGACGGCGTCGCGTTTTTCTTCCTCAAAGCCGCGCGCGCCCATGGCTTTGGCCGGCCGCCTTCCTGTCTTCTTCGCCACAGCAACGCGTGTCACCCTCCTCCTCGTAGTATTCTTCTTCTTCTTTCTCCTCCTCCTTGGCCATGGCTCAGGAGGAAAGTTCGCAGTATAAATTGATGAAATCCGAATTATTCATCGCACCTGTCGGGTGTTATACTTTGATGGCGACTTGGCGTACCATGATCTCATTGCATCATCTCTGATTCCATCCATCGCTTTGTCCCGGGGTACACAGTAATTGATGGTGCGCATTGACTATAAATCATCTAGTATTTCCTCGTTCATTTTTTTCCTTGACGTTTTTAATCTTTTATGGTATTCAAGATACAATTTTAACCACTATTTTTTATACCTTTACGTTAAGATATACTGATAAAATTATAATATTATAAAAATATTTTAACGATAAATCTGATGATATAATTTTTATATAACTAATCTATATAGTTTTAAATCTATTAGTAATTAAACTTTAAAAAGCTTGACAGGATGTATCCTATAATGTTAAGTAAAATAGAACAGAAAAGGTACTCAGCTATGAACGCCTTGGTACATGCATCCTTCTTTTGAAAAGTGACCAAACGGGACTTTTCAGCGTAGTATCATATGCCTGATTTTTTAGTTAGGATCTCCTTCTCACTCCAAAGTATGGTTGTTTTTGTTTGGTTTTCTAATCAATTTGCTTATGGTTACAAGGAAAAGAGGTCTTTCCCTCTTGTTATGTTTCACCCACGATAAAAGACGCACAGAAGAACTATGGTATATGCCCAGCGCGTGGAGGGTCCGTTGAGTGTGTCCCTTGTCCCGTAGGGAATAGTACCCATTGTTTTGAAAGAAAGAGAAAATTGCGCCGTAATTCTCTAAATTTGTAAGGTTGTACTACTTTAACTTGTATTTTACTTTCTCGACTTTCTAAACTTGTTTCCGTTTACACCATAGCTTGTTTTCCTCCGTTTGCTAACAAAAATGGTTGAGTTGGCGCACACCCTCCAATGGACCTACCGCGCGTGGCAGTAGACCTGCTAAGCTATGGTAGCCTGGATACAGTGCTACCGAGCTACTATAGGTCTGTTGTTGTGCGTGGTAGATCGGGTACAGTGCTGTCGCGCACGGTAGGTCTGCAAGAGGAGGCTAGATTTGCAAAAACGGGTGTTTTGGGGGGTCAATTTTTAAAAAAAGTTGGCTAGAGTGATATTTTCAAACTCAATTCTTATAGTTGTTGCTTTCTGTTTCCAGGATTGGCTTGGCGTGTTATCACTACTTCTGTTCTGTGTTCTAAAGCTGTTTTTGTGTAAGATACCATAGTAGTGTCGTCTCTAGAAAGGCCCCAATAGCATTAGCTGTACTAGCTGTTTTTCTTCTTTTTGAAAGCTTTCTAACAAATAAAGCTCAAACCTAACAGAGGGTATCAAATCGAGAATTCCCAGTCAAATAAAGTTCATTGGACGTAAGTAATGATAAAGGAGAAGTAAATAGAATAACAGACAATAGGGTGAGATTTTGTGATTCTCTTCTGTTTTAATAGTTCATGGTACATAATTACACACTGAAATTTACATGAAAAAAATAATACACATCAAAGAGCAAGGCTGTATATTGGATTTTGGTGATAATACTTGAAAACCATGCAATTCCCAGCATATGATCAGCTGGTGAGAAACAAACAACACCATATGTAACAAACATTTGGAACCTAAAAACAAGCTATGTGCTATATTTACATAAACTCCTAATGTCGAACATAGTTACATAAGGCTAACAAAACACAAATTGTTGATATGTAACGCTAGAAACTCTGTAGCTTTGCTCCTCTTGAGTCTATAATTGGAGCATTCGGCCTATATATATATATATATATATATATATATATATATATATATATATATATATATATATATATATATATATATATATATATATATATATATATATATATATATATATATATTGACAGTTTATTTCTCCCTGTTTCCGTAGTCATCCCTATACATGATTTAGGGTGCCTTTGGTTGAGCTTTTGGGAGCTGCTTTTGCTTCCAAAAAACCAAAAGCCAACCAAAGGGGTGGAAACCAGAAGCTGCTTTTTCAGAAGCAGCTACTTTTGGGTAGTACAGTTTTGAAAGCACCTTGGACCCTGCTTTTGGCTTTCTGCTTTTTGAAATGGTGAAAATAGAGAGCTGTTTCACAGTTGTTTCAAGGAAAATAGAGATAGGAGGTAAGTTTTATACTTGTTTGAACCAAACAGCTTACAGCTTTTCCATAGCCCACAACCTACAGCAGCTTTTCCACAGCCTACAGCTCACAGCAACTTTTTCAGAAGCCACAGCTCAATCAAACACACCCTTAGAATTTCAGGCGTAGTGGTGGCGGTGATAACTGTGTTTCCTTTTCTTTCTGAATCCAGTCCACGATTGAGCCCTGCAGCCGAACAGGCGCATGTGCAACACATAAGCTGAAGAGGTCAGAGATCGCATGTGTCGGAATCTCCAGCTCCTGTTCCTGTTGTTGCAACATCTTCCCTTTCCTATCTCCCCGAATGGTTCCCCTTGTGCTCGGCATCTTCATGGTTGCCTTCTCAACCTGAAGGTACGCAGTACCATGTCTGGACTTGAAAAGCATCTGATACACTGTCGTTTTCGTATGCTGGCGAAAGCAATCTATCGCCTTTGGCAGCATGATCTCTTCCAGTTGCTCCAAGGCAATGTTTGTGTGTAAGCAATGTTGCTCCCCACAATCAATTATCTCTATCAGAGAAGTCTCGTCTGCTGGCAGCAGGTCTTCAGTCTTCTGAAGAGCCATGGGGCGTAAAGACGAGGTCGACTTTCAGATGTGGAAAATCTTTAAGAGAAATCTTGCATCCAGCAATTGTCCTCTCTCTGTTGAACCCAGGCAGTGAGACTTGGCACTGCAAATTCACTTTAATAACTGGTTCTAGAGAAACACCCGGCAATTCTGATGTGTCTATGTTGCTACCACCACAAATCTTGTGCTGACCAAGCTGCTTGCAACACAGTGGATTTGGGCGAAACCATTGAGTACAAACGCTGTGAATGCTGTCCCAATGTTCTTTATGGCATGAATCAACATACGGCACCCAGGAGAGGTCTCGCATAGGTAGCTGAGCAAGTTCTTTCCTAACAGTTTCAGCAGTAGACTTGAAATAAGGGGCAAACAGCCGCAAGCACTTAATTACAATGCCAACTATGTCCGTACTCTCTGAAAGCTGTAGCATCATACTAAGGAAGAAATTATCCTCCGGTGCACTACCATCTCTGTAATCGAAGATCAACCTAGCCTCTATTCTTTGCTCTGCAATATTGAAGGGCCGTATGATAAACAGATGGTGTTTATCTACCCGCACTGATTTATACTCTAGTGTTTCGCCTGCAAGAAGGTGTCTGATAAGAGGAGAGGAGACTATGCAATGGCGTGGCGTCCCTCCATACTCGACGAATCTCAAAAACTCGTTAGCGCCATATGCAAACCGCTCAAATCTTCGAACAGCGGATGCACTGGACTCATTGATGTTGTGGTAAAAGATGGAGGAGATGAATGACTTGGAGGCATGGGCGATTCTCTTAGGAAAGGAGGAATTCCTTACCTCTTGCTTCATCTCTTCTTCATCCTGGAGACGCTGCCTGCATTTGCGCAGTGTGTCGTCACACTCTTGAGCGGCACGCTTCAGCTTCTTCTGCCAACGTAGCAACGCCGTATCAGTGATATGCCACTTATCAGATGTCTCAAGTGCAGCCTCCAATTTGATTTGTGCCATTTCCAGCCTCTCCATGCGCTCCTCCGCAGTTGATTTGCTCTCATACTTGTCGAGCATAACAGATACGATTTTGTTAACTGCCTCATGAACAACCGCAGAACTGACCATCTCTGCCATTTGGTCTCCAAAATTTGTACGACACCCTCACTGCTCGGGGAAAAGTGATATATATGCATCATTTCATGAATGGCGAGAACGGAGGAAAATGGTGAGCAGGGCCGGCCCTGAGCCTGGGCAGCAGGGGCAACCGCCTAGGACCCATGAAAACTAGGGGCCTTTAGCTCAAGCCCATGTATATATACATCATGTATTGGGGTTTCCGGTTTTGCCGTTAGCTATCTTTGATTGGGATTGGGCTAGCCGGCCAGCTGCAGACAATAACGGCCCAATCCATCTGGGCCTGGCGCTGAGAGACCAGAGACCGAGTCACCGAGAGACGGAGACGCATCGCTAAATCGAACGCCCAATCCGGAGAGACGCAATAACGCATCGCCGCCTCCGCCTGCTCGCCCCATTCCCCAATCGCATGCCGCATCGCCGCCTCCGCCTGCTCGCACCAGATCCGGAGATCCCCATTCCCCAATCGCACGCCGCGTCGCCGCCTCCACCTGCTCGCGCCAGATCCGGAGATCCTCATTCCCCAATCGCACGCCGCATCGCCGCCTCCGCTTGCTCGTGCTAGATCCGGAGATCCCCATTCCCCAATCGCACGCTGCGTCGCCGCCTCCGCCTGCTCGCGCCAGATCCGGAGATCCCCATTCCCCAATCGCACGCCGCGTGGCCGCCTCCGCCTGCTCGTAAGTCGTATCCTATTCCTCTCCGCCTGCTCGTAACCCAGATCCGCCAGATCCCCATTCCCCAATCCGATCTCGCCATGAGCCCGATTTCTTCGATTCCCAACCAATTAGTCTTTGATTTCTTCGCTTTGCAACGGCTCTACTCAAAATCCCCTCATATAGCCATTGCATATTTGCATTTGCATACGCCGGTGTGGTCATTCGCATCCCCTATTCGGCCATTACATACGCCGATGTGGCCATTGCTACAAGTTTGTCCAAGAGGCAAGAGCAGAGGAGTTCATTCAGTCAACGACCGGTTCATCAACGAGCTCAAGCCTCAAGGTGACACGATTATGCAATCTGCATTCTAATGGTTTGCTGCAATCTGCATTCAACGCATGTTCACTCAGTCATTCTGCATTCTAATGTTTTGCTGGAATTTGCAATTTGCATTCTAATGGTAGAAATCGGACTTGGAGAGTTGGAGTCTTGCTGTCTTGGAGAAGCCGAGAAGGGCAAAACCGTAGAAGGCCAAAGGGCAAACTGCCAAAGGGCAAACTGGCAAAGGTGAAAGGCGCAGCTCAGCCAGTCAGCCTGGGGCATAGCTACAGCTTACAGCAGGGCCTGGTGTGGTAAGATGTCATCTAGAAAGTATTTATCTGGGAGTGAAAAAAGGGAAAAAAGAAAACAAGTAGATGAGTTGATAGAATCCCAAAAAGGATCCATTAACAAATTCCTTAGGATTAATACATGTTCTTCTAGGAATTATGAGGAATTGGCCTTAGTTACTGTTGAAGAACAAACTAATGAAAATTTAGGTCAAAATGACCATATCAAAGAGGATGATAATAATTTGAATGGGCATGAAAACTTAGCTGATTCCACTAATGTAGAAACTGCACGTGTTGATGAAGAACCAAATTTTACTATAAATATTTATGATCCAAGAAACTGGGACAACCTTGATAATAAAGCAAGGGACATTTTAGTGGAAAAGGGGCCTATAAGAGAAGAAAATATTGTATTCCCTTTAGATAATCTCAATAGGCATTTTTCATGTGCTTATTATTATAGAAAAATGAGCAATGGAGAGGTACATGATAGAAAATGGCTAGTTTATTCTAAACATGTTGACAAAGTATATTGCTTTTGTTGTAAGCTTTTCAGATCTAATAACAACAAGAGTTTCTTAGCTGCTGATGGATTGAGAGACTGGAAACATCTTAGTGGGCGGCTCAAAGAACATGAAAGTAGTGTCGAGCATATTACAAACATGAACACTTGGAATAAACTAAGAATTAGACTTCGCAAAAATCAAACAATTGACAATGATTTGCAACAACAAATCACTAAAGAGAAAGAACGCTTAAGACATGTTTTAGTTAGAATAGTTGTCATTGTAAAATATCTTAGTAAACGTAATTTAGTTTTTCAAGGATCAAGTGAGAAACTTTACGAAGATAGTAATGGCAATTTCTTAGTATGTGTTGAAATGATTGCAGAATTTGACGTGGTAATGCAAGATCATTTTAGACGCATTCAAAATAATGAAATTCATCATCATTATCTTAGTCATAAGATTCAAAATGAGTTAATTTCTATGTTGGCAAGTAGTGTTACAAGTTCTATTATACAGATTGTTAAAAAGGCCAAATATTTCTCCATAATCCTTGATTGCACTCCAGATGTGAGCCATCAAGAACAAATGACTCTAATTGTTCGATGTGTTAATATGTCAAACAACAAAATAAAAATACAAGAGTTATTTCTGGGATTCCTGAAGGTGGATGACACATCTGGTATGGGGCTTTTTAATGAATTGCTTAATGCGATGAAGTCTTTTGGTCTTAATATTGATGATATAAGGGGTCAAGGTTATGACAATGGTTCTAATATGAAAGGTAAACACCAGGGGGTACAAAAGCGGTTGCTTGATATGAATCCAAGAGCTTTGTATATGCCATGTGCTTGTCATAGTCTTAATCTTACTCTATGTGATATGGCAAATTCTTGTGGTAAAGCTATTTCATTTTTTGGAATTGTGCAACGAATATATGTGTTATTTTCAAGTTCTCCAAAAAGACGGAAGATGTTGCTTAACCATGTTCCAAAATTAACTGTGAAACCTTTGTCTAGTACTCGTTGGGAGAATCGAATCAAAAGTGTTAAAACTATTAGATATCAAGCTCCTCAGCTAAGGTTAGCTTTGTCTGAATTATGTAAAACCTGTGATGATCCCAAATCAAAGAGTGATGCACAGAATTTATTTGATGAGCTTGGTGGTTTTGAGTTTTTACTTGGTATGGTTATTTGGCATGATATTTTATTTGCTGTAAATATGGTGAGTAAGAAGATGCAATCTCCATCCATGTGCATTGACTCTACCTTGTAGCAGATTGAAGGTATAATACAATATTTTGATAAGTATATAAATGAAGGATTTGCATCTAGTTTGTCTATTGCTAAAGGCCTTGCATCTGATATGAATGTAGACCCATCATTTTTTATAAAACGTCATGCTATTAGGAAAAAGCAATTCGATGAAAGTGATCACAATGAAGAAATTCTATCGGCTGAGAAAGCTTTTGAAGTTAATTACTTTTTTGTTATGGTGGATGTGGCAAATGCTTTATTGAAAAATAGATTTGAAGAACTTAAAGTGTTTAAAAGTATATTTGGATTTTTACTTAACTAAAAAAACATGAAGTCATTGGATGATGTTGAACTAAGAAAGTGTTGCATTAAATTTGCAAATACTTTTTCTTGAAATGATTCATTTGATGTTGAGTTAGATGAACTTTTTTCTGAATTAAGAATGCTGCAAATGACTTTGCCAGATGTGCCAATGTCTGCTATTGAGATTTTTGAGTTTGTTAGAGATATAGACTGCTATCCAAATGTTTCAATTGCTTATCGAATCTTGTTTACTGTTCCTATGACTGTAGCATCACCTGAAAGAAGCTTTTCAAAGTTGAAATTATTGAAAAACTATTTGAGGTCATCAATGTCACATGAAAGGTTGAATGGTCTAGTCACTTTATGCATTGAGAAGGATATGTTGGATCATATCGATGTTGATACTATTGTCAATGACTTTGCATCTAGAAATGTTAGAAGAAATTGCTTTATATGACTTTGTATTTTTGTGATGTACTAAGTCTAATATCATCAATAAATACTTTGTATTTTGTGATGTACTAAGTCTAATGGTTATTGTATTGACCTTTAGTTTTTGCAATTGAAATAAAAGGTATTATTATATATTTACATTAGAACGATTGGCCTCTACTTTTATTACGCCCTAGAGCCCCCTATATTACAGGAACGGCCCTGATGGTGAGAGCTGAGAGTGTAAGATATCTAGGACTTTGGGAGGAAAAAAGAGGATGGATAGTGATGTCTACGACTATATCATTTCATGAAAGGTGATAACGGAGGAAAAAAGAGGATGGATGGTGATGTCTAGGACTATCATTTCATGAATGGTGAGTACGAAGGAAAAAAGAGGATGGGTACAGTGATGTCTAGGGTTTAGTAAGTCCTGCAGTCCGTATCAATATACCGCATGGAATACTTCAGCTAGAAGACACTGAAATATCCCAGCTTCGTTATGTTAAACCTAACATGTTTGCGGGTGACCAGAAAAATACCATTGCCCCCCTGCATCCTTGTGCCATTCGAATGGGATTCGTTGGACAAGTACTGCCTTGCCTGACGTATAGTATATTGTACACATATACAATGTACTCAAGGAGTCAATAATATATCAGCCGCTAAACCAAGACTAGGAACGACAAAGTAAGCTGGTGGCATCCAGAGTCCACCCTTAAAGAACTTAGGCGCTTTTCGTATTGACGTTTGTTTTTGGCTGCTGCTTCATGTTTCTATTTAGAAAAACTAAACATTAATATAAATATCTAAAATTTTCAAAGTGGCTTCACCACTCTTCTTACTATCGTCTTGTTCCGGAAATAAAACAGGGGTTACAGGTGCATCACACACCCTACTTCTCTCGATCCTATCATACGCACATATTTCTCCCACAATTTTCCCATTGCTTGTGTCCTTTTTAAAGTCTTTTTTTCATCTACTACTATTTATTTTCAGTTAAAAGTCATAAATTACAATAAAAAACTATCATCAAAAGATAATAGGAACGCCCCTTAATTGCTATCGGCCTTGTCTAATCCATCACATGGCTCATTGATTTGGATGATTGTATTGTCTAATCCATCACATGGCTCATGGATTTGGATGGTTGTATCGTAAGGCCGAAGTAACCAGACAAATTAAAGAATCTCCCTTGGTGAAACCCTCTACAGCTGCCTCGTTATCGCATCGCATCGGCATCGAGGATCTAAAACGTAATTCGACTCAATGGCTCAACGCACGCTAGGCCAACTGTCAACGTAGAGATGTATAGAATTAGGCAGAATAGGCAGTGAGATAGATGCGAGTGAATCGGGTGTACCTCGAGTGCGCCTCCTCGTCTCCGTCAGCCTGCACCACCGCAGCTTCCCCGGTCAGTCGCCGTCCTACTCGACGTAGATCACGACGCCGCATCCGTACCCCCATGGAGGCACCGTCGCCTCCCTCCCCCTCATCATTCTGTTATACTTTAGGATCTCCTAGGGTTTAGATCTAGAGGGGTTCTATTCAGGCTCGAGTGATACATGGAGAGAGAGAGGTCATTAGGGTTTAGATACCGACCGTCCGATTGCGTGGAGGAGGAGCCGGTCATCACTGGTTCGTCGGTGACGTCTGCACACGGGCAGCGACGGTCGGGGAAGAGGCTGGCGGTGGCGTCTCCCGGTGGGCGGCGATGTCTCCCTGGCGGCTGCGAACGGTGGCGGTGGTGGAACTTCCCGCCGCTGGCTGCGCCCCCTCTAGATCGGTTAGGGTTTTGTCGGGTGGGGATTGCGGCTCAGGCGAACCTCGTCATGCGTGCCGCCCCGGCCCCCACCTCTATTTATGTGGCGCTGGCGACAGGGGCCCACCAGCCTATTGGGCTGGGCGCCCCCGATCAGGGCGCGAACAAAGGGGGGGGGCATTTGGCCGTTGGGCCAAATGCTTGAGATCACCCCAACATTCTCCCCCTTGATCTCAATCTATGCTTTAACTTTAATTACTTTTGACTTTACTCATTCCATCGCAGATTAGTGCATAGAATATGTCTCATCGTCACGGTCAATCGCCGATAGATTTAACAGCTACAATACACATCTCTGTTCTGAAATAGTTACTTTAATCTTTTGGGCTATCTTTTAGTCCAGGAATCATAGGCTTTCCCTTAAACCCATGCCGGCTACATGTTCTCTGAACACGTTGGGTGGTAAGCCTTTAGTAAGCGGATCCGCTAACATCTTTGCGGTACTTATATGCTCAAGACTTATAATTTGATCCCGAACTTTGTCTTTCACAACATAGTACTTTATGTCAATGTGTTTGGCAGCACCACTTGACTTATTGTTGTGGGCATACATTACTGCGGGTTCATTATCGCAATACAACTTAAGTGGTCTATTGATGTCGTCAACCACTTTTAAACCGGGTATGAACTTCTTTAGCCAGTTCACCTGCCCCGTAGCCTCATAACATGCTACAAACTCGGCATATATTATGGACGATGTAGTGACGGTTTGCTTTGAGCTTTTCCACGATATAGCTCCTCCAGCGAGAGTGACACATATCCGGATGTCGACTTTCTATCATCTCCCGCATAATCAGAGTCTGTATACCCCACTATATGGAGTGAATCTGATCTTCTGTATGTCATCATGAGGCCTTTTGTTCCTTGCAAATAACGCAAGACTTTCTTTATCAATTTCCAATGTTCTATTCCAGGATTGCTCTGGAATCTGCCAAGTAACCCAGTAACAAACGCTAAGTCAGGGCGCGTACACACTTGAGCATACTGCAAGCTTCCGACAGCTGAAGCATATGGAACCGATTTCATTTGATCGAGCTCGTACTGGTTCCTGGGGCATTGAAAATCCCCATATCTGTCACCCTTGACTATAGGTGCAGGTGAAGGACTACTTTTATGCATACCAAATTTTTTTAAGACTTTCTCTATGTATGCCTTTTGTGATAGTCCCAATATCCCTTTGTTTCTATCCCGGTGAATTTCGATCCCTAGAACGAACGAAGCTTCACCAAGATCTTTCATATCAAAGTTTGAGGACAAAAACTTCTTTGTCTCTAGTAGCAGACTGACATCACTACTAGCTAGTAGGATATCATCCACATACAGGATTAGAAAGATAAACTTTTCATTTTTAAACTTTGCATAAACACAGTTGTCCTCTACATTCTCTTTAAACCCAAAATTTCTTATTGTACTGTCAAACTTCAAGTACCACTGTCTTGAAGCTTGTTTTAATCCATAAATCGATTTCTTTAGGCGGCATCCCATTCTTTCATTTCCTTCCACGACAAAACCTTTCGGTTGTGCCATGTAAATATTTTCCTCCAAATCCCCATTAAGAAATGCCGTCTTTACATCCATCTGATGTAACTCTAAATCATAATGTGCTACTAATGTCATTATGATTCTGAAGGAATCTTTACATGAGACTGGAGAAAAGGTCTCATTGTAATCAATCCCTTCTCTTTGCGTAAAACCTTTTGCCACAAGTCGCGCTTTGTATCTTTCTACATTCCCTTGGGAGTCAAGCTTTGTCTTGTAGACCCATTTACAGCCTGCTGTTTTGGCTCCTTTAGGAATAATTTTCAAGTCCCAAACTTTATTAGTCTTCATGGACCTCATTTCCTCTTCCATGGCCTCAAGCCATTTTGAGAAATTTTCGCTTCTCATGGCTTCTTCAAATGAGGTGAGATCATCCTCCATTTGAAATTCCTCTGTATGATAAATCTGATAATCATCAGAAATAGCTGATCTTCTTACTCTTTGAGACCTCCTCGGGACCTCCTCATTTGGTACATCTTCTGTTTGAGGCTGCTGTTGCTCCCCCTCATCTGTGGCAATAGGTTCTATAGGATCCTGAAGAACAGGTTCCTCATTATCATTCATTGTTGCCACAGGAGGAACAATAACAGGTGCTGGCACCACAGTGTCTTGCACCGTCGGTGCAGCGACAGCAGGTAGTGTGAGAATGGCTCTTGAATCATCGGAGTGGGCGCATACACCCGCTTCTCTTCAAGGTCAATCTCTCGAGCTACCATGCTTTCTCTCATCATTTCATCCTCTAAGAAGACATCGTGTCTCGTTTCTACAAACTTTGTATATCTGTCTGGACAGTAGAAACGAAAACCTTTTGACTTTTCAGGATAGCCAATGAAATGACAACTTACTGTTTTGGGATCAAACTTCCCAAGGTTTGGGTTAAATACTTTAGCCTCAGCAGGACTCCCCCACACACGTAAGTGGTTTAGTGAGAGAACTCTTCCTGTCCACAACTCGTACGGTGTTTTGGACACCGACTTACTAGGCACTCTGTTGAGAATATGAATGGCGGTTTTCAACACCTCCATCCATAAATTCAATGGGAGTGTGGAATAGCTCATCATGCTTCGCACCATATCCATCAGGGTACGGTTGCGTCTTTCAGCTACTCCATTTTGCTGAGATTCGCCCGGTGTAGAATACAGGGACACTATGCCATTTTCCTGTAAAAACCTTGCAAAAGGTCCAGGAACTTGTCCATATGGGGTATGTCGACCGTAGTACTCCCCCCCCCCCCACGATCAGATCGGACTATCTTAATCTTTAAATCGTGTTGGTTTTCAACTTCAGCCTTAAATATCTTGAATTTATCCAAGGCTTCATTTCTTTCTTTGATTAGATAAATATATCCATAACTGGAGTAATCATCCGTGAATGTTATGAACGAGTCATATCCATCCACACTTTTCACAGGAAAAGGACCACAAATATGTGTGAATAATTTGTAGAACTCATGTGCTTCTTTTGGCGTCTTTCTTAATTTTCTTTATATATTTTCCTTTAATGCATTCTCTGCATTGTTCTAGGTCTGAGAACTCTAATAGAGGAAGAAT
Organism: Dendrocalamus latiflorus; assembly: GCA_017311315.1. Taxonomy (NCBI): domain Eukaryota; kingdom Viridiplantae; phylum Streptophyta; class Magnoliopsida; order Poales; family Poaceae; genus Dendrocalamus; species Dendrocalamus latiflorus. Next base: position 34,597,211 of record CM029629.1, read on the forward strand.
TTCATTCTTAACTAGTCTTTCTATTCTCCCCCTCGAAATATGGCCTAAACGACAGTGCCATAATTTCGACGATGCATTATGAGTTCTCTTTCGTTTTCTGCTCGCATTCACAGGCGAGGATATACGCTCATTCACATCACATACGGAATTCACATTTTCACGAAGTGACAATAAATGAAGCTCGTCTTGTTTGATGGCAAGACCAATGCATTTATCATTAAACATTATTTCACATTTGCCATTTGCAAAATGACAATGATAACCATCATTGTCCAAATTTGAAACACTAATCAAATTCCTCTGTAAAGAGGGTACATAAAGAACATCTCTAAGTAAAAGAGTGAAGCCATCAGCTAGCTCTAATGAAAGATCGCCAACGGCTTCAACTTCAGCTTGGACTCCATTTGCTACTTTAACGCATCTTTCTTTTCTTTGCGTAGTCCTCGTCGAACGGAATCCCTGCAAATTATTGGCAACATGAACAATTGCACCTGAATCAATCCACCAAGTAGATTTTGAATATTGCACATGCAGGGATTCATTTATAAAGGTAATAATGTTCTCACCTTTCTTTGCTATTATCATCTTTAAGTAATCGGGACAGTTCTTCTTGTAGTGTCCCGTCTTCTTGCAGTGAAGACACTGATCTTTGTCTACTGCAAAATTATTCTGTTGAGTCTGATGGACAGGGGCTTTTCCCTTGTTCTTTGAGGAGAAGTTACTGTTGAAGTTCTTTTTCTTGTTGTCCTTCACATAGTTGATAGAACCACCATGTGAGGATTTAATTCTTTCCTCCTCTTGCACACACATAGCAATGCACTTTTCTAAGTCCCATTTCTCGGGCTGCATGTTGTAGTTGACAACAAAAGTGTCAAACTCTTTCGGCAAGGAAGCAAAAATCAAATGAATAAGGAACTCATCCTTGAGAGCCAAATCCATTGGTTTAAGCTTGGATGCCAAGTTGCTCATCCTTAGTATGTGCTCTCTAATGCCACTGCCACCACCAGAGTACCTTTCTGTCACAAGCTGTTTAATCAGCTGTGTAGCATAAGTCTTTGAAGAGCCAGTAAACTGACTCTTTATTCTCTCAAGGTACTCTGTGACAGTGTCACACTCTGCGATTGAGCCCACAATAGCAGGCTCAATCATGTTCTTTATCACAGCCAAACATTTCTTGTTGGCAGTGACCCACTTTTTATGATCAAGATCATATGACATTTTTATGGGAGCATAGTCCCTCTGTCTAGTCTGCCAAGCAGCATCAGCCTCATTTTCGTCCCTCACCGGTGCCACAGGCTCTGTGGGACACGGTGTGGTGACTACCCAGTCCACCTCAGCCAAGATGAAGGCCAGGTCAATCTTTTTCTTTCATTCACCGTAGTTGTCTCCTTTGAGAACCGGGATATCTCTGATGTAGCCGATCAAAGAGTATCCTCCTGAAAACACAATTCATATACAGTGAGAACATTAATCATAATAACAAGAAAATTATATGCCTTATTCCAACGTTGGTCAAAATACAACATACAATTTTATTTATACATTAAATCTACATCACCGTTGGGCAGAAATAGAAATAATGCATAAAATCATCAATTAAAAAATTATAATACAGTTATTATCAATGTTGGTCAGAAAATAACAATATCATAATTATCTGGGAATTATTTCTATTTTTCCAAAATTAAATTCTCCCGTTGGTTCGAATTTAATAATGAAAAATTAATCAACATTAACTTTTGCAGCGGAAACATGTAATTATTCTAAAAAATAATTCATTATTCAGAAGCATTATTACTGTACTCATCAATCTCTGGAAAAATTAACACGTTGGTGCAAAATTTACAGAGATTTTAAATCAAATTTCAATCAAATTCACTAAAAAAATGCTTATGAAAATCAATAAAAATCATTTCTAAAAAATTACTGTTCATTTGGCCATTTCGGCCTGTTCAGCACGGCCACGGCCCACGGCGTGCCGGCCCAAATGGCCACCTAGCGCGCGCGCACCAGCCAGCGTCGCGGCCCATGGCGGCCCGCACTCCCTTCGAGCGCGCGCGGCCTCTTTCTCCCCCGTGCCCAGGCCGCAACCTGGGCCTGGGCCTGGGCCGGGAAATCCTCTCCCCGCCTGGGCTGAAAACGGCCGGAGGGTCCTCAGCCGTTCAATCGCATCCGATCTGATCGGACGGCCGACCGCGCGCACGGCGGGGATCAAAACCCCGAAAAACCTAACCCTAGCCCCATTTCTCGCTCGCCTCCTCCCGAAAAAAGCGGACGGGCGACGGCGCGCGCGCGCTCGCGCAGAGCGGCGGCGGCCCGCGCACGGAGAGGAGCGGCAGCGGCGCGGCGGCCCCAGCGGCCCCAGCGGAGCGCCCACGGCGGCGCATGCGCGCGGGAGAGGCGCGGCTGCCCCGGCCCCGAGCGGCGGCCCCAAGCGACAGCGCGCGGCGGCGCCCGCGCGGGCGGCGACCCCAATCGGAGCGGCCCCGGCGGCGCGCGCGCACGGCGGCTCAAGCGGCGGCGCCGGTGGCTCCCACAAGAAGCGGCGGCGCAACCGTAAGTCCCCCTCTTTCTCTTCTTTCTTTTGCCGTTTCTAGGGTTAGGGGGGATTCTTTGTGCTTTTCTTTTCCGCACGCCGGTCATCCGACGGCGGTCTCTTTCTTTTCCGTCTAGATCTACGCCTAGGTTGCTCTGATACCATTGTTATACTTTAGGATCTCCTAGGGTTTAGATCTAGAGGGGTTCTATTCAGGTTCGAGTGATACATGGAGAGAGAGAGGTCATTAGGGTTTAGATACCGACCGTCTGATTGCGTGGAGGAGGAGCCGGCCAACACTGGTTCGTCGGTGACGTCTGCGCACGGGCAGCGACGGTCGGGGAAGAGGCTGGCGGTGGCGTCACCCGGTGGGCGGCGATGTCTCCCTAGCGGCTGCGAACAGTGGCGGTGGTGGAACTTCCCGCCGCTGGCTGCGCCCCCTCTAGATCGGTTAGGGTTTTGTCGGGTGGGGATTGCGGCTCAGGCGAACCTCGTCATGCGTGCCGCCCCGGCCCCCACCTCTATTTATGTGGCGCTGGCGACAGGGGCCCACCAGCCTATTGGGCTGGGCGCCCCCGATCAGGGCGCGAACAAAGGGGGGGCATTTGGCCGTTGGGCCAAATGCTTGAAATCACCCCCAACACATTCCACTTGGAAACTGTAAACGCAAATAATACTATAGCTATTTTTTTCAAATTTGATAATTGAATATTTGTTTTTGTAAATCTAGCATCCTCTTCAAGCTCGATAGGTACCTACCGAGTTTCCTAACCTCTTGAGCTTAGTAGGTACCTGCCGAGCTGAGGAAGCTCGACAAGAAGCTAACATCGCCCCTTTTAATTAGTGTTAATCACATTTAATTAGTGCTAATCGTGTTAACTACAGCAATGAATGCGCACATAAATCGGTAGCCGTGACGCCGCTTCGCTCGTGAGCACAGTCTGTTGACGGAGTCACGGAGGTCCGCTCCATTCCCTGGCGACACCGCGAGTGGCGAGAGTAAACTCACCGGTGGAGGCGATGGAGAGCCGGCCGGCAAAGCAGGAGGCGGCGGCAGACCGGAGGAGACGGCGGTGGACTGCGGCTTCGGCGGATCCGGCTGCGGCGACGGCGGATCCGGCCGCGGCGTCGTCGGATCCGACCGCGGCGACGGCGGATCCGGCCGCGGCGTCGACAGATCCGGCTGCGGCGTCGGCGGATCCGGCGGCGGTGGGCCTCTCTCCTCGCTTTTTCGCCCGGCTGCCAAAACCCTAACGTATGTCCGTCTAACTAACAAAATTAGAAAATGAAACAACGCAAAACTGTTCAACAACATCAACAATTCATTTTTCTGTATTTTTGCTTCCAGTCGCAGTTCCTGAAGGCACTCACGAAACATCTATGGATGTGCTCAATATGGCTTTTTTTGAGTGGCTTATGGCTGAAAAGCACTGTAGCTGGCTGAAAAAACACTGTACCTGACATAGGTTTATTTAGCATAATTAAATTTAAAAAAAATTAAAAATAGAAAAAAATATATTAGCTCATCACGTATAATACAAACAAATATGGGAAAAAAAGAACCGGCAAAAAAACTCAAAAAAAAGCTAAAGATTCAGAAAAAGATAAAATTTATAAATAATGAAAAATAAGTTAGAAACTGAAACCGAAACTAGCGGAGCCTATATAGACCCGTAGTGGTCATCTAGGAAGTGTGAATTCGTCATCAGAAGGCCGGGTCATAACGTACATTGTACAGTGCCGACTCCACGATCCAACTGAAAGTAGTATCCTTCGGAGACTTCGGACACAACCAGTACTGTAAGTACTATAATCGGAAACTAGCTAGTTAGTTCCATCGACTTAAATTCAAGGATAAGTGTGGAGCTTTCGACTTATTCAGGGAATCGGTAGCGTCGTTCTAGGTTACTCGTGTCGTGAGCCCAACGTATTGGACCGGATCAGTGCGTTGCTGCTATATTGGTCCATTTAGGGCATGTTCTTCTTAGATTCGGTTTATGACTTTTGGTTATGATTTATAACTTTTAGCCTATTTTTAAGAAAGAGTATGAGGTAATAGAAACTCACACGTATAAATTTGATCAATATAAATGAAGTTGCAGGAGCTTGGGCTCCCCAAGCACCTCCTGCCGCTCGAGGGCATCGAGGAATTCGGCTATAACCGCGCCACGGGCTTCATGTGGCCGGTGCAGAGGAAGAAGAAGATCGAGCACACCTTCAAGAAGATCAAGCAGACTGTGTCGTATGCAATGGAGGTGACGGCGTTCGCCGAGAAGTGCAAGCTGAAGAAGATCACCGGCGTCAAGACCAAGGAGCTGCTGCTGTGGCTCAGCGCCGTCGAGGTCTACGTTGCCGAGGCCTCGCCGGAGAAGGTCACCTTCAAGACCGGAACTAGACTCTCTGTCAGCTTCGACGCCACTGCATTCGCGCTCGGAGAGTAAGGACCAAGGAGTAGTATAAGCTGCTGCGCTCTGAACTATATATATAATCAATAATCAAGTTAGAAATGATGCCAATTGCATAGCCGTACGTATATGTTGAAGGCTTAAATCTTCTGCGCGTATGTTGTCATATCTATCTTGCGCATTGACAACACGTATGAGCTAGACATTTTTCTTGTTTGGCTTTGTTCATTGGAATTAATGTTTTCATCACAAAATTCAGTTTTTCAGTACAGTGCTTGTTACAAACGAAATATGAAGCAATAAGCTAGCTAGCTCTGCGCAATTGCGCAGCTAGTCACACCACACGTTCTAATCGCCCGTTTGATCTCGTGGAATTTCTTAGAGATGTACTTAATTACTACCTCTGGTCAAAATTTGGATGAACTTCCAAAACTTGATTGATAGCGAATCGGCAAGTTTTAGTTTGGGGTGAAACAAAGCGTGGATACCAAATGGAACATATATATATAATTTGGCCAAAATTTGGCAAATAAATTCCAGATCAACTCTTACCAACAATGTTGCCGGCAAATGAGACGAATACCAAATCGCATGAAGTTTCCAAATTTCGTCAACCATCCGCTCCGCTTCAATATGCAATCAACGCCTCGCCGCCCCCCCGAGTTCACTCACCCGCACCGAAACCCTAGCTAGATCCACGCCGCCTCCACCGCCCAGCCGCAAACACTCGCCGATAGACAACCTCGCCGGCGAGATCCTCCTCCGCCTCCCGCCTGACGACGCCGACCTCCGTAGAGATCCATTCCGACTCCGACGTCGACATGGTGCCCAGCCTCCTTGTCGGAGGCGCGCTCTACTTCATGTGCGAGAGCGGCACGATAATCCTGCGCTAAGGCATGGGCAGGCATCGGCTGTCGGTGATGGACTGACCGGTCGGGCACGAGGGTGGCCGCCCTCACGATGGCGGAGGACGGCGCGCTGGGATTCGCCGGCCGGGATGGTAACAACAGCATCTGCCTGTGGTCATGGCAGGCGGGACGTCCCGACGGATCCGAGGGACGATGGGCGCAACGCGGGGTCATCGACCTCGACACGCTGCTCGCCATTGGCGGCCTCAGGTACTACTCGCCTCATGTGGCTGGCTTCGCGGAGGGCACCGACATCATCTTCGTGAGCACAGACTTCGTCGGCGTCTTCGCAATCGAGCTGGCCGGCCGGGTCAAGAAGGTGGGCGAGAGCGGGGCCTTGTACGCCATTGTTCTCTACACGAGCTTCCACACACCAGGTACGTACAGCTTTCCGTAATTACTTGTGATTATTCACTCCGCTCATCGTCGTCACAAAGCACCGCCGCTCATCGTGAATGGTAGCCCTACGAAAGGCTAAGTCCAAAAATGAAGATAGTCTAAGTAAGACACAAGTATAAAGGAATTAAAGAGAAAATAACCCAATAAAAGTTGGGAATTGATAACCATTACTCGAGTGTTTTTTTGGATTCTAAGTAAAACACAAGTATCAAGGAATTAAAGGGAAAATAATCCTAATAAAAGTTGGAAATTGCTAACACTATGACAGAAAGGGTCATCACAAATAGTTCATAACTGTCATCACAGACGGTTATTAAATCATCTGAATTTATATGTATATGATAATAGGTGGTTATCACAGACGGTTCTTAAATTGTCGATGATAATAATTACAACAAAAACGGTTTTTCCAAAAAAACTGTCTATGATATATCAGGTATCACAGATGGTTCTTAAATATAGCCGTCTGTGATATACTAATTATCACAGACGATTAATGTCAAAAATCGTCTGTGATATGTCATATATCACAGACGGTTCTTAAACATAGCCGTCTGTGATATCTTACAATCACTTCTGCCACATAGTCTCCTTTCAACAAATCGCCTCAAAGCCTCACCATCAGCTTAAAACAATAGCCTAGATCTAGTATTTAAAATAGATGGTCAATGGGTCTGCGCATAATTAATATAGTGGAATTATCACAGACGATTTTTAACACAAACCATCTGTGATAACTTAATTATAACAAATGGTTTGTAATACAAACTGTCTATGAAGTATCACAGATGATTCAAATAAAAATTGTCTATGATATTTGCTAACATCATGGACAGTTTAAATAAAAAATCGTCTGTGATATTTGGTAATACCATAGACAGTTCTTATTAATAACCATCTGTGATACTTCACAGACGATTTTCACGATAAACCGTCTATGATATTACCTCTTCATAGATGGTTTTTAGTGTTGGCACAACACAGACGATCTCTAAACCAAAATCGTCTATGATTGTACTTAATACTGACGGTTTTTGTTAACCATCTGTGATATGACGTCTAGTATTAGCTTTTTTATAGTAGTGGAGGAAGAAGGGCAATGTAGGAGGGAGGGAGGCCAAAGTGACGACGGCGGATTTAGAGGGAGGGGGACTGGGGGTGGTAGACTAACAGTGGCAGTGGGGCGGCAGTGGTGTCACCGGCCAGGGCACGGAGGAGGGTGGTGGGTGGCGGCCGATGGAACGGCGATGAATCATGAGATAGAGTTAGATTTTATGGTCAACAGTAGCTCCAATAGTAGGGGTGCCACTGGAGCAGATGGGAGTGGTGGCAGGGGCAGCGGTGGAGGTTGTCGGACATCGCCAGCGTCGGAGGTGGGAATCATGCGTGATAGGTGTGAGGAGAGGAGAGGATGGGGAGTCAGGAAGGGAGAGAGCGGAACTGCCATGCGCACATGGCAAACGACCCCATGTAACATGCAAAGCATCATCTGTGCATCTATTCCTCCATCCGATAGCTTTGTGCCAAGACATGATGTAGGTGACACCAACCTTGGCGTGTGATATATTAAGTGAATAGATTAATGCTGCCTTATTTTGGCAACACCTAACTTGCTTATTAAGTTTCTTGCCATTATTTTGGTAGTAAATCAATGGATATCAAATCGTCTTTAATGTAACCTTGTTTTCATGACAATTGGCCTGAATAACGCCAACACCTCTGCTAGTCACCAAACATTTTCTTCCTTCTCCTGTACCCAAACCCTCGCTCTATCGAGCACAAGCACCAACCACAGTGACACCACGCCTACCACCAGTATTTATAAATTTGATTCATGTATGTATGTATGTATGTATGTATGTATGTATGTATGTATGTATGTATGTATGTATGTATGTATGTATGTATGTATGTATGTATGTATGTATGTATGTATGTATGTATGTATGTATGTATGTATGTATGTATAAATAAATAAATAAATAACAGGGGCACCATGGTACCCAACCTCCATGATTGAGACTTTTCATCCATGATTAAGACTTCTCATCCTGATATATTATATATCATTGCACTTGCACGCATCTGAAAGCAATCCAAGGTAGGGAGGCTTGGTGCCCAGATACCATGGTGTCCCATTTATATGTGTGTGTGTGTGTGTGTGTGTGTGTGTGTATGTATGTGTATATGTATATATATGTGTGTGTGTATATATATGTATATATATATATATGTATGTGTGTGTATGTATGTATATATATATATATGTGTGTGTGTGTGTGTATGTGTATATATAGCGAAAACGTGCATTTCACATGCATGATTACTAGCATTAGCTTAACACACTAGTGCTAAAAGGCATATTCCCCTATTGGCCTATCTTTTTCTATATAATTCGTAACCTTGTAGTAAATAGAACTCCTGCCCTATTCAAAAAGCCAAATGTTCTCAGGATGAGAGTCAAATGACCCCCCAAGTGTATCCTCTTTTATCTCTTTGTCAAGACCAAATGGTGATGCAACCAAGAAAAAGGGCGTGTTCAAACTAATTTCAAGTATCATGATTGTTGTGGAATTAAAGATAAAATAGTCCTACTAAAATTTTGGTAGAAAAGCTATCACATTTTGGCAACAGTCAGCTAGGATGTCAAACAAAATATAATCTTGCCATTATTTGGCAACAAATCATCTTTAATGTTACCTAGCTTTCGCGACAGTTGTCCTTAATAACGCCAGCACCTCTGCCAGATGCCAAACATTTTCTTCCTTCTCCCGCACCCAAACCCTCACTCTACCGTTCACAACCACCAACCATGGAGGTGCCACACCTACCACTATTGGTTATAAATTTGGGTCAGATTATACTAAAATATATTTACTTTCTAAGTTTTGAATGCAATTAAATATTATGTATTACGTATATTGCGAGAACATGCATTTCACGTGCACGATTACTAGTGTTAGCTTAACTCACCAATGCCAAAAGGAATCTTCCCCTATTGGCCTATCTTTTTTTTATGTAATTCGTAACCTAGTAGGAAATGAAATCCCTGCCCCATTCGGGAAGCTAGATGTTCTTAGGATGAGAAAGTCAAATGTCCCCAGTGTATCTTCTTTATTTTCTTTGTCAAGACCAAATGGTGATGCAACCAAGAAAAAGGTTGTGTTTGCAACTGAATTCAAGTATCATGATTGTCATGGAATTAAAGATAAAATAGTCCTACTTAACCCTGGGCACAAAAAACCGAAAACCGAGTACCGAACCGAATTTACCGAGAACCGAACCGAAAGTACCGAAACCGAAAATTTCGGTTCCAGGTTCGGTTCCAGGTTCTCAGGAACCGAATTTACCGAGGAAATTCGGTTCGGTGCCTCGGTTTACCGAAATACCGAACTACCGAAATATTATGTATTTGTGGCTTTTTCTCTGTATGATTTGGCACTTATTCTATATGAAATCATGTTACATTTATGTCAAAATTGGCTATTGAACTTGATGTTACATGCTGCTGTACCCTGTTCGGTAATTTCGGTAAATACCGGAACCGAACCGAAAGAACCGATACCGAATTTCTTCGGTACCGAGTTTTTTCAGGAACCGAACGGTACCGAGATTCGTAGGAACCGAATTTGTATGGGTACCGAGGAACCGAACCGATCGGTTCGGTAGTACCGAACGCCCAGGGCTAGTCCTACTAAAATTTTGACAGAAAAGCTACCTTGTTTTGGCAACGGTCAGCTAGGACATCAAAGAATACAATCTTGCCATTATTTGGCAGCAAATCATTTCTAATGTTACCTAGTTTTCACGATAGTTGGCCTTAATAATGCCAGCACCTCTGCAAGTCACCAAACATTTTCTTCCTTCACCCGGACCCAAACCTTCTCTCTATCGAGCACAAGCACCAACCATGGAGCTGCCACACCTGCCACCAGTGTTTATAAATTTGGGTCAGATTATACTAAAATATATTTACTTTCTAAGTTTTGAATGCAATTAAATATTTCATGCAACACATATATTGTGAAAACATTATTTCACATGCACGATTACTAGTGTTAGCTAAACTCACCAGTGCCAAAAGGAATCTTCCCCTATGGGCCTATCTTTTTTATGTAATTCATTACCTAGTAGGAAATGGAATTCCTCCCTGTTGTAGGGGTGGCCCCCCACCTAAGCCCAGCCGACCTGTCAGAAGGCTGTAAAGACCAGCATGGGACATATGTAATGACATAAATACCCTGGAGGGGGTTACTCAGGTGTAAGGATAAGGTTGTAAAAATACTCCCCATGAGGGTATATATATATATATATATATATATATATATATATATATATATATATATATATATATATATATATACACACGATACAAGCCATGGGGAAACCCTAAGCATTGCTCACCTAACTCTCCATTACCATACTCTCTCTCTCTGTTTGGTCTGTAGCCACAACACTCCCCATTTAGAAAACCGGATGATCTTAGGATGAGAAAGTCAAATGCCCATATTGTATCTTCTTTTATCTCTTTGTCAAGACCAAATGGTGATGCAACCAAGAAAAAGGGCGTGTTTGCAACTGAATTCAAGTATCATGATTGTCATGGAATTAAAGATAAAATAGTCCTACTAAAATTTTGGCAGAGAAGCTGCCTTGTTTTGGCAATGGTCATCTTTCCATTACTTGGCAACAAGTTGTCGTTAATGTTACCTAGTTTTCACGATAGTGGCCTTAATAACACCAACACCTCTGTGAGTTGCCAAACATTTTCTTCCTTCTGCTGCACCCAAACCCTCGCTCTACCATGCACAAGCGCCAACCATGGAGCTACCACACCTACAACCAGTGTTTATAAATTTGGGTCAGATTATACTAAAATATATTTATGTTCTATGTTTTGAATGCAATTAAATATTTAGTGCAATACATATATTTGCAAAAACATGTATTTCACATGCATGATTACTAGTGTTAGCTTAACTCACGAGTGCAAAAAGGAATCCTCCCCTATTGTCCTATCTTTTTTTATGTAATTCAGAACCTAGTACAAAATGGAATCCCTACCCCATTCGGGAAGCTAGATGTTCTTAGGATGAGAAAGTCAAATGCCCCTAGTGTATCTTCTTTTAGCTCTTTGTCGAGATCAAATGGTGATGCAACCAAGAAAAGGGCATGTTTGTAACTGAATTCATATCATGGAATTAAAAATAAAATAGTCATACTAAATTTTTGGTAGAAAAGCTGCCTTGTTTTGGCAACGGCCAGCTAGGATATCAAAGATAACACAATCTTGCCAGTATTTGGCAACAAATCGCCTTTAATGTTACCTAGTTTTCACGACAATTGGCCTTAATAACGCTAGCACCTCTGTGAGTCATCAAACATTTTCTTCCTTCTCCCGCACCCAACCCTCGCTCTACCGAGCACAAGCACCAACCATGGAGTTGCCATGCTTGCCACCAGTGTTTATAAATTTGGGTCAGATTATACTAAAATATATTTACTTTCTAAGTTTTTATTGCAATTAAATATTTTGTGTAATACATATATTGTGAAAACATGTATTTCATGTGCACGATTACTAGTGTTAGCTTAACCCACCAGTGCCAAATGGAATCTTCCCCTATTGGCCTATTGTTTTTCTTATGTAATTCATAACCTAGTAGGAAATGGAATCCCTACGCCATTCAGAAAGCCGGATGTTCTTAGGATGAGAAAGTCAAATGCCCCTAGCATATCTTCTTTTATGTCTTTGTGAAGACTAAATGGTGATGCAACCAAGAAAAAGGGTGTGTTTGCAACTGAATTCAAGTATCATGATTGTCATGGAATTAAACATAAAATAGTCCTACCAAAATTTTGGCAGAAAAGCTGCCTTGTTTTGGCAACGGTCAGCTAGGATATCAAAGAATACAATCTTGCCATTATTTGGTAACAAATCATCTTTAATGCTACCTAGTTTTCACGACAATTGGCCTTAATAATGCCAACACCTCTGCAAGTCACCAAACATTTTCTTTCTTCTCCCGCACCCAAACCCTCGCTCTACCGAGCGCAAACACCAACCATGGAGCTACCATGCTTGCCACCACTAGTGTTTATAAATTAGGGTCAAATTATACTAAAATATATTTACTTTCTAAATTTTGAATGCAATTAAATATTTTGTGCAATACATATATTGCGAAAACGTGTATTTCACGTGCACGATTACTAGTGTTAGCTTAACACACTAGTGCCAAAAGGAATCTTCCCGTATTAGCCTATCTTTTTATGTAATTCATAACCTAGTAGGAATAGAATTCCTGCCCCATTCGGAGAGCCGGATGTTCTCGTGATGAGAAAATCAAATGCCCCCAAGTGTATCGTCTTTTATCTCTTTGTCAAGACCAAACGGTAATGCAACCAAGAAAAAGGGCGCGTTGTAACTGATTTCAAGCACCATGATTGTTATGGAATTAAAGATAAAATAGTCCTACTAATTTTTTGGCAGAAAAGCTGCCTCATTTTGGCAACGGTTAGCTAGGATATCAAAGATAACACAATCTTGCCATTATTTGGCAGCAAATCGTCTTTATTGTTACCTAGTTTTCGCGATAGTTGGCCTTAATAACGCAAGCACCTCTCTCGGTCGATAAACATTTTCTTCCTTCTCCCGCACCCAAACCCTCGCTCCACCAAGCACAAGTAGCAACCCTGGTGTAGCCACGCCGCCGGCGCCCGCCAACTATGTTGATTGACGACCTCATTGACGAGATCTTCCTTCGCCTCCCACCAGCTGAGCCCGCGTGCCTCGTCCGCGCCTCTGTTGTCTGCAAGCCATGGTGCCGCCTCCTCATCGACCCCACCTTCCCCTTACGCTTCCGCGAGTTCCACCGAACTCCTCCATTATTGGGTTTCGTACGTAATGGGAATATTCCTGACACCGCCCGCTTCGTCCCCACTGCCGCCGCCTCCCCCTTCTCCCAACCTCCACCAGTGTTTGACTGCTACAGTTGGTGGGCGCTCGACTCCCGCCATGGCCGCGTCCTCATCCTCTCCTTCGGGCCTATGAATCTCATAATCTGGGACCCCATCACCGGCAACCAGCAGCGCCTGCCCCTGCCCGCGCACCCCCACTTGTATTGCGCCGGGGCAGTGCTCTGCGCTGTGCACGGCTGCGACCACCTCAACTGCCACGGTGGCCCCTTCCTCGTGGTCTTCGTGGGCACCGACGACGAGGACGATGTCATGTGGGCGAGCGTGTATTCGTCGGAGACCCGTGAGTGGAGCGCGCCAACCTCTGTTGAGGTTGATTCCAACGTTGAGATGGTGCCAAGTCTGCTCGTCGGAGACACACTCTACTTCATGTGTGAGAACGCCATGGGAATTCTGAGGTACGACATGGGAAGGCATGAGCTCTCGGTGATCGACCTGCCGCTCGAGCTCGATGGAGTCATGGCGGTGGTGGACGGTGGGCTGGGGCTCGCCGGAGTGGATGAAGACTACAACCTCTACCTGTGGTCGTGGCAGGTGGATCCCGACGGTGATGCGGGCTGGGAACAACGCAGGGTCATTGAGCTCCAGAACATGCTCCCCGTTGGTGTCCCCCCGGCCTCGCTTGATGTGATTGCCATCGCAGAGGGCACAGACATCATTTTCTTGGGATCTGATGTTGGTGTGTTCAAAATCGAGCTCAACTCAGGCCGGGTCTGCAAGGTAGACGTCTGTGGGCGCTACGACACCATCGTTCCCTACGTGAGCTTCTACACTCCAGGTACATCCTTCCTTAAATGTGATTTGCGAATATTCAGACTGCAAGCATTATTTCAATTAGCGACATAAAAGTATGGTCGATAGTATCCATGCTCAAGAACAATTAGTTTCAGAGTGTAATCTCATATAAAACCGTGTTCCTCCTACCAAACTTTTTTTTGTTTGGTTTAACTTGTTAAGGACCATTCTGGAAATTGGCTATATAATTTACTGATCTATATTGTCCCCTCTGTGGTTAATCTGATGTACACGTCCTAAACCCAATATTGTAAACTTTCAAAGCTATGCATACCTCATATAGGTGAATAATGTTGGCATGGTTATAAGTTCTATGGATTGTATCTTTTCAGATCTTGCTAGGATCGAGCAGATTGCTGCCACCGCCGGTGAGGACGCAGTGATCCATCCATCAACTTGAGCCTGCTGCTGTTGGCGTCCTGCAGAGCTGACGCTTTAAGGATTTGGTTTTCAATTGCCAGTTTATCTAATAATAAAGCAAGTTATCATGGTCAATTTGAATGTTTTGTAAAAGACTGGATTATCATGGTGAATCAGTATGTCTCTTCTCGTTGAATTGTTTGTGATCATAGCCAAAGATCTATGTTTCAGGTTTACATTTTGGCTTATCCGAGTTTATGTTCAATCTATGCTTGGCAAGCCCCCCACAAGGTTGATTACTTGATTGCCACTGCGAAGATCATTACTACTAGAGTATTCGCCTGTCCCATATAGATACTAGGGCCACATTTCAGTGACACATCCACTTAAATACACCTCTTTGTAGTGGCAAATCATCAACAATTCCTCAAAAATTAAGCTTGTGGTTCAGTTTGTGTGCACTCAATTTGTTGTAAACTGAAGAATGTCATGAACAGATCTTGAACCAAAAACTTTGACAGAAATGACTGCACGGCCAGTTGACCATGGCAAGGCAAGAAATTGATGTCCCATAGATTTAGACTCCGTTCAATCCAACTGTGTACAATCGGGCAGCGCTGTCCCACCTCCAACGCCTCGCCAAGTCGGGCCGCGCGCCATGTACTCCGAGGCGATGGATGTGTTCGTGCTCTGGGACTGGGACAGCCCCGCCGCGCCACTCCCGTGTCGGATGCTCCAAGGGCGCTGTTGGACCGGATGGCAACAGAGAGGATAAATGATACCAATTCAAAATTTTCTTATAAGTATTTAAGATTCTATTCTCAGACATCAATAGAGATTTAGAACATAGAATCATCAACTAAAAATCAAACCAACTAGCTCAAACCAACAAAACTTGGAATATAACCCTTCCCAGTGGTCTGCCTAACCTCCAAACGGCGGTCTGACAGGCCGACCAGTATGACCGTTAGTCCAAAAATGATTGAACTTTTGATCCGAAGATCCAAATAATATGAAATTTTGCAGAGATCTTCTCTAGGGGATTGTGAACCAATTCCAACAAACAATCATAAAAATATAGCCAAAGTTGAGACTTTTTAGTTTGAAGAAGAGATGCACCAAAACCGAGCTAAAATCCCGAACAGTGAATACAACTTACTCGTGGGATAATAATGACCAAGAAGGATCTAAATATATTCCCACACATCACAACAAGTTAAATCACCACAGAAACTAAGCCAAAAACTCTCGGATCAAGAGATGGACCAAAGAGGCCAAAGTCAAGCAAAACCGGATTTTCTCGAGAACGTTGATATCGCAATACCTAGATGGGTAGAGATGTATTTTCAAAGATTATCTCCACCGCTTATACATCCTTGGTACAGCAAGATCACAAGACAGAGAGAAGAGATATCAAAACTAACTAAAGCCAAGCACATCAATCGAAAATAAGATGCACTCAAGAGTTACATAAAGATTGATGTATTGCTTACTTGATAAGGTAGATTTTACAGCCACTTCACCTTGAAGGACAAAGAGCACATAAGGTACTGACTCTTAAACTCTAACCCTAAACTTAGAGAAAAGAGCACAAGAGATGGGTTGGATAGTTAACCACATGTTTCCATCACAGTCCCCTTTATAGGTGAGCAACCAGCCACCTACATCCCTTAATAGATTCTATCTACTATTACAATGGGAAAATCCGTTAACCCTACACACTCGGGTTTTACTCTCATAAATTCACTTATGCAAGCTTTTTAAAGTGTATAAGTGTGCATCTGTTAAATCCTTAGCCTTGATCCAACCAGCTCCACCTTGACCTAAACCGCTCGCCAACGTATTGCCCATGCACTATGGTTTTGATCCAAGATAGTTTCCGGTATTTTGGTCAAACTACCAAAATACCCTCCGTTAACCCGGTCTTCATCTCTCATTGCAAAGCAATCGTCATACTTGCCATGTGTAGATGTACTACTAGCTTGCCATACATCGTCAAGTCTCTCCTGTCCCGGTTCCATCAAACCACGGCTCACTTGGCCCGTTCAAGCCACATAGCGCCATCCCGCTGTTCGAACTTTCTTTCAACATTTTCCACCTTTCTCGTGTCATACTTGAGTTCATCGTCTCACTCAATATTCTCGACCGTTCTAGATCTCAACTCCTCTATGAGCCTAGCCCCGATCATCGCCATTGACCACAGTTGACTCCAAGCGACTCTGCACATCCAAAGACAAAGAAAATATTTTCAGGCACAAGTTCTTCACAACTTGACCTACATTAGCTGTAATATAGCTCATGCAATATAAAACTACTAACCATATTCACCAAAACCCCTTCCTCAACTCAAAATCCATAAATATGAATTTTGGCATAAAGTCCCCATTTGGACAATCTTCAGCCGGTTAGACCACCAACCCTCGGACGATCAAACCGCTGCACCAACTGATCAAACTGGTGGCACACTGCTGGTCTGACCGGCCTTCCCTGACTGACCAGCAACACTGCCAATCAAATTTCTAAATCTCCCAAATTGTAATAGTTCATCATAACCTAAGGCCTTCTCACATGGTCCTTCAGGTGCCGTCCACAAGGCCCGCTTCCTGTTCGACGCAATGCTTGGCTTAGGCTTGGCGCCCCGGCCCACGGCTACCAGTCACTTGTGTTCACCTACTGTAAGGCGCGGCTCTCGCTCGAGGTCGACAAGGTGTGCCGGCTCATGGTGAAGAAAAGGATGTATCTATATAGGGTGCTATGTGTAGATGCCCTACTAGCTTGCCATGCATCGTCAAATCTCTCATGTCCCAGTCCTACCGAACCACGGCTCACTTGGCCCGTCCAAGCCATATAGCGTCATCCCGCTGTTCGAACTTGCTTTCAACATTTTTCATCTTTATTATGCCATGCTTGAGTTCATCGTCTCCCTAACCGACCAGCAACACTGCCAATCAAATTTCTAAATCTCCCAAATTGCAATAGTTCATCATAACTTAGGACTTTCTCACATGATCCTTCAGGCACCGTCCACAAGCCCCGCTTCCTGTTCAACGCAATGCTTGGCTCAGGCTTGGCGCCCCAGCCCATGGCTACCAGTCACTCGTGTTCACCTACTGCAAGGCGCAGCTCTCACTCGAGGTCGACGAGGTGTGCCGACTCATGGTGAAGAAAGGGATGTATCTGGATACGGTGCTCGGCACGCCAAGAGGGGTGGCCGCCGCCGGAGCTCACGCTCGATCAATGTGTTTGATAGGATGAGAGGGTCGAGTTGGATGCATATGCTTATGCACCTATGGGCAAAATTGAGATTCCCAAGAAATCATATCTGGAGCTGTCCATCCACAGGAGAATTTTGTGTCCCTCGGATGGAAATCTCACGTCCCTCCCTACAACAACTGCATAGTTTCTGGTGTGCTAGAAAAGCCTCAGCACTTTGCCGCCAAGAAGAAGCGATCTGCCAGAGAAGAAGGCTAACCTGTTTGAGTTAGTTCAGCTTAATAATTTCTTATAATTGTAGATATGTATGTACTCAATTTTTGCTATCTGTCAAGTTCGTGTGCAACAATTTGATTTGGTGTGATGTTTGTACTGTTTTTGCATGGATGATGGAAGCATTGGAATTCTATGTACCTTTTTTTTTTAAAAAAACATTGTAGTCTTGTTTCTGATAATAGAAATTGGGGTTACCCCTTCGATCAAAAACTATTTGAAAATATGAAAGTGGAATTTTGTATATAGACTTCGTTTTCATAGTCAGCAGGTGTTGATTCACTGTAATTTAGTAAGCATGTAATGCCACTGCAAGATGGTAAAATAATTATAACAAGTGTTGAATTGCCATGCATGAACTTAAAAGTAATGGTGAGAACTTATCAAATCTTGACCTACAATAGTACAAGTGGAATCTTGCAAATTTTCTGTATAAAATTTATTCGTCTTGGTTCAACACATACATAATAATAGAGAAGTACTACAGTAGGTTAAACAACCTAGCTTCATCAACAAATTGAGGCAACTTAAGAGCCTCTTCCCAATAATGCAAACGAACTTCTACTCTCCAAGCGCGAACGCAGTGGCATCGAAGCTGTCGGAGAGGCCGGTGCCGGTCTTGAAGGTGACCTTCTCCGGCGAGGCCTCTGGCACATAGACCTCGACGACGCTGAGCCAGAGCAGGAGCTCCTTGGTCTTGACGCCGGTGATCTTCTTGAGCTTGCCCTTCTCCGCGAACGCCGTGACCTCACCTGCGTAGGACACGGTCTGCTTGATCTTCTTGAAGGTGTGCTCGATCTTCTTCTTCCTCTGCACCAGCCACATGAACCCGCTTGCACGGTTGTAGCCGAACTCCTCGATGTCCTCCATAGGCAGGAGGCCATCGGGGAGGCCGAGCTCGCCGAGGAGCTCGACGGATTTGTTCCTGCAGGCGGCGTCACCGTGGAAGACCTCGGCGCCGTCGCGGTGGCTCTCAATGGCCTGAGATGCCATGCTTTACTATCTATGTAGCTCGATCGAGTTTCGCGCAAGAATGGTGGTTCTAGCTTGTGGGATTTGCTTGACGAGTGTGTGCGTGATTTGAGATGGAGCTAGCACAAGGGCAGCTAAATGTAGAGGCATAGTTTTGCTGTGTTGCAGCAAACAAGCTAAGGGGTTCTGGTTCAGCATGACCACGAGCAGCCTTATTTGATTTTGCCGGCGAAGGCCTTGAATTTGACGAGGACCACGGTGGTGTGCTCCCGTACGTAGAGTCAACATTGCCGGTCCTAAATTTTGTAACGTATATCTTCTTTTCAAAGAAGAGAAAGGAAAAAAAAAGCTAGGTACGTCGCCCTAGTATGACCTGGCCGCATGCTAGAGTAATTCATTAATTAACCACAAGGTTGAGCAATTCTGCTATCGAGTCCAATCGCGCCGAGCCGGCCAGGTCACTCCATTCAAGGGCGGAGGATGGTCGAGGTCTACGTCGCCGAGGCAGCGCCGGAGAAGGCCACCTTCAAGACCGGCGCCGGCGTCTCTGACAGCTTCGCTGCCACCGCGTTCCCGCTTGGGGAGTAAGGAATCACTCAGCTAGCTGTCAGGTAGCTGGCTGTGCCGGCAATACTGTAGCCGGTAAGGTGGGCGTGAAGCATGTGTAGTGGAGGAGAGCAATGGCGGACACGAAGCACCCCCAACACAGCGATGCAGCCTCGTCAATCTCTGTCCAAATTGGAGTTTCTCAAGTTACGATGGAGACAATCCTAGATTATGGAAAGAGAGGTGTTCAACGTACTTTGGAGTGTTCGGAATTAATGCTGGGCTGCGCACTAGATTTGCCCAAACAAGGTTCAGCAGAAAAAATGCCCGGACAAAGTTCATTTACACATAATCGAAGAACTCTTTACAAAGCCACACACTAGGGTACAATATTTGTATATTTTCTCTTTAAACTCAGTGTCTGTGATCCATCATGAGTTTGAGAGAGTGTTTAGAATATGATATGATTTGTTGTTTTCTTATATGCTATTTTCTTATTTGTATATAGCATATTTCCTTGTAATATCTCCTTCGTACTTCCTATATATATTGGTCTTTTGGTCTTATAAATACACACATAATATTCATAACAATGATTACAGATGCAACAGAGTAAGAATAGCGTTAATATTACTGCACATTGGCGCTTTGCCATGTAGGAAAATTCTGAGGCATGAGGAAGACCAAGCAGGAAGAGTTGAAGTTCCTGTGGTACAGCGCGTTACAAATACACCAACGCGACATGTAGTTCTTTAAAAAAAACGTTGGTGAATATGCATTTTGCTGAGTAAATTGTTAGTATATGTAAGCCTGGTTTCAAACAGATTTGGTTTCTGTCTTCTACTTTTTAAAAACCAAAAGCCGTTTATAACGCGTTGGCTTCTAAACGTGTCTTTTTTTTCTTTACATTGCCCGTGGAGATACGAATCTATAACAATATTTTTCATTTTCCGTGTTTTTCTTTTTTTAATTGAATGTTTTGAAAAAAAACTAACAAGCACCAGTATTATTTCAACTAAAAGCCATTGTAAAAGGCGAATTCAACAGGGTAGATGCTGCTCATTTCGGCTTATTTTTCACTATTTGGCAATGTTTGAGACTTATTTTGCACTATAGCTGCCGGTAGCTTTTTAGCGTAATTAAATTTTAAAAATTAAAAAGAAAAAAATATGTTAGCCGATCATAGACAATGTAAAGCAATATAAAAAAGAAAAAAGCTCCAAAAAAAGCCAAAAACAAAAAAAGACGAAATTAAAAACTAGAAGTTAGAAACCAAAAGTCAAAAGCTAAAACTCAAATGAGCGGAGTCGTGTTTCAGTTACCAAGGTGATTGTAGCTAGGCACTAGGCAGTAAGTAGTCTTTTCTGTCTTATTTTGATGATAAAATGGACAGTTTGAGAAAATGTTCACTGTAATCAGTTGAACTGGGCCACATGGCCAGATTCATTTCATCTGGAAATCAGCAGCAGTACAGTGTTATTGACTACAAGGATTTCGTTGGGAAGTCGCAAACTCACTGCCTCGTGGGTCCCACCTAGCATAGACTCCCCTTAAGCTGGTTGAACCGAACCAAGTAGCAGCAAGCAATCAAGTCCAGTCCAACCATTGGTCGTGCTCATCTTGCTGATGAATAGTAGTGGTCAAAAACTATCAATTAAAAGGCATAAGCCACGATAACTACAAAAAGTTCATTGGGAAGTCACACTCTTACTGCCTCTTGGGTCCCACTGACGGAGACTCCCCTCAAGCTAGTTGAACAGAACTAGGGCCTGTTTATATTGGCTCTTGCTAATGACTGTTGATTGTGACTGATGAATAATAGTGGCTGATAGAAATGTCTAATAAATAATAGTGGCTGATAAATAGTAGCGCATTATATAAGGAAGATGGTGCAATGAAAGGCACTACAAAATTCAAACAGCCATACGATTTATGGAATTATGACATAATAAAATACAAAGTGCGTTATAACATATGAAAATGCCAAATAGTAGGTAATAAATAGTAATGGCTAATAGAATCGGCTTATAGAAGTTGAGACATTCATATTATTTTTAACTTTAGAAAACAGAGGTCAAAAACCAAAACCAATATGAACGGCGCTAAGTAGCACCAACCATTGGTGTCATCTCGCCAGCCCCCACCACCCCAAACTAGAGCTGGGCATTGGGCCGGGCTTATCCGTGCCAGCCCAAGGCCTGGCTAGCCCGGTACGGCCCAAGCACAGCACGGGCATGCCACGTGACGGGCTGTGCCGACACGGCATGAATGGTGGGCAGGCCCGGGCCTAGAAAGCCAACCCGTCGGGTGGTACGGCATGGCATAGCATATCATGCCGTGTTCGAGCCGGCCTAGCCCGACAAGCATGGCCAGCACAGGGGGCGCTGCCGGCACGGGGGGCATGACTAGCACGCTAGCGCCAGCGGCCGCCTCAGCCTCACCTCCCGTCGCCATCCCACGATCATCCCCATAAGCCATCACAGAGCAGAAAGAGAGAGTAGAGGGGAAGAATTGGAGCATACTGGAGCCTGGACAACGGCCGTAGGAGGAGGAGCAGGGTAGCTGAAGCCAAGGGTGACAGCGGGAGCCGAGGTGGCGGCATCTCCTTCGGCTGTGGAAGCAGCAGGTGACATCGGAGCCCAAGCCACTTCGTCGGCTCCTCCACTAGGGGCCTAAGCCACCGGAGATGGAGCCGTCCCTTAGCCTCCCCCTCCTCCGTGAGTCTAGCAACGACGTGCCAGACAAGCTCGAGAAGCCAGCACCAGCGCCCACTCCCACTCCGACCCCAACGCCGCCACCTCCATCCCAGTAGCTGCCTACCATGAGCCTCCACTCATCGGCGCAGGAGATAGTGCCACCGCCCCCTCTTGCCACCGGGGGGGTCGGGGGAGGCGGCTGGGAGAGGGGAGGGAGGTGCCCGGGGGGTCAGGGGAGGCGGCCGGGGAGGAGAGGGAGGCCACCGAGGGGTCAACGCCATGGATCTGGGAGAGGAGAGACCGAGATGTAGAAATGAATGGGGGAGGCCAGGAGGGGATAAGACCGAAAGGCCAGTGCTCGGCCGAAGGAAAGAAGAAAAGGGAGAAAGAAAAAAAGAGAAGGGGGAGCAAAAAGAAAAGAAAGAAAAAATAAAAGGGACAAAAGAAATTAAGCTTATGCCTAATAAAAATTGTTCTTCATAGTTATTTAACTCTAAACATTCCGTTGCAGGCTTTTGTAGCAAGGTAGCAATGCTCCTTGGGCCAGAGTAAATCATAGGTTGGCCCAAGTAAATATGTACATGTAACTTCCTTTCTCTTTTTTCTTTCTAGATAAATTTGTTTGCAGTGCTAGTTATGTCAACTTGTCACATTTAGATGTCATTCAAATAACTAATGCATGTATCTCTTTTGCTAGCTATCTCAAAATATATGCATACTTGGTGTATACCTTCTTGTCACATTTATCTTGTCTCCAACATGAATGATGAAAGCTGAGGTGCTACATTATTAGTCCAGACTCCAGAAAAGCATCCCTTACACAAGCAAAGGAAACATGGTCTGCACTCTTCCATTATGTATACACTGCAAACGCACAAATACGTACTATTTTTACTGTTGGGTTGACCATGTTAGATTGGTAGCATCATCTCAGACTCTCAGTGACTAAAGTGCGAGGTGAGTCTTGAGCTACTTGGGCTTTTCGAGTCATTACTTCATTACACATATGCAAACACAACACGCTATCTTTGTTCTTGCATACAACTATTACTAATTGCATTGTGCTTCCACTCTGTTGGTTTGAGGTTTAACAGATATAATAGCAGTTCCAAACTTCAAGACTTTCATAACATCAAGAAAAGGCACACTTGCCATTTTCACACTCAATCCGGTAGACTATTAGTATCTATACAAATATACAACATACAATGCGGTTCCATTCCGTATATGCCTACATTTAGCAAGCACATATGTACGCCACAAAACTAGTATATTGTACGCTTGTTGTTACTTCCCCCCCGAAATATTTACGTGCCAATATTTTTACACAACCAATTCAATTTTCACTATTTTTTATATAACACGGGTACAAGAGAAATAAAGATACGGCCGCCGCCACTATCGTCGTCGCCACCTTCGGCGTGTATAGTTACTTCAGACTAAATTTGACTGGCATGGCATAAACGTTGGTACAACAGACTTTGAGCCATAACTGAGGGCATGTTTTTTTCCTCCGAAGCTAGCGGCTTTTGGCTTTTGCTACAGTACCTAATTTTTAAATTGAATATTTTCTTAAGATGGGATCTACAAGTTAATTGTAGTACATGTTAAAAGTTTAATATCTGTATTAAAAAAAATCGCAAACGAGTATCTCTTTTCGTAATCTCTGTTGTAAACAGCTAAAATTCAAAAAATTTAATCAAAGTCATATGTTTCAGCCGAAAAGAACAGACCGGAGGCGAGCGGACCAGCGAAACGATTGGATCGGGCCAGCATAGTACAAAGCACGGTGAGCCGGACCGTGCTGGCAGGCCGGCCCAATGTCCACCTCTACCCCCAAACCCGGCGGAGAAGCCGACACCAACCAAGCGCAGCAAGCAACACGATCGATGGCGATGCAGCCTTCGGCGGCGAAACGCCGTCGCCACTCGCCGCCGGAGCTGGGCGACGACCTCATCTCCGAGATCCTGCTCCGCCTCCCGCCGGACAACCCCGCCCTTCTCGTCCGCTTCACCCTCGTCTGCAAGCCCTGGCGCCGCCTCCTCACCGACCCCGCCTTCCTCCCCCGCTTCCGCGCGTTCCACCAACCGCCCCCCATGCTGGGCTTCTTCTGCAACGTCTACGAAGACGACGTCCGCCTCGCCACCTTCATCCCCACCTCCGCCTTCTGCCCGCCCGATCCCGACCACTCCGGCTGGCTTGCGCTCGACGCCCGCCACAGCCGCGTCCTCTTCCAAACTATGGAGTGTGCACTAGCACTAGCACCCATGGACCTCGTCGTCTGGGACCCCATCACGGACGAGCAGTGGGGACTGCCCCTGCCGGGATTCCCGCACACCTACCTCCACGCGACGGTGCTCTGCGCCGCCGCCGGCTGCCACCACCTGCACTGCCACGGGGGCCCCTTCCTCGTGGTCTTCGTGGGCACCGACGACGAAGGGCTCACGTCGGCCTGCGTCCACTCATCGGAGGCCGATGAGTGGAACGAGCCGACCCCCGCTGAGCAGCTTGTGCTCGACGACAACGCCGACACGAAGCCCGCCGTCCTCGTGGGGAATGCGCTCTACTTCATCTGTGAGATGATGAGCACCAGAGTTCTCGAGTACGATTTGGGCAAGCGGGCACTATCGGTGATCGACCTGCCGCTTGTGCACGACGAGGGGCAGCACGTCACCCTCATGGTGGCGGAGGACGGCGAGCTGGGGTTCGCCCGCATGCAGGACTCCAGGCTCTACCTGTGGTCAAGAGAGGCCGGTACTGGCGGAATTGCGGGATGGGCGCAGCGTAGGGTCATGGAGCTCGGGACACTGCTCCCCGTTCGTGCCCTCGCGACTTCACCCATTGTGGTTGGCTTCGCCGACGGCGTCGGTGTCATCTTCGTGAGGACAGATGTTGGCGTCTTCGCAATCGAGCTCAAGTCGGGCCGGGTGGTCAGGAAGGTATCCAGTTGGACAGACATCGACGAAGTCATTCCCTACATGAGCTTCTACACTCCAGGTACTAGCCTCATTCCTCCTTTCTTCAACAATGAGCTTGCTCTGTTGTGATTTGCCGATATTTCGTCCGATTGTAAGTAAAATTTCTGTCAGCGGCATGGAAGCATGGATTATGGTGTATGTGTAAGTAGAATTTCTGTCAGCGACATGAAGGCATGGATTATGATGTGCTCAAGAACAATGAGTATGTGAAATTGGATCATCATAATCTAATCTCATATGCACTGTCTTTTCAGATCATGCTAGGGGCATAATGCCACCTCCATGAAGACCGAGCGGTCCACACATCAACAAGAACCTGCTGCTGTTGACTTCTTCTTGCAGAGCTGATGATTCAAGGGTTTTATTTTCAGTTGGACAATTTAGGTAAGAAAAGACTCATAAGTCATCGTGGCCAATTAGTATGTCTTGTTTTCAGCTGGGCAGTTTAAGAAAACAATTAGACACCATGGTCAGCTTGTACTAAGTCTCTTCTCATTAAATTGTTAGTGATCGTGGCCCAAGATGTGTGCATCATGTTTACATTTCGGCTTATCTGAGTAAATGCTCTTTTCATGCTTGCCAAGCCCACTTGGAATTGATATACTGAATCTTTCCTATCCTTTTTCTGAAAAATGAATCTTTGTGGTTCAGTTTCAGTGTCATTCCTAAGGTTTGCCCAAGTAGTACTTTCAGCCTTATCTGGCAGACTGGCATACTGTTTCATTCCTTTTCTAAGGTTTTGTGGCATGCACTTGGAACTGAAATATTGAAATTATGGTTAAGTTTGAGTGACCAGTACTCAAGTAGGGAATAAATTGTTGTGATTCTTGAACAAGCATGGAAACCGAAAACTTGAACTAAAAAAGTTGAGGAATAAAAAATATGACTGGCGTGCAGCTCAGAGACTGCATCAAGGCAAGAATTTAACAATTGACTGTGCAAACACCAAAGTTTCAAGATTAGCCTGCCAAAGGAACTCCATGGCAGTATCTCGTCATATTTGAAGCCACTGTGTCATTGTTAATACACTGGATGACCCGAGTAAGAATTGCATTAACATCAGAACAGTTGCCATGTAGAGAATTCTGAATCTTATCTTTCTGCTTGGGCGGTCTTTGTGGCGGTGCCCAATATGTTGTAGCCTTCGGTGTTCTTTGGCTGTGCAGGTGGTTTGAGGTGCTTGTAGCTTGTAGGTGAGGTGCTCTTAGGTGTTGGTGACTTGGTCTGTAGTTTTCTGTTGGTGTTTGCGAGGTGTTTCCTGTTTTTCGGGTTAGTGTTTGTATTCTCTTCTCTCTATAAATGGAATGGGGTAGAGCCTTTACCCTTGTTTAAAAAAACGAATTCTAAAATCATCAGGGAGAATTGAGAAGTTTCTATGGCAAACACATCCGAACCCTGAACAATGAGCACCCTTAACTATTTCAGAGCTTTAATCTGTAGGTTAAAATACTGAAAAATTACCAAGTTTCAACGTTGCCAGTAACGGATTTGCCCAATGCAACATGCCCTTTCCTAAGCGTCGACAAGTAGGTTCAGTTATTTTCTGTTGCTGAATCAATACATATCTTTTTTTAGATCAAGGAATCAATACATATCTGGCAATCTGCTCGTTTTTTTCTGTAACTATCGGTGAATCCTATTATCATGGTATGATCAACATACAGTTTGTGAATAGGTGAATTGAAATCAGTTAAAGTGGGTTGAGCAAATGAGCATACATGATACCTTCATTGAGAGAGATAAAGGACAGAAAGCGAAAAGCAGAGAGGATGAAGAATTGAGTCCACACAACTGTAGCCGGTCATTTGCCAAATATTTGTAGCAGAGTACAGAGGGAATATCTCCTGCCGATACTAACCATAAGCTGATTTACATGCTATACATATCTGCTAAGTATGGTTTATCTATCTCAGAATAAATCTGAACCAATTTTGGTTGCAGATAATCACATGCTAAATATATGAACCACTAAATATGGCAAGGAAAGATACCGTTATCATCCCCCTCAGTCGAAGTGGGAGGTTCCCAGACGCATAGACTAGACCGGAAATCATTGAAGAGCTGAACTGGAAGATCTCTTGTCATGACATCAGCAAATTGTTGGCTTGATGGAACATGAAGTACTTGGACTTCACCGAGAGAAGCCTTCAAGCGGATGAAGTGAATTTCGATATTGATGTGTTTAGTCCATCTATGCTGAGCTGTATTGGAAGACATATAGACTGAACTAACGTTGTTACAGAAGACCACCATGGCAGACGAGAGAGGATGATGAAGTTCCTTCAATAGCTGCCGCAACCAGCAACATTCGGAAATGGCATGAGCCACAACTCTGTATTCGGCCACAGCACTGGAGCAAGAAACTGTACTATGTCGTTTGGACAACCAAGAAATCAAGATGTCGCCAAGGTAGATGCAATATTCAGGTGTAGATTGATGAGAGTTAGGGTAGCCCACCCAATCAGCATCGGAATATGCAGGGAGAGAATCTGGATTGCTTGCACGAAGGTGAAGACCGACACCCATTGTACCTTTAACATACTGGAGAATTCTCTTAACAAGAGTAAAATGAGGGTCACACGGGGAATGCATGTGGAGACAAATTTGTTGAACCACATACGAGATGTCCGGCCATGTCAAAGTGAGATACTGGAGCACTCCGACATTACTACGGTACTCCGTAGGATTAGAAACTGGGGAGCCATCAGAAGTAGAAAGCTTGGCACAAGTGTCACTCGCGCGTGGAGGTAGCATGACACTCGGACATGCCAGCACAATGAAGAAGCTCTGCAGTATACTATTGTTGGGAAAGGAACAAACCATCATAGGAGCGCGTTACCAAGATACCAAGGAAGTGATGTAAGGCACCCAAGCTTGTCATGGTGAACTCAGTGTGAAGAGATGCAATAAGACGCTGAAGAAGCAATAGTTGATGAGGCCGTGAGAATGATAACATCCACATAAAGTAGCAGGGAGGCAACATCATTACCAGACTTGAGTATGAACAAGGAGGTGTCTGTGAGAAAGACGACAAAGCCAACTTGTCTGATATAAGTCGCAAACCGGTGATACCATGCCCATGGTGCCTGCTTAAGTCCACAGAGGCTGTTGGTAGGCGTGGGACAATCCAAGTATCTGTTTGGCACCACCTCTGTGTCCTACCTAGGACATGTTATCACAACAACAGGTGTGGCCATGGATCATCAGAAGGTTTCAGCTATCGAGGAGTGGCCCACGTCCGTGCGTGCCGTGCGCATGGTCCTAAGCTTGGCCGGCTACTATCACCGGTTTATCAAGAATTACAGCTCCATTGCCGCCCCCTGACACGTCTCCTTCGCAAAGAGGTGTTTCACTGGTTCGAGAAGGCAACCATAGCATTCACGATGCTAAAACATGCACTGTCGCCCGCCCCCAGTTCCTCAACTACCTAACTTCAACCGGCCCTTCATCGTCGAGTGTGACACCTCCAACTGTAGTTTTGGGGTGGTGCTCCACCAAGGCACTGGTCCAATCGCTTTCTTTAGTCGTCCAATTGCTGCACATCACTCCAAACTTGCAGCATACGAGCGGGAATTGATCGGACTGGTCCGGGCCATCCGCCATTGGCGCCTGTATCTGTGGCGGCGCTCATTTCATATTCGCATGGACCACTACAGCCTCAAGTTTTTATTGGATCAAAGTTTGTCCACCATTCCGCAGCATCAGTGGGCAAGCAAGTTGGTGGGTTATGACTTCATGGTGGAATACCGACCAGGCCGCCTCAACATGGTCACCGATGCATTATCCAGGCGTGATGGCAACACATTATCACCACCTTAATCAGACGGTATCCATGCCATCTCGATGCCCACACTCGCCATCTTTGCCGAATTGAGCCAGGCCACCACAGCCGACCCTAGGTTATCTCAATGTATTCGTGTTGTTTCATGAGGGATCGGCCTAAACAGTGGCTTCCATAGGCGGAATACTGTTACAATACTTCATATAATTCCACACTTCAGACCTCGCCATGTAGAGTGGTCTATGGACGTGATCCTCCTTGTTTGCATGCCTATGAAAAGGGGGGATTTGTGTGTGCCGGCTATTGAACAGATGATGCTTGAGCGCGATAGTTTTTTGGCCAAAGTGCATGAACATCTCCTTCAAGCCTAGCAGATCGCCAAACAAAATTATGACAAGCTACACCGCAACGTGGACTTTGCTGTTGATGATTGGGTATGGCTGCACCTCCTCCATAGGGCCACTACTTCCATCTTCGCGGTGCCGTCCAGCAAGCTCGGTCCACCTTACTATGGTTCGTATCAAATTTTGCAATGTACTTGTTTCATGGCCTATCGTCTTTGTTTACCTCCGGGTGCTCGCATTCATGACGTCTTTTATGTCGGTGTTTTGAAGAAATTTCATGGGGTGCTGCTGACTACAATGCCTCAATTACCCCGCATGATCAATGGTTGCACTATCCCTTTGCCGGCTAAAGCACTTAAGAGCAAGGCTAATAATACAGCCTTCAGCTGGCTGTATGAACACTTATAGCCCACTTATCAGCCCATTCATATAGCAGTTTACAGCCAGCTGAAGGCTATATGACCCACCCCTTTCTCTCACAAAGTTTCTTGGTTCTTGTGCTTCAACTGGCTGTAAACTTACAGCCCACCTCTCTTCTCTCTCCTCTATCTCCTCCACCTCAGCATACAGCCTACTAACAGCCTCTTATTATACTTGCTCTAAGGGACGCCTGGCACGCGATAAATGGTAGGTTCTCATCAAATGGCAGGGCGCTTCTTCTTCTTTGGATCCGTTCGGTTTTGAGGTTTAACAGATATAATAGCAATTCCAAACTTCAAGACTTTCATAACATCAAGGAAAGACACATTTGCCATTTTCACACTCAATCCAGTAAACTATTAGTATCTATACAAATATACAACATACAATACGGTTCCATTCCGTATATGCCTACATTTAGCAAGCACATATGTACGTCATAAGACTAGTATATTGTATGCTTGTTGTTACTTTTCCCCTGAAATATTTACGTGCCAATATTTTTATACAACCAATTTAATTTTCACTATTTTTTAATAAGATGGGTATGAGAGAAATAAAGTTGGCTGCCGCCGTCGCCTTCGTAGTATATAGTTATTTCGGACTAAACTTGACTGATACGGCATAAACGTCGGTACGACAGGTTTTGAGCCATGACTGAGTTTTAGTCGGAGGCAAGGCGGACCGATATAGCATGGCGCAGCGAAATGATTGGATCGAGCCAGCATAGTACAAAGCACGGTGAGCCGGACCGTGCTGGCAGGCCGGCCCAATGTCCACCTCTACCCCCAAACCCGGCGGAGAAGCCGACACCAACCAAGCGCAGCAAGCAACACGATCGATGGCGATGCAGCCTTCGGCGGCGAAACGCCGTCGCCACTCGCCGCCGGAGCTGGGCGACGACCTCATCTCCGAGATCCTGCTCCGCCTCCCGCCGGACAACCCCGCCCTTCTCGTCCGCTTCACCCTCGTCTGCAAGCCCTGGCGCCGCCTCCTCACCGACCCCGCCTTCCTCCCCCGCTTCCGCGCGTTCCACCAACCGCCCCCCATGCTGGGCTTCTTCTGCAACGTCTACGAAGACGACGACCGCCTCGCCACCTTCGTCCCCACCTCCGCCTTCTGCCCGCCCGATCCCGACCACCCCTGCTGGCTTGCGCTCGACGCCCGCCACAGCCGCGTCCTCTTCCAAACTTTGGAGTGTGCACTAGCACCCATGGACCTCGTCGTCTGGGACCCCATCACGGACGAGCAGTGGGGACTGCCCCTGCCGGGATTCCCGCACACCTACCTCCACGCGACGGTGCTCTGCGCCGCCGCCGGCTGCCACCACCTGCACTGCCACGGGGGCCCCTTCCTCGTGGTCTTCGTGGGCACCGACGACGAAGGGCTCACGTCCGCCTGCGTCCGCTCATCGGAGGACGGTGAGTGGAACGAGCCGACCCCCGATGAGCAGCTTGTGCTCGACGACAACGCCGACACGAAGCCCGCCGTCCTCGTGGGGAATGCGCTCTACTTCATCTGTGAGCTGATGAGCACCAGAGTTCTCGAGTACGATTTGGGCAAGCGGGCACTATCGGTGATCGACCTGCCGCTTGTGCACGACAAGGGGCAGCACGTCACCCTCATGGTGGCGGAGGACGGCGAGCTGGGGTTCGCCCGCCTACAGGACTCCAGGCTCTACCTGTGGTCAAGAGGGGCCGGTACCGGCGGAATTGCGGGATGGGCGCAGCGTAGGGTCATCGAGCTCGGGACACTGCTCCCCGTTCGTGCCCTGGTTGGCTTCGCCGACGGCGTCGGTGTCATCTTCGTGAGGTCAGATGTTGGCGTCTTCACAATCGAGCTCAAGTCAGGCCGGGTGGTCAGGAAGGTATCCAGTTGGACAGATATCGACGAAGTCATTCCCTACATGAGCTTCTACACTCCAGGTACTAGCCTCATTCCTTCTTTCTTCAACAATGAGCTTGCTCTGTTGTGATTTGCTGATATTTCGTCTGATTGTAAGTAAAATTTCTGTCAGTGGCATGGAAGCATGGATTATGGTGTATGTGTAAGTAGAATGTCTGTCAGCGACATGAAAGCATGGATTATGGTGTATGTGCTCAAGAACAATGTGTAAGTGAAATTGGATGATCATGATCTAATCTCATATGCACTGTCTTTTCAGATCATGCTGGGGGCATAATGCCACCGCCATGAAGACCGAGCGGTCCACACATCAACAAGAACCTGCTGCTGTTGGCTTCTTGCAGAGCTGATAATTCAAGGGTTTTGTTTTCAGTTGGATAATTTAGGTAAGAAAAGACTCATAAGCCATCGTGGCCAATTAGTATGTCTTGTTTTCAGTTGAGCAGTTTAAGAAAAGAATTAGACATCATGTTCAGTTTGTACTAAGTCCCTTCTAGTTAAATTGTTAGTGATCGTGGCCCAAGATGTGCGCATCATGTTTACATTTCGGCTTATCTGAGTGAATGCTCCTTTCATGCTTGCCAAGCCCACTTGGAATTGATATATTGAATCTTTCCTATTCTTTTTCTGAAAAGTGAATCTTTGTGGTTCAGTTTCAGTGTCATTTCTAAGGTTTGCCCAAGTAGTACTTTCAGCCTTATCTGGCAGACTGGCATACTGTTTCATTCCTTTTCTAAGGCTTTGTGGCATTCATGACGTCTTTCATGTCGGCGTTTTGAAGAAATTTCATGGGGTGCTGCCGACTACAATGCCTCAATTACCCCACATGATCAATGGTTGCACTATCCCTTTGCCAGCTAAAGCACTTAAGGGATGCCCGGCACGCGATAAATGGTAGGTTCTCATCATATGTCAGGGCGCTTCTTCTTTGGATGCTACTTGGGAAGATGTTACAAGCTTTCAGCAGCTTTATCCAGATTTCCAGCTTGCAGACGAGCTGTTTCCAGAGGATGGGAGATATGTCATGGTCGGGCGTCAGTATAACCGATGCTGCAACCAGACTTCGACGAATGCAGGCGCAGCAAGCACAGCAGCCACACCGTGAGCTTGCCTTAGTGGCACTTTCTAAATTAGTAGATTACTTTCTAAATTCAGTTAGTAATAGATATGGTATTAGTTTGGTTTGTTAGGGGCAACCGATCTATATTAAGAGGTGCCACAATCAATTAAGAAATAGGAAAAGATATTATCCTCCTCCTCTCTCCTGGGTATGCCCTGCTGGTGCACTGCTCCATTGCCGGCTGGCACCTCCTCGCCACCGGCAACTTAGGGCCTGTTTGGTAGAGCTCCACCAACTCCAGATCCACCAAAAATAGCTCCACTCCACAAATTTTTACCCAAACGCTCCAGCTCCACGAAATCTGGATCCACCAAAATACTGAAACTAGCTCCAGATTTATGAAATCCATGGAGCACCTCAAGGGGTGATCCACAAAACATTGTTTCGTATCTACTCGTGGAGTTGGGTGGTAATTACCCACCTTTTTCCACTGGTTACACACCCCATCCCATACCACCATAAAACCCATGGGTAAAACAGGTCATTCCCACCAAAAACTCAGTTTCGTGGATCTGGAGCTGCTGTGCAAGCCAAACAGTTTTGTCCAGCTCCATGGTGAGATCCCAGATTCACGGTGGAGCTGTTTTTGGTGGATCTGCTGCTCCAGATTCATTTTTTCAGTGGTGGAGCTCTGCCAAACAGGCCCTTAAACCTCGCCCTCCCACTTCGCATTCATATAATCTCCGCCAGTTAAATCCCGTTCATAACAGTTAACTCCGCATTCCAGAAGTTTAGCTTGCAATGAAAGCGGGAATGAATATGATTCCTTCTGTCCAAAAGTACCTATGATCAAGAAAATGAATGTATGAAATTAAAACATTGCAATTTCATATGTGCTATGTTACTCCTACCTAATTTTGGTTTGCTTCATCTTGTGGTTGCTTGAAATTGGCTGGCTACAAGTAGAAACTTAACGATATATATTATCATGCTGTTTCCTTTGTGGCCAATCTGAAGCGCTAGCTCCATATAAGTGTGAATGTTGATCTATATCATGGTTAAATTTTATTCATTTGTATCTTTTCGGATCGTTCTAGCGGCAGATTGTCACTGCCTGTGAGGACACAATGACGCATTCTTTAAATTTTGAGTAGGGCTGCTGTAGGCTACTAGTGGAGCTCATGGAGTGTTGCTTTCAGTTAAGCCTCGGAGGTTCTTCTTCACGCACACTAGACCGAAGGTTAGAGGGCACGGTCGGAAAAGGATAGAGGCTTGGTTGAAAATAAGGACGGAGAAGAAGTTATGAAGATTAGTCTTTCTAGCTTTTTTATAGTCCTTAAGCTTTATTTCTTGTTGTTTTATGCTCCTCAGGTTTTGAGGAATTGAGCCTAAGAGCTCGTGTATCTGTTGGCTGTGTATATCTCTCGTGGATATAGAGGCCGGATTTTATATCCTTTATCTAAAAAAAAGCAGTTTATGCAAAGAGCAAGCCATCTTGGTCAGTGATTATTTTTATGTTCATTCAATTATTCGTGATTGTGACGTAAGATTGATGTTCCAGGTTTGCATCAGCCTCATTTGAGTTGATGAGCCACTTGGTGCTGAAGATCTATTGAATCCGTCTTGTTCTTTATATTGCTCTTCTGAAAAACAAATGGATGTTGTAGCTTCACTTTCGTTTCTTGTACAAGGTTTCCCGAGTAATTAGTTTCAGACTTCTCAGTCATACACTTGGAACTGAAAATATTAAAGTTACGGTTAAGTTCGGTGAAGCAGCTGCTAAGCTAAAATGCAGATACGATCTGAGCCTATTTTGAGTTAGATAATCGTTGAAGCGGGGATCCTCTCATGCTTCACGGCATCTATTCCTCATTTGACATCGTTGTCCTTGCACCACGACTGACAGAGTAAGAACAGATTAACATTAGAAGTTTGGAACACTTGCTGCATAGATGAACTCTAAAGCGTCAGGAGGAACAATTGGGGGAAACTGAGAAATATAAAGGACAACGCGTTGGAAAGTAGAGCACTAAACACCATTGAGATTGAGCCTGAGACCTTGTGCACAGGCCAAACACATGGAGAGAAAAATATTGACATCATCAAAGAATAGTAATAAATCGGTTTTAGCTACAGTACATGCCTTCGAAAACGTAATTCTCATCTTGATTATAGACTGATTTATTCTACTAGACATATACCAGGCGACGATAAATCGAACTATGTATGTATGCTGGATCTTTTCAATGGGGAAGGCCAGCGGCTCTGCCGCAGAGCAAGGCGTTGGTAGGGATGCTGTACTCGTTGGAGAAGCTCTGCTCCGCCGTCCAGACCCTCAGGTACAGCTGCTGGCCGAGGTATTGCCGGTCCCAGTTCGCCGACCTCAGGTTCCACATCCCTTGGTTGTCCAGCGACACCAAGATCGCCGACCATCCGCTCGGGTACACCTGAATTCAGAGTTTCATCCATGTTCAGAGTTCAGAGTTGGTTCTTGGATTACTCTGAACTGGGTATTGCAAAGGATCTCAGGGAGATCTTCAGGCCGTACCTGAACTGTATGTCTTGCTTGCGCGTCGACCAAGTTGTAGCTCGTGCGCTGGTTCTCAGTCCACTGGTCATTGCCGTACCTGAGAGTTCAGTGAGAAGATCAGAGGTGGTTCGATGTTTGTCATGTGAATGTTCGTTTCAGAGATGAGGAGCGTGGCGAGTTTCTGGTAATGCTGAACACTGTAGCTTACCCGACAACCCAGAAATCGTATCCATCAAGATGCCAGGACTGCATTTCGTTCTCGGTGTTCTGGAACACGACCTCGATGAACTCGTGGAGGTTGAGCCTGACCACCGGCGTCCCCGACCGGGGCGCCCCGCAGTCGGGCCTCGCCGGGACGCTGTCCCAGGCGATCACGTCGGCGATGTTGTAGTTGTCCACGAGCTTCAGGGGCGTGTCGGGGACGACGAAGGAGACGCTGTTCACCGCGTAGCGCTTCTGCCCGGCGATCAGAGGGGCAGAGTTGGCGAGCACCAGCGTCCTCGACGTCTGAATCGTGCCGTAGTGGAACGACCCCTGGGGGTTGGGCCGCGCCGCACTGGCCGTCAGGTTCCACCGGAACGACCTCGCCTGGTTCATGGACCAATCAGGCTGCTCCGGTGGCCCTGCCGGGACCGGGCCGGGTGCCCTGGAGCTGGCGCTGCTGTAATGCAGCGTCCCGATCGCCGTCAGCACGGTTGGGTTGAATCGCGTCGACGCGACGACGGCGTAGTCCTGCGGCGGCTTGTCGAGGGTGATGAGGAACGCCACGGACTGGCCGACGTGCACGTCGAGCCCGTCGTAGACGTTCTGCACCGGGTGCGTGCCTTCGACCTCGACCAGCTTCAGAGAATGGTTCTGGATTCTGACGTTGATCGACGTCTTCATGCCGACATTGGAGACTCTGAACAGATACGTCTTCCCTGAGCAAACAATTGGCAGCAACATTGTTAATTTCAGAGATCGGAATCAACCATTTCACTCATGTTCGTGGGATCAAAGTTGGTTTCAGAACTGAGGATACACATATATATACCTTGGTCGCCGACGAAGGTTGCAGACTGCATGCCGTTGATGAGAAGGCCGTCGGGGAACGGGAGGGAGCCTCCAGAGTCCAGGGTCTGCCTCAGCTGCTTGTGCCCGGCCCTGTACCAGTCGCCGACGAGGAGGGTGAAGTCACCGGCGGGCGGCGGGTAGGGGACGGGGATGAAGGGGCGCTGGTAGACGTTGAGGGCGCCGAAGCCGCCGCCGGCGCGGTGCATGGCGACGGAGGGGAAGTAGGTGAAGGTGCCGATCTGGTCCTTGGCCTGGAACTTGTAGGTGTAGTTGCCGCCCGGCGGGATGGGGCAGTTGGTGCCCATCACGCCGTCCTGCCACGAGTTCTTGCGCTGTTTGATGCCATTCCTGCACTTGCATTTGCGCACACAACAGTCAGAGCCAGCCAAGAAACCTTAGCCGCCATGAGGAGCTGCCATTGAATTGAATTCCTGTACCATGTGATTAGGAATGGCTCGTCGAGGTTGTTGACGACGTTGACGATGATGTTGTCGTTGGTGACGCAGTCGATGCGAGGGCCCGGGAACTGGCCATTGATCAGGATGCCCTTCAAGCAAGCAACATCCATCGTCGGAAACCAAAGGTAAGACAAGACACCGCATTTGCACTTGCAAGAAGGAAAATCAAATCTGCTTGTGCATCCGGAGTCCTAGGATACTGAATGCTTACCCACACTGAGAGTGTGAGCACAACTGATTGGGGGCCAGATCTGGGCACGGTGTATGCCAAGAACCATGAGCAGCATTTGGCAGCTGGGGAGCAACCAAAACGACAAACCGAAAGATGACTCGATTTAGCAGACGCCGGCCGGGAGGTAGCGGCATCCACAAATGTGCAGTAGCAAAGCATACCTGCTGGGTGGTGCCGAGCGGGTTGATGGGACCGTAGGTCACTGTCCAGGTGAAGAAGCGGTAGGGGTCATCGGCGCCGGCGAGCACGACGAGCAGGCACGCCAAGGCCACAGACATGGCTGAAGAAGAAGAAGAAGAAGAAGGCGCCATCCTTGGCATGGCTGCCGGCCAAACTGGATCTCTGGATCTGGAGGCAGTTTAGTGAAGCACAGGAAGATCAGACAGAGGGACAGAAGCTTTATAGCTCGAGCTACTTCTCGCGGCTGCTGCTCTCAGCTGTGCGGCTGTGCCTGGCCTAGTGGCCTTGCATTTACAACTGGAAAAATAAAGCAAACCTACGCGTATGTATATACCACACACACGCAATGGGAAGCAATGGCACAATGCAAGTCGAGGAGGAGAGATACTACAAGGTCTCGTTTGAAGCGCCAAAATATTTTCTTTATTCGTGCAGAAACTGAATTATTTCAGGTGAAATTCGTACATTCTAAACGGGTCTGATGATTAACGGAAGAGACGCGGATAAGGGCATCTCCAATGGTTATAGCTAGCAACTAACTATAAGACTTTCACATCATCTATATAGTACACACTAAAGTTAGCATTCTAAAGAACTATCTATAAGGATAGCTATTTGATGCTTACATGCACACACAGAATTTATGGAGGCTGCCTCGTTTGGCGCTATAGACTATCTCTAGAGCTGTAGAGAGCTGCATTCTCTTTCTTCATTTAATATCTTCCACGTAGGACAGTTGATGACATAGACTCTCTTGTAGATAGCTGCTATAGACCCATTGGAGATGCCCTAAAGGATGCGCGATCTCCGCGTTGCTCTGCGCTGCGCTCCGGCGACAAAGGAGTAAAGGCTGCAAGCAAGGGAAGGGAAGGACTGCAGGGGCCAAGCTGTCTCCCTCTCTCTCTCTCCGCGTCGATTAGGCTGCTCAGTGCACTCTAGCAGCTAATTAGTTATTTCTTACTCATTCAATAAAAAAATAAAAAATAATTATATCGTCACAGATAATATAAAGAAATAAAGGAGAAAAAAAGCAAAAAATAAAAATAAAAAAATAAAATTAAGAAATCGACGTGTTTCAAATTAAGACAGAAGCCGAAATTATCTAAAGTAGGCCTAACAGTCTTCAGTACAGTGCAGGTCACTAGCAGTTCCCCATGCGATGCGACTCCCATGGAGTAATGTAGCTGTCCTCTGCTTGTTTCGTCGTCTCGCAACTGATGAACTGCTAATCTCCTCGGTGAATCTTGCACTAGTACAGAGAGTGTATTGTACCTCTACCTGTGTATTCCTCCTCTTCTTTTTTTTCTTTTGAAGGCACTGCTACTTGTGTAGTTGTGTGTATCAAATCTGAATGCACTAGTTGTAAATGCAGAGGGGGTGGTACGAATGTACGGAGGATTTGTTCTGGCCAAACTGTTGTGAATATCAGTCGGCAAGCAGTGTAGACTTAGACCTCGCTCATTTCAGTTTCAGTTTCTGACTTATGGCTTATTTTTTACTATTCATAAATTTCGTATTTTTTCTGAATTTTTAGCTTTTTTGCCGGATTTTTTTCCCGTATTCATTCGCATTGTTCGTAACGAGGCTAACATATTTTTTTCCATTTTAATTTTTTCTAAAAAAATTTAATTACGCTAGATAAGCCACCTCCAGCTACAGTAAAATTTCAGTCGCTACAGTACAATTCCAACTATAAGCTACAGCTTTTTAGCTCAACCGAGCGGGGGCCTTAGGGGGGTGGAGACCTGGTTGTTTTGCAAACCGATTGATGCCATTGCAGGTAACAAGAAATCTGAAGAAACATTCTGACGAAAAGATTTGAGGAAATTTCTACTAACCACGTGCGGTGGTGCGCGTACAATCCAGGGCGAGGTCACAGAATTAATCCTCGTATCGGCCAACTCCTCGATCCGTAGAATCAAAAGCAACCTACTTTGTTTTTGTTTTTGTTTGGTTAATTTGGTTTGGTTTGCAGAGGCTGCTGGACTCGTTCGTTGCCTCGTCCGTGGAACACTTCTTTCTTCCTCCCGTTCTTCCTTTCTATGCAGTGGTTAATTAAGCTCTGAAAAAAATGAGGTTACAAAACCTCGCTGTGGTTATCTTCTTCCTAGGAACATGCATGGTGCAGTTGCAGCTTTTCAAAAAACGTTCGAATCCAAATAAATAGGGTTAGTGTAACTGCCTGGCAATTCGAAGTCCAAACGTTTGATTAAGTTTCGTCCCTTTTTTGTAGTGGGAGAAAGTCCTAGGTGATCCCAGCTATCTCTACGTACAATAATTAACTTATTTCCAGAGAACCTTAACTTCGAAGACAACCAAATAAAGGTGTCCACCACATACCCTAGCAGCAAAAAGAACAAGAAGAAGAAGAGGGAAAAAATCCCAAAGAAGAAGAAGAAGAAGAAGAAGAAGAAGTATTCTATGGAGTGAACAATTTAATTTGCGTGGTAAAACTTGTAGAGCTTCTTCCCTAGAGAAAATGATCAAAACATAAGGGACCAAACTTTAATACAAGAATGTCGACATCCAAAACATACCCATATACATACTTCTTTCTAAAAGAATATACCCATACTTGTATAGGGGGTATGTTTTACAGACAGGCCTGGCGATCACAAAGGTATCCTGTATATGTAATATTAATGGTCACAATGTGCAAGCTAAGCATGCATGCATGCCCAGTATATATATAATTAGTTGTTACTATACTATTACTGAGATGAGATGAGATGAGATGTTTGCTCATTGATGAGGGGAGAAGAGAGGTTAGCAAGCTGCACATGGCCACCAACAAGTAGTAACCTAGAAGTTATTTACTACTCCCAGTAGAGATGGCAATGGGTACCCGATACCCGAATACCCGACGGGTTTTACCCGATAAAAAGACGGGTATGGAAAATTTTATGTACCCATGGGTACGTTATTGGGCGAAATCCTCTACCCGCCGGGTAGGCGGGTGCGGGTGTGGGTATATACTACCCATACCCGCCTACCCGCGGGTAATGAATACCCGCATTAGACAACTAGGCATCCCACTCAAATGTTAATTTTATTATCTACTTGTTGTTGATTGTTTATTTGTTTGTCACATGTTGATATGGTAATATCAAGTATGTTTATGTGATGTACTAATTTTGATCATTAGACGCTTTTGTGCTTGGCATGTATGATTAATGAATGTCTAAATTGATGATATTCTTATGTGTTGAACCGGGTATGCTTGCGGGTACGGGTTACCCGTCGGGTAGTAATACCCGCGCGGGTACGGGTATGGGTAAATTTTCCTACCCGCGTGCGGATACGGGTAACCCGACAGGTAAATTTACACCTAGCGGGTACGGGTATGGAATGGCAATACCCGATGAGTATTTACCCGTTGCCATCTCTTCCCTCCGTTCTAAAACAAGTGTCATTTTAGAAGTAGCTAGGCACAGGAACTAAGGACTGATATTTATTTTCTTATCTATCCCTGTTCAATTGCATTCACAGCGTATGGCTTGCTGTCAGAACTCCCTGTTAATGAAATCTCAACAACAATGAACATTAAAAAGAACCATACTCTAATCAGTTTGGAAAAGAAATGTGTAAACACCACCTTGGAATCCTAAAACGAGGCTTAAAAAACGCTTTCCAACTCTCAAAACGGCACTGGAGCACTATTTTAGAACTGAGGGAGCAGTGGTTTTCTTCAGAAGAGAATGGATAATTCATAATTGTGTTTCTGACTAATGTGGGGGACATGCATGCAGTAGCAGTAGCTTAAACAATACCACTACGAACAATTATTATATCTGCTTGATTAGTGGCATGGTAATCCTGTGGGGTTTGACTATGTGGTCGCTGAACCGTGTCGGGGTCAGGCGCAGGTAAACACGCTTACCCCACCACGTTATCATTAAGCCTGAGCTGATGATGATGATCTGCTTTAGGGCGCCTCTCTTTTTGTTGGTTCATCAGCGAACGCCGCGTGAGCGAGAGATTCAGAAAACATGCGCCGGAACGCAATGCGCAGCGATGCCGTGATTTCTGCCGCTTATACAGCAAATTAAGGCGTTTTAATGAAGAAGCTGGTGTAGATTCCTCCAAGGCCTTCTTTTTTTTTGCAATCTGGGAAAAGAGTGTCATGGCTCATCAGTAGCCTAGTACCATCCAGGTTCAAAATCCCGGCGATTAGCAGTCGGTAACCGTCGGTTATCGTTTTTACCGGTGGAAACCAGTAACCGAAAAAACCGGTCGATATCAATTTTTAATTTTGGAATTTTGGCCGGTTTTTTTGGTTACCGGCCAGTTTTTCTGGTTACCGGTTTCAAAACATCTCAAAATTCAAGTTTTCATTTTTAAATTATTATCGGTTTTTACTGATTTTTCTGGTAACCGACCGGTAACAGAACAGTTACTGGTACGGGCCGCCTGCCAAAATTTCTTTCGGTTCTGATTTTTGGAACCTTAGTACCATCCATGTATCTCCAACTCTCTACATAATGTGAAATTGTGAAGTGGAAACAATGCAGTGCAAATGTTCGAGTTAGCTGCACACTGCAACCTGTACTGAATTTTCCTGAATAATTTGGTGCATCGATCCCTGAAACACGCATGTGCAGAGAGCAAAGGAAAGCTCCAACGAGAAGAAGCAATGTCTTGTAACCGACAGCAACAGGGTAGCATGCAGCACTAGTGCTCCATCCAAGAAACAATGGGAGGAACGAATGAGTCGCCGAATCAGGGGCATGATTTGTGTGTACGCGAAACCCGAGGTAGCAGCAGCCAGCCATCGGTGTTCATGCAGCTCTACAGACTTCTACGTAAGTTCAGCACTTCACACATCACATGTGAAT
The DNA here is from genome assembly GCA_017311315.1 of Dendrocalamus latiflorus. Classification (NCBI taxonomy): domain Eukaryota; kingdom Viridiplantae; phylum Streptophyta; class Magnoliopsida; order Poales; family Poaceae; genus Dendrocalamus; species Dendrocalamus latiflorus. The sequence goes on from CM029629.1 coordinate 34,639,068, forward strand.
ACGCACTGCTGCAAATGCCTCTCCTCGTGATCCATCCAACACATTGTTACTGCTAACGAGCGTGTCTAAAGCTTAAAGCTTAATGATGATTGACGATTTAACATGGATGCCTCTGCATCATTGCCTGCTGCTGCTCGCAGAAGAGTTTCGACCGTTGATGCTTTGCTAGGTCAGTACTTGGTAGGTTTTGAACACCGGGCCAACATTGCAGCATCATTTCGTGGAGCCTCTCCAAGAACACCAGAGATTCAGACCTCAAGAGTCGTCGGTAGTGCAGAGCTGCTGGAATTTTGGAGCCTTGTTTTTCTTCTGTAGGTGCATTGCTTTGGATACCATTGGATTGAATACAGCCTCTGTGGTCTGAAGTCATGCTCTTCCTCTCCATCTTGACTGAGCTCAGGCCTCTTTTTTCAGCTTTTCTACAATAATTAGTTTTCAAACAAACTATCTTTCTAAGGCGAAGCCTATAAGTCTGTAACAATTATTTATATCAGCTAAAACCGCATGCGAGTTTCTGTTACTCCGTACTCTCTCATGAATAGCACAAAGGCCATAAGTCGTAGCCAAAAAAATAGCCCTCAGACAGATAGCCGATGGGTTAGAGGAGCCCATGGGTTTAATTTTAATTAAGCGCTTGGTTGAGAGATTGGGCTGTCTGCTTCAGAGATTCGGCCCGGCCTGCACCAATCCATGCGTTCTCCATGGGCCGAGCGGAGGCCCACATACATCAGGCCCAATGGCGTCTGAACTTGAACACAACCACGACATCATTTTCATCAAAGAAAAACAAGGTAGCGCATGACAACAACCCGAATCAGCACCAGCAAGACAAGAATATACTGATCAGCTCAACATCGGCCGGGCTGTCTCCAGAGAGTGACAGACAGAGATACCGACGAATATTCAGCCGCACATCCAAGAACTATTCCATGTTCAACATAGGATCTAACAGCAACTCATTTGTGTGCTCCAATTCCGTCTTTAACTTGTCGCTGTGCTGCCTTTCACCATTTTACAGCCATCCAAGGTGAGCACTGAACACCAACTGAAACTGACACTCCTACTATTCCTGGCACCCCTGGACTCTGAAACTCGTGGCACAATCTTAGCCAGCCCCTCGTTTATTCGATTTGCGTTAAGATAAGTTACAGTTTCTACTGTTCAGGATAGCATGGAAAGAACAGTTACACATGCTGCACAGGGGCAGTGATTAGCGACTAATCTAAGGATTACACTGCAGGTGAACGCATGCATGGCCAAGACAAGGCTGGCCTGGGACATGTTCAAAGCGGCGGCATGCTAATAATGCCTCAGAACATACTAAATTCTGGATAAGTATAGACAGAACCCAGTGTTCATGTAGCAGTTGTTTTGACTCGCGACGATAAGGACGCCAAGATTATTAATAGCAAACCCAGGCCATGGTATGCATGCAGAAGGAGGTGAAGATGAGGCGAGATGCGATGCGACTTCTCGGAACCTCACAAACACAGCAACCAACTCGCAAGAATGTAGCGGTGTTCCAAGTCTGGACTTGCATGCCAAGAATGCGCGTTTGCAGCGTGGTTGCCAGGTGAGAAACAACCGGAGTCAAGGAGATGCGGTTTCTGCATGAACAGCTCGTGAGATTCTTGGCGTGTACTCCTCTGTCAGCGCCTTGTCTTCCGGCACCATATTAGATTCTTGGTTTCTTATTATCTCAGAGCCTATATCTGGTATAAATGTGCTGGATTTTGTTTTTAAAAAAAAAACTGAAAGAGTTGTTCTTGGTGCCATGCTTTTGCTTGATAAGTTTGATCAAATGAACTTTTTGTGTGTCGTGGTGGTGATTCTTGACAGGCAAGTACTTACGGTCAGGATTCATGACCACCTCCTCAGGGTCCAAGAAAAAGGATGAGAATACAAAGCTTCTCTTCAATGCTGGAATCCTAAGATTTTTCTTTTTTCAATCTTATTTGAATTGGATCTTGATGCTACTGGAATACTCATTGTCATTAGTAACCAGAAACATGCACCTTTACTAAAAACACAATCACTATCAGAATCTACTTGCGAGCTTGCAGCACCTGACTTTCATGGTTCAATCAACAAAGAACAGCAGTAAGTCTAAAACAAATACACTTTTTTGAGATTAAAGTCTAAAACAACTATACTTGATTGAAATGGAAGATAATCATCAAGAAAAAGTCGACAATGGATATGGGTAAATTCTCAGGGCCAAAATTGTATCTCCGCCCAAACTTTCCGATTAACAAGCTGCAAAATTGTAACTAGTATCATCTCTTACCGATGTACATAACAACAACCCGACTCACGATGGGTTTCATCTCGAGCACTCAAGGCTCGATCTCCCTGTATACAAACAGATAAACTACAATCCCCTCAAGGCTCCCAGAAGATGTTATTTTCATGTCTGCGCAATCCACCAAACCTCTGAACATTGATGCAACCTCTTGATCATTTCCAGCCATAGCTTTCAGATCTGCCATCTTCCTCCTCACAGCTGACAGTTGCTGCCGATGAGACGGCTACGCCCGAGGTTGAGAAATGGAGGGGTCCCTGGGGAGATCCTGACTGGGAGCTGCTTTGCTCCGGAGGTATCCAGAGTCCTGCCGCATTCACAAGCAAAACCGGCTGGCTCACGACGGCGGAGTTAGGCTCCCTTCGGTTGTGCAGACGGTACTTCTGAAGAATAAAAAACACAGAATCCGTATTGGTACAAGGCAGTGAATGTTATCATCAGTGTGTTCTTGAGATGGATGAAAGTCAGTGTTGAGGGTGGTGAATTGCTCACCTGAAGATGGCTTTTCACTTCGTCATTTGTCAGGCCATCCACCTTCATCAGCTCCCTGATTTGCTTTGGAGTGCCAACTGCAGTCATGCCATGAAGCAATCATGTAAGCACTCAGTAATTTGATGTTTAATGTTGGTGCTCTAAAAATGACAAGCAATATGTCATTTATTTATCTGAACATGTCTCACCTTGAGGGCCACCAAGTTGCTGCAAGGCAGAGAGGAACTGGCGGTGCAGCTCCGGCGACCAGCACCGTCTCGCCTTCCTCGCCTGCTGCTGCTGCTGGGACTGAGGCTGAAGGGCTAGGCTTGGGCCAGATGATGCCATGGCTGCAGCCTTTTCTGCAGCTTGGGCAAACCCCACAACCTGACGATGGCTTTCGGCGGCGGCACCCACAGTTGAAGAGCTCTTGATCGGTGCCGGCGACAGCAACGACAGATCCGGCATCCCCACGTCGTAGGCTTTGTCATCCTTCCTGAAGCACGGAGGCACAAACGCCGGCTCACCGGACCCCACACCCTTGAATGGTACAAACGCGTCGCCGCCGTGGGACTTCGCCTCCGACGAGCTCCTCTCGTTTTCTTGATTCTGCGATCATAAAGCTCCAATTTTTAGACCCCAAACGCTATCAAATACCCATAATTTCACGGTAGCAACCTCATATCCCATCCTAAGCGCTTCATCGACATGAAACAAGCAACAAATCAGAGTGAATCAATGAATCCTACCTCTGAATCGGCAGCATCTCGGCCGGAATTGCCAGTCCAGAGCTGCGCGGTGCTCATCCACTTGCTCTTGTCGCCGGCGGCGCCGTCCTCCTCCTCCTCCCGATCAACCTTCTTCTTCTCAGCCTCCTCTTTCATCACATCAATCACTGCACAGACACCACCCCCACATCAAGAAACGCCCCCCAAAAAAGCGACACAAACCAAAAAGGGAAAAAGAAAAGCAATAAAGGATTAAAGGGCGAGGCTTTCTGTTCTCACCATCGGCGAGGAGGCGCGCGCAGAGCGGGAGCTCCCGCCTGAACATCTCGATCTTTCCCTTCTCCTCCTCTAGCCTCCGGATGCAATCGTTCATGGCGGACGCCGGCGTGTCCTTGACCCGCCCCACGCTCTTGGCGGCGAACATCTTCAGATCCAGGCTCAAATCCGTGCCCACGCCCATCTCCGCGACGTCCAGCCCCATCGCGCATACACCGCAGCTTCGCAAAATCGAATCTTTACTAACTTGTGTGCTCGAGAAGAGAGGAGAGGAGAAGAGAAGTGTGAGGTGGATTGGGACGGGAGGAAGTGGGTGAAGGGGACGGGTATATATAGAGGCGAGAAGAAATGGAAGTGTGTAATTGAGAGCGGAGGGAAGAGAATCTCGAACACGAGGCGAGGACGAGTTTTCACGTCACCTATGTGTTGGAAGAAATATATGTGCTGAGATACTTAAGAGTTTATGTTGTTTTCATTTTAGTCCATTTAAGTCATGTCAAGAAGTAAAATCATGTGCTATGTATTTAGTTTTGGAGAATCATATACCGATGTTTTTTTAGTCCATTAAGTATGTCAATAGGTAAAATTATGTGTTTTGATTTAGATAATAAATATAAATATAAGAGAAAGACCATTTTTGTATAGACGGGTAAAAATGTTTTTGACGCTTATTTGGATTGAGTAAAAAAATAAAAAACCTTGTCTAGAGGCTCTTTTAGCAAAATCTCAGACGACATTGATTGAAGATATTGGGACTTCTTATCGAATTAATTGTTAGTGCCAATAGATATGTGTGAGATAGATTGATTGGATATGCTACCAAAGGAAAATCTTCGTATTGATATCCACTAAGGCTATGTCCAATAATACAATATCAGCTATCCATAAATTTTGTTACGTAAGACACGAGATGATGTAGAGGAGAGAGAGAATATAGAGAATTGGGCCGTCTATTATGCAGTAGTCGATTGTAATACGGTAAATAAGACACACTATGTCATAGAGAAGCTGTCTATAAATACAGCAAAAAGACAATATATTATATGAAGCGTTTTTAGTACCGTCTATAGATGATATTATAGATAATAATTATCTATACCATTAGGTGGTGATCAGTTGGGCTTTTTTTGGTGGCTTATGGCTGAAAACACTGTAGCTAGCTGAAAAAACACTGTAGCTGACAGAGGCTTATTTAGCATAATTAAATTTAAAAAAATTAAAAAATATGTTAGCCCATTACGTATAATACAAACACATACGGGAAAAAAGAACCAGCAAAAAGCTCAAAAAAGCCAAAAGTTCAGAAAAAGACAAAATTTATGAATAATGAAAAATAAGCCGAAAGCTAGAAGCTGAAGCCCAACCGATCGGGGCTTTTCCTCGAGGATACCATCAATCTGTTCGGATGTGCATATATGAGAACGAGATTTTCCTTTTGGCTTTATGATTGAATTGTAACGGTGTGCTACCGTTTTCATTTTCTCACTCTCTTTGTCACATTTGCCGGGTCATTTTATGCCTTCTAGAAACTCATAAATGTGTGTTGTGCACATTAATTGAGTTGTTTTATTTGTTGCTATGCATGCTTGCAACTTGTAAGAAACATTTTGTGCTGAGATATGTTTTCTACGTTTTAGCCTACGCCAATACGTAAAATCATGTATTATACATTCTGTTTAGGAAAAAAAATGTACCTATAAATTAAGCAAGTTATCATATAGAGCATGTGATCAATTTATATGTTTGCGTTAAAAGGTGGGTAAAAATATGCCATGATTATTGGGGTTCGAAGAAAAAAATAAAAATACTTATCGTGGGGTCTTTCAGTGAAATTTCTCAGACCAAAATTGATTGAAGCTAGTTGGATTAATTGTTACTGCAAAGAGATGTGCCCTGAGGATCTTTTAGCAAAAAAAAATGGGCGAATTTATTGAAGATACTTAGATGTACTATTCAAGATATGTTCTTTTTTAGCTTTGGTTTATAGTTTTTAACTGTGATTTATGCTTTTTGGGATGTTCGTAAGAAAGAATACGGAGTAACAGAAATTTATAAACGATTTTAGCTAATATAAATGAAGTCACTACAGTCTATATTACAATCAACTTGTAGACCCCGCCTTAAAAAGACACTCTGTTTAAAAGTTGATTACTATAGAAAAGCTAAAAAACAGCTTTTAAAAGCTGAAAAGAAGACACCCTAAATTCATTGTTAGTGCCAACAGATATGTATAAGATATAGGGTGGGTTCTTTTGTGCTGATAGCTTATGGCTTTTTGAATTCTGACTATTCGCAAGAGGTAGTACATACAGAAAAATAGTTGCATGCGGATTTGGCCGGTGCAGCTGAACTCAGTATACTTTTTACTATAATCTTCTTATTGACTCTATCTTAAAAAAACATACCGTTTAGAAGTTAGTTACTGTAAATAGTACGAGCATAAATCACCCGTAAGCAGTTCCGAACCCACCCATATTGGTTGGATGTGCTACAAGGATGCATGAATGGCTCAGATATGCATACGAGAATGAGATTTTCCTTTTGGCATGTATTGATTGAATAGTAACGGCACGCTATCTTTTGAAAGACCATGTAGGAACGTATAAGTCAATTTGTGATGAATAATTAGTATTTGGGTTGAGTTGAATTCAAAGTTTTGTAAATAGTTTGCAATTCCCTAAAATTCAGGTTGCTGTCAGGATTCAGGCGATACTACTAGTCTGGCAACAGCTGTAGTACGGATCTGGTGACAGCGATAGTACCGGGCTTGAGCACCGGTACTACTGTGGGTACGATACGATCAGTCTCTAGATGGCGATAGCTATTTTCTAGAGAGGGTCATGTTTTAGGGTTTCGGGCTATGACCAGGTTTAGTAGTACCAATGAAAAACCACGGTACTACCGAGAACGGTATGACCAGGCTTTGCATGGGCGGTTGTACCACCCTTAGGCAAGTGATCATACTGCTTCCCTATTACTGGGAAAAGATTAAGTTGGTTTGGGGTCGGTCAAACCAGCCAGTGGTTGGCGGGACAACTAATTCGGTACTACCGCAATTGGAAGTGCGGTCAGACTAGTTGAGGTGTGTTGGTTCTGAAAATTGGGAATTGTGGGAGATTTGATCATGGGTTGATTTTGGAACTACAGTCATGGTTGTATTGATAAGCATGTTGCATTCTTATGCTAACATGGGTCAAGTTGTGAAGAGTTTGTACACGAAGACGGTTTATTAATCTTTGAACGTGCAGGGAAAGTTGGAGACAACTGTAGTCAACGACGACTAAGTTAGGGTGAATTGAGGTCCACAGCAGTCAAAGAGGTTGTGTGGGATAGTTGGGCACAAGCATGGCACATGGTTAAGTCAAGAAATTCGTTCGAGGGAAAATTCGAGCAACATGTTAGATCAAGTGGGTTCATCGATTTCAAGCGAGGCTTGGTCAGGTGGGTGTCGAAAGCGAGAGAGACTTGCTGATGAGAGGGAAGTCATTAATCAACCTACACGTGGCGTACATGGCGGCTTGCATGACAAGATGAAGACGGAGTCAAGTGAAGATGTATAGAAGCTTCGTCAGGGGTATTTAAAAAAAACCCAAAATCGTACTAGAGACCTACATCGGAACCGCGGCGCGTGGAGACTAAACAAACTTCTATCATAAACACCATATCATGCATGCTTGAGATTTAGGGATGTCCCTACGATGGAGGATAAGAACTAGCCTTCTTGATCTTTGTCTTATTAGGTAGTGACATCAGCTGGGTTCTTTTGAGTTTATGGGCCTGTTCTTTTCCTCCGAAGCTAACGGCTTTTGACTTTTGCTACAGTATCTAACTTTCAAACGGAGTATTTTTCAAGACGGGATCTACAAGTTAAACGATGTACACGTTAAAAGCCCAACATCTGTACCATCAAAAATCACAAGTGAGTATCTCTCTCTCCGTAATCTGTACCGTAAACAGCCAAAATTCAAAAATTTCAGCCAAAAGCCATAAGCCGCAGCCGTTGCTAAACAACTACAATAACTGGCTTTCAAATAGTATATTTTTTCAAGGCGGATCTACAAGTCGATTGTAGTAGACACTATATCGAATTCATCTATATCGACCAAAATCACACGCGAGTCTCTCTCTCCATATTTTCTCTTACGAACAGCTAAAATTCAAAAATTTAAGAAAAACTATAAACCACAGTCCTAAAGAACTCACCCAATATCATTTCAATATGGCATATACATGGGGCTTCAAATATCCATCTACAAGATATTTTTTATAAGAAAATACCAGCAAACTAGGTCCATCCATAGAATGGCCCGCTTTTTTCGGTTTTTTAGGCAACTTTTGGCTTTGACTTCTATCAGTCAGTACTATTTTATCAGACCTACTAATCGCAACCAAAATCTATCAACAGTAGCCTAAAAGAATAGGACCAATAGGCAATAGCTATGTCATATGATGTCACCCCCAACTACTTATTTTTGCCGCCACTGTTTGCCAAAAGCAAGAGCCGCATTAGGTTATCCTCTATAGGGTATATAATCGCAAAATGATATAGTCTACATTTGTTGTAGCATCGCATCAACACTTTTAAAGAAGGCAGAAAATAATGGATAAAAACCGGCTGAGGAAAAAAAAATAGAGAGAGAGAGAAGAAACCCAGCTGTCCCAATCCTCGGACAAACCCCATGAGCAAGCAGCAGCCAAATAAAATAAATTGGATTCTTGGAGGATAATGCCATGCGATTATGGACGGCTGGTGGTTCAGATTCCGATTCTTTTTCTTGAATCCAATGCCAAAATCTTTCTCCTTATTTTTTATTCCCTTTCATAGTGAAAGAGTGAGGGCCTCTTTTTTTTATCTCACAAGTTGACGACTTTTGACTTTTACTACAATATCTAACTTTCAAATAGAGTATTTTCTTAAAACGGAGTCTACAAGTTAAACGATCTACACGTTAAAAGCCCAACATCTATACCAGCCAAAATCGCAAGTGAGTATCTATCTCTCCGTAATCTGTACCGTAAACAGTTAAAATTCAAAAATTTCAGCTAAAAATTATAAGTCGTAGTAAAAAAGAACATGCCCCTGAGAGGTGAACGGAAATATTCTCTAGGTGCGGACAGTATTTTATGAGATGCTTTCTTGGACCTATTCGAGGGGCAGAGGATTAGAAGAAAAGATTTTTATTCCGTGGCATTCTTGCGATTTCCGACGAAAGAAAAGGGTATTCTCGGCCCACTTCTATGGACACCTTACGCGCATCCGGCTCGCCACGTACCCGCCTACTGTTTCGATAAGACGGCAACAAAGTTTCACAGAGCGTGTAGTATAGGCTTTTAGCTTCGTCGCACTCCATGATCCATTTCATTCGAATTCGATGGCGTGTTATCGATTTTCTACCTTCACTTTGCACATTTCTCTTCGACAGCAACAAGAGATTATAGCCGCGATGGAGATGTTTGACGCGTGATCGGTGAAAATAGTACTTATCGTGTGAGATTTATAAAAATAATATTTCCACCGTACTATGGCCGTTGAGGACTGACCGAGGAGCTGACATGTTGATGGTGCCGTATAGTGGCTGTGCAGATTAGCTAAAACCGTACGGTCATCGTGCGGTGGTGCACTGTAGTACTCATCACCGCACGGCTACAGTACGGTACGGGCGTGCACTGTAACAGTACTATAGCAATTTTTCAGAAAAATTCATTTATGTATATTTTTTCCAAGAATTGTTAAATATAGCAAATGAGCTCTAAAAATTATAAACTTTTATGGATCCTCCGACATAGTGTACTTATTTGTGTATTTTTTTCATAATTTTATCTGTTTTGAATTTTTCTCGGCAATTCATTTAAGTATACTATTTGTAGAAATATTATAAAAAATCAGAATGGATAAAATTATGAAAAAAAAATTACACAAGAAAGTACACTATGTCAAGAGTCTCCGTAAAAAAATATTTTTAGAGCTTATTTGTTATATTTAAAAATTCCTAAAAATATACATAATGGACTTTTTTGAAAAATTGCTACAGTGCACACCCGCACGGTGGTACTGGTGAGTTTTACAGTGCATTATCGTACGGTGACCATGTGGTTTTAGCTAATCCACACAGCCACCATCGTACAGTGCATCGTCGGCATTTCGGTCAGTCCTGCACGACCACCGTACGATGGATATGCTAGCCGTACGGTGGTACTGGTGAGTGCTACAGTACACCATCACACGGTGACAGTGTGGTTTTGGCTAATTCGACCAGCCACCGTGCAGCACTGTTGACATGTTGGCTATTTGATTAGTCCTGCACGGCCATCGTGTGGTGGATGTGCTGTTTTTGTAAATTTCATATGATGAGTATTATTTTTACTGATCGCGTGCCAAATACCGCCGTTTCGACCGAAGATTCCAGCAACAACATCCTTAAAAAACTTGAAATTCAAAAATCTCAATCGTTAGGCATTGAATCGGTTCAACCATCTACTCCATGAGATCCACAAACATCTGGTGACACGTCTAGGAATTCGATACGATGGAGTTACTGCTGGAAAATTATGTGATATTTTCGCGGTTAAGATATTTGAAGCCGTGGAGAAATTTTTTATTTAAGGATGGGTACTATATATTTTTGAGAAATGTCTATACAACATTCGATTATTTTTTAGAACAAAAACAGTCAGATTGATCTGGGACGTTAGATCTCCATCCAGAAGCCATGGTAATATGAAACGGCCGTGATGCAATCTATGCATGCCAGTACACGTGAATCCTTTTGGATAGGCTCTACGCTAAGAGCAAGTTTAATAGTATAGATAGCTGCTACCTCCAATACATTTTCATGTCATCAATAGATAATGATGCAGCCAACTCATACAAAAGCTGGCTATAAGTTATCTCCACAAGAGCTCTCAATCATTTAATAGAGTGATCATTTAATACATGCATGGGTATAGCAGTTTGCATGGATAACACCATTTTTCTTGTGCTATAGCCTGACTCTTGCATAGGAGCTGGCTTGGCTCTCTCTCTCCTATTCTCTCCCCTCCACATAGGACTATGCTGACATGGATTTCCTTGTAGCTAGTACAGTCAACCTTATTAAACTTGCTCTAATACGCAAGCGACCATGCACCCCACTAGCTGGTCAGTTTGTTGCAAAATAAATGAATGTTCGATCCCCTGTACGACGAGATAAGATACCTTGGTTGCTATATGTATTATATTTCTAGTAATAGTACACATTTGTACAGAGGAAGTAGACATGTTAGTTTTTTTTATGTTGATACGGTCCACAAAACACTATTTTAATTATTTGGTTGATCATACGAAGATCTAGGATATATTTATGATAAATAATTGATACTTTGGTTGAGTTGAATTTAAATTTTATAAAAATTTCAAAAATTCATATTTTAGTTTTTGCTATTAGTATAACCGGTTAGACCGACTTAGAAGTCGCGGTTTGACCGACCGGTCTAGTGTGACTAAACTTTGGTTGACGGTCGGACAACTGGTGCAATCAAGATTACCAGAATCTTGATTATATCATACGATTATAAGATTTTAGATCTCTAGTCTTGTTTTGTAAAGCTTAGTTTGTGTAATCTGTACTTGGTGACACTCATAGTCACTTGAGTGAAGATTTAAAATACCATTCAAGAAAGTTTGAACGATTATTCACCATTCTCTGATTGCCGGCGTCGGTTCTACACCATTAATTTCTATTGCAATATATTTATGAAATCCAATAAAATTATAATACTACAAAAGTATTTTTCGAGACAAATCCAATAACTGAGGCCCTGTACAGATTGGAGCTAGAATTTTTCAAAAAAACTGTGAAGTTCATGGAAAGCTCTTGTGAAATTTTTACATACATTGGGGACAGGAAAAGAACAGATGGAACCATAGAAAATTAATGTCGGAGGAATTAGCCCTGATCAATATGGCTTCAGCTTCTGGCTTCAACTTATTTTTGCACTATTCATAAATTTCATTTTTTTCTGAACTTTTGGCTTTTTTTTGAGTTTTTTTACCGGTTCTTTTTTCCTCGTATTTGTTTACATTATACGTGATGGGCTAATATGTTTTTTCTATTTTTAAATTTTTTTAAATTTAATTATGGTAAATAAGCCTCTGTCAGCTACAGTGCTTTTTTCAGCCAGCTACAGTGTTTTCAGCCATAAGTCATAAGGCTTTCAGCCGAACCGATCACCAGAGTGATTCGATATTTGCATTTTACCTATGGGACCAAGGCAGAACTAATCTTTTAGAAATTGTAGGGATTGGCTTTTTAACTTTTAATTTACCTAGCTATCATGATGTCAGTCCATAAAAGTTGAGTGCTGATTAACCAAAGAAAGAATTGCGGCTTAGTAACGTGTTAAACATGTAGACTTTGACCTTGCAAGTCAAGATTTATCCAGATCCTTACGTTGTTACACGCGTTTAACATGGGGGGTGTATATTAATTAAAAGGGCTGGCTGGCGATCTATCGCATCTCATGGATTGGAAATATAGTAATTTCATAAGATGATGTGTTTACCACTGTTCTTGCGCTCACGCCAGCAAAGTAGTGTTCTTAGCTTAATTTCTTCACATTGGGCTACACACTTTGTTCAAACCAAAAAAAAAGTACACCCATCAAAATTAATAGGCTTTCTAAGTAGCTTCTCTCGATAACTAAGTTGCACAGACCTTAAAGTGGTTTCGTCGGTAGTAGTAGAGTGTTGGGTAATTGTAATTGAACCCTCGATTTCACTCGAATGTTTTAAACAACTGTGAAACATAGAGGCATTAGAGGCATGCCATTAATCCGTTTCGTCGACAACCGCCTCATATCTCATTACTATTATTAAAAAACGAGGGGTGGTCGTACGTCCCTTCTCTTTCAACAGTCTCATTCTTAACTTCTCATCACTCTCCACTTTTCAACTGATTAGAGTAGCCCTCTTCCATAGCATGATTCTCTATGTATCCAATAAATTTGGTTACAACACAAGAACAGATGACTAGTGTGTGTGTATAACAGAGGCACCATGGTGTCCAGGCTCTATGATTGAGATTTTTCATCTATGATTGATTCAACATGCTAAACCAATGACTTCCTTTCTAAATTGATGCATTCTCGAATTAATGAATGTTAACGGATTTACTTGATATATTACATTTGCACACATCTAAAAGTAATCGAAAGACAGTGAGGCTTGGTGCCCCATGTCAGCGTCATACACACACAAAGAGAGAGAGAGAGAGCAGGGGCACCATGATACCTAAGCTCTATGAGTAAGACTTTCCATCCGTGATTAAGACTTTTTATCCATGTTTGATTCAGTATGCTAAATCAATGACTTCCTTTCCAAATCGATGCTTTTCTGAATTAATGAATGTTAACAGATTTGTTTGATATATTATATATTATTGCACCTGCACGTATCTAAAAACAATCCAAAGGCAGAGAGGCTTGATGCCCAGACACCATGGTGCCCCATTGCAGTGTCCTATATATAGCCTTCTTTGTACTCCCGGGAGCACATACTCACTTCTAACATACCACTTAAACGAATATTTTATACCTCTTTATTACTTTCGGTATACCTAAATACTAATTCTAAGTTATTCCAATGTGACTTAGTCAAAAAAATTCCATCGGACTCCTTTATTTTCGCTATATATTCTTTTCCACACATAAAAGGAGCACATACATAAACTATGCTATAAAAAGTGGACTTTGGTGAAATTTTTCATGGAACTCATTTTGTAGTATCTTCTAATCATTACTAGAGTATGCTCAACTAGATAAAGAGGTATAACAACATCATTAAGGCGGTATACGAGAAGTGGGAGTACGTACACCCAGGAGTATGGAACCATTTTCATATATATATATATATATATATATATATATATATATATATATATATATATATATATATATATATATATATATATATATATATATATATATATAGAGAGAGAGAGAGAGAGAGAGAGAGAGAGAGAGAGAGAGAACGTATGTTGTGCACTCACCTCTACCATGCACTCGTGCACTCAAAGTAATCTGGCGTGTCTGCGAAGGAAGTAGCGGCCAGCATGGAGGTGGGCGTGCACCCTAGGCCTTTTTCCGTTTACCCCCTACATGAGTCTAAAGACTTCAAAATCAGCCCGTTCCCCCCACTCCCTCCTGTCCGTGCGTGGTCGTAGCACTGTGGTCATAGTGCCATGGTCGTAGCTCTGTGGTCGTGGTGCTGTGGTCATGGCTCCATGGTTGTGGCACCGTGGTCAAAGCATCGAGTCGAGGCGCTGTAGTCAGAGGGCCTCAGGTAAGAGGACGTTGTTGCCAAGTAGAGGACATCGTCGAAGGGGCGCTCCCTCCACGCCAATGCCGTCGAAGACGCCGCCAGCTTCCAAGGTTAGGGATTGGGGGAGGGTCGCGAAGAGGATGCCGTCGAAGGGCATAGGGGAGAGGACTCAGAGGACGTCGTCGAAGGGGCGCGTGGGTAGGCGGCGCTGCCACTACCAAATCGCTATCGCTATCATCGCCTGAAGTGGAATCGGGGAAGAGTTTAGGGTTTGCGCAAGGGAATCCGTTGCGGGAGGGTTTTTTTTTTGCAAAATGTCAGGGCATCGCCCGCGGGTGCATTTGAGCTAATTGTTCTCGACCGGACGGTGCGTCGCTGGGTGGCCGCCCGCCTCAATCTTGAGCATCTGTTGGCGCCGGGACGGCCTAGATGGCGTGAGTGCATGAGTGCACGGGAGATGTGTGTGCATAGTAAACGTCGCCATACACATACACACATATATACATATATACACTCACATACATATGGGAAGATTGTTCCATGCTCTGGGAATACATACTCCCGCTTCTCATATACTGTTTTAATGGTATATTATACCTCCTTATCTATTTGAGCATACTCTAGTAATAATTATAATATAATCCAAAGTGAATTCCATAAAAATTTCATGAAAATCTATTTTTTATAGCATAGTTTATGTATATATTCCTTTTATATATGAAAAATAATATATATAGTAAAAACAAAGGGTTTCAATGAAAATTGTTCAACCAAGTCGCATTGGAGTTAAAAAAAGGTATAAAATATTCGTTTAAATGGTATATTGGAAGTATGAGTATGTATTCCTGGGAGTACAAAATATACTTCATATATATACATACATATATATACTTCTCCTTATATATGTACTTCTCTATTTATAGTTAAAATCTCTCATAGCTGGTTTGGATATTTATCCACATCGTAGCTTTCTTGCAGGTTTCGTAACAACCTCATCCAAGGATGCAGACACGTGTGGGGTGTCTTAGCAACGGGACGACCAGAGACAAGGCAAGCTCTTGTGGCGCAAGATTCCGTTCGGGGGTGGGGCCACGCCCACGTGGACGCGGTCGGGCGGAGGCGTACAACGCAGCCACGTGAGCGATCGAGCCGTGACGCGGCAAACACTCACCCCCCCCTTTCTCTCCGCGTGTTGGAGTCGCCTCGGTTCGCCGCATCGCAGTGGGGCTGGGCCGCAGTAACCATTCCGCTTGTCTTTTCCCCCCCCCCCTCCCTTCTCTTTCTTTCTATCTCTCTTTCTTTCTTTCTTTCTTGCTAGTGGTTTGTTGGGGATGGACAATGGAATCTCTTGCCCCTTTATTTCCTCTCTAATATGAGAGTAGATTATCCAAATATTCTCTTAGCATTTTTTTATTCTTGTTTCGGAGGAAGGGAGAATGATCAATGATGATGGACGGGTTCTTTTGAGTCGTGGCTTATAGGTTTTAGTTTAAAATTTTGAATTTCGACTGTTCGTGAGAGAGAGTACGGAGAGATACTCGCGTGTAATTTTAGCCGATATAGATAAAGTCAGAATAATATCTATTATAATCGACGTGTAGATTCTGTCTTAAAAAACACTTAATTTTAAAGTAGTTATTGTACCGATAGCTGACGAGAGAGCACGAGACTTTTTCCATGGAAGGAAAAAGGCAGGGCACCAAGAGCCGTTCGTTGGCCGGCGCCCTTTGGCTTTGCTTCCACCACACCAGATGCATCTGGCCGTCTTGACCTTGCTCACCAAGCAGGGCAGAGAAGAGAGCCTCATTCGTTTTTATCACTACGAGCATGCATGCACCAGCTGCTAACATCTGCACTGCAACGATAGCTAATACTTTATTTGCTGGATAAGTTTAGCATGATTGAGCATTAGACAGCTAGATCCCATCTCATCTCACTAGCTTAATAATAATCCTCTCCTCATCTCATCAGCAGCAAGGGACGGAGAATAAGTGAGCTCCTAGAGAGAGAGAGAGAGAGAGAGAGAGAGAGAGAGAGAGCAGAGCCCTCACACCTGCTCTTCCTTATCCAAACCCTAGCTTTGATGTGGACCATCGACCATCAATCGAGGGCAATGCATGTCTGGGGTGTGGCAATTGTGCCTAATTCATCATTTGTATATGTACAGTATATGTCATCTAAGTCAAGGCTAATTCTCAATAATTTTCCATTATGAACTATTGATCAAAGTCAAGGCTATAAAATTATGAAAATTCTCGACCAACAAAATCTTAAAACACTTAATGATACACATCAAAGAAAGGTCAAATGAAGACATGCATGTTTGAACAAGGTCTGCGTTCGAAAGATTGCATCTTATTCTATGGTGACTGCTAAGAGCATCTTGCTGTCAGATTGGAATATTGGACCTAGACTTTCTCATCTCTACAATTCGAAATAGTTATTAACTTTGGGCTCAATAAAATTTCACGCATCACAAACCTGTTGAGGAGAAAAAAAAATTACGCAAGACACTACAAAGCAAAAAAGAAAGAAAAACCTATCCAATATTGACCCTCTGTGCATTTTGGGTTCCCCCAGCCAAAAGAGAGAATCCAGAGCAACATGATGGGATCTTTCAAAGTGGTGGATTCCAAGGCAAGCAAAGAGGAGAGAGAGAGAGAGAAAACAGAGCACCGCACTTTGGAATCTAAAAGGAGAAGAAAGAGGAGGCCAGATGCAAGGAGAAAGGTACCATCAGGGTATCTATAGTGTATATAATTCAAGCGGTCTTAAGATGGATCCTATCTAAACCTTAAGGTTGACTCTATAGTGTATATAACCTAAGGGGCCTTAAGACGGTTCCACTCGGCAGATAAAGAAAAATTGTATTTTAATGCTTGTGGCCAGGTCTTTAGCTTGAGAACCAACCTTAAGTCTTTTTTGCTTATAGCCTGCTTAAGGTCACCCCTGTAATGTATAAGGTTGACCTTACGATGTATAAAGACACAGCATACCACAGAGCTAGCATTTCGTTAGTGCTGAATTCGGCTCCCCCTTGATCAGCTAAAAAGCCCCTTTCTTTGCTGCCAGTTGCATCCATGGATGGGCTGATGCCCTCCTTTTGTGGTGATGGCAACCTCTGGGTTGCGTTGGTTCGTCCCTTTCTTGTTAGTGCAGATGATTATCATCAGTCCTCTCCTCCCACATGATGGACAAACTAAGGGTAGAGAAACAAAAGTTATATGCATGTATAGCAAATATTGTCACCAAATTGATCGGATCTTCGATCGCAGGCATTTCTCCATTGAAATTGTATTCCAATCGTGATATAGACAATGAATTAATCAATGAAGGCACGGTGTCTACTTTTGAAGTGATGTATACACGTACTTCATTTCAGAGTGCAGTTGGAACACACATTCTCACATCTAGGCTCAAGAAGATGTAAATAGATATGAATTCTGACATAGTTCCATGAAAAAAATACTGTAGCTATAATTACCTTCAGTGGTCATTTTATCATGGTCGAAGCCGGACGTGGTCAAAGTCTGTTGTGGTTGGAACGCTGTAGTCGAGTTGCCGTGGTCGAAGCCAGATGTAGTCAAAATGCCATGGTTCTTTAGACATGGTTGAAGTCGGTCGTGGACGAAGTTGGACGTGGTCGTAAAGCCGAGCTGTGCTACAGTACTCTTTCAAGTACCAGCAGAATCACTGTCCACCTTCGAGTACTGTTCTTTTGACCATACAGTTTTGACTAGATCACTGTAGCTTCGATCATACAAAAAAACCTATAATTTTGATCGGTCCGTGCTCTGAATCTTTGATCACGCTGCTCGAAGGTTGTCCGATCTTCTGGTGGTACCCAAACGCCGTCGGATGCATTTGTGCCACACAGGGTGACCAAAACCACTTGGGGTCGACTGGAATCACTCTGAGCAGAGCAAAACCACTCGGACGAAATAAAACCACTTGAACTTGAAACCTTTGACCGTGATAGACCGAAACTTTCATAAACGTAAAATCCAAAGCAATCTAAACGTCAATTATTCATCATCACTTTATTTACAACCTTCCACATGGTTTAACAGCTTACACCCTCTTCCACGAGGGAACACGGAAACAGGACTGTTAATGAGTTATGTTTTCCCTTGCTTATGATATTGATTGCGCGTAAGTGTTTCTGATGGATGATGTAAGCCTTACTAATCCAATAATTGACTTGTAATTGTAGGATCAAAGAAGGCAACATAAAGGGGGTGAGTGGTGCCTTAAAATTTTTTCAAATATTCTTCAACCCTTTACTTCAATAGCTACAGAGCTATGGGGGTTAGGATGAAAAGCCATCATAAAAATTAGCAATTCGAAACACTAAAAACCTACGAAAAATCAGCAAAAATGGTATTACTGTCGTTATAATTGCGGCACTACTGTTTGATACAGTAATCGCTGTTATCATGCATCACAATGTCAGGGATCGAAAAATCCAATCAATGGACGCTACCTACGAGGTGGTACGTGGCACTATACATTGTACCACCTAAACAAAACGGCTCCTCGTTGCATCGAGGAGGCAAAGGTATCGTCATCACCAGGCACGCACAGATGGTAATTGTGTTATTAGGTGTACCGTTGATCCCTCTCTCTCTCTCTCTCTCTCTCTCTCTCTCTCTCTCCTCTTTCTCTTTCTCTCTCTCTCTCTTCTCATGCGTGTCGTGTTCGCTAGAGAACCATTCTTCGAATGAGAAGAGAAGCTTCCCATTGACAACTACAGCTTTGATGGCAGGGTTGTTTTAGATTTAAAATTAATTTATATTTATTCTATTTATAGTACCTAGCTTTTAAATGATGTATTTTTTTAAGACATGATCAATAGAAAAATTGTAGTAAAAAATGTATTGAGTTCAGTTGTAGCGACCAAAATCGCATGCGACTATTTTCTCTACGTATTGCCTTTAGCAAATAGTCAGAATTTAAATATTTAAATCATAAGCCATTAGTCTACAAGAACCCACATCCTTCTCACTCTTGCACATTTTTTTTTGAGACTTGAACGTGATGGTGTAACTTATATGTGATAACTTGGAAGGGACCATAATTGCATGGCATAAGAGAAGATACTAATCATATAGAAGAGAGCTACGAACAATCACCGACAAGTAGGTCTGATGCAGGCGTGCTCACCAAAGCATTTACTGATTCAAAATTGATTAGTTTGAACTTAAAGCTTTTTTATATTTAAAATTCTACAGTACTATTAGAATTTTCTTCTGCATACGAAAAGCGTGAGACTTTAACCAAAATCATGTGCACATACTAATCTTAAAGACCAACAGATTAAAATTAAGCCCAAGTTTTCTCACCACGGTTCTGATTGGTTGCCAGTTGCCGCCGGAATCTGGAGCTGCTAACTAGCTAGCTTCCATGTTGGACCTAGCCTTTCTCGTATCTCGTACGTGGATCTGTTGTTTAACGGTTTCTAAAAGTGATTTTTGATTTTTGTTACAGTATCTATCTTTTAAACGGAGTATTTTTTTAGACGATGTCTATAAATTAATTGTAGTATACATTAAAAGCCCAACATATGTATCAACCAAAATCGCAAGCGAGTATGTCTCTTCGTAATATCTGTTATAAACAGCTAAATTTCAAAAATTTTAATCAAAATTCATAACCCACAGCTATATCAAACAGGGCGTGTATCGGAGGATCAAAGAAAGAAATGCCTCTTCCACACTAATATAATCAGCTTCATTGGCCTTTGCTCACCGTTTGAGTCATCATCTCTCGATGCAAGATTCTAACATAGCGACCGACAAGATGATAACATATAATACTAGCTAGAACATTGTTATCTAGAATTCTAGAATCTTGAGAATATGTTGGCAGGGTTCGATCGCCAGCGAATAGTATTATATATCACTAGATGATCCTCGAGCAACCCTAAAGCTTGATCAAGAAAGTCTGGCCCCTTTGACCAAACATGCTCATTGGCACATTGGTTAAGTAAACGTCAATTAATTTCAGAAAATTAACTAGTAGTTTAGGCCGCCTTAGTTGATTGCCTGCTCCTTACACGTATGATTTCTCTGTTGTATTAACGTTTCATACTGGTTTGGTTGTTTGTCCTTGAAAGATCCGGATCTTTCAAATGGCTGTGCTGATGCTTGAATAACAATAATCAAGGCTAAAACATTGTAAAAACCAAGTGAGATCCTCCCCTAGGTACTACTTATGGTATATTCTTCCTCTTTCTTCTTTTTTTTTTGGGGTCGTTTCGAACATATTCCACTTTTTCTTGAAGGTTTCAATGCATTTTATTTTCTATAGGCTGGGTGTAATAATCTTGCAAATAATTGGAATTAAGCAACTCTCAATGCCATACTAGTGGAATTAGTCTGCATTCGTCGTGTATGCAACCCTCATAACATCCATGTACATAGCTCAGTTTCTATCCTAAAGTACACAATTCTTCATCTTCTTGTTTATATCGAACTGAATGAAACTAGAAAAGAAGAAAAGACACTAGCCTAAAAAAAACCCCAGAAATCACTTACTACTCCACTGTCCACATATGTCTATCTTGAAACATCCAGAAAAATTCCATGTTTTTGAATTTTGTTGAATTTACCGTGAATTCCCAGACCTTCCCAATTTGGCAATTTACCTTGAGATCCCGCTTTCCCTTTTCAGTTGTCCCGTTTCTTCTCCTTGCTGGCACCTTCCTCTGCCTCACCTTCTCCTTGTAGCATTGAGCTTATCTGGCCGTTTCCCCCCACCGCGACTCCCGGCTGCCGCACCAGAGTGTTCCCACCCGAGCCTTGGCTCTGCCAACTCATTTTCGCGCCATCACTTCGAGTTGACCTTACCTAACTTCGATTTGCGCACCGTGCTAACTCGAGCCCTCTTGCCGTAACTTTGCACACCTCACGGCCGACGGGCACTCCTTGCCGTACCTACCTCCGTCAGCTCCCATAGCACTGCCAGAGACCGTCGTACCCCTTGCCAGTGTGTCTGCCACCCTGCCTCACCGACCATGTGCCCTCGCCACCGCGACGTCTATGCACCAATGCCGCTTGGTCCCTTTCACTGCTCCCACTTCCATAGCATGGCTTTAAAGCTATAGAACCACTCGAATCACCTCACGCAACCCCCAATTGCCTAACTGAGCCACTCCCTTGACCCCTCTCGCACCGCAATGCCGTCGCTGAACTCTCCTAAACCGGTCAGCCCCCTCGGTTGATTCTTTGTCTCAGTCGATGGCCAGTCGATTCCACGCAAGCATAGCACCCTTGGACCATCTCAAACTCGTAGGCAACTTCATTGGACCATTTCTTAAGCCCAATCATGCCAACACCATGAACCCCCGTCAGTTGAGCCACCGTCACCGTGGGTAGCCTAAGCCAAGCCACTCTAGCCAAAACCACCACCACCACCACCACCATTCGCTTTCCCAATCTCCCGTAGAAGCTCTTGCACCCAAGATTTTAGCCAAAAGGTTTCCAGGGAGCACTTGTGCCGTGGTATAGCACTGTAGAGTCCCCTCCACCACCAGTCAACCAAAGAGGTCCTTAATCGCCCGAAGACCCCAAAACGGAACCACCATAGATATTGGAGTCCGTCCGTACTATCAACCGTTGTCGGTGAGCTTCGTTGGTGCTTTTCTAATGTTGTTGATGTGTTCCTCTGTTCAAGCGCTGCGTGTGTGTTTGGGCCAGACTGGCCATGCACTCTAGGCCAAGTTGGCCGGCCCAAGAGGCCATTTTCAATTAAACCGAGTCAGACCAAGCCAGCACTACTCATCTCAATTCCAGTCCAGCACTGTGGACTAATGTGATGTACTATTCACCAAAAATTCGAAAACATTGATATGTCCATTTTGATCATTTTGAACTCATTGAAGCCATTTCGAGCTCCGTTTCGCCAACCCAAATCCCGATAAAACTCAAACCCACCTTATTTGATTTTTATTGATTTTTACTCCTTTTTATTTATTTATTTCTGAGCATGATTAGTCTCAAGCACAGACTGAAGTTATTTTAATTGTTTGTGCTAGCATCCAAGTACTCTGAAGCGATAGTACAAGGATCGGATTCAGACATCGAAGCCTACGAGACAGCGGAGTATTTTGAACAACAAGGCAAGTCTCATGTTTTTTAACATGTTGAATCCCACAATGTTTAGATTATTTTTATTGCATGACATTAAGAGTTTGAGAAATCTTGTCAGTAAAGTTGAGCAACTCTGCAGAGTATAACCAATGTTATTCAAATACGCTGTGCTATCGGTTAATAGAGCTGTGTTTCATGGTTAATTCTAATAACAAGGTATAACTAGAATTTGAGGATTTGGAAATGGATAGTATAGTTAACAAACCACCTTCTTTGTTAATAAAAATATTGCTTTATTACTTTAAATATATAAAGGTTTTTACCAATAAACTTGCATATACTAATATTACGTTTACAGCCTGTGACTTTTCATATGAACTCTTTGCATATTGGTTATATAGCCTCCCCATGTGGCTTGCTGAGTATCTAGTGTACTCAATCTTTCTTCATCTTCGCCAGATCATGTATCAATAGAATGATACTTTAGCATTCGTGTTAGAGTTACGGCCACTCAAGCGTTCATATGGAGATTTTCTTCAGTTCTTCAGAATGTAAGTTAAGTTTTTACGTTTAAACGTTCGTAAAATTTCTTAACATAATCGTTAGGTCATATTTTAATCAAGTTAATCTTTTTTAAATATTTTTGAGAAGGTATAATATTCTTTCTGTTTGCAACTAAACTCCTAGACTACTGTGAAATGTACGACAACCCTATTTCTAAAAATGGGGCTGTTACATATCTCACTGCCTACTTGCATAAGTCATGCATATCACAAGTAATTGGATTAGCATAAACAACTTTGAGGCTTGTACTCAAGGAACAAGGCTGCATTCCTCGTGTACTTAACCCTCTTCACATCCATGTACATATAGCACACCTCATTTTTTCCTTTACAAGATCTACCATATCATACCTAAACTAAACAGTGTTTGACCTAGAAAGTTGTATATATTTCTAATGGTGTAACAGGCCCAATTGCCCAACGCAACACATTAAAAGTGTAAAGCCTATTGACTTTGTACTCCAATGTGACCAAGAAAAAGCAAAGTACAGCAGGGGCACTAGTGTACTACTACCGCCCTGGCCCTGGCCTAAAGGGTAAAGGCAAGATAAAAGAGCATCCTTCCTTTCTTTCTCTTCATGCAAATTAAGAGAGGGCAATTGCAAGTGGGGAGAAAGTGTTACTGTTTGAAACTTCTTTTCTGAAACTTCTTTTCTCTCTCTCTCTCTCTCTCTCTCTCTCTCTCTTTTTAAAAGCTTATAAAACATAATGAATTCTGCAGGCCGGCAAACGCCATCAGATCTCCACGGCACATACCAACACAACACAATGGGCTGCACTGCACTGCGCTGCACTTTATCAGTTTATCCTCCTTATCTGTCTGCCCAAGTGCAGATATTTGCCTACCTTGACCTTCTCCTTCCTTCCTTTCTGCAGACTACTAGTCTACAATCCTTTCTATCAGCTGGTCCCCTATGTTTTTGATCTGCTCTGCATTGGCACAAACTTTCTCATCTATGTAGCTGCACCTTAGAGTTGAAAAGAACAACAACAATGTCAACATGTCATAGAGAAATGAGCCATGGGTGGGGTTGGAATTGGTAGCACACATGTTTCTTTCAAGAAAAAGAGGATGAGAGAGGAAAAAGTAGTGCAAGCATAAAAGATAGCCATCGATAATTGCGTATGGATGAAAGGATTCAGGGGAGAGTGGCAGGCAGGCAAAGTGATAGCCATTCAGAACCCTAAAAAACCTTCTTTTGATGATCATGACAAATGGAGTGGTAGAGCATTTTTACCAAGTTTTCAGATACCAAAGTGCCAACTTCTGAAGTGACACGACTGGAGAAAGAACAGAATCAAATACAGCTAGCTGCCTACAAGCTTGATGATCAATTCGAACCTGCTCGTCCAAACCTGATGATGCTTTACTCTGAACTAGGATTGGTCTGGACTCTGGCATCTTCACACCTACTTGACAGATTGAACTTATTCTACGAGTCATTTTCACCATAAAAAAGACAAGAAAAATTCTATGCTGCTAATAGCAGAACCATCACAAATTGATCCAAAGAAGCAAGCAGCAACAAAACAACAAATAGTACTAGCTGAGAAAAGCTATTTACGGCCAAATCGGAGGACACCTGTACGGTAGGAGCAGCTGCACGGGTCACACGGCCGGCACACATGCAATTGGGAGCGATCCATCGATTTTTTTCCCTCTTCGCTAGATTTTGTGCCTTTTCTTTCCTTCCCTTTCTTCTTCTTCTGCCTGTGTGACGACAGACACTGACTGCAATATGATTCACGTTCTAGAGCTCGATCGATGGACTGATTGGAATCTCCCCAATCTTGAGCGATATGGACGTCAACTAGAATCCACCCACTGCTCACAGCGACCCGATCGCGACATCCTGATTGATGCATTCTCATAGTCTCAGCTTCCCATTTTATTGGCTTTAGAAAATGGAAAGATTAGCATCTGCATTCTGGCCTTATCTCTGTTCCATGGTCGTCCCTAAACCCGTTTTAACGTCTGCATTTTTCGAAGGCCTGCTTTAACCTCATGTCTTTCGATTAAAAAGAATTGCCACCTCCAAAATGAAGGAATTAAACTGAGCCTTCTAAATGTAAGTCCTGCTTGGAACAAAGAATTTTGTAGAATTCCTATACGAATGGTATTGTCTATTGCAAAATTCATGTGAAATTCTTGTGTGCCCATGATGCGCTAGGGCCTAAGAAGGTGTTGAATAATCCAGCTTGTTAATCGTAGTCGAAGAGTCGGTCAAAGTGACTGTGGTCATAGAGTTAGTCGTAGCGGCCGCGGTCGTAGAATCACTATAGCCGTCGTAGCGTCATCGTCGTATAGTTACTGTACCATCATGGTCGTAGAGTTACTGTAGTGGTCGTAGTGGTCATAGTGGTTGTGGTCAAAAGATCACTATAGCAGTCGTAGCAGTTGTGGTTATGGAATCCCTGTAGTAGTCGTTTGACGCATGCTCAGTCCACACGAGAGTGAGTCTTTTGATTTTGTTAGCATCGTGTGCAATATGGCCTGGTCGTGGGATCGTGAAGGTGGTGGCACAGAATAAGAGTGGTTTAACCACCACATTTAGGCTAAGATTTCCTTTAAATAGCTGATTAATACACAAAAAAGCTGCCCAGTTTTTTAGCAGTACAAAACTCTGATGTTCATGCTCTATGCTTCCAACTTCGTGTATGTTCATGGGTGAGTTTCGATGTGTAGATTGGCCGAAGACCATGACAAAAGGGAGGGCATAGGCGTATACAGGAGCGAGCTCTGAATTCGGTCTTTTACATGTCCAGTGCGTCCTAATATTCCGATCTGCAAGAAGAGGGATCAATATTTCCATGCAAAGGAGAAAGACGTGGCCCCACTTCACATGGGAGACAGAGGACGTTGTCCGGAAACGCCAATGCAAATTGCACAGTTGAGTAGCTAGCTAGCTAGCAGCAGCGAAAACTATCTATCTAACCATGTACGCATCCATCAACAGCAGTGGACTCGGATTCGATTCTATCTTAGCATATTCACGCGATTTGCATCGACAAGGACTCAATCGCCACTGAAGAAATATGTCACTGTTGATTCTTGCTTGCAACCGTACATACTCCGATATATGCTTCCAAGATTCCAGTACTGTCACTTGCACTGCACGGCACAGCTGAACCTGTCGCTGCCATGAAAGTTGCAACTGAAAGAAGAGCTAGCAGAAGAGGAGCATCGACGGTGGCGGAGCCAGCGGAGAGTGGGAGCCCGAGCAGAACACCAATAACCAAGACGTAGGTAAAACTATGTATTGACGGGGGCTGCTCGCCGACGAGCCCGGATAGCCTCCCAGGGTCACCTGACGGTGGCTCCACCTCCGAGCATCGACATGCAGTTGAGGCAACTCTAGTTGCGTACTGCACTGTAGCAGCAGATTCTTTTGCAAGTCCATCAAATTCAGAGGGAAGAAATTAAGAAACCGAAGAGACGATGTATTATCACTCTATGGATGGTAATTGTATGGCCCAATGCCGTGGCCTGGTAAAGCAGGTTTTAGTTTTTTTTTTGAGCGGGGCAGTGTTTAGTCTTGGGCCCAGGTAGCACAATGTACAGGCTCAGTAGCAGCAATCTGCTAAGATTTTCATGCAAAACTCAGCTAAACAAGTTCTATGAAATACGCTGAGAGAGATGATGCAGGCATAAACATGCTTTGCATTTTAAGTTCAAAATGCTCCAGCCATTAATTTCCTAGAAAGAGTTATTATCATGTGAATTCCTTCCCTAATGAGTCTATATATAATAATATTAAAAATTAGATACTACTTAATGCATATATATTACATCTACTCATGTTTAAAACCATTGTTGACTTGAAAGCCGAGAGGAAACACTATGAGTTTGCTGTCCACGAAGTTCAAAAAGATATAAAAACACTCAGAAGTGCACATACAGAATTATCTTTCTGATCTCACAAGCAAGACAAAATAAAAATGTATTTTCTCTTCCAAGCACTGTTCAACCGACATGGCTGAGCCACCGATTCTGTTCACCGGATACTGTAGCGCGCTTTCTCTGTCCGGCCGACTTACTGTTGACGGCTGCAGCGCTAAAAACCGTTGCAGCACCGCCTTGCTGCGCCGCCAATTCTACAGTTTGGCCGGCTGTTTACTAGTGTAGCAACAGACTATTGATGTTATAAATAGGAGTGTACTCCCTCGTGTAAAGTAAGATTTGGAAATTTCAGATTTTGAACATTTTTGTTCTTGGGTTTGAGTTTGTTAATTTCATCTCCACAGAATTTTCATAGAGTTGGATATTATTTGAGAGTTCTTGCCTTCATTTTTTTTTGTAATTGCCTCGGTGATTGCTAGAATCCATTTACTCCACATGAGCGGATAGACAAAAGAGTTCGAAGCATGTGATTGGATGAATCAAGTGTCCCAAATTGCTGTAATAGAGACGTTGTTAATGATATCATTCATCAGATTGCATAGGTCTAATTATGTCCAATCTTACATCGTGAAGATGGGATCAAACCCTCCAAGAACCTAGAGGGGATGAAGTGAGGACTGGGGTTGAGATGCATTGTTTTCTGATTTTGATTTCCCCCCCAAATCCAAATGGCACCATATATGCCTTATATAGCTTCACCAGAACCTAACATACCAATCAAAGTAATCATTGATATCTTCAAATTAGTTATTAATTTTCATCACCGATCCATACATAACACATTAGAAAATGACCACTTTTTTCTTTTCAACTTCGTATTTTGTTGAGGTTTGAAATCCCACAGCTTTTAAACTACTCTCTTATGGTTATATTTAAGTTTAAAGGAATTTCTTTATTGATTTGATATCTAAATCAAATAGGTCGATGCATTAGCACATAGAATTTTGCACTAAATATGAAATTCCTATGATCGTATTTCTCCTAGCCCTCTCTATGTCTAATTTCTGATTTCGTTCCTGGAAGCGGGAGCAGGACTGGAGGAGAGGATAGTGGCATTGGAGGGGAAGACCGACAAGGGTGATGACCGGCGGTGTGTTTGTGAGCGGCGTCATAATGGCAATGTGATTGTTCATGTGTGTATGGATGAAGTAGAGGAGGCAAGTGTAATCACTTATGATAGGTGGCGATGGTTGTTCAGCACTTAAACTAATGCCTTTGACATCATTTGTTGTTTATCTGAAAACCTCTTTGTTAGCTGTCTCAATTTTCATTATCATTGAAAAGTAAAGATATTGATTTTTCTTATAAGGAATCGTTAGGAACCGAACATCTCCTCGATTATATTTCAGTGCTCTCTTATCTATATACCTTTTCACTTTCTCTACCACACGCCACATTATATCAACTCAACAACTCCTACTCCTCCACCCCTCTCTTTAAATCCTTCACTTACCCATGAAATGTTCCACTCCTCACCGGTTGTTGCGTGTCTGCTTTGCCTCCCTCTCTCTGAGGGGAGTCAAGGCGGCGCCCTAGTGGCTGGATCCAGTGGCGAATCCACCGTGGGTGCTTGTGGGGGCTCGAGCACCCCCTCCTCCCACCGTGGAAGAAGGACCCCCTCCTCCCAGTCTCGGGCGTCGGCGTCGCCGCCGTGTGACCGTGTCGTCGCGACGTCGCCCAGGTTGAAGAACTCGGCAGAACTCCGCATGACGGCATGAGGGCAGGCCAGGCGGTGTCTTAAGGCCCATCACCCTAGCCGCCAGCCGGCCCAAGTACCCGGCGAATCCTGGCCCAAAACCCAACGAGAACAGTCAACATTCACACCAGTAGATCCGTAGATACGAGAGCAGATTGAGGAAGATGAACAGCACACCTCAACAGTAGATCTGGTCGCCGAGTCGGAGAGAGACCGTTGCGGCGTCGCCCATAGCCCGGCGGCCGGCGCAGCAGAGGGGGAGCCGGGGAGGGGGAGGCGGCCGGCGCAGCGGAAGGGGAGCCGGGGAGGGGGAGGGCCGGGAGGCGGTCG
Organism: Dendrocalamus latiflorus; assembly: GCA_017311315.1. NCBI lineage: Eukaryota > Viridiplantae > Streptophyta > Magnoliopsida > Poales > Poaceae > Dendrocalamus > Dendrocalamus latiflorus. The sequence continues at coordinate 34,667,722 of CM029629.1, forward strand.
GCGCGGTGGAGCGGAGGGGCCAGCCGGCCAGCGAGGCAGAGCCCGAGTGGGAGCGGCGGTCGGCGGACGAGGCGACGTCGGCCAGGCGCCCGACTATTTCCCCATTTGGCGAACGAGGCGACGAGGCAACTGGTAGTGGCTCATGAGTCAAGAGCTGTCGCCTGCCCGTCGTCTGCCCGAGTGCGGAGTGCGGTGTGCCCGACTGCCCGACCTGTCCGTCCGGCCGTCGGTGAGGCGTGTGCGTGTCGGCAGTCGGCGTGAGCCGCGTGCGTGCGTGACTGGCTGACCGCGTGAACCGTGAGGTAAGTGAAAGTACTAACTGAAACTATGAGACACCGATTATTGTTCATACGAATATCTGATGTCGATACTTTCGATAGTAGCCATTAGATATTAGCCGATTAGCCAATTATGTATGAATTTGATATTTCAATTGCAAAAGATTACTAGATGTAGTTTTGGTGTACTTATATTATGCTATAGCCTTAACAGTAGAGCTCCCCCTCTATTTTCATCCTAGATTCGCCACCGGCTGGATCTGTGCAGATTAGAGGTAGCCAGGGTGCCAAATATGTGCAGAGGAGGGTAGCGAATGACGAATAGAGGACTAGCGACAATGAGCCACCGTGTTAACAACCGGGCCGCCAGATTTGAGCTTGGCCATGGCCACTGTCCACACGCCTTCCTCCTCTAGTAGACTCAATGTGTCTTCTTTTGTATATAACTAGCCTCATAGGCGCGGCGACACGCCGCGCCAGCCACCGTGTGTACCGAAGTAAAAGAGACGATAATTCGTGAGGAGTTTTAAAAAAAAATCGAGGGCACATACGTATTTTCGAGAAAGCTAAAGGGTTTTTTCGGGAAAAATCGAGGACTTGTAAGGACCTGTACGTAAGTAAATAAGGGCCTATACGTAATTTCGGGAATCTGCGGGGCGCAATCCAAAATTTTTTTTGGGAAAAAAAACTTGCAGGGACCTTTTCGCGAGAAAAAAGGACCTTTACGTAATTTCCGAAAAACTGGAGGAAACTACCTCCTCCGGCCGTACAGGAAATGCCCCGCCACGCGCCGGCCGGACACGCGGGCGGGGCGACGTGGACACGCCCGAGGGCCGGGAATCCCCCCGGGTTTAGTATCTGTATGATTTATTATAGATATTTACTAGATTTGTTACAAGTATCAACTTAATTTTTTATATGAAATATTGGGCCTGTTCGGCAGGCAACAAGCCGGCCGGCTTTTCGCAGCCGCTACAGTACCTAACTTTTAAACGAAGTATTTTCTCAAGACAGGGTCTACAAGTTAAACGTAGTACACGTTAAAATCCTAACACCTGTATCAGCCAAAATCATAAATGAGTATCGATCTCTCCGTAATCTGTACCATAAATAGTCAAAATTCAAAAATTTCAACCAAAAGCTATAAACCGCAGCTAAAAAGAACATGTGCATTGCACCCTCATAACTTTGTAACGCTACTCACGGCCGCGTGTTTCCAACGCAAAATGCCGCGCATCCCAACCGAAAGGAACCACCTCTCGTCCCTTGCCCTCCCAAATTAACCAACCACCCGCCCAAAATTATTATTTTTCTCCTGAAAGGAAAAGGAAGGCCTCCCCGAATGGAGGAGGTCGTCGTCGCCGTCGTCGTCGTCCAACCCCTCCTCTCCGCCTCCTATGCCATTAACCCTACGCTTACGGTTAGGGTCTCCTCCACCTCCCCGTTGCCATCATCCTAGGCCTCCGTCATGCCGTCGTGGTGGAAGCGCTCCAAATCCGCCTTCCACCGCTCCGTTCCCACCACCTCCGCCTCCACCCCGGCCTCCCCCGCGCGGGCCTCCACCTCGCGCGCTCAGCCCCGCCGCGGGTGCGACACCGGGGACCTCCTCGCGCCTCCGCGGCAGCTGCGCCACGTCGACGGCATCGATGTCGGCCTCGCCGACCTCGGCATCGACGTCGCGTCCTCCTCGCCACCTTCCAGGGGCCGCGTCTCCACGTCCGAGGCCGTCGGGCTGCCGAGCTCGACCCCGATCTCGAGGTCCACCAGCACCGCGGAGGGCATAACCCCGCCGCCGAGGTCGGCGTCGTCGTCCGTGCTGCACCCGTTGCCGCTGCCGTCGCCGAGGACGAAGGAATTGGAGCCGGCGGGGATCGTGGAGCCGTCATCGTCGTTGCACATGCCCAGGTAATGTGATTGATAACCTTTTCCCTTGCAACGATTTGCCTACCTTCATACCTTGCTCTGAATTTAGTCTGTGATTCAATGTGAAATGGATTGAACTTGATCACTGAGCAATTGATGGAAGAAAACTGTGATCTTTATCAGATAAATTTAAACTTGATCACTGAGCAATTGATGGAAGAAAACTGTGATCTTTATCAGATAAATTTAAACTTGATCACTGAGCAAATGATGGAAGAAAACTGTGATCTTTATCAGATAAATTTGGTCGTTATTTGTGACGTCGTTAGCTATTGTTGAATTGCCTTAATTTGTGATGGCTGTCTGGTTGGCATTCTAATTCATAGAAAGTTATATCAAAGGTTTTTCTTGGGAAAGTGGAATACATTCTCAAAATAAATGGGAATCACAAGATGGATGAGTGATCTTAGTTTGGATGTGGCTAAACTAATAATTTATATTCTTTAAAGATGGTGCATACACCCTTCAACTGCAGCTGTAGCTAAACCTACATGCTTGTTATGTTACTTTCTGATGCTTACAAGTCTTGTGATTATAGGGTGACAAGCCAGATTGTGCAAAAGTTTTCTGAGCATAATGATTTGCACCCAAATGGTACAAAGTGGACTACCTCTAGTCACCACAGAAGGGTATTCCGTGAAAAGTTCCAGGATAAGAGTTCAGCTGAAACCATGAACTTTCAATTGAACATTCCTGCTAAAAGTGCTCCAAGCAGTGGATTTTCAAGTCCTGTATGCAGCCCTCGAAGATCAAGCAATGCTGAATTCTCATCCAGTGTGGCATCTGCTCAAGGTCCCCAAGCGCGGTCAGCTCCATCTATCCGCTCTATATATTTTATGAGAGCTTCATCCCCTCGGACTTCACCTGAAAAATATACAGGGGGTCCAGAGCGATCTCCTTGCTATAGTGCATTGAGAAGTCCTATACTTTTGCCAAGGAATACCAGTGCTCCTCCATCACCTATGCACCCAAAATTATTCCCAGAAAACCATATTTCACGTACTGAAGGCAATGGGAGTGTTAGTCTTCACCCATTACCACTCCCTCCTGGTGCTATAAGCCCAATGCAAACAGCTTTTACCAACCAGCCTGCTCCAAATGTTGAAATGCCCTCAGTGGCTGGTCAGTGGCAGAAGGGAAGACTTCTAGGTAGTGGTACATTTGGCTGTGTATATGAAGCTACCAATAGGTATGAAAGTGTATTCATTATACGATTATGACTATTACTCCATGTTAAATTCTGAATGTTGGTTTACTGCCATTTACTTGTAGGAACACTGGAGCTCTTTGTGCAATGAAAGAGGTCAACATAATTCCTGATGATGCTAAATCTGCTGAGTCCTTGAAGCAATTAGAGCAGGTTATTAAATTTGACAGTGCGTCCTAAGAAAATGCATGCTGTTCTTTTGCAGAAATGAGGAATCTTTACATTTTTTATCAATGCCCTAAACCCTGCCATTAGCTCTGTCTGAATACTTTTCTATGTTATTGTGTTCGTATTTTTATGCTGAGAAATTAGTTTCTAGCTACTTGAGTTTATTGTTCCTTTTCTAACTATTATCTACGAGTAATGTCATATGCTCATTGAAATACTTATAACCTTCCCCACCCCACCAAAAAAAAACTTATAATCTCTAGAGCACTTCAGTTATACCATGTTTCTGAAAATGTCATCTTATTTTTCACTGTAAAGTTGTAACAGTTATTTAGTACTTGCCTTTCATCCTCTGTAGTGACTTATATGCAAGTTTGGCAGTTACCTTTGCTGGCTTATTTCCATTTGTTTCAGGAAATAAAGTTCCTAAGCCAATTTAAGCATGAAAACATAGTGCAGTATTATGGCAGTGACACTGTAAGTTCCCCATTGTAATCTGAGCTACGTAAATCTACTTTTCTTTCTAATGTAATCTAAAAGCTATTTCTTGGATGATCTTGTAGATTGAAGACCGCTTCTACATTTACCTGGAATATGTTCATCCAGGTTCAATTAATAAGTATGTCAAACAACATTATGGAGCAATAACAGAATCAATTGTCCGCAACTTCACCCGCCATATTCTTAGAGGATTAGCATTTTTGCATGGCCAAAAGATTATGCATAGGTGTGTGCAAATCTCTATCCTTGTTTACATAGTCTTTTTATTGGTAGGTCAACTGTTATGTGAACTCATGGTCTGCCTCACTGCTGTTTGGGATTTTCTATATCTTCGTCTATTATTTTAGATTTTCCCACACAATCCTTCATGCACTAATTGTCCTTTTTAGCTCATTCTGGTATGTTCTGTCTGATGTAGGTTTACTATATTGTGGTATGTTAATGTATTTAATGCATCCTCATGAGGGCTAATATATTGCTTTGATGCTGTCGGTACTCGGTTGCCTTTCTCTCCCCTTCTCATCACCGCCTCTACCTATCTTTCCATTGCTCCTGCCATTTGAACATATAGGCTGAGAGTTGGAGGAATTATTGTCTCAAGTCTTAATTTTCTGTTCAATTCGACTTTGAAATGCTATATTTCAGCTGGGCTTATATAATGAAAAGGTTCAAAGTTGTACTTGGACCTGGCATTATAACGTTCTCATATTCCTGGTCCGCAGGTCCAATCTTGTTCCTTATTCCCTATTGATTTTTGTTAGCTTAAGCCCATACCATTTTACCTCCTTCCTCCATCCTCACCACTGGGAACCAAGTAACCATCACAACAAAGAGTAAGGACTTCGAAGTTGTCCCTATAAACTATTTCTGTTTCCTTTTGTTGTCCCATTAGACATATATAGCAATGTGGGGATAGAAGGACATGTTCAAGGGGGAACATGAATGTTCATCTGATTTTGCTCTTGCTCTAGATGCATGTACGCTGGTAGACGGCTCAGATGATACTTTCGAGCTTACAAGTCTCTATGCGATTTGTTGTCCTTTTTAATGTGTACTGTTCTGTGTATCAAAGTTGAACAACCTCAAACTAGACCAAGTTTTTTCAAGAGAGTACTATTCTTGGCACCTTTGAGAATTGTTTTTGTTGGTACACACTTCTGCAATTAATGTCACTTTCTGCCATGCATGTAAAAGTAAAACAATCTACTCTTACAGGGATATCAAAGGAGCAAATCTGCTAGTTGATGTTAATGGTGTGGTCAAATTGGCTGACTTTGGAATGGCCAAACATGTGAGTATATCCGTACAAAGTTCAGTAGCATTTTACATATGGTACTGTGTTGTGTCTATCAATTTTAAAGGTACATTTGCAAGACATTTTTAGAATGATTAAACATCGGATGATCATCTAATATTTATCCATAAAAAAAACTAGACCTGCGGGGGGTTATCTAATATTTATCCATAACTGACCAACATTACTAGAGTGGGGAAGTTGTTGGATGTACTGTGCCATTTGTAATTAAGTGAATATCTTTCATCTTCTGTATGTTGTTGATCACTGAAATCCTAATGAATTGTGTCTATTGCTTGCCGCATTATTTGATATAATTTTTTTAATGTTCTGTTAATTGAATTGTGTTTATTGTTTGCAGCATTGTTTGATAGTCGATTTTTTTCGTGTGCTACTATATCATCCACAATAACTTTGTTAGGAAAAGGGGCACTCAAACTGTTGATAGCATGCTTTGCTAGGGCAACTTTTAAAACAATTTGAAACATTTTGCTATGTGTCCTCCCTGTTATGTACTGTTGACAATGTTTTTCTCTTTTTGTCAGTTAAGTACTGCAGCGCCTAATCTTTCATTGAAGGGAACACCATACTGGATGGCCCCAGAGGTATGCTTAGATATTCCTTGTATTACTAAAGTTCTCATGTTGTCAAGTTTAACATTTCCTAAATACAACATGTGAAAAAAAGCCTTAGGTCTGTATAGAGTGGAAGTCCATACGCTGCAATGTTTTTCTTTCACCTCATACTGTTTTCTACATGGGTGGTGTAGCTCAATTTAGCATCTTCTGGATTGCATACATCCAATTTCCTGCTTTGCAGAGTTGCTTGTATTTAATGACACTGCAAAGTAAAAGTACATTGTCCAAAGCATGTGGCTATTACATGGGCGGGTACAGTTCCTTTTTTTAAAAACATAAAGGCAGGAGTTCTGCCTGAGGTACAGCTCTGAACTCACTTCATGTAACAAAAGGAACAGGAATAGATATCAATTTGATGGGATTAAGTGTTGTGATTTCTTTGTGAGAAATCAGTTAAAGTGACAACCTTGATAATACTTTTTGATGTATCTACCTCACAACTGGGAAGATGGTTAGGCAACCAATTGGTTTAGTACGACAGTTATATGACCTGAAAGAACCTCAATAGCACCGTGTTTCTCGAATTCACAACTGTGCAGGCAGCTTATTTAATGAAACCAGTTGAGGTCCATAATGGAAATCAATTTATCATGTCACAAACAAGCCTAATAAAGTATTCTGTTATTTTTCATATTCGAGTTGCTTAACATGCTTGAGGCTATATAAGTTTAGTTGTACCTTTATGCTTGTTGAACTTTTGTTTATTTTCTTCTGCAGATGGTTCAGGCTACACTAATTAAAGATGTAGGCTATGATCTTGCTGTTGATATCTGGAGTCTTGGTTGCACCATCATTGAGATGTTCAATGGAAAACCTCCTTGGAGTGATCTTGAAGGGGTAACGTTTAGCTTTACAGTAAGCTTACTAACATGCATTTCATGACTCTAGTCTGCGTAGTATGGATAAAATCATTTAAAGTGGAGCACTTCACCCAACCGAAAATGTTGTTTTGTAAGTATTGTGTTTCAGTGTTAGAGTCTCACATAGACACATACATGGTCATTCATGTCTCCTTTTCAGCATGTTTGTGTGATAGATGCAGCCACGCGATTGCTCAATGAATTTATGAAATTGCCATGTAAATAAATGTCTGGCATTCTAAAAGAAAAGGTCTAGTGTGATACAAATTGTGAGTATCGAAACTTGCAAGTTTTTATTCTCACTCATGTCAGGGCTGGAACAAGAAAATTGGGGATAGAGGACCTGAATATGCTACCGTTTGTTGTTTTAGTTTTTTAAGGGCACCAGATCGCATAAATAGTTACAAAATGTATCAAAAGATGGGTCATTAGTTATTGATCATTGTAACTGGTAGTCTGGGTATCAACATCATAAATTTATATTCTTAAGCACTATCCTAAGAAACCTTTTCCATACCACAGCCTGCTGCAATGTTTAAGGTTTTGCATAAAGACCCACCATTGCCTGGCAATTTATCTCATGAGGGCAAAGATTTTCTGCAAAGCTGTTTCAAGAGGAATCCAGCAGAGAGGCCAACCGCAAGTGAGCTGTTGGACCATCCATTTATCCGGAATTCTAGTCATTACAGCAAACATGGTTCCATACATTCATTTGCAGGGATTAAAGTCCATGTAAGTCTTATCTCTTCCTTCACATCCACTTTGCCACCCACCCCCAGCGCCCCACCTGAAAAAAAAAAAGAAAACGGAAAAGATCCTGAGATTGGCGTACATATAACATCACTGCTGTATGACAGGATAATGGATGCGGTTCTAGAGACAAAACATCCTCGAAGAGTGATCCATGCTTGAAAGGAAAAAATATTATTGGGTGAGTAGCTTCCTTTCATTTATTATTACCTTAATGAAAAAACTGTTCACTTATTTGATTTTCGTCTGCTAGATCCTAGCATGCCTTACATTCTTTTTATTTCCAGTGAACCAAACAATGCTAGGCCTTCTAAATCATCAACTTTTCTATTGACTCCACTAACAATACAGGAGGTCACGCCTAATTTTTTCCCTCGACCTTTAGGTTTAGCCTCCAATCCTGATTCTTCAGCCAATTCTACGAACACCATGCATTTTCCGATGGCAAACCCTCAGCCTAGTATATTGCCAAGGACTAACAGAAAGGAGGTTCTGTTCTAAACACATAAAGCACTGCATGCCATGGGGAATGCCATTTCTATTTGGGATCTTGTTCAGGGTCACAGCTCTGCACAATATCAAACGAAGCCCGATCAAAATGTACCTTAAAAAATTATAGCAGAGAAAGAATGGAAAGATACCAGAGGAAAATAAAATCTAGTGCGGCTAGGATGTTGTGCTTTATAAGGATCAACTGCGCATCGTATTATGGTGGAAGGAACACTGCATCCCTGAAGAGCTCTACATGCATTGAAGTCATGTGATGGCACACATCAAAGTATTGCAGCCGTCATCTTAACTTCTAACAATTTTGTTCAACAGTTGCACCATATGAATTTGGACAGTTTACCAGGTTATTGTAAAATAGTGACGACAAGAAGGCTGTCAGCCTGTCAAGACTCACAGTATGCTGGCAACTGAATTTTGCTGAATGAGGGAGATCCATGAAAGCATGGATGTTCAAATTTTTTTTGGGGGTAATGCCGGTGGCATTTTTTTTCCGTGTAACATAGAATTAGGATTAGCTGTAGATAAAGCTGAAAGTTCCTAATTTTTCCCAACCAATAGGAATTAGGTGTAGCTCTGTGTTGCTGCCATGTAATCATATTTTTGTTGTATCATTGATTATTTATTTTGGCCAAAACAACAACGTTCCACTGGGTTCTCCCTGTATAGAACAGTTTCCATTTGAGTATTTATTCGGGAAAGGTTTTCTTGAGTTCTAACATATCTTGTAACTTGCAATACGGCATATTGCAGCATGGAAAGCCAATCTAGAAGCATAAAGCATATAATTGTAACCTGAACATGGGAATTACGGTTTTTCTGGAGCAGTTGGAGAGATTAATTATGTGAATATTGAAACAGAATTACAGTCATCCAAACATAACTTGTCACCACTCTTCAGCATGCCAATATTCATATGTTGAACACTTGTGATGCGGATACACATATATCTTACGCTTTTCAGTTAAAAATATTATTTGACTGGAAGAAATTATTGAGCAGCATTAAATATTATCAAGTGAATTTGTTTCTTAACGAATTTCCTTGCATTGATGAGAACTTTATACTACCTCATGCAAGTTCTTTATGCATTCTCAGGCTTGAACAATTGAAGACTTCGGAATCACCAGTACAGAAGGAAATCTAAGGATACAAGCTATGTAGCACGGACACGTGGCAAAACAGCCGTATCCGTGTCCGACACCGTGTCGGACACGGATACGACACGGACACGTCTTCGACACGTGTCGGAGACGTGTCGGCCGATTTTAGAATTAATTTTAATTAGTAAAATTCTCGACACATGTCGGACACACTAAATATATGAGTCGAACACGGCCTGGACATAACCGGCCCAGGACACGGCCGGCCCATAACGCACGCACGGCGTGCCCTAACCCTAACGCACTCATCGCACGCACGAGCGGCCGAGCGCGTTATTCCCATCGGCCTCGCGCTGCTCCGTTTGTCCGCATCGGCTGCTCGTGCCGCCGCCCGCTCCCGCATCTCGCCGCCACCCGCTCCCGCACCTCACCGCCGCTGGATTCGTCCCCGCGCGCCGCCGGCTTCCTCGCTAAGCACCGTCGGCTTCTTCCCCAAGCGCTGACTATCGGCGTCCTCCCCAAGCGCCGCCAGCTTCTTCCCCGCGCGCCGCCGGATTCATTATTGCAGTTTAATAAGCATGTGGAAACATAGAAAATAATACACACACACACACACACAAATTGCAAGGGAGTCCATAATTTTTAGCGTATTTTATAAATACCTTCATATACGCACATAAAAAGGAGTATGTCAAAAAAAATATACATACCACATCTGAAAATTGTTCATAGTACTTATATGGTCTTAAATACTCGTATACTACATGTACATACCCTCCGTTACGCGAGATACTCCCTACGTTGTGAGATACGACATAGGGTGTAATTACACCCGGGAGTAGAAAAGAGGCACACTTTAGAAGTTTAAGGACCGGGATGACATACTTTAAAAGTTTATGGACCGGGATGACACAGTATAAAAAGTTTAAGGACCGGTAATGGACTTTACTATATATATATATATATAATTTATTTATTATTTAAATATATATAGCCGTGTCGTCGTATCGGTCTTTTTGGGAAAACGGCGAATTCCCGTGTCGTGTCGTGTCGACGTATCCGTGTCCGTGCTACATAGGATACAAGCAGAAGCAAGAAAGTAGCTACGTCGGTCCAGCCCAATTTAATCAATCCAACCAACCAATTGTATTTTTTATTAGTAATTAATTCGGCCCATCCAACCGAATAGAATACGGCTCCGTTTGATCCATCCCCTGCGAGTGCGTACGAGGACCAGCCGCCATACAGGGCCGTCTCAACAATTTCAAGAGTCCTTAGGCAAGCAAGACGGCAAGGACCTAATAATCTAATTTTTTAATAAAGTATATAGTACTACTAATAAGAGTTAACTTACAGCATATATTTAGTTCATAAAAGATAACGATAGTACAATAAACAAACTAAAAGAACGGTAAAATAACTATTATGATTACCTCAAATAAAAAAATAATGCTTCAGTACTTTTTAAGAAACCTGATCGGTGATGGGTGATCCTGTCCAGCCGTCCGCCGTTCGTTCATGGGGGCGTGGGGCCCATCCCTCGTCGCATGCGGACGAGCGGCATCGGCGTGTCGTGGCTTCACGGTGTCGCGCCTCACGGAGCGGCGTCGCCGCGTCGGGCGATTGGGCTGGGCGATAGGGAGGCGAAACGATCATCGGTCGGCGATCGAGAATAGCCGAATATCAGAATAGGAAGCGACGCCAAGCTAATTCCTGATTGATTGCTGGACTTGTGCTAAGTGTATGAGCCTTTAAATTTTCATTTCAATATGCCAAATACATATACTAAGTACTATATACATACATATACTCATGGGCCCCTTTGTGGCATGGGCCCCCGGCCGTCGCACTTACTGCCCTCCCCTCTAAGACGGCCCTGCCGCCATATATATACTCGAGAGATCGATCAGAATCGGGACGAACAAACAATGAAGAAAACACAGTACGTGACGTGAGAGGAGACTAGATAATTGGGATGAGTTCATGTTTTATACATGTTTCTGATCTTTTGAGAGCCATCAAAAATCCAATAAAAGATTTGCGAGTTCTTACAATTCAAGATCGTTCAACTTTTCCGCTGGAAATTGGGAGCGCGATAGAGCTTTCGCTCGGTGGTTGTGAAGTCCGGCGCGTGTGATCTTGCGAATTAAAGAGCGTTCGTTCTTTTATTGGCAACGAAGGATCGCTACGATTCGAGAGGTTGCACATGAGTATCCAATCCTACGTCGAGAAGATCGGGCGACCCCGTATCAACTTGAGCTTGCGAAAAGATCGTTTCAAACAATACATGAAGCAAGGTAACAGTCTACAGTTCTACACCCTGTACCATAGGATGATGATATTGTAGCATTTTGGAAGGATCTGCTAGCATTTTGACGTTCACATGCAATGCAGGTCATACCGAGAAGAAAACTACAAGCTACAACCAGTGCGAGTGACGAGTCAGTGCCTTAGTCTTCTGGGACATACAGCACCTTACTCAAGTTGCGGTACACATAAAACTTCATACACATTTCCGGCCTAGAGAAGCTCATTAACATCTGGTACAACTCCTTGGCCTTGCTTTCAGTGATTGACTGATCAAAAGTTACTGTCATCTTTTTTAGCATTGTCGCCCAGTGGAATAGTCATTTTACAAAAGCAACTTCATGTTCAGTTTCAAGTCACTGATTTCTACTTCCTGGAGGTAATTCAACAAGAGTTCCTCTGTTTTCCAGTTTGATGGCAGATCACACAGACAACCTGATGGGCATGCAGTTTGTGCCTGCAGCGAGGGGCATATTAACTTTAGCATGTTTAACTGATATTGTTTGATGACATAAAATGTGAGGAAAGCGGGAAATTATCAGACTGCATGAATACTTCGAGAAACGTCATCAACAAAACTAGTAAAAGAGTAGCACCTGGAAATTAGTTTAAACCAACCTATTGCTAAAAATATGATTGCTCTCTGCTAATAGGTGGTACAAAATCTGGCCAGTGTAAGCCTACCTGGTACAAAACAAAAAAAAAACTGCACTGCTGATTCTCTATAAACATACTTCAGATCTCAAGTCTCAACTTTTTTGAGGGCGATTCAAGTGGTAAATCAAGTCTCAACATAAGTTTGAGATATGTAGTGTGTGAGTATATGTCATGGCTGTTCAAGTTCTCTCCACTCTTGAGATTTCATGTCCCCTTGAATAACTAATATACCAGTGCAGTAGTGCTAGTGCGTAACTTCATGCTAACTACTTAGGCAGAAAAAAGCAATGCCATCTAAGAGGAGAATGATGATTGGGTGAGCTCAGCCATGCTGCAGGGACTTGAGCAAAGCAAAACAAGTGAAAATTTTGCATGGCTATTCTCAAATGGTCAAATGCCACCATCATCTAGATAATTATGTACAGCCCCATACGTATTGGACAAATATCCCATATGACACATTCCTTACCTGAACTCCACAGCCTCGTTATTCATTGACTTGCTAGCATGTTGCAATGGATCAATGATGACATAACTCCACACGAGAGGGATGAACTCACCCACAGATTGGCCATTGGAGATGCAAGCTGGGCGGTTCTTGGATCATAAACATCCCTCCACTCGAAGAACACCAGCAAGGGGGCTGAGATGTTGGCAGACGGTTCTTGGAGCATTAGCAAAGCAGTAGAGCACATTGAACTCTTTTCAGTTTGGGCGCCGCGACAGTGAGCTGCTGCAAGCCACGCAGATTCTTCAGCTCCATTTGCAGGAGGGACTCCGAGCTGATGGTGAAGTTGCTCACGGATGGTGAGCATTCGCAAGGATGGACGGCGTCACCGAGCTCGCACGGACCGTGCAGCTGGACGCGGTTCAGGCAGAGGTCGGTGAGCCGGGCGAATACGCCGGAAGGTGGCACGGCGAGGCCAAGAAACCATAGGTGGAGCCAGATCATGGTGGCGTTCTCGAAGCAGGGCAACTCGAAGGCGCCTCTTTGCCCGGCCCCGTCCTCTTCGTCATCCTTCGCATCTATCCGCAGCGCAGTGTCGCCGAAGATTAGATCGCCGTAGAGACGGCGCGCGGCGATGGGGAGCCCGGCCGCCTCGGTGTCGGGAGTGGAGTCCAGGGAGGCGACGAGAAGATGGCGGAGCAATTCCACGACATTGACTGTGAGCCAAGCTAGGAAATTTTTGCCTTCCTACGACAACCAGCACAAGAAAATTTCGGTCCACCCAACCAAAACATGAAGCATTTCACCCACCATATGTAGGTATGTAACAGTCTACACCCTGCACCAGCCACCATGGGATGGTAGCTAGCATTGTTACATTTTTTGAAGGATTTGCTAGCATTTTTACATGCAGCGCAGTACAACACACCCAGAAGAAAGCAGCAAGCTACAACCGGTGCTTAGTTCCTCTCAACAACAGAATAACAATAACCAGTTATTAGTGACAAAACTGACAACCCAGTGCCTTGAGTCTTCTGGTGTGATCAAGTACAACACCTCACTCGCATTGCGACAATTCCACGAGTGTTTTTGGCCTAGAGAAGCTTAAAAACGTCTGATGCAACTCATTGGCCTTGCTTTCAGTGACTGAGCAATGGAATGCTACTGTCATCTTTTTTAGCACTGTCGCCCAATTGAATAGTCGTTCCACAAAAGCAACTTCATGTTCAGCTCCTCTCAAGCCACTGATTACTACCTCTTGGAGGCGATTCAACAAGAGTTCCTCCGTCTTCCAGTTTGGTGGCTGGTCACAAATGCAGCCTGATGGACATGTTGATTGTGCCTGGAACGAGGGCATGTTAAGACTAACTGGTATTGTCGAATGACATCAGGAAGAAAAAAGAGGGTAAGCGAGAAATTAAATTATCAGACCACCTGGATACTTCGAGATATGTCATCAACAAATATTGCGAAAGAATAACAATGGAAATTGGTTTGAACTTTGAAGCTAACTAATTGCAGAAACATGGTTGTTACGTGCAGAGAGAATGGTAGATTAAAACTATTTTTTAATAAATCGCATGAATCTAAGGTATTATGCTATCAATGGAACCTTTTAGTGTTCACAGTTCCCATGTAAGCGCCAGCAGCTGGACTCTACACCTACAAGGCTACACCATATCATACCAAATATATGCCCCAAACTTAGTGCTATCTCCTACATCCTAATTGTGCTATCAAGAATTCAAGACTGAGTCTGCCATGCAACAACTCACTCAACTCCCCAACCACTGCCATATATTTCCAACAAGCCGACAATCTTTAGAAGGTGGCACTTAATTACCAAGGCAGGTAGTATGCCACTTTGTCAAACTTACAATGTCATTAGGAGATACATAACCATATATTTACAAGAGAAAAACTTTGGAGCAAAGTACCAGTGTCAAACCAATAAACAGAATAGGGATACTAGTTGCTATGTTGCTTTCTATAACAATAAACTTTGTGCAAGAAATGCAAATGCTATCTGCTATGTTGCTTTCCATCCCTTTCCTAGTGACTTAACAGTACTATATAAACAAAGATAGCTTTACCTCCAAATCACTACGAGTACGTAACTTCAGCGTCAGCCTTCTTACACCGGTACACATCCGGAGCACATGGAATGAGCTGGCTCCAAAGGCATGTCCTTTAGTGATTATATTCAGGGTTAAGAATGTAATATCAGGGAGCACTGTCATCTCTTCCATCAAGTACTGACAGTTACCTATGTCCTGTTGGTTCGTAACAAGTCAAAAATAAGGTCATATATAACAGTTGTAAAAAGAAACAGAAACATATCATTTTGAAATAACTGATTAGCACAAAAATGGTTGTCAATTTGTCATAATGGTATGATCTTGATCTGACAAGTTCATTTTGGAAGTCTTATGCAAAAAACGGCCATTGGAAGTCTAGATGGTAAAAAAAAAAACAAATAACTGCATTTCTAATTCTCTATGAACATACTTTGTTTCTCAAGTCTGAACTTTTTTTTTTGTTTTCATAATCTTCATGTCTGAACTTGGAAGCATGAGAATAAGAAATAAGAATGTGGTTGTTCAAGTTTCACCATTCTTGAGAGTTCATGTCCCCTTGACTAACATCCTAGTGCAGAGTGCCACTGTGTATCTTTCATGGTGACTACTCCAATGCAGCTAAAGCAATGCCATCAAGATCAACATACATTGGGAAAGAATGAAGATTGGGTCTGCGCAGCCATATTGCAGGCATTAGAATTTCATCGAGCTTCCAGACTTGATCTAAGCAAAACAAGTGAAAATTTTGCATGTACAATTGTACATTCTCAATTATCACCATCATCTAGACAATTATGTTCAGCCCAACATGTCGCATTGAACAAAGTCCCAAACACCACATTCCTTGTTTCAATGTTAATGCAAAGCTATTTTGTTTTTTTTTCTAAATTAAGACTCCTTGCTTGGCTTGTCACATTGGGCACTTGAATGGTTTCATCCAATGCTCACATCCATGTGGAAGTAAGTCAAACATGCATGCATCAGGAGCAAATACGCATTTCCCAATTTTGTTCCTGATTTCCTGTTTTTTCATTCATGCTGCTCTCGCCCTCCACCTGATAACATGGCTGAATGCCGCATGCTTATCCTAAATTAGGAAAATACGGGTGAATGCCGCATGCCTATCCCAAATTAGGAAAACATGGGTGAATGTCACATGCCTATCCAAAATCAAGCGTCATCTATAAGCGAAACACCTCTTTAACTCCGAATTCGGTTGGTTACATCAATAACTTACTAGCAAGTTGCTTTGATGGCTTAACTCCACATCAGAGATGAAGTGAACTCACCTGGCAATAGAACAGCGTGAAATCAAGACTCTGGATGACCTCAAAGCGCCGCAAGAGCCTCATAAAATCATGGTTATGTCTAGAGTGACGGGATCCATATACAAGAAAAAAGTAGGTTTCCAACCATTTGAGTTGTGCCATCTTGCCAAGCTGGACGGAGCTCGGATCATACGCGTCCCTCCAATCTAGCGACACCAGCCGAGGCGCTGAGATGTTGGCGACCGGTTGACTCCGAGCAAAGCAGAAAAACAATGTCAACTCTTTGAGTGCCGGCGCCACGACAGTGAGCTGCTGCAAGCCACGCAGATACCGCAGCTCCATTTGCAGGAGAGAGCCCGAATGGATGGTGAGGTTCCCCAGCCCCCAGGCTTTAAAGATGGTGAGTTTCTGCAAGGTCGGGCACCGCGGCGACGAGATGGCGTCACCGAGCTCGCAGGGACCGTGGAACTGGACACGCTCCAGGGATAGCTCGGTCAGCCGCGCGAATGCACCAGAAGGTGGCATGGCGAGGCCAAGAAACCCTAGATACAGGGAGATCTTGGTGGCGTTCTCGAAGCAGGGCAGCTGAACGGCGCCTCTTTCCCTGGCCTCCTCGTCGTTGAACTCATGGTCCCGCAGCACCGAGCAATTGACGAAGACAAGATGGCCGGAGAGGCGGCGCGCGGCGACGGGGAGCCAGGCCGCCACGGAGTCGGGGGCGGCGTCTTTGGCTGTGACGAAGAGATGGCAGAGGGCCGGCGCTCCACGGGAGGACAGGGCCGCGCCGATGCGGTTGGGGTCCGTGGCGTTGAAGTGGTTCATCGGGAGGAGGACCCAGAGGCGGAGCCAGCGGCGGGAGAGGACGCTGGTCCGAGCGGCGACGGCGGTGTTGCGGAGCTTGAGAAGGATGTGGATAAGAACATCGTCGGGTAGCGCGCTGAGGCGGTCCTCGCCGGCGGCGGCGGAGGGGAGTTTTGCGCGCTTGGCGGCGATCTCCCCATCGCTATCGCTGTCCTCCATCTCCATGGTGGAGGAGGGATTTGGTGGGCCAAATCACACTGACACGCCCGGGCCCCGCCCGCCCCTGATTGATTACAATTTGCAGTTCACTAATACCTCGTACTTAACTCTCTCTCTCTCTCTCTCTCCCCTTTCTTCCTACCGTCTACGCCGCACTGCCGCTGTCCAGTGAACACTTGAAAGGCTTTTTTTTATGGAGATAATTGATCTTTTGCCATACCTTTCATTGCATTTGATAATTTATTCCATAATATCTTATTGACATGTGGGTCCAAGATCTATATATCAATGAGACAAATGGGGTAAATCATCAAATTCCATGTTTATGCATGGGGCAAATCCTCCAATCTCCCTTTTTTATGTGCGTACAATAAGGAGGCAACGTATGCACGCATACACATTATACATATCTATATGGGTACGTCTAATGTATACGTTTGAGATGAAACGAAGAAGTAAGAGTCTCATGAAGCACAAGTGAAGCACAAGCACGTGCTTTGACTACTGAAAGCATCCACGTACACGTGTACTTAGAAAACTCTATTCACATAAACAATACATTAAGGAAATTGTTTATATAAATAATTCCTCTGAAAATGAGACACCTAGGTTCAAGCCTAGGTGGACTCGCTGCACGACGGCAAGCTGAGCCAACCAAGCTAAATTTATCAAGTGTAAAGCTAAATTTGAAAGACGGAGACTGACAATGGCAAGGGAGAGGATTGGCGTGGAGGACCTATTGATGAGAAGTTATCACCATGGCGCGAATTGAGGCCTCCAACTCACCTCGATGCAGGCTGTCCAAACCGAATACTACAATCTGCGAACTTTCACACTGGAAATGTTGCCAAGTTAATTATTCTCCAATAAAAGGTATTTATGTTGGTTGATATATCGAGATATGAAAGTCCTTCCACTGGCCAGGGATCAACCGGAACCTTAGCCTTCACAGTTCTAGGCATGTACTCCATAGTACGCGCATCTGCGTGTGCCTATTGTTGCATGAAAGATGATATTTTTATAAATAAGTTATATAGTTTTTAAAAAAAAAAAATTGAGAAGGGGTCAAATCCATTAGCACGGTCGTCTTGAAGGTGGCTAGCCCGTGTTCTTCAGCCACAGAGAGTACAACACACTGTGCCTCACCAATTGCACTGCTACGAATTCATATATGAAACCGGGTTACTTGAATTCATGAACGCTGTTAACCAAACATGAATCCCTACTATTACACAAATTCCAGCAAATTCTTTACCATACATTACAGGCTAGAGACAATCATAACCGTGTTACATGTCGTGCAATGGGACCGAAGGCCTACATTACATAATCTAACTGAAACAAAATAATCACAGCCGATGCACCGACGCGACGCTCTGAGAGAGACCAGAAACCTAGAATTCAGCAGAAACCCAGACGAAAACCGTCACACCTGTCCATTAACAGAGTGATGTGCGCAAGGTAAATAATAAAGAAAGGTCATGTACCGATGCAAATGTCAAACTGAAATGCTACTAATGCAAGTCCAAGCATGTTTGATCATAGATTCATAGTGAACATTGCACGCACTTTGCCCAGATATCGACTTCTATATCTGTAAACTTGATATAAAATAATTAGCAAAAGTTCATACTTACATGAAGAAGAGATACTTGAACGAAAATGATTTTGGATGACAGATCGATGACCACGAACAAGCAGTACACAATCAGCAGGAACAACAATTTGTTTACACTGAACAAGAGATGTTAGATCATTCATCATTGTGCTAAAGAGTCATCAGACCGTCTCAGACCTCTCAGCAATTAACAGTGCCTCAAGTTCTTCTCTCCGTTTCTCCAGCTCCTGAAACACCAACCGAATTTGAGGAATGATCAACAGATAACCATGGGGGTATGGAACGAAACTATACTTACACTGTAGCATTAAGGGCCTGTTTGGTTGGTGCCTAAGTTTGCTATACCTAAGCTTAGGCAATGTGTGGCTGCCACAGAAAGTGTGGCTAACAAAATCGAAGCCATACTTGTGGCAAAGTTTGGCAAGAAACTGAGTCTATGACGTGTGGGACCGGGTGCTAAGAAAGTGTGGCATGCCACAGTTGCGTTAGTGAACCAAACAGCTACCTAAAAACTGTGGCACGCCTAACTTGTGGCTAGGCAACTTCTGGTCATGAACCAAACATGCCCTAAGTCCTTAGCGTAGCAACTAAGAAGGGATTTTTGCAGCGAATAGTAAGGGAAGGGCAAGGGCAATGGAAAAAACAGATGCAATAGACAATTGCTCGACTCTTCTAACGGAAAACCATGGTGAGTATCCTCCTCCATAAAAGGATATGGGTTCTCTTGTGCGCACATATTTTATTTGATGTCATACCAGAGTACGGATCAGAATTCCCTCATATTCCAACCTTGACAAAGATAAGCTTGGCAAAAGAGGGCCATCAGCCCTTCTTTGAGCTGGAAAAGAGGTCACCCTCTTGAAATGTCGGGTTTGTATATTTTTGGTATAGAGACACTTGTTTTTAAGCTACAGATTTTCCTGAACTGTAAACGGAAAGCAAATTCAGGCATGTTGAGTAAATTCAGGCAAGAACAACAGAAATGACGTTTTACAACCTGAGAAAACCATGGGTCAAACCACAGAAAAACCTACCACTATACACACTCAAGATTCAATGCCATTAATAGGACAAATAGGGACCAAGTACTCACCTCCAGATCCCTGACTGCTTGCTCTCGTGATGTTGCTTTCTGCTGCCTAGAACGCTTTAAGACACCAAGGCACAATATCCCCTACATGTTCAAAGCATTTAGTGCACATAAAAGAAAATGTGGCAGTGCAATATAAACAAAAGGCAATGTTGATCATTTGTTCCATTGTGCATCGCAAGATCATACTTTGCTATAATAGACATGCCTGGTTAGGGGCAAATTCATGATACCATTAGAGGAAATATCTCTTACTAGTGCTTGTAAGAAAAAATTGAGGCCGTATTTCAAATTTTCAACTGGTTCATAAATCGTAATACTATCTAGTCCTTCAAGCTCTGGTAGTTACTGAGGTAATTTTCCCAAACAAAAAATGATTGAAAATTTTAAGGCATCAATTTTTGCTACCAGATTTGATATCCAGCCATCAGACAGTACCATGTTTAAATTTTAGAAAAAAAAAGGCTGTTGTACAGTGTGTAAACACAGAATTCTCTAGACTCACCGAGATTATATAGATCAGTCCACATGCAAGAAGCAGATAGCTGGCAATGTCCTGAAGCAAAATAAGATCTCCCCTTTCAACATTTGGGTATGCTTTTGTCATGACAGCAACACTGCCAGGAACAGAAGGAAAAATGAATTCACTAGAGGAATAGACATGGAATACATTTCAACATAGTGCAAGACTAATTACAAGGATTTTCCCTCAGTTGTTTAGGTGTTTATGGCACTTCTCACAGACAAGAAAGTTAAAACTAAAATGTTCATGATCCCAGCATTTATGGTGCAGCTGGTGCATGCAGCTGTGATAGTTCTTGGTGCATGTGCTGTGAATGTGAGGATGTGACGATGTCAATATGGTGAATACCAGCTGGATGATAAGAGCTTTACTCTCAATTCATGGTCTGAATTGCCATTTTTTCTTGTCCCAGTACTTTAAAACATTTCACTCAAGTGTTTACACTTAATATTGTTATTGCATTTATAATCACCCTGGTTAAAACTATGTTAATGCATTAATATGTCTCGAAACCTAGATAAGCATGAACAAAGTATTCTTGCAAGTCACAACGATGCATGCTATGCATGCGACTGAACATGTGAGGACCACGATGCACTAGAAGGATGGTGGACTTGTACATAACTTAGGGGGCGTTCGTATTGCCTTTTGCTGATGGCTTTTAGCTGTGGCTTATGATTTTTGGCTGACAAGGAAGCTGAAAGAAGCGGCCTTTAGAAGAAAGGAGCAAGCGGTGCAAAAAGTACGGAAGAGACGTGTGCGTGATAGGATTGAGAGGAGTGGTGTAGGTGATATATCCATAACCTCCTGTCTTATTCCCGGAGTAAGACGATAGTGAGAGAAGTAGAGAAACTAGGTATTTGTATGATATGGTATGGGTCCAAGGACCAAGGGTAGAGCACTTTTGATCAGCCGGCCATGCCGCCGTCAAAGTTTTAAGGCCTGTTGAAGAAGAAAGGAAGACTAGAGAACTTTATTTATTTCTTTGTTTAATGATAAGAGATACAATGCTATTCCTTTTATAGGGATGGCTAAACTTAATCTTTAAGAAATATATCTTTATATTAAGGAAACTAATTCTTGATAATAGGAAACTTATATCTAATACATGGAAATAATCTAAAAGGAAATAAACCGAAATAATAAGGAAACTAATTATTATATTCCTAATCCGCAATATACCGGTGAACCACCCAACTACAGTACTAGTGGGTACTGTTCACACGTTTCTACAGTACCCACACGACACTGTTCGTGGTCGCTGCAATGTTTGCGGTACTGTTCGCTTGCTTGCTGCGTATACGTCGAGATCCTAGGCCATAACATCGTATTGGCTTTTGACTTTTTTAAGCAGAAGTCAATATGAACAGGGCTTTACCTTAATACTGCACTTATATGTCATAAAACGGTATCAATATAGTGAAGGTTATAGTTGCTCAGAGCTGACCTTAATATAGCAATAACACTAATATGGCATAAGCATATCATTATCCAATTTAGGGCTGGAATCATGAAGAAAGTTGTTTTGCCTTGTTTTCTCTATATCTCATGGCTATGCTGACACAGAGTGTTTGCAAAATAAGCAACTATATCTTATATATCTTATAACAACTAACCTGTTGTTTCCATTGATCTTCTTTTTGTCCTATACTCCCATTGCTTGCAAAAATGAAAACAAAAACTAACAAATCTAGAGGTACAATCTGGATGAGCCTTAGATGACACCAAGCATATACATAAATGGTCTGCACAATCATATAGTCTAATAAACATGCACAAATTGATAATTAAATTTTGGAAACATAATAAGAGTAGAAATATATGCTCATCCAGAATACTCACAAGATCTGTAGCATTCCTCTTGCAGGCCAGTACTCAAATATCTAGTCATATTAAGAGGTATAAACATTAACAAATTGAAAATTCCAATAAAATTATCAAAATGTAAAGCCAACCCCACTAAATAACACCTGATTCATGGACAATTAAATTACATGAAACCTAACCCATGAGTAAAAATAACTACTCCCTCCAATTCACAAAATCAAGTCATTTTGGACATCATTGTGGTCCCCAAAATATAATTTTGACCATTAGTTACTATTATAATATATTTGTAAAATCCAACAAAATTATAATATTATGAAAGTATTTTTTAAGACGAATCTATACATATGATTTTCATGTATCTAATATAAATATCTAAAAAGATATCGATAGTCAAAATTTTCAAAGTTTGACTGCATGTATTCCAAAACGACTTGTTTTTGTGAATTAGAGGGAGTAAAAGGCAATCCCATTAAGATTTACTGACAAAAAATAGTAAAAAGACCAATCAGGTCATTTATGATAATAATGACATCAGAAAAGCACAAATAGTCACCCAAATCTATGAAACTATCTGCATTGCTAAACACAACAAATACCTAAAACGAATTAAAATACCGACATCCATCCACACAGCACGAGTCCGCAACCAGCCCATGGTACCCAACAAATCATTGTGCGGATCAAGCAGCATAAGCAAGGCTTGGAGGCTGAAATGAAAAATTAATCACATCGTACACTACATAGTTTAGATTTATCCATAAAACAGCTCGAATTAGACAATAGAAACAATCACCAAATTAATCTATGTGTTTAACAACCTAATCATGCCATATTACAATGTGAATAAAGGGAAATGGTTGGCAAGGCGGAACGAAGCGAACCTTGCAGAATTTCATGATGAATCCCCACTCGGTCTCGACGACGCCCACGAACAGCGAGATCACCACCGCGTAGCACCGGAATATGCCCCCAAATATCTGAAACCCAACGCACACCAAATCAGCTCGTAACCGCGTCTCGCCTTACCTCTAGAGGCTGCTCCATTAAACAGCTCTGGAAAGGGGACTAAGCGGCTTACGTCGGCGCCGGCGCGGAAGGAGTGAACGGCGGAGAGGACGTTGACGGCAACGCAGAGGGCGGCGGTGGCGGCCGTGACGACGTTGAAGCAGCAGCAGACGATGAGGAGCGGGTCGGAGCCCGAGCGCTGGCGGCGGCGGCGCGGCGTGTCCCCGCCGCCGGCGGGCCGCGGCGAGGATGGCGCGGGCGCGGAGGCTGACGCCTCCCTGGCCATGGCTAGGGTTAGGGCTCGCGAGGCTTCGAGGCGTCGATTAGGAAAGTGGCGGGAGGATAGAGAGAGAGAGGAGTGACGTGTACGCGGGAGGAGGAAGAAGGGGGTAGGGCGCCCGTGGACCGGGTGCATGGGCTGGGCGGTCGGGATAGTGCAAGCCTGCGGTGTATGTGCACCTGGTGTAGGGAAGTGGTGAGGGTGTCGATCTGGGGTCGTGGCAGCGTGTGGGGCCAAAGGATACCAGCCACGTGGCGTGTGAGGTGGAGGGAAGAGCCAATGGAAGCTCGTGGCATCTGACATCAAGGGTAGTCCACACTGTTACGTAAGGTAAATCTCCCGGTATTAATAATCTACTCAAGCTAGAATATTTTGCATCTCAAACCTCACAAATTAGGAAAGCTCATCTAAAAAAAATGTTCAGGTGTACTAGCACTTTTCTGTACTTAGCTGATTCAGCATTTGAAAAGTGTGCTCAATGTATGTTGTATTTCTGAACTGAGTGCCCTTTGTTGCATGATGGCACCCAGTGATTTAGAACCCTTTTTCAGGAAAGAATTTAATCCATCAAGGTAATTCTATCTAGCTAACTAATTCACTGAAGAACCATTGCAAGGCAAAGGTATCACTGTAACCTGAAGCAAGGAATCAATGAAGAACCTTTGCAAAGCAAAGGTATCACTGTAACCTGAAGCAAGGAATCAATGAAGAACCTTTGCAAAGCAAAGGTATAGCTGTAACCTGAAGCAGGGAATCACAAAGGTACGTTGGTTTTAGATCTTATCATGGGAATCTTCGAGAGGACCATGTGAGAATGTTTAGAATTTGTTACGATGAACTATTGTAGTAGGGGAATTTGCTCCCATGCCACACAGTTTAATGGCGTTTGTTAAAATGCCCCATGATGTCTCACTGACATGTGGGCCCTGGACCCGCATGTCAGTGAGACATCATGAGGCATTTTAACAAACGCCATTAAACTGTGTGGCATGGGAGCAATTTTTCCATTGTAGTTTTAGAGGCGTTGGGATTTGAATTTTACAAAAAAAAAAATCAATCTTCTAGATTTTGGTACAGATTTAGCGGTCTGATCGGCCAGAGGCGGTGGTCACTGGCCACCTCGTAAGCCACGAAGTTGTTAGACAAAAGCGATCTTTTGCAAAATCCTCAAAAACTACTTTAGAAACATTACAATGATTCATCACAATAAGAATTTGGATCTTCTCATATGGTCTTCACAGTGTATGCCTTGGTTTTTATGATCTGCCAGCTCCTCAGCCTCCTCCACCATGACATGAAATCGTAACAATGTTCGCTGCAGGTTCTCCTCGAACTACAGTTTTTGTCGGCCTTGAGTACCTGTCGATCATGAAAGATACGGATCTGATGGATAGTTCACCTGCAATTGCAGCAAGAAGCATCTCCATTTGAAGCCTATCCTCTGAAAATTAAGATAGTGCGATAAATTGACTAGACAGGAGTATATGGTTATGTAATATGACATCTTCATTTTTCATGCCAATTATTAGACGGGCAGAAAACTCTGTTATACAACTGGTCGAACAGAAAGCTAAAAAAATTAAATGTGAGCAACCAAGATGCTGAGGCTGCTAAGTGGAGTAAAACCATTCATAAGCATTTATAATATCTCACGAAAGTTTGTGTTATTGTCATGTACCTATCGTTCTATAATTAACTGTGGATTTTACAGTAGAAAAAAGATTAAAAAAATTGATAATGGCAAAAATTAACAAGTTTAATACCATAATTCAGAGAGCCCTTTCTGTTAACAACTGTACTCTGTAAGGTGGATAACTTTTTCAAGGACATAAATTACTCAATTCACTTCAAGGATCATGGTATCCAAACTGTCAAGAACTTGCTAGAATTCATTTAAGATCTGTATACTGCTACCGGAGAGACAGAGACTTATGCAAAACCAAATTTTTTAGGTAAGGGAAGAGTGACTCACTAATTAAATCTTTACCTTCCACACCTCTACCAGCTTGCTATTGGAAGGCGTCTAGCACATATTAGCCTGGGTATATCATACGTCTTTGATTCTTTAGCTGTTGGATTACCTCTTGTTTTGAGATATGCCATACCGCAGCCTCCTCGACGATGACCTGTGCCCGAGTAGAATTCACTGTAGGCTATCCTCAATGGTCAGCGCTGGCGGCTTGGAGAAATTATGGATGAAACCGAGATTGCATATAGGAATGTCTCCGTTTGGGGACCCTCTCCTCACAAAAGTTGCACAAGTGGATGATGGAGCCAGGAGAGCTGTGGAATGGTGTCAAATGTGAACTGCTAAATCTAATTAGATAGGAGAAAAGATTTTAATGTACAGATAAAGGGAAGGAAATAGAACACAACCAAAGAAAACTCAAATAAATCAAAACCAGGATAAGAAATCAGTGTGTTGGCATGTTGTTCTATGCTGCTTCAGCATCACCAACAGGCCTTTTGCAGCTGCTTCACAACATAGCTGAGCTTCATCTCATATTATCTTGGCCAGAGTTTGGGTTTATCCATGCAGCAATTTAGCTGTCTCTAATCACTGTCATCACATGGCACAGCCGTGCTAAATCCTAATCAGAGGTCTAGTATAATGATGTTCCTTTCTCCTATGGTAATAAATTGATTCTGTTTTCTGTTCCTTTCTTCTATGGTAATTACAAGGACAGGCTCTTAGGAGGTCCTGACTTGCTCTTCCTCTGCATAGTTATTTAAGCAAGTGAGCAGAAATGATAGACTTGTATGCATTGATCAAACACTAGTAGACTACACACAACGTACATTGCACACTGTTCCTCCCTTTTCCCATCCATCCATTGCAGTACTGTCCTGCTGGCAAAGCTCCAAGATGGAGGCACTATTTTCTGCAGCTTTAGGTGAACTTGTTAGTAGTTGCATATCCTTCTTGATCAACAAATATGCGACACTGTCACCACAGTCCAAGGTGGAGAGCCTACACAGACTAGAACGGATGCTGCTCCGGGTTTTCGTCACCGTTGAGGAGGCTGAGGGGAGGTGCATCACAAACCAAGCAATGCTTGGACGACTTAACATGCTGAGAGAAGAGATGTACAGAGGCCAATATTTGCTCGACATATTCAGATACCTTGCCCATGAAGAAGGGAAGGCCAAAGACCACGAAATGAGATGCTCCTTAGATCTGTCTATATTCAATGCAGGCAAGTATCTCCCTATCTATGCTAGCAGTACACAGGGCAAAAACAAGTTAAAACAGATGCTTGATAGTGTAGAAAACATAGTTACTGACATGGATGAGTTTGTTGTTTCCCTGAAGAACTGCCCTCCAATTTTTCGTCAACCATACAGCATGCATTTGCTTTTGGAAAGATGCATGTTTGGTCGTCAAACGGAAATGGAACGAGTCGTCGATTTCTTGTTGCAAGAAGAGCCTCACGGTGAACACAATCTGGGTGTGCTGCCAATCGTTGGTGAAGGAAAAGTTGGAAAGAGCACGCTAGTCGAGCATGTTTGCTGCGACGCAAGGGTGCGTGATCACTTCTCTCAAATTGTCTTTTTCGGTGGAAATAAATTTAGAGAAGAACAGCTTTGCACCCTGAGACATGGAGGCATAACCAAGTATCAAAGTAGTGTCTTGAATGAAGAAAAATTGCTAGTTGTCATCGAACTAGATGGTGACATTGATGAGGGTGCATGGAGAAGCTTGTACTCTGCTTCTCAAATCTGCATTCCAAGCGGCAGTAAAATTATAATCACAAGTCGATCTGAGGAAATCACAAGATTTGGAACGACACAAGCTGTTAGGTTAAATTTTTTGTCTCGAGATGCGAGCTGGTACTTCTTCAAGGTGCTTGTGTTTGGAAGCACGGTTCCTGAAGAGCAACCAAAGCTAGCATCCATAGCAATGGAGATATTTGAGGAGTACTTTGACCTAGATGTATTCAAGGATTTCACTGGTCCTTTCGCAAATGCAAAAACTATCGCTGCCTGTCTAACATCTAATGTCAGCACACAGCAGTGGCGCAGGGTTCTTGCAAGCGTTAAAGGGTGGAGGCAGAACAATCAACTTCCATCTACTGCAGGTCCAGGTGATACTAGGGTGGAAAAAACACATTTTTATCTTCGGAGAAGCCCTGCTCAATACTGCGTACTTGACAGCCACAATCGAGTAGGCTTCGCTCATGAGGAGGTCCCCAGAATAACCATGGAAGAAGTCATGTCAGGAGGTGTTACACCACAGGGGAAATTTGACGTTGTCGTATGGAAATCTCACTTGCCGCCGCATTACAGTTACATAACCAGCTGTGAGATTCGTGAATCAAACCGTATGCTTATGAGCAATAAGCGCTGTAATAAGAGGAAGAATCTGAGTTAATTAACTAGAGCTAGTTTTATAAACATGCCTTGTTACAACATGATGCATGTTGTTATATATAGAACGTACATCTTGATTGTTTCAGAACAAGTATTGTATGAGACCAAGCACTCATGTACAATAATGGAAGGCGAACCAGTAACTAATAAGAGCATTTCCTTTCCATCTCCTTTGTTTCCTGTTCAACGCTCTGTTGAGTAGTTTTGCCAAGTGAGTTCTGTTACAAATATCACTTGCTTTTTGATAAAAGGGATTGGCGGTAGGGCAGGATAGAACTACATGTATATCTGTGAACTAGCCTTGTCCCCAATCACGGAACGGAGAATATCTGGTTGCTAAAACTGACAACAAAGTATGTCAGTCAATTATCATCGCTGGATCGGTGCAATGGACAAACACCTAGACAATAGAGCACGTAGTTGGCCATATGAACGATCATGTGAGAGAGTCCAGTTTATGTTGTGATAAATCATTGCAATTTGGGAGAATTGGAAATTTGAGTTTGCGTTTTGTCATGCATACAGTTGGGAGAAAATCATATGCTTGCACATGGATCAGGTCATCTCTTTCCATTGTAAGCAATCGTCATGCTTACCACGCGTCGGCAAGTCCCTCCCGTTTCGGTTCCATCAGACCATGCCTCACTTGGACCAACCAAGCCTCATAGTGCAAACCCGTAGTTCGAACTCGCCTTCAATATTTTTTACCTTTTTCGTGTCATGCTTGAGCTCATCATCTTACCCGACATTCTTAATCGTTCTGGGTCTCGGCTCATTCATGAGCATAGCCCTGATTCTTACCGTTGACCATGGTTAACCTCAAGCGACCCTGCACATCCAAAGACCCGAAATCATTTTCGGGTACAAGTTCTTCATAACTTAACCCACATTAGCAATGAGATGTCTCACGCAATCTATAATCATTGACCTAGGTCACCAAATCATTCTATGACTCAAAATTCCCAATATCAACTATTTCTGTAGGCTGTCGAGAAAGATCTGCAAATTACAAATTTTCACTCCTCCAAAATAACAATGGTTATCACAACAAAACTATGGACCTTCTCACATAGTCCTTCATTCTAAAAATTATTTCTTTCAGTTATTACTATTTATTTTCAATAAAAAACTATCAGCAGTAACCAATATGAAGTCATGCAATGCACATGACATTTGACATTTGCACTCCTTTCTCCTATGCCTGACTGTTCTCTAGAGTTGTTCTCTCTGTTCAATACAGCTATTGTCATGAGTTTTGTGTAGCAACACAGGGTCAACTTGGACTTTTGTTCTCGATTCGCCCGAAAGGGTTAGCCCGGAGTTTCTAGTTACACTCATTCCCCTTAAGATTTGATTCCCTCAGCACTACACGGCATACACAACAAATGTCCAATAGCATCAATAAAGTGTAACAGGACAGGATAGAATCATACAATCACTTGAATACAACAACTAAACTGGAGCTTGGGGGGCACAACAAGAACTGTAAAGCGTGAGCAGAACATTGAATCGTGCATGTTTCTATTAGAACACGAACTAGGAAGTAGGTAGTAGAACACGAACTTTGCCATGCCCATATTCCACACATGATCCATCCATTGGTTATTAAGTCGAGAGTGCAGACCAAACACCAACGTAGATGACCAGTCAGAGTTCACCGTACTTCAAGTTGTCGTTAGTTGTTACAATTAACACATACATTGCACTTGTCGTCTCATTTAATTAAGGAAAAGTTGGATTTTGTCCACTGAAGAATCATTACAAGTACCACTGAATTGTCCTAGTTCACTTTAATACATCAGAATTTTCCTCCTTTGCATCATTTACCATACCACTCACTCTGACTCTTGGGAGGGGTTATGCCGCCAAGTAAGACCCTTTT
This sequence comes from Dendrocalamus latiflorus, assembly GCA_017311315.1. NCBI lineage: Eukaryota > Viridiplantae > Streptophyta > Magnoliopsida > Poales > Poaceae > Dendrocalamus > Dendrocalamus latiflorus. The sequence continues at coordinate 34,697,328 of CM029629.1, forward strand.
GCCGCTGCTCTAACACCCATGCTCTCAGTGCTCTTCCGGATGAGATGCTGCCACAACCACTGCCGTAGCCCGCAGGGGATGGTGAGGAAGTAGAGCAACGTCGCAGTCGAGGGAGGTGGGGTTGTCGCTGAAGATCGTGGTTGATGCATGCCCTTCTCAATCACCAGTTCACCACCAATCTTGGCCTCCACTGATCTGCAATCTAGTCAAATTTTTTTTGGGGGGGGGGGGGGGGGGGGGGGGGGGGGGGAGCAGCGCCCTTCTCGTTCTCCATTGCAATTGCGGGTGGCCTACGGGCGGCAAGGGAGAGATGGGGATTAAGAGATGGTGTGATAAATTCAGGTTTGAAGGACACACGGCCATGTAATATTTAAGAGCAGTTTTCCTGTCCTTGAGAAGGTACCAAGAGGTACAAATTAGATCCAGCCGTTCAATCAGTGTGATCAACGGCTCAAAATTTGGTACCTCTTGATATCTTGTACCTCTTGGTACCTCGTGTCCGGTACCACTAGGTACTGCCAAATCTCAGCCGTTCGATCAGTGTGATCAACGGCTTAAATTTGGTATCTCTTCCCCCTCAAGGATGGTAAAATTTCTCAATATTTAAGCCTTTTTGCCTTCTGGTACTTAATTGAGTGTTGGTTAAATGACTTGCACGGTTGAACTGAAAAAACGAAGAGAAAACCATTGACAAGCACTTATAATTAATATAGCTCATGAAAATTTGTCTCAATGTCATGCATTATTCTGCTAGTCAACACATGGAGTTTACATGTAAGAAAATACTAGTACAGTTTGTTCAGCTGTGATCTAACACCCCCTCAAAGAAAGAAAAACTTGTGATCTAACATATGCTCCTATATAGTGACAACGTTAACCAAGTGCAATTCTGTTATTCAGAGAGCGCTTCCTCTTAACGACTGAACTACTATGTAGCTCCCGAATCTCACAAGTATAGACATAGTTATGGTAGGGCGGTATCTGAGACTTCCATGCGAGGATTTCAAATTTACCATGAGGCTTAACGCTTCCATACATTACATCTTGGAATGTTATCTTGGGAATATCCTCTTGAGAAGAGCATGTTTGATACTGATCATAAACCAAGAAATCTTCAGTAGCTTTACCCATTCTTCGAAGATAAGTGGGTTTATTGTCCATCATAAGATCAGATGGATGTTCACCAAATTTAGAGATATGTTTCTGTATGTAGCCTCTCAAAAATGACAGGACCTTGCACCAATAGTGGATGTTAAAGTTTTCTCGCAACAAGCAAGCAGTAATGTTTGCACCAATGAGACTTCCCTTCAGCGCCCTGGCTATCTCCATGGCCAAATATGCAAGTCTTGGGTGCATCTCAGGATCTGTGCTTCCAAACGTAATCACCTTGAAGAAATACCAAAACGCTTCATGAGATAGACGTTTAAGTGCTAGAGCCTGCGTTGTTCCAAACTTCATGATCTTGTCAGATCGGCTTGTGATTATGATTTTACTACCATTTATTGTGCACTGTTTAGAAGCAGAATGCAACCTTTTCCATGCACCTTCGTTGAGATCCCCAACTACCTCAACAACAACTAGCAATCTCCCGTCTTCGTTCAAGGAACAATTTTGATATTTCATTCCAAGCATTTCATCTCTAAAATCATCGTCGCTCAAGAAGACGATATGTGAAAAATAATTACGGACTCTTACATCATTGCAGACATGAGCGACAAGGGTGCTCTTCCCCACTCTCCCTGGACCGACAATAGGTAGGACATCAGGATTGTCAACACTAGGGTGCAACAAGAAGTTGATGACCAGCTGCATTTCCATTTGGCGGCCAAACATGCACTTGTTCAACAAGAGATGCATGCTATAAGGTTGGCGGTACAAACGAGGGTAGCTTGTCAAGAACACAACTAACTCATTCACATCAAGAACCATGGTGTTCAAACTGTCGAGCGCCTCTTGCAGTTCTTCTACAATCTGTGTACTGCTACTGGAGAGACAGAGACGTTTTGCATAGTTGAATTTAGACATATCCGAAAAGTGACTCACCACCTGATCTTTGGCCTCCCCTTCTTGGTGAGCACTGCATCTAAAGGTGTCAAGTACGTAGTAGCCTCGGTACATCGCATCTCTCAGCATGCTCAACTGCTGGAGAATCCCTTGGTTTGTGATGTGACGCCCCGCAGCCTCCTCGACGACGACCTGCGCCCGGAGTAGAATCCTTTGAAGGCTATCCTCCATGGCCGGCGCCGGCTGCTTGGAGTATTTATTGATGAAGAAACTCATGGATCTACTGACGAGTTCACCCAAGACCGCAGAAAGGAATATCTCCATTTGCGGGACGCTGTCCTCAGGAAGATTGTGCAACTGGTGGACAAGAGAATGGACAGTGTGAGTTGAGGAATGTGATGTCTCTTTATGCTCTTCTTCTGGCCATTGCTGGTTAGGAAAGTCAAGCCTCATGGTCAAAACTCAGAGAGAGAGAGAGAGAGAGAGAGAGAGAGAGAGGAATTACCATAGAAAAATGCATGTCTCTTTGCTCTGAGCGCCAAAAAAATCAATCCAGTCCACGCACATGATCTTTGACAGTTGGGCTTCCTCTCTCCTGTACCTGCTGGCCACTGTTACTGCTTGAGGTTTTCTTTCTTTATTACATGGGAAATTTTACCATCCTTGAGGGGGAAGAGGTACCAAATTTGAGCCGTTGATCACACTGATCGAACGGCTGAGATTTGGCAGTACCTAGTGGTACCGGACGCGAGGTACCAAGAGGTACAAGGTACCAAGAGATACCAAATTTTGAGCCGTTGATTACACTGATTGAACGGCTGGATCTAATTTGGTACCTCTTGGTACCTTGTACCTCTTGGTACCTCCTCAAGGATAGGAAAACTGCTCTTATTACATATATATATGTAACATCCCAAAATTTAGATATTGGAAAATATGAAAAAATTTAAACTTTTTGAGGCATTTTGTTGGTATTCGGATTTTCTAGAATTTGTCTGGGCATTTTTCGGATTTGTGTTATGCAAATTAATACAAGGAAAGATACATAATAAATAGCAATAACAACAACAACAACGGAGCCGACTCCTCTGGGGACTGACCCCATTGAGAGGAAATGGGGTCTGATCCGAATGCCCGACACGTGTCACTCCGCACGAATCTCGGTGCCGCGCCGTCTCCTCCATTTCTCCGCGCGAGCGCCGTAGACGCCGCCGCCTCGACCACGCCGGAGAGCTCGAGGCCGACGGCAACTGCCTTGGCGGCGGCGGCCCTCCGAGCGGAGAAATGGAGGAGACGGCGCGGCGCTCGGCGACGGCGGCGGAGGAGGGGAAGGGAGTGGCGGAGCTCGCGAGACGTGGAGGAGACGGCGCTCGCGCGGAGAAATGGAGGAGACGGCGCGGCGCCGAGATTCGTGCGAAGTGACACGTGTCGGGCATCCGGGTCAGACCCCATTTCCTCTCAATAGAGTCAGTCCCCAGAGGAGTCGGCTCCAACAACAACAATAATAAAAGAATGGCAAAATTGAAACCTAGGGTAAATTCCCTAAGAGATTCAAACCAACAAGAAGAATGAAATTCAAATCCAAAACCGAAATAGAAATCAAAATTCAAATAAAAAATTGCAGGACTACTGGTAAGAATGGTCAGCTTTAGATGTTAATAGATCTACTGGTAAATTTGCAGATCAACTGGCAGGACTACATCAGATCAGATCTATTAACATCTAAAGCTATTAGCATCCAGGATCTCAATGCAAGATCATTTTGGTAAGAATGGTCAGCTTTAGATGTTAATAGATCTACTGGCAAATTTACCAGGACTACTGGTAAGAATGGTCAGCTTTAGATGTTAATAGATCTACTGGTAAGAATTGCAGTAGAGTGGTTAGATTAGTTATATGAATCGAGGTTCTGCATTGAGTAGTTGGATTAGTAAATTCGCTGTGCAGTGATCCATTTCTGGATTCTTCTAGCTTAGAGCATTACACACTACTACCATTTGTTGTAAAGATCAGGATTTCAGTTCTTTTTTGTTGGACTCTGAGTTTGCTGAGAGAGATGCTCGTGTATATATGTGCAGAAATCTATAATCTATAAGGAATGAGGATGACGTGCTGAAAGCTGTTTAAAGTGGCATACTATGAGTCTGTGATCGGCACAGAAATAGCTGCCGGAGCAAATCCGGAAGGCCTAACTGTACTGTTGTATTGTGAAGATACATTTTGTAAATGATTGCAGCAGTATCTTCGAGAATTCAGACCGCAGTATGAATTCACCAACTTGCAGAGTGTAGACAGCCGGTCATTGCCATTGCAGACTGTAGTATGAATTCAGTGTCTTACTGTTTTGCCATTGCCAATTTGCCATCTACTGCAGTATGAATTCAGTGTTTCGGACTGCAATTCTGTTTTGCCATTGCAGTCTATGTACATGTAAATATCTATAATGTGCTACTGCTTATGGCGCATTGGGTCTATGTTCTGTTTGAAAACTGAATGCTTTGCTATGTGCCATCTCTATTCATCTGTAATCTTGCATGGATGTCACTGGAATTACCAGCCAATATTTTCCGATTTTCCCCACCTATTATCGGCCGATAATCAACCGGTTTGAATTCGAAATTCAAATTTCATTTGAGTTTTTTGGCCCAAAAAACCAATTTTCATTTGTACCGGCAAAATTAACCTACCGGTAATGAGAACCCTGGTCTCTATACTGAATATGGTGCTCTCTGCAGCTGTCGCTGATGAAAAGGTTCTCTATGTATGGACGTGAAATGTGCACTCTTTAACATTGAAGGGGAAATTGCCAACATACCGCTAAAAAAATCACAGGTTGCCAAAATATTATCGGGGTGTGACAATGACAAGTCGGATCTAGTCCCATATTGACAGACCCATCACTGTGTTGGTAAACTGTGACTTTCCTAGTTTCCTAATGTTGTACATGAGCTTAAGAGATAACAAGATTGAGTACATTCAGCTCAACTAACTCGAATCAGGTAACCTTCTTCTCCGGTCGCTTCTTCTTAATGGCCAAGCATTGTGGCTTTTCTAACATAGCAGAAACCATGTAGTTGTTGTATGTGTAACACCCCACGAAACCATATGGGATATTACTATGGAACGTCATCGCAAAAGTGAAGAATAAAAAGAGCAACAAAAGAAATCACAAATAATTTAAACTTTATTAACACTTTAAAAGAAAACCAACGGAAGCTGGAATAAATATTTAAAACATGGGACCGGTCCACTTCTAATCAAATAAAGAACCAACGAATCAACAAAACGGTGGCAAACCACGGTGCTGAAAACTCGAGTGCTCCCACCCATGCATGATGCTATCACTCCACTGGCCTTTTACCTGAGACTGAAAAGAGCAAACGTGAGATTTGGAAATCTCAGCAAGTACCCAACTACGGTCGCAACACAAAAGTAAGACAAGCGATGCAACCATATGAAATAAAGGCAACAATGACAAGTAAGCATTGGACAAAAGGCAACCAACGAGCAACTGATATCGGAGATACTGTCATGATTAGGAGACAGATATTATGAGAACTATGTATTAAAGATATTTGTTATGTGACAAGTTATAGCAAGTTATAGCAAGGGTGCCGGCGACCTTATCCCACATACCCGGTTATACGAGAATAGCCAGGCACAACCTTGTCCTCGACTGTATAACCGCAGACGGGGTGTAATATCCTGTGTAACGAGAATGTACGGCCCCCCGTACGTTACCAGGTTGGGTGGAAATGACCCCTATATGTGGGCAGCCCCAGCGTGATAACCCTTAGTTTGTTATTTAGCGAGTTATCCATGATATAAGTAAAGAGTTGTGATTGAATTAAGGTAAAGTTATGCAAGTAATGATTTAATCCCAATGAGACCGAAGAGACATGATTGGTGAAACTAGGTGATAAAGTAACCGATACATCATGGACAGATTAAATAGAACAAAATTAGGGTAGCTAAGAGATGGCGAGGATAAGGCTATAATAAAATGATGAGAAGTGAAAAGATGTGCTAGGGTTGAAAATGGAAAGACATAGTTTCTAATAATAGGACGATGTGGAATATTGATAAGATGATAGTGATGTAATAATCAACCTAAAGAGGTGTTATAATGTAGCTCACACAAGTTTATCAACCAATCAAGTTTTATTATGTGATAAGTGATTATTAGACAAGTTAACATTTATTAAGGTATAACGATCATGACTCACATAAGGAACTGTATCGTCAATACATCATGATATCGAGAGGATTAAACACAGAAGCGTGATACTTAAAGAACTGCTAGTGATTTTAACCCAAGTCTACAACATGATCACCCGCTACCCCCATTAACGGTTTAAGCATGAACTCTACACATTAATTAAAACATGAATCTTATAACATTATTAACTGAGTATTATGATAAACCTAAAGGCATGTGAAATAACGTAATCTAGAACATCATGGTCGGAATACAATATTAAGGGTATATAACCAGCAAGCATTAACAATAATCAAGCAAGCATTAACAATTTGATAAGAACTAGACCAGCATTAACAATATGATCATAACTAGGCAAGCATGAATACTATTATAACAACCAGGCAAGTACTAGAGAGATGATAATAACCAGGTAACTTGGTGACAGGATATTAGCTAGGTAAATTCAGTGATATGATAAGAACCAGGTAATTCATTGATATGATAATTGTACTCACTGACAATGGTAACAAGTAATCATGAAAGATGTGAAATGTGGAATTAAATAATTGGAGATAAGTTCAGGCACGACTACAAGGAGTGAAAAGGATTGCTGAGGTTGAGGACAGGAGATAAAATCAGATGGGAGATAAAGAAGGATAATACGACGGTGGTAGGGATCCATGAATGATTCTCACCCAGCATTACAACTTAACTCACACCAATGGGTTGTCAAACAACTAGATTTTATTACGTGATAAGTTGTTATCAGTCAGGTTAACAATATCATATATAATTCCATCGAAATCAATCAAGCAATAACATACAAGAAATGAATTAGGGAACTAGTAATTAAATATATCATTCCGGAGCTAAAGATTACTAGTGGTTAACCTTAAGTTGAAGTCACTCCTATACTACCCGAACCACAATTTAAACAACAATTATAATTAGTAATTAAAGCTCGCAGCATAGACATTAACCATAGCACTTTAATACATCTAAGTGTCAAGGTATTAATTAACATAAAGCATGGAAAATAAGATAACCTAGAACCTCATGGTATGAATCCAATATTAAAAGTACATAACTGGCAGGCATTAACACGTGACAGCAATCGGGCAAGCGTTAGTAATATGATAACAAGCATGTAACTTTTAGGGTATGGTATTAATCAGGTAACATTAGTGATATGATAAAAGCCCGGTAAGTATTGGTGATATGATCGTAAACATGTACGCTTTAGTGACATGATAATGGATAGGCGAGCGTCGGGTGATATGACAATAGACAGATCGGCTTTAGCAATATGATAATGGTACTCAATAGCAACGGTAACAAGCAATCATGGGAGATGTAAAATATGAAATGCAGAGGTTACGGCCGCGAGGTACTTGCCTTGAGCACACTCGACGGACACGCTGCCCGAAGGATCTGGAGTGCATAACTGCACGAACGCTCCTTCAACAGCCGCATGAGATCTTGCTACACGGCCTAAGGAAACTCTGCGTGAAACGCCATTCAGCCGTGCTCCCCGGCCAACAGAATAACAAGCCTGTGGAGGTTGGCCACTGGCCACTCCGGCCACCACCGTCGGCCGCTGACGCCGCCGGCCACCGCCTGCGCAGTGCCTCCACGCCGCCACGTGCTCGCTCACCCACCGGCGTCGCCCGTCGCTGCCACCCGGTCTGCACGAGTCGCTGCCTAGCGCGCCACCGCGTCGCCCTCTGTCACATGCGCACCTGCGCCGAGGCAGCCGCCGCCACCACTGACCGACAACGCCTCCAGTCGACCGGCCATAGCCGACCGGAGATGCGCCACTGTTGCACTGCGCCGAGCCGCCGCATTGCGCCGAGCAGACGTCGCCCATGGTGCCGAGCCACCGCCGTGCGCCTTACCACCGGGCCACCGCCGTGCATTGTGCCGCCGGGCTGGCGTTGCGTACCACCGCCGCGCGAGCATGCAAGTGCTGCCGCGCCGCTGCACGGCCTTGCGCGCGCATGCGTCGCGCCTCGCCGCCACCGCCGCCGGCACTCCCCATGCCGCCAGCGCTGCCGCTGCAGGCGCGCCAGCGCGCGTGTGTGCGGCCAATGCGAGCGCCGTGCGGCCGCCGCTGTGTGCTGGTCGTCGTCGGTCGCTCCGCCGCTGCCGCTGCACCGCGCCTTGAAGATGCATGCGAGCAGGCGCGCGCCCGTGCGTGCAGTCCGGCCGAGCCGCCGCCGCTTCGCCGGCCGGCCGCCGTCGCCGGCACCGCCGCCGACGCCGCCGCTGCCGGAGCCATGCAGCCGCATGCACGGGAGAGGAAGAGAGAGAGAGAGATTAGAAATCTAGGAGAGAGAGAGACGTTGCAAAGGATAAAAGGAAATAACGGGAGAGATGGAGAGATTGGATGAGGTTTAAACGGGAGAGAGAGATTAAAGGAGAGAGATTGGGGGAGTATAACAGGAAAGAGGGAGAGTTTTGGAAAGGAAGATGCGGATGGGAGAGATAACGGGTGAGAGAGATATTAGGGATAGGAGAGAGAAGGATGGTTTAGGTAGGAGGGAGATTAGGGATCTTTCCATTTTTCGGGTGCTACAGCTCTCCCCCCCTTAAAAGAAGATTCGGCCTCGAATCGACTGCCTCAAAAGATAGGACAAACAGAATGTGAGAAAGTTAGTTAAATGCAGCTAATCCTAAGGAGAAGCCTGGGACAACAGATCTAGAAATTTCTCACACAACTGGGACTCAAATAAGAAATAGTCCGGCATCGTAGTTGACACTCTGAACGTTCCAAGATATGGAACAGTCGTGCCACAATGGGTAGGTCCTCCGAGGCCTTCAAGTCGGACTACTCCAGAAACTGATCAAGGTCATTAAGGTACTTCCTCATCATAGAGATATGAAAGATGTTAGGGACGCTGGCTAGGGAGACAGGCAACTCCAGACCTTAAGCAAGTTTTTCTATTCGTTCCGTGATAGGAGATGGTTCAACATAACGATGGTTCAACCTTCCTTTTGCCCCAAAACGAACCACTCCCTCGGCAAAGCAAGAATGGGAGCGGAACAAGATGCTCCTTCAGGGTGTGAAAGCTGAACTCACAGACCTCTGTCCAAATGAGTTGCTCACCCTTTTTGAGTCAACTTGGTCTAAGGCTTTGAAATGAAAGAGAAATCCTGGACAAAATGGCAGTAGAACCCAGCCAAACTCAAGAAACTGCGGATCTCTGCAACATCACCAGGTCTCGGCCAGTTTACTACTGCAGCAATCTTGGAGATATCCACAGAAAGTCCCCAATCACTAATGACATGCCCTAGAAAGCTAACAGAAGAAAGCCAAAAAGCGCACTTCTTTAGTTTAGCCAAGAGTTGTTGACTCCGAAGAAGATCAAGCATAACACGGAAATGTCGCTCATGCTCCTCTGCAATGCTAGAATGTCATCGATAAAGATGATGCCAAACTGATCCAGGTACTCGTGGAACACCCGGTGCATCAAATCCATTAACATTGTTAAAGCATTGGTCAGCCCAAATGGCACAACCAGGAACTCGAAAAGGCCATAACCAGAGCAACAACTACCTTCTAGATATTGAAAGTCTTGGTCCTGACTTGGTGGTAGCCGGACTGCGAATCTATCTTGAAGAACTTGACACCCTTGAGCTGGTCAAAGAGATCATCCATACGAGGTGAAGGGTAGCCGTTCTTGAATTGAGAGCTCGATAATAAAGGTACATACGCAGATCATACCTTCCTTATCCACAAGAGTGATTGAGAAGCCCACTTGAGGTAAAGCATCAGATAAAGTCTTTTATCTGAAGGGCATCCAATTGCCGCTTCGACTCTTTTTTTTCCTCAGCATGGGATAGATGGTAGGGAGTCTTGGTGATAGGAGTAGTGCCAGGGATAATATCAATGGCACACTCAACTACTATAACTGGAGACTGGCCTAGAAGATTCGTAAAGAGGATATCAAGAAATTCTTGAACAATAGGCAAATCTTTTGATAAGGGTCCAATGTAGGCCTCTCTAATAGGGCGAGAAGGCGCCCCGACCTGGTCATCCAGCGATGATCGAAATAGGAAGGCCAAAATAAGAGATTGATGCATCGTTTTTTTTGCCTTGATCAACGATCCCTTTATCATCCTGAAGGGAAATAATCTTGCGGTCAAGCAATGGATAAAAGCGGAATGAAGAGATAGCTAGTCCCTGCTCACAACAGGTCAAAGGTTGGATGGACACCACAATTGCGTCAAAACTAAAATTTATGGCCTTCAACTCCCGAGCAATATTGGAATAGGTAAGATTGCTAGCAAAGATCCATTAGTAGCGGTCACCACCACGGAATACGCTAAGATACTAATGGTTACAGAGTGTTACTGAAAGAAGCGAGATGCCCAAAAGAAGAACTAGCTCTTGAGTCAGCAATACAAGAGCAGGGCGTAAACTCAAGATGACCAAATCTAAAAGGTCAGGGAGCGAGGAAAAGTAAAGGGTTGGAGCAATGTCACAGGTTAACAATGAAATAAGGGAAACGGAAATTGGATATGGGATCATGGTAATATGCCAGTGAGTGGATATGCATGCATGAATGAATTAACCCGAAGCCCCGTGTGCGTGCAAACCATTTTTTTTCCAGAAACTACAGCCTGAGCTCTGATACCAACTGTAACACCCCACGAAACCATATGGGATATTACTATGGAACGTCATCGCAAAAGTGAAGAATAAAAAGAGCAACAAAAGAAATCACAAATAATTTAAACTTTATTAACACTTTAAAAGAAAACCAACGGAAGCTGGAATAAATATTTAAAACATGGGACCGGTCCACTTCTAATCAAATAAAGAACCAACGAATCAACAAAACGGTGGCAAACCACGGTGCTGAAAACTCGAGTGCTCCCACCCATGCATGATGCTATCACTCCACTGGCCTTTTACCTGAGACTGAAAAGAGCAAACGTGAGATTTGGAAATCTCAGCAAGTACCCAACTACGGTCGCAACACAAAAGTAAGACAAGCGATGCAACCATATGAAATAAAGGCAACAATGACAAGTAAGCATTGGACAAAAGGCAACCAACGAGCAACTGATATCGGAGATACTGTCATGATTAGGAGACAGATATTATGAGAACTATGTATTAAAGATATTTGTTATGTGACAAGTTATAGCAAGTTATAGCAAGGGTGCCGGCGACCTTATCCCACATACCCGGTTATACGAGAATAGCCAGGCACAACCTTGTCCTCGACTGTATAACCGCAGACGGGGTGTAATATCCTGTGTAACGAGAATGTACGGCCCCCCGTACGTTACCAGGTTGGGTGGAAATGACCCCTATATGTGGGCAGCCCCAGCGTGATAACCCTTAGTTTGTTATTTAGCGAGTTATCCATGATATAAGTAAAGAGTTGTGATTGAATTAAGGTAAAGTTATGCAAGTAATGATTTAATCCCAATGAGACCGAAGAGACATGATTGGTGAAACTAGGTGATAAAGTAACCGATACATCATGGACAGATTAAATAGAACAAAATTAGGGTAGCTAAGAGATGGCGAGGATAAGGCTATAATAAAATGATGAGAAGTGAAAAGATGTGCTAGGGTTGAAAATGGAAAGACATAGTTTCTAATAATAGGACGATGTGGAATATTGATAAGATGATAGTGATGTAATAATCAACCTAAAGAGGTGTTATAATGTAGCTCACACAAGTTTATCAACCAATCAAGTTTTATTATGTGATAAGTGATTATTAGACAAGTTAACATTTATTAAGGTATAACGATCATGACTCACATAAGGAACTGTATCGTCAATACATCATGATATCGAGAGGATTAAACACAGAAGCGTGATACTTAAAGAACTGCTAGTGATTTTAACCCAAGTCTACAACATGATCACCCGCTACCCCCATTAACGGTTTAAGCATGAACTCTACACATTAATTAAAACATGAATCTTATAACATTATTAACTGAGTATTATGATAAACCTAAAGGCATGTGAAATAACGTAATCTAGAACATCATGGTCGGAATACAATATTAAGGGTATATAACCAGCAAGCATTAACAATAATCAAGCAAGCATTAACAATTTGATAAGAACTAGACCAGCATTAACAATATGATCATAACTAGGCAAGCATGAATACTATTATAACAACCAGGCAAGTACTAGAGAGATGATAATAACCAGGTAACTTGGTGACAGGATATTAGCTAGGTAAATTCAGTGATATGATAAGAACCAGGTAATTCATTGATATGATAATTGTACTCACTGACAATGGTAACAAGTAATCATGAAAGATGTGAAATGTGGAATTAAATAATTGGAGATAAGTTCAGGCACGACTACAAGGAGTGAAAAGGATTGCTGAGGTTGAGGACAGGAGATAAAATCAGATGGGAGATAAAGAAGGATAATACGACGGTGGTAGGGATCCATGAATGATTCTCACCCAGCATTACAACTTAACTCACACCAATGGGTTGTCAAACAACTAGATTTTATTACGTGATAAGTTGTTATCAGTCAGGTTAACAATATCATATATAATTCCATCGAAATCAATCAAGCAATAACATACAAGAAATGAATTAGGGAACTAGTAATTAAATATATCATTCCGGAGCTAAAGATTACTAGTGGTTAACCTTAAGTTGAAGTCACTCCTATACTACCCGAACCACAATTTAAACAACAATTATAATTAGTAATTAAAGCTCGCAGCATAGACATTAACCATAGCACTTTAATACATCTAAGTGTCAAGGTATTAATTAACATAAAGCATGGAAAATAAGATAACCTAGAACCTCATGGTATGAATCCAATATTAAAAGTACATAACTGGCAGGCATTAACACGTGACAGCAATCGGGCAAGCGTTAGTAATATGATAACAAGCATGTAACTTTTAGGGTATGGTATTAATCAGGTAACATTAGTGATATGATAAAAGCCCGGTAAGTATTGGTGATATGATCGTAAACATGTACGCTTTAGTGACATGATAATGGATAGGCGAGCGTCGGGTGATATGACAATAGACAGATCGGCTTTAGCAATATGATAATGGTACTCAATAGCAACGGTAACAAGCAATCATGGGAGATGTAAAATATGAAATGCAGAGGTTACGGCCGCGAGGTACTTGCCTTGAGCACACTCGACGGACACGCTGCCCGAAGGATCTGGAGTGCATAACTGCACGAACGCTCCTTCAACAGCCGCATGAGATCTTGCTACACGGCCTAAGGAAACTCTGCGTGAAACGCCATTCAGCCGTGCTCCCCGGCCAACAGAATAACAAGCCTGTGGAGGTTGGCCACTGGCCACTCCGGCCACCACCGTCGGCCGCTGACGCCGCCGGCCACCGCCTGCGCAGTGCCTCCACGCCGCCACGTGCTCGCTCACCCACCGGCGTCGCCCGTCGCTGCCACCCGGTCTGCACGAGTCGCTGCCTAGCGCGCCACCGCGTCGCCCTCTGTCACATGCGCACCTGCGCCGAGGCAGCCGCCGCCACCACTGACCGACAACGCCTCCAGTCGACCGGCCATAGCCGACCGGAGATGCGCCACTGTTGCACTGCGCCGAGCCGCCGCATTGCGCCGAGCAGACGTCGCCCATGGTGCCGAGCCACCGCCGTGCGCCTTACCACCGGGCCACCGCCGTGCATTGTGCCGCCGGGCTGGCGTTGCGTACCACCGCCGCGCGAGCATGCAAGTGCTGCCGCGCCGCTGCACGGCCTTGCGCGCGCATGCGTCGCGCCTCGCCGCCACCGCCGCCGGCACTCCCCATGCCGCCAGCGCTGCCGCTGCAGGCGCGCCAGCGCGCGTGTGTGCGGCCAATGCGAGCGCCGTGCGGCCGCCGCTGTGTGCTGGTCGTCGTCGGTCGCTCCGCCGCTGCCGCTGCACCGCGCCTTGAAGATGCATGCGAGCAGGCGCGCGCCCGTGCGTGCAGTCCGGCCGAGCCGCCGCCGCTTCGCCGGCCGGCCGCCGTCGCCGCCTCCGTCGCCGGCACCGCCGCCGACGCCGCCGCTGCCGGAGCCATGCAGCCGCATGCACGGGAGAGGAAGAGAGAGAGAGAGAGATTAGAAATCTAGGAGAGAGAGAGACGTTGCAAAGGATAAAAGGAAATAACGGGAGAGATGGAGAGATTGGATGAGGTTTAAACGGGAGAGAGAGATTAAAGGAGATAGATTGGGGGAGTATAACAGGAAAGAGGGAGAGTTTTGGAAAGGAAGATGCGGATGGGAGAGATAACGGGTGAGAGAGATATTAGGGATAGGAGAGAGAAGGATGGTTTAGGTAGGAGGGAGATTAGGGATCTTTCCATTTTTCGGGTGCTACAGTATGTTATCTAAAAAAATGTAGTTGTTGTAGGGAGGAACATGAGATTTCAAGCCGAGGGCGACAAATTTCCCCTGTGGCTGGACATTTCCACACATGATTTCTTGCATGGTTATCTTTTGGATTCTCTTGCTGATCAGCAAAACTTATTTCAAATCGACCACAGACGACTCACCACCTGATCAGTTGAAAAGTCAAAAACAACAAGTTACTGCAATGTAAATCAACTAATCAGGCCTGCGTCAGTACATTGGACAGTCAACTAGGAAATAGGAAGTAGAACACGAACTTTGCCATGCTCCATCCATTGGATATTCAGTCAAGAGTGCAGACCAAACACCAACGTAGATGACCAGTCAGAGTTCACCGTACTTCAAGTTGTCGTTAGTTGTTACAATTAAGACATACATTGTACTTGTCGTCTCAATTAATTAAGGAAAAGTAGATTTTGTCCACTGAAGAATCATCGCTCTAACTACATAGTGTTATGAATATTGTGTGTATTGATATGAGACCCAATGGGCCATATATATAGGAGAGTACAAGAGATATAAGGAAACAAATAAGAGTCCTATTCTATCTCTAATACCTTATCTCTAATACCCTTAACACCCCCCACAAATGCAAGGCGTATGCAATAGCATTGCATTTGAAAAAGCGTTAATACTAAAACAAAAAATATCCAACATCCGAGTCGTGATAAAGTCGTCGTTGCGTGCAGTCGTCGAATAAACTGGCAAATCAAGCCGAAGAGGAATAGATAGAAGCATGACGGCACAGATCGAAGCCTGAGACGGCAGCGGCGCAGTGCACAAGAAGCGCAACGGAGGCGCAGTGCAGAAGAAGCGCGGCGGCGCAATGCACAAGAAGCGCAACGGAGGCGTGGTGCAAAAGAAACGCGGCGACGCAATGCACAATAAGCGCAACGGAGGCGCGGTGCAGAAGAAGCGCGGCGGCCTCATAGAGACTTCTACAATCTGCAGCGGCTCAAGGAAAAGAGCAGCGGCTGCTGCCATGCAAAAGAGAATTCCTACACTTCTATGACTGACAATAAATTTGTGGACTCGCACGGCTTGAACGAACTAAAAATTAGAGACTACGGATTTTGGGTGGACGCAACGAGGGACTCACGAAAAATAACTAAAAACTGACTAAAAGAAATCAGTTGCAGAAAATCCCACTCCCTCAAAAAAAATCCCCTTCTCTCTCTCAAAAAACCCCCTCCCCTCTGTCCTTCACGCCGCCTCCTCCCGTATGCGCTGCTCGCTCCCTCTCACGCCCGCGAGAGAAAAATAAGGGCGAAGGCAACGGTCGGGCGACGACGGCCGGCGGCAAGGGCGGCCGACCGCACGCGGCGACGGCGCAAAGGCCGGCGGTGGAGACGGCCGGACCCGGAGGTCCAAGCTCAGGAGGCGACGGTCGGCGCGGCCGGTGCAGAGGCTGGCGCGGTGAGTCGTCGACGGGCGGCGATGAAGAGCGACGGAGGCGACCGGATCCGCACAGATCCAGCCGGAGGCAAGCGGATCCGGCGCATCTTGGTGCCAGGAGACCTCGCAAGTGCGGCCGACCGAGGCAACGAAGCGGAGCCAGGAGCAGAGGCCGGCGCGGGCGTCGAGGGAGGTGGTGGTGCCAGCGGGAAGAGCATGGCGGTGTCGGAGAGACGGCACGGACGAGGAGGCACTGGGGCGCGGAGGCAGCGGTGAATCCGAGCGGAGGAGGCCGGATCTGACGCGAGGTTTCCCGGAAGTTGGCGGAGAGAGCCAGATGCGGCGGCGGCTTCGGGCAAGAGGCGAGCGGCGGCGGCGAAAGAGCCCGGCGACCAGAGGCAGATCTGACGGCGGTCCTGCGACAGCCCGACGACGATCCGGTGGATGGCTGGCGGATCTGGGCGGCGACGGCCGGGCGGGCTTGATGACAGCCGCATGCGAGATAGCCGGCGGCCGGAAGAGGTGACGGCGGCCGGAGACGAGGAGGCGATGACGCCGTGGAGCAGCCCAACAAGGTGGCCGCCCCCGGGAGAGATCAATCCTCCCGGGGGAAGCAGATGCGGAAGATTGATGAGGTTAGGGTTTTAACCTAAGCTCTGATACCATGTTATGAATATTGTGTGTATTGATATGAGACCCAATGGGCCATATATATAGGAGAGTACAAGAGATATAAGGAAACAAATAAGAGTCCTATTCTATCTCTAATACCTTATCTCTAATACCCTTAACACATAGTACCACTGAATTGTCCTAGTTCACTTTAATACATCGGAATTTAAGCCTTTTTGCCTTCTGGTACTTAATTGAGTGTTGGTTAAATGACTTGCGCGGTTGAACTGAAAAAACGAAGAGAAAACCATTGACAAGCACTTATAATTAATATAGCTCATGAAAATTTGTCTCAACATCATGCATTATTCTGCTAGTCAACACGGAGTTTACATAAAATAAAACGGTAGTACAGTTTGTTCAACTGTGATGTAACACCCCCTCAAAGATAGAAAAACTTGTGATCTAACATATGCTCCTATATAGTGACAAAATTAACCAAGTGCAATTCTGTCATTCAGAGAGCGCTTCCTCTTAACGACTGAACTACTCTGTAGCTTCGGAATCTCACAAGTATAGACATAGTTATGGTAGGGCGGTATCTGAGACTTCCATGCGAGGACTTCAAATTTACCATGAGGCTTGACGCTTCCATACATCACATCTTGGAGTGTTATCTTGGGAATATTCTCTTGAGAAGAGCATGTTTGATACTGATCATAAACCAAGAAATCTTCAGTAGCTATACCCATTCTTGAAAGATAAGTGGGTTTGTTGTCCATCAAAAGATCAGATGGATGTTCACCAAATTTAGAGAGATGTTTCTGTACGAAGCCTCTCCAAAATGACAGGACCTTGCACCAATAGTGGATGTTAAAGTTTTCTCGCAACAAGCAAGCAGTAACGTTTGCACCAATGAGACTTCCCTTCAGCGCCCTGGCTATCTCCATGGCCAAATATGCAAGTCTTGGGTGCATCTCAGGATTTGTGCTTCCAAACGTAATCACCTTGAAGAAATACCAAAACGCTTCATGAGACAGACGTTTAAGTGCTAGAGCCTGCGTTGTTCCAAACTTCATGATCTTGTCAGATCGGCTTGTGATTATGATTTTACTACCACTTGTTGTGCACTGTTTAGAAGCAGAATACAACCTTTTCCATGCACCTTCATTGAGATCCCCAACTACCTCAACAACAACTAGCAATCTCCCGTCTTCGTTCAAGGAACAATTTTGATATTTCATTCCAAGCACTTCTTCTCTAAAATCATTGTCGCTCAAGAAGACGATATGTGAAAAATAATTACGGACTCTTACATCATTGCAGACATGAGCGACAAGGGTGCTCTTCCCCACTCTCCCTGGACCGACAATAGGTAGGACATCAGGATTGTCAACACTAGGGGGTTTTATGTGAAACAAGAAGTTGATGACCAGCTCCATTTCCATTTGGCGGCCAAACATGCACTTATTCAAGAAGAGATGCATGCTATAAGGTTGGCGGTACAAATGAGGGTAGCTTGTCAAGAACACAACTAACTCATTCACATCAAGAACAATGGTGTTCAAACTGTCGAGCGCCTCTTGCAGTTCTTCAACAATCTGTGTACTGCTACTGGAGAGACAGAGACGTTTTGCATAATTGAATTTAGACATATCCGAAAAGTGACTCACCACCTGATCTGTAGCCTCCCCTTCTTGGTGAGCACTGCATCTAAAGGTGTCAAGTACGTAGTAGCCTCGGTACATCGCATCTCTCAGCATGCTCAACTGCTGGAGAATCCCTTGGTTTGTGATGTGACGCCCCGCAGCCTCCTCGACGACGACCTGCGCCCGGAGTAGAATCCTTTGTAGGCTATCCTCCATGGCCGGCGCCGGCTGCTTGGAGTATTTATTGATGAAGAAACTCATGGATCTACTGACGAGTTCACCCAAGACCGCAGAAAAGAATATCTCCATTTGCGGGACGCTGTCCTCAGGAAGATTGTGCAACTGGTGGACAAGAGAATGAACAGTGAGTTGAGGAATGTGATGTCTCTTTATGCTCTTCTTCTGGCCATTGCTGGTTAGGAATTAGGAAAGTCAAGCCTCATGGTCAAAACTGAGAGAGAGAGAGAGAGACAGAGAGAGAGAGAGGAATTACCATAGAAAAATGCATGCCCCTTTGCTCTGAGAGCCAAAAAAATCAATCCATTCCACGCACATTATCTTTGACAGTTGGGCTTCCTCTCTCCTGAACCTGCTGGCCACTGTTACTGCTTGAGTTTTTCTTTCTTTATTACATATACGTAACATCCCAAAAATTGGATATTGAAAAATATGAAAAAATTTAAACTTTTTAAGGCATTTTGTTGGTATTCAGATTTTCTAGAATTTGTCTGGGCATTTTTCAGATTTTTGTTATGCAAATTAATACAAGGAAAGATACATAATAAATAGCAATAACAACAACAAGAATAATAATAATAATAATAATAATAATAATAATAATAATAAAAAAAAGAATGGCAAACTTTAAACCTAGGGTAAATTCCCTAAGAAATTGAAACCAACAAGAAGAATGAAATTCAAATCCAAATATGCAAATGGGAAACAATAGAGATAAGGAAGGGGTTTTGCCGTCAGACCCATCGGCGTTTAGGGTGCCGAATATTTAACGCTCTCAGAGGTTCCCGGACTGCTCAGGGATAGTCGGCACCGTCTAGAGAGTCGAGTAGCGCTCTCAGATGTTCCCGGACTGCCCAGGGACAATCGGCACCGTCTCGCGTTACGGGTTTTCATCATCCGGCGAGAATTCCACCTTACCTTTTTACCGACTTACCGCTGCAGTAGAAACCCCAAAGCCAACACAACCTTGGACCAAAATGCCCTTGGGCAGCCAATTGTGTGAGAGGGGCATGGGCTTTAAGCGAGGGCGTTACGGTCATTTCACAAATGCTAGGCAGCCCCAACCATGCTTTTATATGCTAGCACAGGTCAAGCAAGACCATTTTATTTCCCCAACCGTGAAACCAAGCCCCATTTCACCATTCTCTCCCAACCGAGAGTAGCCACAGAGAGTGAGACCCAAACTCAAGCACACCCCAAAGCCTACCACAGAGAGCAAGACAGCCAAGAGGAGAGGGGAACCGAGGAAGAAGAGGGAGCCCGAAGGAGGTGGAGCAAGGGGAGCGGCCGACCATGACGACAAGAGGAGGATGCATCTGAAAACCCCAACTGAGAGACCATGTGGATGTGACCCCATGTGTGTGTTGAGTAATTGACATCTGTTTTAGGATTGTCGAGTTTTGTTTGTGTGGTTCGGACCATGTCGTTGCGCGGTGAAATCGGCTTCGGTCAGACTTGGTCAAACTAGGTCGAATGTGCTTAAGTCGTTTATTTTTCGTTTCGATCGGTTTGGGCTTTGAGTTTTTTGTTTGATGGTAATGTATGGTTACAATATTTCGAGCGGTGCTATGTGATGTGTTTCTTGTCTGTGATGGCTGCAGGACGTCGAGGTGGAGTCGTGGCGAGGCACGGGATGACCAGACTAGGCGCGGGCGCTGCCGAGGTCAGAACGGTCGAGGTGTGCCAAAGACGGCGAGGACTCAAGGTGGCTGCGTGGCTTGGAGGGCAAGGAATGAGGAAGCTTCCTGGAAGGTGCGCGAGGGGCATTTTGGTGAATACGCAAAGTTGCACTAAAGGAAGTGGATTGTGGATAAAGCGTGAGAGCTAATGGATAAAGTGGGTTGTAAACCCATTAGTGGAGGCTATAAATAGAGATGTGCTCTCTAGTGCTATGTGCAGAAATTTTAGAGAGATGAAATGAGAGAATGATTTTGAGAGATGGTTTGAGAGAGTGGGTGTAAGAGCTAGGGTTTTATTTGGTTCTCTCTTTGTATGGTAAATGAGTAGGATTTTTAGAGTGAGATGGCTTGAGAGAGGGTTTTTTGTGCTTGTATGAGTGTGTTATCTTTCAAGCATGTATGGGGACTTAGCTAGTGTGAGATTAAGAGAGATGTGAGCTGAGAACAACCCTGAATAATCATTCATCTCTTTGCATCTTTGTCAAGTCCAATCTCTTGTTTGTTTCTCCTTGTGTGTTGTGTTGTTGGCCTTCTTTCTGTTTTGATATCTATTTGTTCCTATGGCCTCTGTTGGTTTGTCTCTGAAGCTCAGTCTCTCAGCCAAATGATTCTCTGTTTATTTCTTTTAGGCAAGACTGTTTCTTGTTTGATTGTCACTCTTCTCAAAGAAACAATTTGCTGTTTTAGTTGGAGCTCCAACTAAGTGATCAGAGAATGGCAGCTTTTAGTTTTCTCTAGTCCTTGATCTCGGCTACATGCAGCAGTATGTGTGCTTCTTGCGGCAAGAATTCCACCCGAGAAGAACTGGTTGTTCTCTAAAGATTGCCAGTCTCCTTTTTATTTGCAGTTTGTAGGCCAGTGCAGCACCTTTTTGATTGAACCGAATGGAGTAAAATCAGTCTAAAAGTCTGGTTTCAACAGCTGCTGTCTTGACCTAGAATCATCTAGTGTTCTTGATTTTTGTTGTTTCGGCCAGCTCAACAGGTATCAATTTAATTGGCCAACAGGAGTACTACTCGGTAGGTACCACTGATCTCTCGGCTCCCATGCAGTAATCTGATTTTTACAGCTTTCAGTTTGTCCTTCTTTGCTCCTTTTGTGTTCGGCTAGTACCCCTTTTGCCAGAGCATTTTCTTGGTTACTTTGTTCTGCCTTTTGCTCTTGGGTTGTAGTTAGTATGTTGGTTCACTAATAAAAAAAATATATTTGCTTTCTCTTTTAGTTCTTTGTTAATCAGCTTCCCTTAATTCCTTTTTAAGTTCACTTTCTGCAGCTAGGTGCATTTTCTTTCCTAGGCTATAAAAATCCCTCTGCAGCTTTTGTTCCTTTCATTTTACTCTATTTTCTGCAGCTGATTTGTCTAGTTCTTGGTCGCTAGTTTTGTTCTCAGTTTTTCAGTCGTTAAATTGTGTAATTCAGTAAGTCTGACTTTCCTAGTTTCTTTTAGAGTTTCAGTGAAGCTGCATACTCCTTCTTCATAGCTTTTTAGCTATCGGAGGAGAAGTTTGCGTGCGAACTCTTGGGGGCAATTTTAAAGGCACCATTCACCCCCCTCTGTTGCCGATTTCGATCCAACACCAACTTCGTCCTCGCCATTCCTTGCTAGGCAAACAAGTAAGTCTCACCTTCCACCTGTGTCTCGGCGCCATAGCACCACCCGAGCGCACACACCATGAAAGCAAAGGCAAACAAAGGCTAGAGTGTATGCATGTAGAAGTAGGGGTAGGGGATGCACTGCCCTATTAGGAGCAGCCGGCCGGCGAAGAGCTGTGGCCGGCGAGCCTGGGTCCATTGGGGGAGGGCGAGGTCGGGTGCCGACTGGTGCTCGCGCAGAGGGCAGCGGCGGTGAGCCGGGCCCGCTTGCGCGCCGACCCACCGCCGGAGGAGTACCCGCGGCCGCGGTCACGCGCATGGGAGAGGGGAGTCGAGGAGTTGCGGGGGAGGCGGGGGAGCCGTCGGCGGCGAGCTCGGGGCCGGCGAGCCCGAGCTCGGCCGTGCGCGCCCCACCTCGCCGGAGGAACACCCGCGCAAGAGAGAGAGAGAGAGGGAGAGGGTGGGGGCTGTGGCGGAGAGGCCGGCGGCGAGGGGAGGGGCCGGTGCACACACGCATTGCCGCGTCGCCCTGGGGGTCCGGCCGTTCGGCCAAGCACGCGAGGAGAGAAGGGGGGCGGCGGGGGGGGGGGGGGGAGCCGCCGGCGATGCCGAGCTGGGCTCGCTGCGCGCTACCGCACCGCCCCGGTCTAAATCGGTGAGGAGGAGGAGGCCCTTGTGGCCGATTGAAATAGGGAGGGAGAGAGAGGAAGATCCTTGGAGGAGTGGTGGCCGTTCGGCCAAAAGAAATGGAGAGGAGAGAGACTGGGTAGGTAAGAAAGAAAGAAGAAAAAGAAAAGGAAGAAAAGGAAGAGAAAGAAAAGAGAGGAAAGAAAAAGAGGAAAAGAGAAAAGTGAAGAAAAGAAGAGAAAAGAAAAGAGGAGAAAAAGAAAAAAAAAGATGGGGTGGTGCCCGCGCGACGGGACCTTGACCCCGTGCATTCTACACTCGAGTCGAGTCAGCGCGTAGGATCGTTGATATCCGTTTAAGCTCTGGTTTCTGTTTTGCCGTTGAGTCGGGTTGATATGTGCACAAGTGGAGGTCCCGGGTCGGAGCCGTCCAAGCGTCATCCCCGAGGCTAACCAGGCAAGTGCATTGTAAAGCGGTGAATCCGGGTAGTGATTTCGGTTAAACGAATGATGATGCATTGCTTACCGTGTTGGGGTAAGTTTACTATTTCTGGGTGATGCATTGCTTACCATGTTAGGGTAAGCTTACCATTTCCGGGTGCATGATGAGAGATGATGAATGATGAATGTTGAAACATGGCATGTTGATATGCATAAATGGAGAACTTGCATTGCATGTCATGAAAAGAGAAAGAGTTGGTCCACGTTGAGTGGGCGCTCCACGAGAGTGGAGTTTGAGGTCCCCATATGAGAATGACGGGCTACTGTGGTCCCCGTATGAAAAAGGACGGGCTTGTGATCCCCGCATGGAAACAGGCGGGCCTGGGTGAGCATCGACGGGTGCTCGCTCTGCTATACCGGTATAGGCTAAAGAGTTAAGAGAGAAGTGCATGTGCATATACATGATGAATGGTTCATCGGAACTTGAAGTGGTTAAAGGGAAAAGTGGTTAATGAAACTGGAATGATTATGGTCTAATGAATGAACCTGTTATTTGCTGTTTTGCTTTGTACTTGCTGAGTCGGTGGACTCACCCTTACTTCGTTGCTGTTTTTAGGTGACCGTTGAGGACGTCTTGCACGGGCGGGAGTAGCACATGAATAATTGGCACGAACCAACAGCACTCTTTGTACTACCTTTCAGTGTATCTTAGCCTTACTAGTATGCTAGAGTAATCGTTAAAAATGCTATGTTGTATCTGAACGCAGCGGTATAAATAAATTTATTGTTGGTTTAAATTCCTTTAGTGTTGATAAAAGGGTATGAGTATGCAGTGGTGGTAACATTCTGGCCCAGAGGGTGGGCGGGGTGTTACAAAACCGGCAAAAATTTGAAAATCAAAAATTCATACCGGCCGGTTTTTCAGTTACCGGTCTCCACCGGTAAAAACGGTAACCGGATTTTGATCCAGCACCACCTATATTCTGCTCCTGCTATTCAAATCCCTAACAGCTATGAAACTATGTTACAAGAAAGGGCAGTGCTTTTCAGGCAAAAGCACAGACATCTCCTCATTTCTATACAGTATCTTAATGGATGGCTATACTCATTCATGCGTGAATGTGGGAGGCCGGAATACTTTTTATTCCTTAATCTAAAAAAAAAGCAGCAAATTATCCAGTGTCACACATACAAAATGCATAAAAACCTGCGGTTAACTTCAGGGATTAAATTGCAGAGTACCACTTCCAGCTGGCAGCTTATGATGTTTTTCAGTCCAAGCATGCATGTAGTTTCTCTGCAAGATCATTTTTTTATGTTAAAATTTTTGGTAAGAATGGTCAGCTTTAGATGTTAATAGATCTACTGGTAAGAATTGCGGTAGAGTGGTTAGATTAGTTATATGAATCGAGGTTCTGCATTGAGTAGTTGGATTAGTAAATTAGCTGTGCAGTGATCCATTTCTGGATTCTTCTAACTTAGAGCATTACACACTACTACCATTTGTTGTGAAGATCAGAGTTTCAGTTCTTTTTTGTTGGACTCTGAGTTTGCTGAGAGAGATGCTCATGTATATATGTGCAGAAATCTATAATCTATAAGGAATGAGGATGACGTGCTGAAAGCTGTTTAAAGTGGGCATACTATGAGTCTATGATCGGCACAGAAATAGCTGCCGGAACAAATCCGGAAGACCTAACTGTATTGTTGTATTGTGAAGATACATTTTGTAAATGATTGCAGCAGTACCTTGGAGAATTCGGACCGCAGTATGAATTCACCAACTTGCAGAGTGTAGACAGCCGGTCATTGCCATTGCAGACTGCAGTATGAATTCTGTCGACCACATTGAAGACTTTATCGACTACCGTTGTCGTAATCCTTACGACCACAGCTTCTGTGTTGTCACAACCCTTACGACCATAGCTTCTGCTCCACAATCATGGTCGTAACTCCTTTACGACCACGTCTTTAGCACGTATGGACACCTCCGCTCGTCGCCGTG
Organism: Dendrocalamus latiflorus; assembly: GCA_017311315.1. Classification (NCBI taxonomy): domain Eukaryota; kingdom Viridiplantae; phylum Streptophyta; class Magnoliopsida; order Poales; family Poaceae; genus Dendrocalamus; species Dendrocalamus latiflorus. The sequence goes on from CM029629.1 coordinate 34,722,149, forward strand.
GTCGTGACTCCATTTATGACCACGTCTACAAACACGATGAACTCGATACTTGATAGATTTTCCAGAGCTAAACCGCTCTTCTGTTCTTTATTTCTCTCTATTCGATCATACCAACCGCTACGATCACCCTGATCGCTCTCTCTGTTGCCTTGCCTCTCGATCGCACCGATCGCTTTGGCTTCATGGCCTGCTTTCTCTCAGTACAATGCTCTGTCCTTTATACCCAGCTCTACGACTACAGGGCGGACTCGACTACGACTCGAACTCTGACTACGACTATGATACAAACTCGGACTACGATAGAGTCGTACTCGTATACGGCCATCAAGACTGACTCGACTACCAACTCATACACGACTTCGACTACCAACTCATATACGACTACGACTTCCAAAACTAAAAACAAGATTACTAACTCTAACATGCAGTATGAATTCAGAGTTTCATACTGCAATTCTGTTTTGCCATTGCCATCTATGTACATGTAATTATCTATTATGTGCTACTGCTTATGGCACATTGGGTCTATGTCCTGTTTGAAAACCGAATGCTTTGCTATGTGCCATCTCTATTTATCTGTAATCTTGCATGGATGTCACTGGAATTACCGGCCGATATTTTCCGATTTTCCCCACCTATTGTTGGCTGATAATCGACCGGTTTGAATTCGAAATTCAAATTTCATTTGAGTTTTTTGGCCCAAAAAACCGATTTTCATTTGTACCGGCAAAATTAACCTACCGGTAATGAGAACCCTGGTCTCTATACTGAATATATGGTGCACTCTGCAGCTGTCGCTGAACTTGAAAAGGTTCTCTATATATGGACGTGAAATGTGCACTCTTTAACATTGAAGGGGAAATTGCCAACATACCGCTAAAAAAATCACAGTTTGCCCAAATATTATCGGGGTGTGACAATGACAAGTCGGATCAAGTCCCATATTGACGGACCCATCACTGTGTTGGTAAACTGCGACTTTCCTAGTTTCCTAATGTTGTACATGAGCTTAAGAGATAACAAGATTGAGTACATTCAGTTCAACCTCATCTTAGAAGAAAAGTTCCAGAAAAAGCTAAGTAGTTGGAAAGGCAAGTTGCTCTCTGCCGGGGGTAGACTAGTATTGATTAATTCAGTTCTAACTAGCTTAGCCATGTTCATGTTATCCTTTTTTGAGGTTCCTAGGGGTGTCCTCCAAAAGTTGGATTACTACAGATCAAGATTCTTCTGGCAGTGTGATGAACACAAAAGGAAGTACAGACTCGCTAGATGGAGCGTTCTTTGTAGACTAAAAGATCTTGGTGGCCTTGGCATTCAAAACAAGTGTCTCTTGAGCAAATGGTTGTTTAAACTCATTAATGAAGATAGTGTTTGGCAAAGTCTTCTAAAAAAGAAATATTTGAACAACAAAATCCTTACCCATGTTCGTAAACAACCGGGAGATTCACAGTTTTGGTCGGGGCTCATGAAGGTCAAGGATGACTTCTTGGCCAGTGGCTCCTTCCATATCCAAAGCGGGACACAAATCAGATTTTGGAAGGATGTTTGGTTAGAGGACAAATCTCTTGGGATTGCTTACACTTCTCTTTATAGAATTGTAAGGAGAAAAGATGATACGGTGGCAAAGGTTCTTAGTACTATACCACTTAATGTATCTTTTAGAAGGGCTTTGGTGGGCTCAAATTTGCTTGCTTGGGAAGATCTAATTTCCAAGATAATGACGATTAATCTTTCTATTGGCAAGGATTTGTTTGTTTGGAATCTACATAAGAGCGGATCCTTCACGGTTCGTTCCATGTATTTGAGTATGATACAAGAAGGGGTCGTACCATTCAAAAACCCACTTTGGAAGTTAAGAGTGCCTTTGAAAATTAAAATCTTCCTTTGGTATCTCCAAAAGGGTGTTACCCTTACTAAGGACAACCTAGCAAAAAGGAATTGGCAAGGAAGCATTAAGTGTTGTTTTTGTAGCTCTATGGAGACTATACAACATTTGTTCTTTGAGTGTCATTTTGCTAGATTTATTTGGAATATCGTGCATATCGCTTTTGGAATTCAACCGCCATCTAGCATAACTAATTTGTTTGGTTCTTGGCTTTCGGGTTTTCGGCCTAAGTCTAAAAATCAAATATTTTTAGGAGCGGCAGCTATTTGTTGGGCTATGTGGTTGAATAGAAATTATATGGTATTCAACAAAGATAAACCAAACACCTTTTTGCAGGTAATCTTCAGAGCAACACACTGGATTCGACTTTGGTCACTGCTACATAAAGAAGATGAAAGACCAAACATCAAGAACGGTTGCCGGATCTTGGAATCAGTCATTTTGGAGGTTTTTGCGAAGTTTGGATGGAAATTCCGGAACAGAATTGAGGCCTAGTCGTGGTTTCTCTCCTTTTGTCTGAACTTTATGATTTGTCTTTTATTTTCCTCTCTTTTGAGAAAGCTGAGCTTGAGTGCTCCTGGATGTATTAAACTAGCTGTGTACACCTCCCCGGGGTGTAGAGGCTGGAATCTCGTTTCCATTATCTAAAAAAACTAACTCGAATCAGGTAACCTTCTTCTCCGGTCGCTTCTTCTTAACGGCCAAGCATTGTGGCTTTTCTAACATAAACCATGTAGTTGTTGTATGTTATCTAAAAAAAATGTAGTTGTTGTAGGGAGGAACATGAGATTTCAAGCCGAGGGCGACAAATTTCCCCTGTGGCTGAACATTTCCAGACATGATTTCTTGCATAGTTATATTTGGATTCTCTTGCTGATCAGCAAAGCATATTTCAAATCGACCACAGACGACTCACCATCTGATCAGTTGAAAAGTCAAAAACAACAAGTTACTGCAATGTAAATCAACTAATCAGGCCTGCGTCAGTACATTGGACAGTCAACTAGGAAATAGGTAGTAGAACACGAACTTTGCCATGCCCATATTCCACACATGATCCATCCATTGGATATTCAGTCAAGAGTGCAGACCAAACACCAACGTAGATGACCAGTCAGAGTTCACCGTAATTGTACTTGTCGTTAGTTGTTACAATTAAGACATACATTGTACTTGTCGTCTCAATTAATTAAGGAAAAGTAGATTTTGTCCACTGAAGAATCATCACTCTAACTACATAGTACCACTGAATTGTCCTAGTTCACTTTAATACATCGGAATTTAAGCCTTTTTGCCTACTGGTACTCAATTGAGTGTTGGTTAAATGACTTGCACGGTTGAACTGAAAAAACGAAGAGAAAACCATTGACAAGCACTTCTAATTAATATAGCTCATGAAAATTTGTCTCAACGTCACGCATTATTCTGCTAGTCAACACATGGAGTTTACATGTAAGAAAATTCTAGTACAGTTTGTTCAACTGTGATCTAACACCCTCTCAATGATACAAAAACTTGTGATCTAACATATGCTCCTATATAGTGACAACGTTAACCAAGTGCAATTCAGTCATTCAGAGAGCGCTTCCTCTTAACGACTGTACTACTCTGTAGCTCCCGAATCTCACAAGTATAGACATAGTTACGGTAGGGCGGTATCTGAGACTTCCATGTGAGGACTTCAAATTTACCATGAGGCTTAACGCTTCCATACATCACATCTTGGAATGTTATCTTGGGAATATCCTCTTGAGAAGAGCATGTTTGATGCTGATCATAAACCAAGAAATGTTCAGGAGCTCTACCCATTCTTGGAAGATAAATAGGTCTGTTGTCCTCCAAAAGATCAAATGGATGTTCACCAAATTTAGAGAGATGTTTCTGTACGAAGCCTCTCCAAAATGACATGACCTTGCACCAATAGTGGATGTTAAAGTTTTGTCTCAACAAGCAAGCAGTAAAGTTTGCACCAATGAGACTTCCCTTCAGCGCCGTGGCTATCTCCATGGCGAAATATGCAAGTCTTGGGTGCATCTCAGGATCTGTGCTTCCAAACGTAATCACCTTAAAGAAATACCAAAACTCTTCATGAGACAGACGTTTAAGTGCTAGAGCCTGCGTTGTTCCAAACTTCATGATCTTGTCAGATCGGCTTGTGATTATGATTTTACTACCATTTATTGTGCACTGTTTAGAAGCAGAATGCAACCTTTTCCATGCACCTTCGTTGAGATTCCCAACTACCTCAACAACAACTAGCAATCTCCCGTCTTCGTTCAAGGAACAATTTTGATATTTCATTCCAAGCATTTCATCTCTAAAATCATCGTCGCTCAAGAAGACGATATGTGAAAAATAATTACGGACTCTTACATCATTGCAGACATGAGCGACAAGGGTGCTCTTCCCCACTCTCCCTGGACCGACAATAGGTAGGACATCAGGATTGTCAACACTAGGGGGTTTTGTTTGCAACAAGAAGTTGATGACCAGCTCCATTTCCATTTGGCGGCCAAACATGCACTTGTTCAACAAGAGATGCATGCTATAAGGTTGGCGGTACAAACGAGGGTAGCTTGTCAAGAACACAACTAACTCATTCACATCAAGAACCATGGTGTTCAAACTGTCGAGCGCCTCTTGCAGTTCTTCTACAATCTGTGTACTGCTACTGGAGAGACAGAGACGTTTTGCATAGTTGAATTTAGACATATCCGAAAAGTGACTCACCACCTTATCTTTGGCCTCCCCTTCTTGGTGAGCACTGCATCTAAAGGTGTCAAGTACGTAGTAGCCTCGGAACATCGCATCTCTCAGCATGCTCAACTGCTGGAGAATCCCTTGGTTTGTGATGTGACGCCCCGCAGCCTCCTCGACGACGACCTGCGCCCGGAGTAGAATCCTTTGTAGGCTATCCTCCATGGCCGGCGCCGGCTGCTTGGAGTATTTATTGATGAGGAAACTCATGGATCTATTGATGAGTTCACCCAAGACCGCAGAAAGGAATATCTCCATTTGCGGGACTCTGTCCTCAGGAAGATTGTGCAACTGGTGGACAAGAGAATGAACAGTGAGTTGAGGAATGTGATGTCTCTTTATGCTCTTCTGGCCATTGCTGGTTAGGAAAGTCAAGCCTCATGGTCAAAACTCAGAGAGAGAGAGAGAGAGAGAGAGAGAGAAATTACCATAGAAAAATACATGTCTCTTGCGTGAGCCTGATCACCTCGCGTGACTACCTTGTCAAGAAGTATGCATTCGTTCTGTTATCAAGACTGGGCCCTGCGTGGTGACCGAGTCTGTTGCGTGCATGAACTGTATTGCATCTGTTGCCGCTACTGTGTCGCGTCTGTTGCCGCATCTCTCGCCAAGCTTCCACTCTCCCGTATATTGTGGATCGACTTGTTCTCCATGGTATATATATGAAATGAGGTTCCAGGAGGACCTTGCGATTGCCAATTCATTCTTACATTAACTGTTTTTCATGGTATCAGAGCCATCGATCTAATCGCCATGTCTTCTACACCGCACTCCGCTGTTTCTAACACCACAGCATCCATGGCGGCACAGCTGCCCACGCCGACGCTTAGCCATGTTGTCCATGTGAAACTTTCGCAGGAGAATTACTTGGTTTGGAGGACACAGATGCTTCCATACTTGAGGAGTCAGAATCTCCTAAGATATGTCGACAGATCTGTTGAGCGCCCGGCGCAGACCATCATCACGCCGCCCAACAAGGAATCCGGCACCAACCGTCACATCGTCGTCAACCCAGAGTTCACTACCTGGTATCACCAGGATCAGATGGTACTGAGCGCGATCCTGTCCTCTGTCTCTGAGGACGTGCTTGTGAACCTCGTCGGCGTCACCATGGCGCTCGACGCATGGCGCACACTGGAGCGCACTTTCTCGGCGAGCTCACGTGCACGGATCATGCAGATTCGTATGCAGCTGACAACTACCAAGAAGAATGACATGACGTCATGGCCTACTACCGCAAGATGAAGGGCTTTGCAGACACCCTCGTGGCGATCGGCAAGCCTCTCGACGAAGAAGAATTGATCGTGTACATGCTACGCGGTCTTGGGAGCGAGTACAACTCCCTGGAGACAAGCATCACCACGCGCGCGGACACCTACACACTCAGTGATGTCTACGCCCACATGTTGAGCTACGAGATGCGGCTCGAGAATAACAACACCGAGATTCAGGTATCAGTCAATTCTGTCAATAGGAGCCAAGGGCGTGGAGGTGGTCACAATGGTCGCGGCCGTGGCCGCGGTAGCGCGCGTGGATCTGGTGGCAGCCGTGCAGGTCCCAACAACAACAACAAGAAAGACGGGTCTCTGTGCCAGATCTGTCACAAGCCAAGTCATGACGCCTTGTGGTGCTGGCACCGTTACGATCAGAATTACCAGCCGGAGGAGATCACCAAGGTTGTTGTTGTGGCTTCCGATGGTTACGCTGTTGATCCTGACTAGTATGTCGACACAGGATCCACTGATCACATCACTCATGATCTGGAACACTTGACCACCAAGGAGTGCTACACCGGCGGTGACCAAGTTCAGGTGGCAAGCGGCTCAGGTTTGTCTATTACTCATGTTGGTAATTCATTTGTCACTGGCTTACATCGGCCTCTTCATTTGAACCGTGTTTTGCATGTTCCTAAGATTAATCGACATCTTCTGTCAGTTCGTAAATTAGCCATTGACAATGATGCCTTTGTTGAGTTTCATCCACATTCCTTCTTTGTCAAGGATCGAACCACGAAGACCACACTGCTAAGAGGAGGGTGTAAGCATGGACTTTACACTCTTCCAAATAAGAGACCCAACCAAGCTCTTCTCTCTTTAAAGATTTCCCAAGAACAGTGGCATCGACATCTTGGCCATCCTGCCACACCAGTTACTCTTCGCATTCTCAAAGAAAATAACCTACTGTAGCCTCAGGCAAGTCTAGTTCATCTTCAGTTTGTGATGCCTACCAATGTAGCAAGGCACATCAGTTGCCCTTTGAGCCTTCAGTCAATGTAACCTCTTTTCCTTTAGAAATAATTCATACTGATGTTTGGGGACCGACTCTCCCATCAGTCAACAATTCCAAATATTATGTTTCTTTTGTTGATGACTACATCAAATTTGTTTGGATCTATTTCCTTAAGTGCAAATCTGAAGTTGAAACTGTATTCCTTCATTTTCAGAAGCTTGTTGAAACTCTCCTGAACTGTAAAATTCGTTGTATTCAGTCGGATTGGGGAGGAGAGTATCATCGTTTGCACCATTACTTCAATCGATCAGGCATAGAACATCATGTTTCTTGCCCACACACACACCAACAGAACTGGGTCATTGAACGAAAACATCGCCACATTGTAGAAACAGGCCTAACCCTGTTGGCTCAGTCACAGATGCCTCTACGTTTCTGGGATGAAGCATTCCAGACAGCATGTTATTTGATTAATCGAATGCCTAGTCGAACAATCAACTTTGACACACCTATGCATCGGTTGTTAGGAGCTAAACCAAATTACTCATTGCTTCGTGTGTTTGGTTGTGCTTGCTGGCCCAACCATAGGGCTTACAACTCCAGAAAACTAAATTTCAGGACTAGGTAATGTATATTCTTGGGTTATAGCCCTTCTCACAAGGGATATAAGTGCTTTGATCGGTCTACAGGTAGGGTTTACATCTCCCGTGATGTTATCTTCGATGAAAATGTGTTCCCTTTCACCCATCAGCATATTTTCACTACACCCAGTTCTGCTCATCATCCCACACTTCTTCCTGTTGCCAGTAAGCCGACTGTTTATCAAGAATCTGCTCTAACAGGAGGCACTCCTGTTCAGTCGTCACATTCCACTGAACCAGTGACAAGTGATTTACCCATGAGTAATGACTTAACTGACCCACTTGTTCACATTGATGCTGCTGGTCCTAATTCTCCTGCTGCAGGTTCCTCAGGTCTTGAGACTAATAATTCTGACAACAATGGAGCATCGGCTGCTCCTTTTCGTGATGCAGTCGATCAGTTGCCCATCTGTGACAACCACTCATCATCCAATGAGAACTCGGCTCTGTGATAATATTGTGAAGCCTAAGGAGTATACAGATGGAACTGTTCGGTACTCAACAGCCTAAGGCTTTGAAGGTTTAGCCTTTATCAGAAATCTGACAACAGAGAAAACTGAGGTTTCTGAACCAGCGGACCTGCATGAAGCCTTGCATTCTTTAGAGTGGAGGGAGGCTATTGACAGTGAATATGCTGCACTACTGAAGAATGGTACTTGGGAGCTTGTGCCACCTAAAAATGGTATGAATTTGATTGATAGCCGATGGGTGTACAAAATCAAAAGGAGGTCTGATGGATCCATTGAAAGGTTCAAAGCTCACCTTGTAGCAAAGGGATTCAAACAACAGTATGGAATTGACTATCTTGACACCTATTCTCCAGTTGTCAAACTGACTACAGTGCGTGTCATATTGTCATTAGCAATTTCCAGAGGGTGGAGTCTGCATCAAATCGACATTCAGAATGCATTCCTTCACGGTTTCCTGGAAGAGGAAGTGTATATGCGGCAGCCTCCAGGCTATGAAGATCCTGATCAACCCAATCTTGTTTGTCGGCTTAAGAAGGCCCTATATGGTCTCAAACATGCCCCAAGAGCCTGGCATTTCAGTCTCACAAGTAAACTTCAAGAATTGGGTTTTAGAGCTTCAAAAGCTGATACTTCTATGTATATTTTTAGTCATGGAGGAGTGACAATTTATATGCTCATCTATGTCGATGACATAATTATTGTAAGTTCTTCTTCCTTAGCCACTCAGAGACTAATTCAACAACTGGAAAGTGATTTTGCTGTCAAAAACCTTGGTGAGCTGCAGTACTTCTTGGGCATAGATGTCAAGTCGCAGAGTAGTGGTATTGTGCTGTCATAGAAACGGTATGCCCTTGATCTCATTAAAAGAGCCAACTTGGCAAAGTGCAATCCAATTTCAACACCAATGGTCTCCACTGAAAAATTGTCAAAGGATCAAGGACAGCTGCTGAAGGAAAAAGAATAGTTTCAGTATCGCAGTATAGTCGGTGGGCTATAGTATCTGACAATTACTCGCCCTGACATTTCCTTTGCAGTTAATTGAGTGTGTCAATATATTCAGTCTCCAACAGATATTCACTGGTCAGCGGTGAAACGAGTTCTTTGCTACATCAAAGGAATGCTGAATATGGGATTAAAGATTCAGAGGTCACCGTCAACAATGTTGAGTGCATTTTCAGACACCGGCTGGGCCGGATGTCCAGATGATCGGTGATCAACAAATGGATTTGTGGTCTTTCTTGGGTCTAATCTGATCTCCTGGAGCTCTCACAAGCAGACAACAGTATCACGTTCAAGCACAGAAGCCGAGTACAAGGCAATAGCAAATGTCACTGCAGAAGTGGTCTGGATTCAGACGCTACTAAAGGAACTACATGTAATTCAGAACAAGCCTCCGTTGCATTGGTGTGACAATCTAAGGGCGACCTATCTCACTGCAAATCCAGTTTTTCACGCCTGTACTAAACACATCGAAGTTGATTTCCACTTTGTTTGAGAATTGGTATCATGGAAAGCCCTGCAGGTTCGGTTCATCTTGTCAAAAGATCAGCTTGCGGACATCTTCACTAAACCGCTGTCTAGGGGACCGTTCAGTCGTATTGTGGTAATCTGAACTTGGTTTCACCAAGCTGTGATTGAGGGGGAGTGTCAAGAAGTATGCATTTGTTCTGTTATCAAGATCGGGCCCTACGTGGTGACCAAATCTGTTGCGTGCGTGAACTGTATTGTGTCTGTTGCTGCTACTGTGTCGCGTCTATTGCCACATCTCTCCAGGCTTCCACTCTCCCGTGTATTGTGGATCGACTTGTTCTCCATGGTATATATATGAAACGAGGTTCCAAGAGGACCTTGCGATTGCCAATTCATTCTTCCATTAACTGTTTTTCATACCTGACCGCCTGGATCTCAGATTACCCCCTCCTAGTCCCAGTCTTCCTTGTTACCGACCGTAACCGTCTCCATGCCTCTATGCAGCATCCACCTTTGATCTCCATGTGCTTTCAGCATGAGCTCGACCACCTCGCGTGACATCCCGACCGCTTGGACCTCAAATTACCCCCCTCCTAGTCCCGATCCTCCACGTCACCGACCATGGCCGCCTCCATGCCTACCTGCACATGCACAGACCAAAGAAACCATCTCCCGGTACATGTTCTCCCCAACTTGACGTAATCATCACACATTAACAAAACACATCCTTGTCTATCCCCAGACAAGAACGACACCCTCTACAACCATCACCCAGCATGTTTACTACCGCACAGAGTCTATCGCTACCTGGAATAGACCCTCAGACCACTCGCACTGCTGCTGATGACTATCGAGTATCGACTACCGAGTATCACCAGTCACAGCACGTACTCGAAACCTACAAGTACAGACAACATTCCAACACCTGACCACTTGCCATGGTTGTGAAACCACTTCTACTGAGTACCGAGTCCTCCGACTACGAGTACCTCAAGCAACGACTATCCATCAATGACCACCACTCACCGACCAGACAACCACTGGCCCAACTCGAGTACTCGACGTACTCGACGATCACAGAGTGAAGCACTCGTATTGACTATGAAGGTCTACGAGTATCGACCGAGAAGCCTATGGCAGCCGATCGCTAAGCCTCGGACTACCGCAGGCAAAACAGCAGACTGTAAAGTCTACGAGTATCGACAAGACAGCCAAGACTACGACCATGAAGGCAGTCTGCAAAATCTACGACCATGAAGGTAGTCTGCAAAACCTACAACCATGAGGGTAGTCTGCAAATTCTACGACCATAAACGTAGTCTGCACAGCCTATGACTATAAACGTAATCTGCAAAGTTTACGACCATGAACATAGTCTGCATAACCTACGACCACGAACTTTGCCATGCCCATATTCCACACATGATCCATCCATTGGATATTCAGTCAAGAGTGCAGACCAAACACCAACACCAACGTAGATGACCAGTCAGAGTTCACCGTACTTCAAGTTGTCGTTGGTTGTTACAATTAACACATACATTGCACTTGTCGTCTCATTTAATTACGGAAAAGTTGATTTTGTCCACTGAAGAATCATCACTCTAACTACATAATACTGGTCATCTACGTTGGTGTTTGGTCTAACTACATAGTACCACTGAATTGTCCTAGTTCACTTCAATACATCGGAATTTTCCTCCTTTGCATCATTTACCATACCACTCCGTCTCTTGGGAGGGGTTATGCCGCCAAGCAAGACCCTTTTGCCGCTGTTCTAACACCAATGCTTTCCGTGCTCTTCCGGATAAGATGCTGCCACAACCACTGCCGTAGCCCGCAGGGGATGGCGAGGAAGTAGAGCAACGTCGCAGTCGAGGGTGGTGGGGTTGTCGCTGAAGATCGTGGTTGATGCATGCCCTTCTCAATCACCACCAATCTTGGCCTCCACTGATCTGCAATCTAGTCAAATTTGGGGGGAGCCGCGCCCTTCTCTTTCTCCATTGCAATTGATGGTGGCCGACGGGCGGCAAGAGAGAGATGGGGATTAAGATCCACACAATCATCAACCTTGCTTCACCGCAATTTCTTGGCTGCCGCTGGTGTTGGATTGGAGAGCAAAGAAGCGAGCGATGGGTTGTAGCAGTACTGTCCAAGGCTCTTGTCTTGAATTTTAGAAAGAAGGGAAAAGGCAAACATCATTGACAGAAGTTAACGGAATGGTAAATGATGCAACGGAGGGAAATTTCGGTGCTATTAAAGCGAACTAGGACAATTCAGTGGTGTTTAGCTAAAAAGTGGTGATCCTTTTCCATTAATTAATAGTCTGAGCAATCACAGAACGTACGGATCTGGTGGTGAATTCACCTGCAATTGCAGCGGGAGGCATCTCCATTTGGGAGCCTCTCCGTTGTGGCTAAGATGGTGTGATAAATTCAGGTTTGAAGGACACACGGCCATGTAATATTTAAGCCTTTTTGCCTTCTGGTACTCAATTGAGTGTTGGCTAAATGACTTGCACGGTTGAACTGAAAAAACGAAGAGAAAACCATTGACAAGCACTTATAATTAATATAGCTCATGAAAATTTGTCTCAACGTCATGCATTATTCTGCTAGTCAACACATGGAGTTTACATAAAATAAAACGGTAGTACAGTTTGCTCTCAACTGTGATGTAACACCCCCTCAAAGATAGAAAAACTTGTGATCTAACATATGCTCCTATATAGTGACGACATTAACCAAGTGCAATTCTGTCATTCAGAGAGCGCTTCCTCTTAACGACTGAACTACTCTGCAGCTTCCGAATCTCACAAGTATAGACATAGTTATGGTAGGGCGGTATCTGAGACTTCCATGCGAGGACTTCAAATTTACCATGAGGCTTGACGCTTCCATACATCACATCTTGGAGTGTTATCTTCCTTCTGGTACTTAATTTGGATATTGGAAAATATGAAAAATTTTAAACTTTTTAAGGCATTTTGTTGGTATTCGGATTTTCTAGAATTTGTCTGGGCATTTTTCGGATTTGTGTTATGCAAATTAATACAAGGAAAGATACATAATAAATAGCAATAATAATAATAATAATAATAATGTCAAATTTTAAATCTGGGGAAAATTCCCTAAGAAATTGAAACCAACAAGAAGAATGAAATTCAAATTCAAAACCGAAATAGAAATCAAAATTCAAATAAAAAAATTCAAACTCAATCTGGCTCGGCCCATTTCTTCTTTCCTCCCTTCCCGGCCCAACTCCTGGCCCAAGCAGCTCGGCCCATTAGCAAATTGGTAGTAGCAATTGTTGATTTTCATCCTCCTGGCGCCAGGGGCGGGCCCAGTGGGTAGTCCATATAGGCCCAGGACTACCCTGCAACAGTACAAATTTGGCCCAAAAAAAATCCCGTCCCGGTGCCCTAACCCCACGGCGGCACGGCCCACGCAGACGCAGCCACGCTCCGCAGACCGCCAGCGCCCTGCGTGGCTGCGCCCATCGGCCTCCACTCCGCCACTCCGCCAGCGCCCTGCGCCCTTCCGCCTCCACTCCGCCTCCGCCTCGCCTCCGCCCTCCACGTCGGCGCCTCCGCCTCCGCGTCGCCGCCTCCGCCTCCGCCTCCGCGCCTCCGGCCTCCGCCTCCGCCTCCGCGTCGCCGCCTCCACCTCCGCGTCGGCGCCTCCTCCGCCTCCGCCTCGCCTCCGCCCTCCGCGTCGCCGCCTCCGCCTCCGCGTCGCCGCCTCGGCCTCCACCTCCGCGTCGGCGCCTTCGGCCTCCGTCTCCGCCTCAGCCTCCGCCTCCGCCAGGGCGCGAGGCCGGGCGGCGCGGCACCGGCGCTGGCCGGGCGAGTTCTGGACCTTTTGGATCTGGTGGCCTGGCCTCCGCGGCTCCGCCGTCCTGGACTCCAGTCCTGCTGTCCTGGTGGTCGTGGCCTTGCTCGGTTGCTGAGTGTTGCTGCCGATTATAAAAGAAAAGGGGAAAAGAACTTTGTTAATTTGGGGTAATTTTTCTCTATTTTTTTGTATCAATTTGGGGAATGTTGCTTGATCCATCTCTTTCCCTACTTTGTGATCAAGGATTTAAAGTGCAGATTAGAATCTTGCGATCTGCATTTCCATGTGGTGGTATAAAAGAAGAATCAATTGCACTGATTTGGCTTAGTTCAGTGCACAATAAAAAGGGGATACTTGATTCAAGCAGTGCAACATCAGACCAAAGGTTTTGCATCTTAAGCACCTATGTCTGCCTATTGCATTTTGTCAAATTGAATTTAGAATTTCAAGACGTAAACTCAATGTTTTGGCAGATGGGAGACGAATTCTTGTGCAATGGAATCTTGATATGATATGGGCCTCAATTCCATTATGGTTATCCGAATGAGCATTAAGATGTGCAAGCTTATTTCCTTCATACAATCTTTTCAACAAAATTTAATTTCATTCTGTTCTCAGAACAAGCCGATCTGAGTTTGTTGTGAGTGTTAACAAGTACCTTGAAGCTAAGAAGCAGAAAATATCTGTTGGAATGAGGTTTCAGATGAAATTTGAAGGTGATGAAGCTCCTGAAAGAAGGTATAGTTTTGCACTTTCTTTTGACAGGATGATGTTGGCTTTACTCCAACCATGTAGGTGCATATCATAAACATTTCTCTGATTACAGGTTCAGTGGAACAATTATTGGTATTGGGAACACACCTACAGTGCCAACATCTCCATGGGCAAATTCTGACTGGAAATCTCTGAAGGTAATGAAGATTTGAGTTTTGAGAGTTAAATTAGAAGTATGTTGTCTCCTAAATGCTTGTTGCGGTTCATTGTCTCTTGTTATCTTGTTTGCCTTCCAGAACTGATTTTGTCCTATAATAATTGCCAGGTCCAATGGGATGAGCCTTCATCCATTCTTCGTCCAGATAGAGTTTCACTATGGGAATTGGAACCACTGGATGCAATTAATCTGCAACCCCCCCAACCTCCATTGAGGAATAAGCGTGCACGACCTCCAGCTTCACCTGCTGTTGTTCCAGAACTTCCTCCAAGTTTTGGTAAGAACTACAAAGTCCCTTGGCACTTGTATTACATTTGAACGATTTATATTATCAGTTATGCAAATTTCGAACTTATTTGATGAATTTAAGGTATTATGAGATTTTTTAGATATATTATGTTTTTTACCGAACCGTTTACCGAATTTTTGTATTAGATTATATCAACATTGGATAATAATTTTTTAGTTAGGCATACCCTGGATTCAAATCCTGGGTCCGCCACTGCCTGGCGCATTAGACATGTTTAGCAGTTTAAATAAATAATTTGGCTTATAGAACAAAGCCTTAGATGAAAGGGCACAAATCATCATGCAGTCACAAACCAGACTTGTGCACACTAAGTCATAAGAGAAGTAATTGCAGCCAATACAACATAAGAGAAATGGTTGTTACCATGACTGAAGTTTCGACAATTCTACAGTACCAGTTAACACAAGGCAAACACAGATCAGTGATTAAACATAAAGCTAACAGTGTCAACATGACGTAAAATGGGCAAAGGCACAACCATATGCCAGTACCATTTATTGCGTAACATGCTTTGCAGTAGATGACTTTATATTTAGCCCCATCAATAATATACAACAAACTTGTCCAATGCATCATCCTAACTTATTACTGAATGAATGGCTTAGGCGCTCAGCTAAAATTAAAATAAACTGCACTTGGAAGTGACAAGCTTCACTCAGCTGCAAGTGTGCAGAGATCCAGAGGATTAGATCTTTCTGGAATTATAGCCCGAAACTAATGTTACGAGGTTGTTGTTTGAACTAATAGGAAAGTGTTACTTGTAGAATAGCAACATGTGTACCAGCACCACCTATATTCTGCTCCCGCTATTCAAATCCCTAACAACTATGAAACTATGTGTACCAGCACCACCTATATTCTGCTCCTGCGAGTGCCACAACGGCTTCGCTGACGGCGACATCCTCGCCACCACTTAATCACAATCGCAGTCGCAGATGGTTTTCCTCCCTGGGCGCGCTTGGATCCATTAGGGGGTGGCGCGTGCAGTGCATTGCAGTGTGTCGGTGAAGTTGGAAGGGTGTGTGCGGTGTGCCTAATGGCCTGCGGACCTGTCTTGCGGCAGGCGGTTTGGATGCTGGGTGCCTGAGTGTTAGACCATGTGGCTAGGTTTAGGATTTTTTGGTGATGAATAATTGACAATGGTTAATTTGTTATGATGAATAATTGGTGATTTCGTTTAGCGGTGTTATGCGAGTTGTGTTGCATGTGTGCGGACTGATGTTGGCCAAGTTGAGACAAACTTGTGCCGGAAGAATGTTCTTTGGTCTTTGCATGTGCAGGTTGAGCATGGAGGCGATCATGGTCGGTGACGAGGTGGACCGGAACTAGGATGGGGAGATCTGAGGTTCAGACGGTCAAGGAGGTCACGAGATGATCGGGCTCATGCTTGGGGCGCATGGAGATCGAAGGTGGATGATACGTGGAGAAGCTACGGGAGGTGCGGTCCTGGAGGCTTCGACACGTGACGTGTTAGAAAAGTCGTGAGTGTGAAAAACCTGTGTTAGGAAGGGTTTCGGGTCCCTTGAAAATTAGTGGGCCAAAAGTTTAGTTGAGGTAAAAAGGCCCAGGTCTAGTTGGAGTTGGATTAGGATTCGAAGTCCTAGTTGGAGTTGGATTAGGATTCGAAGTCCTAGTTGGAGTTGGATTAGGATTCGAAGTCCTAGTTGGAGTTGGATTAGGGTTCGAAGTCCTAGTTGGAGTTGGATTAGGGTTCTAAGTCCTAGTTGGATTAGGATTCTAAGTCCTAGTTGGAGTTGGATTAGGATTTTAAGGCCTAGTTGGAGTTAGGCTGTGTGTGTATATATATGCATGCGGTGGCATGGCAAGAGTTGTACCGAGCAGCCGTGGAAGAAAAATATATATACGGCTTTTGGGGTGGCCAAACGTTTCCTTTGGCATGGCATATTTTTGATCACGAAGCGCACGACATTGTTCAGCCATTGGTCAGGCAAGCGATCTCATATTTTGCTTAGTTGCATAATTAGGGCTTAATTTATTTTCGTCACTATCTGTATCAGCGATCTTGTTTATTTTATATCTCAAGTTCTAGAGTTCCGATTGATGTAATTCCAGTTGTGTTAGTTCAATAACTGTCTCTAGTTTATTCTGAAAAAATTTGAGGTCAATCGGAGTTATGGTTTTTAATCGGGATCAGTTTTAGTGAGAGTATATTATTCTGTCCAGAATTATTAAATGAGGCTTAAATAGGTTTTGTGTTTAGGGGAGAGTCTTAAAATTTATTTTTAGCTTCCGCAATCATTCACCCCCCCTCTGATTGCCTATCTTAGTGTGAATCGATCTTACACTGAGGCATCCCGCGGCGACCGGTGAAGGCTAAGTTGGCAATGGTGCTTGGTGTCCGGTGTGGCAGCAGATAGTCCTCTGTAGGCGTCGCTTAGTGGGTTCTACAGAGGCGGACATTGCAGGAAGCGGCTCTTCGGTGATTTCAAGAGTGGCTATGCCATGGCCTTGAGGTGTGCAGGTCTCTGGTGTGGTGGTGGCGGTCTATTTTGTGTGTGGGTTGTGCGTGTAGTGCTGTGGAGGTGCTAGCGAAAGCCTTGCCGGTGTTCTTACCGGTCCCGACAATGATGACGCCTTCGGGCGTCATTTTCCTTCCTGGAGGTGTTGTCATGGCACTCCACAGCCCTCATGTTTTTTGATCTCCAGGTGAAAATCTTGCCTCAGTGAGGCGGGCGGCGTTGGCGACCCTAGTCGTCTCCTTGGAGGCGTCGCCTAGGAGGTCCTTCACGCAAAGTAGTCCGAAGTTTGGATGGCGTAGTCGGTTGAGGATAGGGTCTTGGTTGAAAGCAAGGACGGAGAAGAAGTTCTGAAGCTTAGTCTTTCTAGCTTTTTTCATAGTCCTTAAGCTCTCTTTCTTGTTGTTGTATGCTCCTCAGTTATGAGGATTTGAGCCTAAGAGCTCGTGTAACCTTTGGCTGTGTATATCCCTTGTGGATATAGAGGTCGGATTTTATATCCTTTATCTAAAAAAGAAAGGGCGGTGCTTTTCAGGCAAAAGCACAGACATCTCTCCCTCCTCTCGTCGGAGTAGCTCCGCGCGCCTCCCCCACCCTCTCCTCCACCACCCGCGACCAACGGCGCCCCCGTTGCCTCACCGTGCCGCCCCTTACCCCTCCCCGTTGTACCGCCCTTCCCAACCTAATAGCCAGTGCATTCCGCTGCTGTCCTCCGGCACCCCCCCCCCACCCTCCTGTTACACGCGACGGCGGAGGAACGACGAAGTAAACAAGATCAATCGCAGAGAGACACGAGATTTTAACGTGGAAAACCCTCCCAATGCGAGAGGGAAAAAACCACGGGCGCCAGCCAGCAACAATCTTCACTATATCGGGGTGAGGTTACAATGCCGGGGATTTACAACTCTAATCTCATATCCCAAACGGCGGCTTACAGGGAATATATATAACAGGGAAACCCTAATTCGACTAGAATCCATACCGCTCCGGCCCTAAGCCTCCGGCGACGGGCCTCCGCTACGCTCCGTCCAGAAGCTGGCCTAATGTATAGAATTTGGATCACAAATCAACACCTCCTACCCTACCCGTCGCCCCCACCGCCGCCCATCACCAGGCCACCGCCCCTGGCCTCCCTCTATACCTGGGGGGAATGGTGAACCCTAAGCGCGGGGGGCGGGATTCTCTCCTCGGATCACCGGAGAGGAGGAAGAAGCAATCGCCGGAGAAGAGAAAAAAGAGGTTACCGGAGAAGAAGGTGGAGGTGGCGGCGCACAAATCTTCGCATACATACAAAAGTGAGAAATTTAGATGGGTGAGAAATTTGGATGATTGTTTGAAAGAAAATATTCAGGTGATGTTTATCAAAACCCTTAAAGATGAACAACTGTTAGACGACCAATAGATGGTGCAGATGGCAACAAGTAGGCATACATGTCGCAAGACTAATATAAATTCATGAATAATATACTCCCAGTACAACTGGGGGATGGCTGCATTACACGATCAGAGGATGGAAGGAATGCTTTGAATTGGGAACACACATCTGTCACAAGTAAATTAAAGTACATGGTTTAACTGAAAGCATCACACGAAAAAGCCAAATACAGGACTTTTAGATGTAACACGATACAGTGGAGAGCAGCGCACTTGTCAAAACCAGGCAGCGGCAGCGGCAGCAGCAGCAGCAGCGACAGCAACAGGGGAAGAAGAGAACGCACGACAACGAACCTGGCAGCAACAGCGGCTGCGTCACACAAGACGATCGCCATCGACATGCTACGCCGCAGCAGCACCGTACTGCTGCTCGTCCCGCCTGACGATGCCGGCGTGGAACAGCAGAGCCCACAGGTGGGTGATGAACTCGCCGCCCTCCGCCAGCCTCTCCATGTGCTTCTTCACTCGATCCGACGGTGCGACGTAGAGCAGCATCTCTGCCCAGAAGTTTTCCAGCACCTCCCAGCGCGTGGTGTCATCTAGCATCCGTTCCAGCTGCTTCCCCAGCTTCACGCCCCTCTTGAAGATGGTTTCCTCTGATTCTTCAAGCCTTCTCATTGCCTCGCAAATGTCTTGGACCTTGCCTTCGCCTAGAACTTCTCTTGCTTCCAGCACAACTTCACCCAACATACAGATTGTTTCGTACTGGTTCCCAGGAAGCAATGTTGGCGCAAATCCCACCAAGTAGGCACAATATCTGGACAAATGTGTTGCGGTCTTTCGAGACTGATACTCGTTGCAAGGAGTGGGCGATACCATTTCGCAGTAACATGTTGCGACGTGCCATGTTAAGATAACATGGGTTTGGGTGTCCTTCCCTTGGTAAAGATGCCTGTCTCCCCAGGAGAGCAAGTCTTGAGCACAAGCCCATAGTAGTTCATCCAGCCCATGTGATTGCAAGGATGATGCTCCATTGCTAAGATGGCCATTGGTGCCTTAAAGACAGAGAACGATCTTTTTCTTCACATCCACTGTCAGCTCAACACGAACCCCTGCACGGCCAAGCCCCGCTGCCTTCTTGGACAGCACATGCCTCACCAAGCTCCACACCCCAATGTTCAATAATAGTAATGTCAACCCACTGCAAAATTGTAACAGTATATTGGGATATTTCCAGAGCTCAGATGTTTCAGTACTATCGATCAATTGATCAAGTAACGAGTACTGCCCAAGCTTCTGTTCCCAATAGCAATTTCTGAGGAAATGATTAGTACTAGCAAGATATGCTTTCAGTCTCATGTGCCAGGTTGAGTTGCCGTTGATCATTGCCACCTCTTCTTGTCTGGAATGCATTCTTTCTCTGACAAACTCGCATACATATGCGACTCTACCCCAATCCGACATCCAGAAAAGGGTCACCTGTAGCATTTCCATCAGAACAAGGGATGCCAGTATTGCTGCCGTGATAACAAAGTCGACAACTGTGGCATTCACAACAACGACACTGTCTGAGGCAGAGTCAATCCTCATTGCACGCATGAATGTCAATGCTCCAACAAAAGCAATGCCGATGATTGAGGTGATGGCACAGTACATCATACTCGTTGATCCATAATAGAGAACAGCATACTTGGTGAATAAGAAATCGTAGGCAAAAGCCAACTCAGCCTCAATCACCTTAAAGGTTCTCTCAACCTTCTCGGAGTCGACGGTGCCATCCTCTTTCTTCAGCATCGACAGTAGTCCATTAATGACAAAATCATGGGTCTTCTTCTGCTTGGATTCACCACAGCTGAACCCAAAGTAGCGCCGTTTCAGCAAATGAAACAGAGAGAAGGAAAGGCAGGCATCCTTCAGCGTTGGACTCAGCAGCTTGCCATCAATATGACATATCTCCTCTGTGGTGATGATGCCTTGCGTCCTATCTTTCGAACAGGCCAGCCGGTCAACCTGGTTACCATCGCCCTGCCACATTTCTGGGGTGATGATGTATTGCGTCCAAGCTTCTGAATCGGCCATTTCGAGGGGCCAGTCCACCAGGTAGCGGTAACCTTTCAAGCTCACTGGATCGCAGTCATTGCTCCGTGTGTTCTCCCAATCCATGTAATCGGCAACCATTTTGCTTGAGTTCCATGATCTGCTTGCCATCAAACATGCCCATAACCTGTGATGAACCTTGGTCCATGCGACAAAGCACAGCACAACAATTGCGGCGCCACCAAGATTACTGGAGATGCTATAAGCAATTAGCATTACATATCCCACGTACAAAGCAATCTGATATACCTGCCTCTTGATCCGGTAGTTGTCATCTAGGCTGACTGCCGTGATGCTGCTGATGGAAGCCAAGACTACAAGGAAGGATACAGCCCAGACAGGGTACATTTCGCTCTTCGCCGCCGCCGACTGCATCGAGCCAATGTTGTATGTCCCCAATGACACAGCAGTGAGGTATGCACCAGTTATACCCATCTGGATGAACCAATGTTTGAATCGGCGACGCCAGGTCCCAAAGATGGCGATCAAAAACAGGAGGGCAATGGATACTAGGACAAGGACCTCAATGCGGGTCACTGTCGTCGTTGGGCTCTTCCACACATCCCTCAGGTAATTCCACAAGTTCATCTTTGCAGTGCCACACGGCAATGTTGGACCTTCAAGTTAACAAGGAGATTAATTTGCTGTAAAGTTCTAATGCAGAATTCAACATGGACCTTAGTAAAATTTAAGAAATAATTTTTTTTCTTATTCTGGTGCATCTATTGCTGCTTTTGTGGGGGTAAGCATTCTAAGAGCAACTCCAGCAGTAGCCCTCAAAACAGGGCCCCTACTTTTTATTTGAGGGCTCCCCCTACTTTTGAGGGCCCTGTTTTCTGGGCTGCACTCCAGCAGGAGCCCTCAAAACAGAGCCCCTACTTCTCAATTCCCTCTATTTCCTCACACACTATATGTATATGTAAGGGAGAGGGGAGTCGAGGAGTTGCGGGGGAGGCGGAGGAGCCGTCGGCGGCGAGCTCGGGGCCGGCAAGCCCGAGCTCGGCCGTGCGCGCCCCACCTCGCCAGAGGAACACCCGCGCAAGAGAGAGAGAGAGAGGGTGGGGGCTGTGGCGGAGAGGCCGGCGGCGAGGGGAGGGGGCCGGTGCACACACGCGTTGCCACGTCGCCCTGGGGGTCCGGCCGTTCGGCCAAGCACGCGAGGAGAGAAGGGGGGCGGCGGGGGGGGGGGGAGCCGCCGGCGATGCCAAGCTGGGCTCGCTGCGCGCTACCGCACCGCCCCGGTCTAAATCGGTGAGGAGGAGGAGGCCCTTGTGGCCGATTAAAATAGGGAGGGAGAGAGAGGAAGAGCCTTGGAGGAGTGGTGGCCGTTCGGCCAAAAGAAATGGAGAGGAGAGAGACTGGGTAGGTAAGAAAGAAAGAAGAAAAAGAAAAGGAAGAAAAGGAAGAGAAAGAAAAGAGAGGAAAGAAAAAGAGGAAAAGTGAAGAAAAGAAGAGAAAAGAAAAGAGGAGAAAAAGAAAAAAAAGATGGGGTGGTGCCCGCGCGACGGGACCTTGACCCCGTGCATTCTACGCTCGAGTCGAGTCAGCGCGTAGGATCGTTGATATCCGTTTAAGCTCTGGTTTCTGTTTTGCCGTTGAGTCGGGTTGATATGTGCACAGGTGGAGGTCCCGGGTCGGAGCCGTCCAAGCGTCATCCCCGAGGCTAACCAGGCAAGTGCATTGTAAAGCGGTGAATCCGGGTAGTGATTTCGGTTAAACGAATGATGATGCATTGCTTACCGTGTTGGGGTAAGTTTACTATTTCTGGGTGATGCATTGCTTACCATGTTAGGGTAAGTTTACCATTTTCGGGTGCATGATGAGAGATGATGAATGATGAATGTTGAAACATGGCATGTTGATATGCATAAATGGAGAACTTGCATTGCATGTCATGAAAAGAGAAAGAGTTGGTCCACGTTGAGTGGGCGCTCCACGAGAGTGGAGTTTGAGGTCCCCGTATGAGAATGACGGGCTACTGTGGTCCTCGTATGAAAAAGGACGGGCTTGTGATCCCCGCATGGAAACAGGCGGGCCTGGGTGAGCATCGACGGGTGCTCGCTCTGCTATACCGGTATAGGCTAAAGAGTTAAGAGAGAAGTGCATGTGCATATATATGATGAATGGTTCATCAGAACTTGAAGTGGTTAAAGGGAAAAGTGGTTAATGAAACTGGAATGATTATGGTCTAATGAATGAACCTGTTATTTGCTGTTTTGCTTTGTACTTGCTGAGTCGGTGGACTCACCCTTACTTCGTTGCTGTTTTTAGGTGACCGTTGAGGACGTCTTGCACGGGCGGGAGTAGCACATGAATAATTGGCACGAACCAACAGCACTCTTTGTACTACCTTTCAGTGTATCTTAGCCTTACTAGTATGCTAGAGTAATCGTTAAAAATGCTATGTTGTATCTGAACGCAGCAGTATAAATAAATTTATTGTTGGTTTAAATTTCTTTAGTGTTGATAAAAGGGTATGAGTATGTAGTGGAGGTAACATTCTGGCCCAGAGGGTGGGCGGGGTGTTACAAAACCGGCAAAAATTCGAAAATCAAAAAATCATACCGGCCGGTTTTTCAGTTACCGGTCTCCACCGGTAAAAACGGTAACCGGCGGTTACCGCCGGGATTTTGATCCAGCACCACCTATATTCTGCTCCTGCTATTCAAATCCCTAACAGCTATGAAACTATGTTACAAGAAAGGGCAGTGCTTTTCAGGCAAAAGCACAGACATCTCCTCATTTCTATACAGTATCTTAATGGATGGCTATACTCATTCATGCGTGAATGTGGGAGGCCAGAATACTTTTTATTCCTTAATCTAAAAAAAAAGCAGCAAATTATCCAGTGTCACACATACAAAATGCATAAAAACCTGCGGTTAACTTCAGGGATTAAATTGCAGAGTACCACTTCCAGCTGGCAGCTTATGATGTTTTTCAGTCCAAGCATGCATGTAGTTTCTCTGCAAGATCATTTTTTTATGTTAAAATTTTTGGTAAGAATGGTCAGCTTTAGATGTTAATAGATCTACTGGTAAGAATTGCGGTAGAGTGGTTAGATTAGTTATATGAATCGAGGTTCTGCATTGAGTAGTTGGATTAGTAAATTAGCTGTGCAGTGATCCATTTCTGGATTCTTCTAACTTAGAGCATTACACACTACTACCATTTGTTGTGAAGATCAGAGTTTCGGTTCTTTTTTGTTGGACTCTGAGTTTGCTGAGAGAGATGCTCATGTATATATGTGCAGAAATCTATAATCTATAAGGAATGAGGATGACGTGCTGAAAGCTGTTTAAAGTGGGCATACTATGAGTCTATGATCGGCACAGAAATAGCTGCCGGAACAAATCCGGAAGACCTAACTGTATTGTTGTATTGTGAAGATACATTTTGTAAATGATTGCAGCAGTACCTTGGAGAATTCGGACCGCAGTATGAATTCACCAACTTGCAGAGTGTAGACAGCCGGTCATTGCCATTGCAGACTGCAGTATGAATTCAGTGTCTTGCTGTTTTGCCATTGCCAATTTGCCATCTACTGCAGTGTTGAAGTCTTACGACCACTCCTAGGAGCTGTACAACCACGTTGTAGTCGCTACGACCACCTTCTGACTCGTTACGACCACTCTGTTGGTTCTCTGACCACCCTGGCAGTCGTTACGACCACGTTGTGACCTTTCCGATCTTGTCTCGCTGCTTTGACCACGTAGTTGTAACTTCAGCTGAAGTTACAACCACGTTCATCACCACTGCGCTGCACTTCCTTCGACCACATAGTAGGCTCGATCATCGTAGTCGTAACTCGATTACGACCACGCAGTGATTCTGTCGACCACGTTGAAGACTTTATCGACTACCGTTGTCGTAATCCTTACGACCACAGCTTCTGTGTTGTCACAACCCTTACGACCATAGCTTCTGCTCCACAATCATGGTCGTAACTCCTTTACGACCACGTCTTTAGCACGTATGGACACCTCCGCTCGTCGCCGTGGTCATGACTCCATTTATGACCACGTCTACAAACACGATGAACTCGATACTTGATAGATTTTCCAGAGCTAAACCGCTCTTCTCTTCTTTATTTCTCTCTATTCGATCATACCAACCGCTACGATCACCCTGATCGCTCTCTCTGTTGCCTTGCCTCTCGATCGCACCGATCGCTTTGGCTTCATGGCCTGCTTTCTCTCGGTACAATGCTCTGCCCTTTATACCCAGCTCTACGACTACAGGGCGGACTCGACTACGACTATGATACAAACTCGGACTACGATAGAGTCGTACTCGTATACGGCCATCAAGACTGACTCGACTACCAACTCATACACGACTTCGACTACCAACTCATATACGACTACGACTTCCAAAACTAAAAACAAGATTACTAACTCTAACATGCAGTATGAATTCAGAGTTTCATACTGCAATTCTGTTTTGCCATTGCCATCTATGTACATGTAATTATCTATTATGTGCTACTGCTTATGGCACATTGGGTCTATGTCCTGTTTGAAAACCGAATGCTTTGCTATGTGCCATCTCTATTTAT
This sequence comes from Dendrocalamus latiflorus, assembly GCA_017311315.1. NCBI lineage: Eukaryota > Viridiplantae > Streptophyta > Magnoliopsida > Poales > Poaceae > Dendrocalamus > Dendrocalamus latiflorus. The sequence continues at coordinate 34,747,181 of CM029629.1, forward strand.
CTGTAATCTTGCATGGATGTCACTGGAATTACCGGCCGATATTTTCCGATTTTCCCCACCTATTGTTGGCTGATAATCGACCGGTTTGAATTCGAAATTCAAATTTCATTTGAGTTTTTTTGGCCCAAAAAACCGATTTTCATTTGTACCGGCAAAATTAACCTACCGGTAATGAGAACCCTGGTCTCTATACTGAATATATGGTGCACTCTGCAGCTGTCGCTGAACTTGAAAAGGTTCTCTATATATGGACGTGAAATGTGCACTCTTTAACATTGAAGGGGAAATTGCCAACATACCGCTAAAAAAATCACAGTTTGCCAAAATATTATCGGGGTGTGACAATGACAAGTCGGATCAAGTCCCATATTGACGGACCCATCACTGTGTTGGTAAACTGCGACTTTCCTAGTTTCCTAATGTTGTACATGAGCTTAAGAGATAACAAGATTGAGTACATTAAGTTCAACCTCATCTTAGAAGAAAAGTTCCAGAAAAAGCTAAGTAGTTGGAAAGGCAAGTTGCTCTCTGCCGGGGGTAGGCTAGTATTGATTAATTCAGTTCTAACTAGCTTAGCCATGTTCATGTTATCCTTTTTTGAGGTTCCTAGGGGTGTCCTCCAAAAGTTGGATTACTACAGATCAAGATTCTTCTAGCAGTGTGATGAACACAAAAAGAAGTACAGACTCGCTAGATGGAGCGTTCTTTGTAGACCAAAAGATCTTGGTGGCCTTGGCATTCAAAACTTAGACATTCAAAACAAGTGTCTCTTGAGCAAATGGTTGTTTAAACTCATTAATGAAGATGGTGTTTGGCAAAGTCTTCTAAAAAAGAAATATTTGAACAACAAAATCCTTACCCATGTTCGTAAACAACCGGGAGACTCACAGTTTTGGTCGGGGCTCATGAAGGTCAAGGATGACTTCTTGGCCGGTGGCTCCTTCCATATCCAAAGTGGGACACAAATCAGATTTTGGAAGGGTGTTTGGTTAGAGGACAAACCTCTTAGGGATTGCTTACCCTTCTCTTTATAGAATTGTTAGGAGAAAAGATGATACGGTGGCAAAGGTTCTTAGTACTATACCACTTAATGTATCTTTTAGAAGGGCTTTGGTGGGCTCAAATTTGCTTGCTTGGGAAGATCTAATTTCCAAGATAATGACGATTAATCTTTCTATTGGCAAGGATTTGTTTGTTTGGAATCTACATAGGAGCGGATCCTTCACGGTTCGTTCCATGTATTTGAGTATGATGCAAGAAGGGGTCGTACCATTCAAAAACCCACTTTGGAAGTTAAGAGTGCCTTTGAAAATTAAAATCTTCCTTTGGTATCTCCAAAAGGGTGTTACCCTTACTAAGGACAACCTAGCAAAAAGGAATTGGCAAGGAAGCATTAAGTGTTGTTTTTGTAGCTCTATGGAGACTATACAACATTTGTTCTTTGAGTGTCATTTTGCTAGATTTATTTGGAATATCGTGCATATCGCTTTTGGAATTCAACCGCCATCTAGCATAACTAATTTGTTTGGTTCTTGGCTTTCGGGTTTTCGGCCTAAGTCTAAAAATCAAATATTTTTAGGAGCGGCAGCTATTTGTTGGGCTATGTGGTTGAATAGAAATGATATGGTATTCAACAAAGATAAACCAAACACCTTTTTGCAGGTAATCTTCAGAGCAACACACTGGATTCGACTTTGGTCACTGCTACATAAAGAAGATGAAAGACCAAACATCAAGAACGGTTGCCGGATCTTGGAATCAGTCATTTTGGAGGTTTTTGCGAAGTTTGGATGGAAATTCCGGAACAGAATTGAGGCCTAGTCGTGGTTTCTCTCCTTTTGTCTGAACTTTATGATTTGTCTTTTATTTTCCTCTCTTTTGAGAAAGCTGAGCTTGAGTGCTCCTGGATGTATTAAACTAGCTGTGTACACCTCCCCGGGGTGTAGAGGCTGGAACTTCGTTTCCATTATCTAAAAAAACTAACTCGAATCAGGTAACCTTCTTCTCCGGTCGCTTCTTCTTAACGGCCAAGCATTGTGGCTTTTCTAACATAAACCATGTAGTTGTTGTATGTTATCTAAAAAAAATGTAGTTGTAGGGAGGAACATGAGATTTCAAGCCGAGGGCGACAAATTTCCCCTGTGGCTGAACATTTCCAGACATGATTTCTTGCATAGTATATTTGGATTCTCTTGCTGATCAGCAAAGCATATTTCAAATCGACCACAGACGACTCACCATCTGATCAGTTGAAAAGTCAAAAACAACAAGTTACTGCAATGTAAATCAACTAATCAGGCCTGCGTCAGTACATTGGACAGTCAACTAGGAAATAGGTAGTAGAACACGAACTTTGCCATGCCCATATTCCACACATGATCCATCCATTGGATATTCAGTCAAGAGTGCAGACCAAACACCAACGTAGATGACCAGTCAGAGTTCACCGTAATTGTACTTGTCGTTAGTTGTTACAATTAAGACATACATTGTACTTGTCGTCTCAATTAATTAAGGAAAAGTAGATTTTGTCCACTGAAGAATCATCACTCTAACTACATAGTACCACTGAATTGTCCTAGTTCACTTTAATACATCGGAATTTAAGCCTTTTTGCCTTCTGGCACTTAATTGAGTGTTGGTTAATTGAGTTGCACGGTTGAACAGAAAAAACGAAGAGAAAACCATTGACAAGCACTTATAATTAATATAGCTCATGAAAATTTGTCTCAACATCATGCATTATTCTGCTAGTCAACACATGGAGTTTACATGTAAGAAACTTCTAGTACAGTTTGTTCAACTGTGATCTAACACCCTCTCAAAGATACAAAAACTTGTGATCTAACATATGCTCCTATATAGTGACAAGTGACAACATTAACCAAGTGCAATTCAGTCATTCAGAGAGCGCTTCCTCTTAACGACTGTACTACTCTGTAGCTCCCGAATCTCACAAGTATAGACATAGTTACGGTAGGGCGGTATCTGAGACTTCCATGTGAGGACTTCAAATTTACCATGAGGCTTAACGCTTCCATACATCACATCTTGGAATGTTATCTTGGGAATATCCTCTTGAGAAGAGCATGTTTGATGCTGATCATAAACCAAGAAATGTTCAGGAGCTCTACCCATTCTTGGAAGATAAATAGGTCTGTTGTCCTCCAAAAGATCAAATGGATGTTCACCAAATTTAGAGAGATGTTTCTGTACGAAGCCTCTCCAAAATGACATGACCTTGCACCAATAGTGGATGTTAAAGTTTTGTCTCAACAAGCAAGCAGTAAAGTTTGCACCAATGAGACTTCCCTTCAGCGCCGTGGCTATCTCCATGGCGAAATATGCAAGTCTTGGGTGCATCTCAGGATCTGTGCTTCCAAACGTAATCACCTTAAAGAAATACCAAAACTCTTCATGAGACAGACGTTTAAGTGCTAGAGCCTGCGTTGTTCCAAACTTCATGATCTTGTCAGATCGGCTTGTGATTATGATTTTACTACCATTTATTGTGCACTGTTTAGAAGCAGAATGCAACCTTTTCCATGCACCTTCGTTGAGATTCCCAACTACCTCAACAACAACTAGCAATCTCCCGTCTTCGTTCAAGGAACAATTTTGATATTTCATTCCAAGCATTTCATCTCTAAAATCATCGTCGCTCAAGAAGACGATATGTGAAAAATAATTACGGACTCTTACATCATCGCAGACATGAGCGACAAGGGTGCTCTTCCCCACTCTCCCTGGACCGACAATAGGTAGAACATCAGGATTGTCAACACAAGGGGGTTTTGTGTGCAACAAGAAGTTGATGACCAGCTCCATTTCCATTTGGCGGCCAAACATGCACTTGTTCAACAAGAGATGCATGCTGTAAGGTTGGCGGTACAAACGAGGGTAGCTTGTCAAGAACACAACTAACTCATTCACATCAAGAACCATGGTGTTCAAACTGTCGAGCGCCTCTTGCAGTTCTTCTTCAATCTGTGTACTGCTACTGGAGAGACAGAGACGTTTTGCATAGTTGAATTTAGACATACCCGAAAAGTGACTCACCACCTGATCTGTAGCCTCCCCTTCTTGGTGAGCACTGCATCTAAAGGTGTCAAGTACGTAGTAGCCTCGGTACATCGCATCTCTCAGCATGCTCAACTGCTGGAGAATCCCTTGGTTTGTGATGTGACGCCCCGCAGCCTCCTCGACGACGACCTGCGCCCGGAGTAGAATCCTTTGTAGGCTATCCTCCATGGCCGGCGCCGGCTGCTTGGAGTATTTATTGATGAAGAAACTCATGGATCTACTGACGAGTTCACCCAAGACCGCAGAAAGGAATATCTCCATTTGCGGGACGCTGTCCTCAGGAAGATTGTGCAACTGGTGGACAAGAGAATGGACAGTGTGAGTTGAGGAATGTGATGTCTCTTTATGCTGCTCTTCTTCTGGCCATTGCTGGTTAGGAAAGTCAAGCCTCATGGTCAAAAGAGAGAGAGGGAGAGAGAGAGAGAGAGGAATTACCATAGAAAAATGCATGTCTCTTTGCTCTGAGAGCCAAAAAAATCAATCCATTCCACGCACATTATCTTTGACAGTTGGGCTTCCTCTCTCCTGTACCTGCTGGCCACTGTTACTGCTTGAGTTTTTCTTTCTTTATTACATATACGTAACATCCCAAAATTTGGATATTGAAAAATATGAAAATTTTTAAACTTTTTAAGGCATATTGTTGGTATTCGGATTTTCTAGAATTTGTCTGGGCATTTTTGTGATTTATGTTACAAATTAACACAAGGAAAGATACATAATAAATAGCAATAATAATAATAAAAGAATCGCAAAATTTAAATCTAGGGTAAATTCCCTAAGTAATTGAAAGCAACAAGAAGAATGAAATTCAAATCCAAAACCGAAATAGAAATCAAAATTCAAATAAAAAAAATCCAAACTCAATCTGGCTCGGCCCATTTCTTCTTTCCTCCCTTCCCGGCCAAACTCCTGGCCCAAGCAGCTCAGCCCATTAGCAAATTGGTTGTAGCAATTGTTGATTTTCATCCTCCTGGCGCATTAGACATGTTTAGCAGTTTAAATAAATATTTTGGCTTATAGAACAAATGCTCAGATGAAAGGGAACAAATCATCATGCAGTCACAAACCAGACTTGTGCACAGTAAGTCATAAGAGAAGTAATTGCAGCCAATACAACATAAGAGAAATGGTTGTTACCATGACTGAAGTTTCGACAATTCTACAGTACCAGTTAACACAAGGCAAACACAGATCAGTGATTAAACATAAAGCTAACAGTGTCAACATGACGTAAAATGGGCAAAGGCACAACCATATGCCAGTACCATTTATTGCGTAACATGCTTTGCAGTAGATGACTTTATATTTAGCCCCATCAATAATATACAACAAACTTGTCCAATGCATCATCCTAACTTATTACTGAATGAATGGCTTAGGCGCTCAGCTAAAATTAAAATAAACTGCACTTGGAAGTGACAAGCTTCACTCAGCTGCAAGTGTGCAGAGATCCAGAGGATTAGATCTTTCTGGAATTATAGCCCGAAACTAATGTTACGAGGTTGTTGTTTGAACTAATAGGAAAGTGTTACTTGTAGAATAGCAACATGTGTACCAGCACCACCTATATTCTGCTCCCGCTATTCAAATCCCTAACAACTATGAAACTATGTGTACCAGCACCACCTATATTCTGCTCCTGCGAGTGCCACAACGGCTTCGCTGACGGCGACATCCTCGCCACCACTTAATCACAATCGCAGTCGCAGATGGTTTTCCTCCCTGGGCGCGCTTGGATCCATTAGGGGGTGGCGCGTGCAGTGCATTGCAGTGTGTCGGTGAAGTTGGAAGGGTGTGTGCGGTGTGCCTAATGGCCTGCGGACCTGTCTTGCGGCAGGCGGTTTGGATGCTGGGTGCCTGAGGCATCCCGCGGCGACCGGTGAAGGCTAAGTTGGCAATGGTGCTTGGTGTCCGGTGTGGCAGCAGATAGTCCTCTGTAAGCGTCGCTTAGTGGGTTCTACAGAGGCGGACATTGCAGGAAGCGGCTCTTCGGTGATTTCAAGAGTGGCTATGCCATGGCCTTGAGGTGTGCAGGTCTCTGGTGTGGTGGTGGCGGTCTATTTTGTGTGTGGGTTGTGCGTGGGGTGCTGTGGAGGTGCTGGCGAAAGCCTTGCCGGTGTTCTTACCGGTCCCGACAATGATGACGCCTTCGGGCGTCATTTTCCTTCCTGGAGGTGTTGTCATGGCACTCCACAGCCCTCATGTTTTTTGATCTCCAGGTGAAAATCTTGCCTCAGTGAGGCGGGCGGCGTTGGCGACCCTAGTCGTCTCCTTGGAGGCGTCGCCTAGGAGATCCTTCACGCAAAGTAGTCCGAAGTTTGGATGGCGTAGTCGGTTGAGGATAGGGTCTTGGTTGAAAGCAAGGACGGAGAAGAAGTTCTGAAGCTTAGTCTTTCTAGCTTTTTTTCATAGTCCTTAAGCTCTCTTTCTTGTTGTTGTATGCTCCTCAGTTATGAGGATTTGAGCCTAAGAGCTCGTGTAAACTTTGGCTGTGTATATCCCTTGTGGATATAGAGGTCGGATTTTATATCCTTTATCTAAAAAAGAAAGGGCGGTGCTTTTCAGGCAAAAGCACAGACATCTCTCCCTCCTCTCGTTAGAGTAGCTCCGCGCGCCTCCCCCACCCTCTCCTCCACCACCCGCGACCAACGGCGCCCCCGTTGCCTCACCGTGCCGCCCCTTACCCCTCCCCGTTGTACCGCCCTTCCCAACCTAATAGCCAGTGCATTCCGCTGCTGTCCTCCGGCACCCCCCACCACCCTCCTACCCTACCCGTCGCCCCCACCGCCGCCCATCACCAGGCCACCGCCCCTGGCCTCCCTCTATACCCGGGGGGAATGGTGAACCCTAAGCGCGGGGGGCGGGATTCTCTCCTCGGATCACCGGAGAGGAGGAAGAAGCAGTCGTCGGAGAAGAGAAAAATGAGGTTACCGGAGAAGAAGGTGGAGGTGGCGGCGCACAAATCTTCGCGTACATACAAAAGTGAGAAATTTAGATGGGTGAGAAATTTGGATGATTGTTTGAAAGAAAATATTCAGGTGATGTTTATCAAAACCCTTAAAGATGAACAACTGTTAGACGACCAATAGATGGTGCAGATGGCAACAAGTAGGCATACATGTCGCAAGACTAATATAAATTCATGAATAATATACTCCCAGTACAACTGGGGGATGGCTGCATTACACGATCAGAGGATGGAAGGAATGCTTTGAATTGGGAACACACATCTGTCACAAGTAAATTAAAGTACATGGTTTAACTGAAAGCATCACACGAACAAGCCAAATACAGGACTTTTAGATGTAACACGATACAGTGGAGAGCAGCGCACTTGTCAAAACCAGGCAGCGGCAGCGGCAGCAGCAGCAGCAGCGACAGCAACAGGGGAAGAAGAGAACGCACGACAACGAACCTGGCAGCAACAGCGGCTGCGTCACACAAGACGATCGCCATCGACATGCTACGCCGCAGCAGCACCGTACTGCTGCTCGTCCCGCCTGACGATGCCGGCGTGGAACAGCAGAGCCCACAGGTGGGTGATGAACTCGCCGCCCTCCGCCAGCCTCTCCATGTGCTTCTTCACTCGATCCGACGGTGCGACGTAGAGCAGCATCTCTGCCCAGAAGTTTTCCAGCACCTCCCAGCGCGTGGTGTCATCTAGCATCCGTTCCAGCTGCTTCCCCAGCTTCACGCCCCTCTTGAAGATGGTTTCCTCTGATTCTTCAAGCCTTCTCATTGCCTCGCAAATGTCTTGGACCTTGCCTTCGCCTAGAACTTCTCTTGCTTCCAGCACAACTTCACCCAACATACAGATTGTTTCGTACTGGTTCCCAGGAAGCAATGTTGGCGCAAATCCCACCAAGTAGGCACAATATCTGGACAAATGTGTTGCGGTCTTTCGAGACTGATACTCGTTGCAAGGAGTGGGCGATACCATTTCGCAGTAACATGTTGCGACGTGCCATGTTAAGATAACATGGGTTTGGGTGTCCTTCCCTTGGTAAAGATGCCTGTCTCCCCAGGAGAGCAAGTCTTGAGCACAAGCCCATAGTAGTTCATCCAGCCCATGTGATTGCAAGGATGATGCTCCATTGCTAAGATGGCCATTGGTGCCTTAAAGACAGAGAACGATCTTTTTCTTCACATCCACTGTCAGCTCAACACGAACCCCTGCACGGCCAAGCCCCGCTGCCTTCTTGGACAGCACATGCCTCACCAAGCTCCACACCCCAATGTTCAATAATAGTAATGTCAACCCACTGCAAAATTGTAACAGTATATTGGGATATTTCCAGAGCTCAGATGTTTCAGTACTATCGATCAATTGATCAAGTAACGAGTACTGCCCAAGCTTCTGTTCCCAATAGCAATTTCTGAGGAAATGATTAGTACTAGCAAGATATGCTTTCAGTCTCATGTGCCAGGTTGAGTTGCCGTTGATCATTGCCACCTCTTCTTGTCTGGAATGCATTCTTTCTCTGACAAACTCGCATACATATGCGACTCTACCCCAATCCGACATCCAGAAAAGGGTCACCTGTAGCATTTCCATCAGAACAAGGGATGCCAGTATTGCTGCCGTGATAACAAAGTCGACAACTGTGGCATTCACAACAACGACACTGTCTGAGGCAGAGTCAATCCTCATTGCACGCATGAATGTCAATGCTCCAACAAAAGCAATGCCGATGATTGAGGTGATGGCACAGTACATCATACTCGTTGATCCATAATAGAGAACAGCATACTTGGTGAATAAGAAATCGTAGGCAAAAGCCAACTCAGCCTCAATCACCTTAAAGGTTCTCTCAACCTTCTCGGAGTCGACGGTGCCATCCTCTTTCTTCAGCATCGACAGTAGTCCATTAATGACAAAATCATGGGTCTTCTTCTGCTTGGATTCACCACAGCTGAACCCAAAGTAGCGCCGTTTCAGCAAATGAAACAGAGAGAAGGAAAGGCAGGCATCCTTCAGCGTTGGACTCAGCAGCTTGCCATCAATATGACATATCTCCTCTGTGGTGATGATGCCTTGCGTCCTATCTTTCGAACAGGCCAGCCGGTCAACCTGGTTACCATCGCCCTGCCACATTTCTGGGGTGATGATGTATTGCGTCCAAGCTTCTGAATCGGCCATTTCGAGGGGCCAGTCCACCAGGTAGCGGTAACCTTTCAAGCTCACTGGATCGCAGTCATTGCTCCGTGTGTTCTCCCAATCCATGTAATCGGCAACCATTTTGCTTGAGTTCCATGATCTGCTTGCCATCAAACATGCCCATAACCTGTGATGAACCTTGGTCCATGCGACAAAGCACAGCACAACAATTGCGGCGCCACCAAGATTACTGGAGATGCTATAAGCAATTAGCATTACATATCCCACGTACAAAGCAATCTGATATACCTGCCTCTTGATCCGGTAGTTGTCATCTAGGCTGACTGCCGTGATGCTGCTGATGGAAGCCAAGACTACAAGGAAGGATACAGCCCAGACAGGGTACATTTCGCTCTTCGCCGCCGCCGACTGCATCGAGCCAATGTTGTATGTCCCCAATGACACAGCAGTGAGGTATGCACCAGTTATACCCATCTGGATGAACCAATGTTTGAATCGGCGACGCCAGGTCCCAAAGATGGCGATCAAAAACAGGAGGGCAATGGATACTAGGACAAGGACCTCAATGCGGGTCACTGTCGTCGTTGGGCTCTTCCACACATCCCTCAGGTAATTCCACAAGTTCATCTTTGCAGTGCCACACGGCAATGTTGGACCTTCAAGTTAACAAGGAGATTAATTTGCTGTAAAGTTCTAATGCAGAATTCAACATGGACCTTAGTAAAATTTAAGAAATAATTTTTTTTCTTATTCTGGTGCATCTATTGCTGCTTTTGTGGGGGTAAGCATTCTAAGAGCAACTCCAGCAGTAGCCCTCAAAACAGGGCCCCTACTTTTTATTTGAGGGCTCCCCCTACTTTTGAGGGCCCTGTTTTCTGGGCTGCACTCCAGCAGGAGCCCTCAAAACAGAGCCCCTACTTCTCAATTCCCTCTATTTCCTCACACACTATATGTATATGTATGGGACAAAAGCACAATACATAATAAAATATTTATGATTTCACAATGAGGGACAATATTTAAATATATGAATTCAAATACGAATATTCAAATTCAAATTCAAATTTGTTCCGAATTTAAATTGAAAGCACAAAGTTCATCACATAACATTAAAATTTGTTCCGAATTCAAATATGAATTCAAATACAAATATTCAAATACGAATTCAAATACGAATTCAAATACGAATATTCAAATTTAAATTCAAATTTATTCCGAATTTAAATTGAAAGCACAAATATGAATTCAAATACGAATATTCAAATTTAAATTCAAATTTGTTTTGAATTTAAATTGAAAGCACAAAGTTCATCACATAACATTCAAATTTAAATTCAAATTTGTTCCGAATTCAAATACGAATTCAAATACGAATATTCAAATTTAAATTCAAATTTGTTCCGAATTTAAATTGAAAGCACAAAGTTCATCACATAACATTCAAATTTGTTCTGAATTCAAATACGAATATTCAAATACGAATTCAAATACGAAATATTCAAATTTAAATTCAAATTTGTTCCGAATTTAAATTGAAAGCACAAAGTTCATCACATAACATTCAAATTTAAATTCAAATTTATTCCGAATTCAAATATGAATTCAAATTCGAATATTCAAATTTAAATTCAAATTTATTCCGAATTTAAATATGAATTCAAATACGAATTCAAATACGAATATTCAAATTTAAATTCAAATTTGTTCCGGATTTAAATTGAAAGCACAAATGTTCCACAAAAAACGAGGAAAGCTGAAAAATGAGAGCCGGAGTAGGGGGCCCCTAGGAATGAGGGGTGGGAGGGTGATTTGAGGGCCTCCTCAAATTTGAGGGCTCTAGTAGGGGCTCTGCTGGAGCTCGTTTTTTGGCTCAAATCCTCAAATTTGAGTTTTGAGGGCTCAAGTAGGGGCCCTGCTGGAGTTGCTCTAATGCCACTATTAATAAAATTCATCGCAAGTTTGGTGTAGTGCCATCCAGATATATTGAAGTCACCGTAATTATACTACTTGGAAGTTTTGAAAAAAAGGCATTGATGGATTAAATCCATGTAATGTACCCCATAGCCAATACTTCAGTTAGATTAGCCCAAAGAAAACAATCTTATAAAGGAAAATATAGCATGCCTACTTCTAGGGAGAAGCTATTGTACGTACTTGCTAAAAAGACTTGAAAACATACACAGATGAACTGCAAAAAAAACACTAAGTTCAGTGTTTTTTCACCATTCTATCTCTGTCGCTTGCTCTCTAATATTTGATGTGTGAAGTTGATCAGATAGTAAGTTTCGCCTCATCATTTTTATAACTCCGTTGCAACACACGAGTCTCTAACTAGAAGCATATTAGTTAAAAAATGACGACAGTATTGACACTTAGTTCAGAAGAACCGGAAATCAAAACAGTAGTAGCAATTACATACGTGTAAGTTTTATGTAGCCACGTACCAGGATTTTCCTTGTCTCACTTGCTGAATCGAGCTTTGCTGCAATGGACCCTTCTCCCCTCTCCTTCAAAGAGATGAGAGGGAAACCATCTGTAGATGTTGCAAATGCTGCACAACCACCTCCTATTACAAAATCTTGAAAAGAGTTACTTAAGCAATGGTTTTGGAATGCAACTAAAGACACTATGCGCAAGATTTGCATCTCTGTATCTGAGCTGCCCATCGTCTCAACGGCGGGCCAGATTTACCATATTCAATCTGTGGGGCTTGCTAGGTGGTTGTAAAGCAAGCTATGCTTTTTTTTCTTCTCTTTTTTTTTTCTGGCTGAAGCCTCACTGTTCTGGGATCAAAAATCAAGATGGGAACCTGTAAATCACACGCCGCCGTTACATGCAATTGTGCCAATAGTCATCTTGGTTATACTTTTTGAGTTCTTGGGGCCAGGAGGAGATCCCCCCATTATCGATCCCCCAGACAGTGGCGGACCCAGGATTTCACCAAAGGGTATGCCGCACCAAAATTTTCATATGCAATTCGGTAAATAATTGTAAAATTTGCACCGTAATTTGGTATACAGGCACTAAATAATATGATAAGTCTTAAACGGATCCGATGAACTGTCTCAACATTTTCAGAATATTGCGTATTGGAATTCAAGGATATCACAGCTTTATTTCTAGAAAGGAAAAAAAGGGTTATAAACTTGCGACTATCTATGGAATATCAAATGTGTTCAGGCATGATGGTTTTCAAAGGCAGCCAAGCAAAATTTTCAGGTCCAACCTAATTTCGATTCACACAACAACACTTCAATTAGCTTGTTACTTTTCCAGCCAACATCTACTTCTAAAAAAGCTTTTGTGCCAAACGTGAATGAAAGTATCAAACAAAGCCATTGGGGAAAACTAGGTGGAAATGGAAAAGTAGTATTGTGGTGCCATAAAAGCACAGTTTAGTATACCGATTGAATGGAAAACAAAGCGCTTCACAGATTGAGATTAGCTTGTCTTACCAAAGCGAAAACCATGCGTAGCCATCAAGGCCTTGTTGACCATGATGATGCCGACAGAAGTCACGATGTTGAACACCCATGCCGCAGCATCCAACGCAACCTTGTTCTCTGCCTTGCCTCCCGGCGCCAAACCCATACTCTTCCTGCGATGCGGGGTCCTAATCCACCAATACGAGTTGCAAAGCACCTGAGCACGCACGGAATCACCAATGGTGAGCGCATCCGTCAAAACAAGCATCAATGCACGTTAGAATCCAGAAACCCCCGACCACTTTCAGCACAAGCCCCAAATCCCTACTATCTCCTCAATCTGCACCGCCACCGTTTGCGAAATTCAGAGGCACGATCGATCGAAAGGGGAACCCCCCAACATGCGCGCTTCCCACCGCACAAGAGAAACCAATCCTTGAAGCCTCGAATCGCCGCACGACGGAAGAAGAAGTGGGATCCAATCACGCAAGAGAATCGCGAGCCACCGGATCGACTGATCCCTCTCGCAGAAACGGATGACGGACGAGTACAGCCGGCACGCAGGCAGCCGGCCTCGCTGAGGATCGATCGAGGCGGCGCGTCCGCGCGTGCGGCAGGCGAACAGTCAGGGTTCTGAGTTTGGCTGGCCGGCTGGGTGGGTCCGCCCCTGCCCCCAGATGGGGTTACATCTCATTCTTCGTTGACGAAGAGTGCAGTAAGCCAATGCAATCATCCCCAGGGGCAAAGACAGCAAGCACATTTGCAGCCAAGACACCATTTTTGGATGATTCTGCGACTGGACCAGTAGAACCAGGACCTGAAGGCGACAAGGAAGGAGTGGGCAATAGCCACCAATGCAAGCGCCTCGCGGAGTTTGTCTACAATAACAGCTACCACTTCAGAGTTTGGGTAGCATCATTCGAGGTTCTGTATGGGCAGAAATGTAGATTGCCACTATGTTGGGATGTCGTGGGCGAGAAGGCTGTTCTTGTTCTTGGTCCAGATTGAGTCCAGCAAATAATGGAATGAGTGGCGGAGATTAGACAGAATCTCCTAGCTACCCAAAATAGGCAGAAAAGTTATGCGGATGTTAGGAGGCGAGATTTAGAATTTGAAGTGGGGGCTCAAGTGCTTCTGAGATTGTTTCCCACTAAAGGCATTGTGCGATTTGGTACCAAAAGGAGGCTTAGCCCGAGGTATATTGAGCCATTTTCGATTCTGGCACAAATTGGAAAGCTAGCATATCGCTTGGATCTCCCTTAGTCCATGAGAGGAATGCACAATGTGTTCCATGTTTCTATGTTAAGAAAATACGTAAGGAATCCAGAGCACGAGATTGTGTTAAAACTAGTGTCCATTAAGCAAGACCTCACATTCGAGTCCCGTCCAATTCAGATTCTAGAGGAATCAGAGAAATTGTTGAGGTATAAAAAGATAAAGTATGTTAAAGTACCTTGGACACATCAGTCCAAGCAAGAAGCGACTTGGGAGCTGGAGTCTCGTACGCGCAAGAAGTACCCGGAGTTGTTCTCTACAAGTATGAGTTAATGTTATTTTATGTGTAGTTCACTTTATTTTGTTTTTCCGTGTGGATTGTTGAATGCCAAAATTTGGGGTTGAATTTTGTTAGAGGGATAAAATGTAATACCAGTAGAAAGCAAAAAGAAAATGAAAGCAAGGAAATGAAAACAATCCAACAGAGAATAAAAGAAAATGAAAAGGGTTTTTGCCGTCAGGACCCATCGGCTCTAAAAATGCCAAGGCAATAGAGCTCACAGAGATTCCCAGACCGTTTAGGGCCAATCGACGCCTCTTACTTAAGTGGGCCTCATCACTCGGTGAAAAGGTTTAGGCAACACCCACATTTTACTGACTTACCATTCATAGTAGAAAAGCCACTAAATAGTACATAGCCCACCCTTTGGACCAAAAGGCCCTTGAGCAAGCAACCATCCAAGAGAGCTAAAGAGATGAGGCAATGGCAGCATTGGTAAGGCACAAGCCAGGAGAGAGAGGGAGCCGGCTAACCGTGCCCCTCATAAGCAAGCCAGCCACACAAAGCCTCACTCCCATTCTCATTTCGCCCCTCAACTAAGAGCTTATCCAGAGAGCAATGCCAGCAAAGGGGAGAGAAAGCCATTCTCACTAGAACTAGCGCCAGAGAGTAGCTCTCCTCATCTCTTCCCCTTTTCATTTCCTACTAGGTCAAACTTCCACACAACCATTCCTTTTGGCCGGCACAAAGTAAGCTCAAGGTAAGCCACCGACCACTAGAACACCATATGAGCATCCACCACAAAAGCATCACCATCCACCACACTCATGCACAAGGAGTAGTAGGAAGTAGAAGGGAAAGGGAATACCGAGGGGCAACGTCGCCATGGTGACGGGCATGCTACGCGCACCCGATAACCGTCCCATACACCCCGGTGCACGAGATAATTTCGAGCCCCGTCATAGCAGCCTCAGTAGCACCACCCTCGCAACCACAAGTCAAAAGCAACTTAAAATCATGAATTAACTCAAAATAAATCAAGAACTAGAGAGCAGAAACAGTAGAGGGAGAAGAAAAAGGAGAGGCACCGAAAGTAGGCGGTGTCAAGGTGACAGCGCCGATGGAGCCAAGCCAAACCATGGTAGCATAGTGGTTGGGGTGGACCATGGCGGCGAGGGGGATGTGGAGTGGCCGGAGGTGGAGGAGGCACCAGGCTCCTGGTCAACTACGCGTCGTGGCTAGCCAGCCCGATGTAGGGCCATAGGGAAGGCAAGGCGCCGAGACTCCAGGCCGGCTGTAAGCCAGGGCCGACGAGCTGGAGGAGGCGACGACGGCACAGAGCGTCGTCTCGCTCATCTCTGTTGATTATCTTGCACAATTCTTCAAGCTTCTACTACCTTTTCTTTTCTTTTCTTCCTTCCTTTTTGAAGAGGAGGAGCTTCTACTGATTTCTTCTTAATCTGAAGCACTTGGCACCGTCACGTAGGCCCCGTTCATATTGGCTTCTAAAAGCCATTTTCTACAGTAAATAATTTTTCTATATTACCTAATTTTCAAATGAAGTGTTTTTTAAGTCGGATTTTACTAGTCTATTGTAATAGACACTGTAGCGACTTCATTTATATCGGCAAAAATCGCATGTGAGTCTGCACCTCTCTATGCTCTCACGCGCGAACAGCTGAAAGATGTTACTATTTATAAGTCAAAACTAAAAGTCATCAGTATGCTTCGATTGATAGGTTCATCGCTCGACTGCCATTTTTCAGAATGATATATCCACCATCATTATATAACACGAGTGATCACGTCAATACATCGTCTATTGTCTGTCATAGGCTGCTGTTGCCTATGTTCTTGTGCTTCCCCCACGTAGTTTTGTCAGACTTGCTCTTTAGCAGACGTGCTGTTCTGTAGTACAACTCACTCGTAAAGCTTCTTTCTTTTCTTTTTCTTTTTCTTTTTCTTTTTCTTTTTCTTTTGAAAGTATTACTCATCTCATAAAACTGCAACACTAACATCACAACACTGACAAGCCTGTTGACAAATATCTTCTTAGTCAAGTAATCGACAGAAATATCACTGGTATTCTGTGGATTCGAATCCTCTGACTTCACACAGGCGAAGTCACGGTGACTTCACTCGATCTGAGCCGTCCGGCGGAAAAATAACGGCCCAGATCACCTTTTGCTACAGTATTTTTCCGTAGCAAAATACTGTAGCAAAGTTAATCTGGGCCTTTATTTTTCCGCCGGACGGCTCAGATCGCGTGAAGTTACCGTGCCTTCGGCTGTGCGAAGTCAGAGGATCCCAATCCGTATTCTGTGGCTTGGTGACAAACACAGGTTAGCACTTAGCACACGTCACATTAATAGTCAATTCAGATCAGATCTTCAGCATGGGACAAACAGAGAGATGTATTCTTTCATAACTCCATCCATGCTGAATTCCGTTGGTCGGCACTCGGCTCAATCCTTGTTTGTCAAACAGTACCTAACATAGTACTACAAGCCTGAATTTGTGATGTGGAAACCCCCCTCCCCCTTTTTGGGCAAACTCTAGAGCTCTCCATGAGCATGATGTGTGGTTTCAGAAGTTTTTCAGAAGGCCAAAAAAAATTATGGTTGACTTCAATAATTTCTGTTATAGAAAAGGCATGATCAAGTTTGTGCCTATTTCATTGCAATCATCGATTACTGGTATATATAGAGCACATCTCAACCAGTCTCAGTCACGAAGAAGAGGTGCAGAATGTGAAAGCAGAACAAAACTTGGAGAAACACTACTCGATCGGATGAACAAACAAGACACCTGGCTACTATGACACGAACAAAATTGCCCTCGTATATGGTAGTAATGTACATGAATCGAAAGCAGCGCTGCCTGCATGTACACCACCGAGTACGCACGCTGACACGCATGATTTCTCACTCCACTTGTATAACTGCTCGTTGTTCCGATCAAGAAGAAGCCAAGAAAAAGAGAAGCGGCGTGTTTCTCTGAATCTGGTGAGGCAAGCAGCTCAGAAAGCGCAGCAGCAGGATACCAACCGGCTCCACACGGCGGCGGCCTTCCTCGTCGTCGTCGTCTTCTTCCTTGCAGCTCGTGGTGGGTGGGTGTCCATGTTGCTGAGCATCTCCCACATGACGTGCACGTCGCGGTACTCGCACGTACGCACCACCTGATGCAGCTTGCCCAGCCCTGGAAGGCACACGATGATCCGCTAGCTGATCAGTCGCAGAAAGCAATCGTGCAATGCATCGAACGAACTCCTGATGGAGTGGTTTGATCACAAGAAGAAGAAGAAGAAGAAGAAGAAGAAGAAGAAGAAGAAGAAGAAGAAGAAGAAGAAGAAGAAGAAGAAGAAGAAACCAAGTGATTGAGAGAACCAACGTACTTACCGGTGGTTCGCCGGAGGCCGAGGCGGGCGCAGAGTCCGAGCCATACCCGCTTCACCGGCACCGCCGCCCGACCAAGGCACCTCATCCTTCCCCTTCGATCTCCTGAACCTGTGCTACTGTATGTATCGGAGTGGTGTGCTGGTCTCTCCTCTGCTCTGCTCTCACCGGAGAAATCTTTGCGTCTCCTCTGCCTTGACGCACCAGAGAACTGAGGACCAAAACCCAGAATGCTAGCGCTCTCTCTCTCTCTCGGGGCCGGCCTCTTCAGCTTTGATTTATAGGCGAGATAGAAGAGACGGGTCGAGGGAACGGATTGACCGACGGCGTCCGTTGTCCCCGGCCGATGGGGACGCGGCGGAGGCTGACCAGAAACCACAGCAAAAAAATTTCCTTTTGAGAAACTTCGTTTTCACTGATCTTTTTCTCTGCTCGAGTGTCGTCAATTCTTCTCCTTATCCTTTCTTCTTCACTCTAAATCATGAGTATATCCTGCGATTTTTTTTTTGTTTTTGCGACGAAATCTTATTGCCCATTTTTAATCCTACACGAAGGGGAGGATGATACGTGTAAATCACTATGAAATTACATACTTATACCGTCCCAACTCTGAAATGGACTGTCAAGATGCATGCATGATGGAGCCACGGAGCATACCAGGGAGTTCGAAAGGTCAATATATGTTTGCGAGAATACAATACTAGTGTACGAGTAGCTATCTAAACACTAATCTTATCCCAGATGTAATGCCAAATAAAAAAGATTATCTGATGCGGACCTTCTTAATATATACTGCTACCAAATAAAAACAAGGCACAATGAGATGTGGACATGATCACCAAAAAATTACTCCATGATTGATCACAAGTACCAGCTAAGCTGTCGAAAATTACTCCATGATTGATCGCAACCTACATGCCCAAACAAAATGAAGCTAGCATGCACGTACGGCCTTTTTTATCCTAATCGTCTCGTGCATCACATGCTCTTTTGTCGATCCATCATGTCGTCTGAAGTACTTTGATCAAACAATTATAACACTACAGTCGTTTGTGTCCTGAGAACGTAACAGATTAGTTCAGACAGTCACTTGTGAAATGTAAGTGACAGTGCTGTAGGTAGTGTAATGCTGGCAACTGATGCTGAAATAAGCCGCCAAGATTCGACGTACCAATCGAATCCTGAGAGCTCGATTGCAGCCGCGTCAGACAAGAACAATTCCTCATTCCTGATCTGACCTGAACTTTTCGTGTGTGCGTGTGCACCGTTAATTAGCTGCAGTCGACTTGGACATCACCTCTCTCTCTGGCCATAGTCACCAATGTGTACATGCCAAGTTCTTTTTTCGAAGGGAATGTACATGTCAACTTTAATTTTGGCTGTTGCTAATCTCTGCCGTTACCAACATGAGATTTATGGTTTTTACGGATATCATAACTTGAGATTAAGTTTTACACGTCGTCCTATGTCGATGCCATACCAATGGTGTGTGTGAAACAGTCATGCCCCACTAATTAGACCTGATCTCCTTAACTGAATAGAGGCTCCAGAAATAAGCTCTGTATTACAGAGGCACCCACACCCCCACAGAAACTGAAACTATTAGAGTGAGCTGTGTCAATTCTGGCAATCGAGTTTGTGCACTTAAGTTTGTTTACTTTTGTATAGAAACTCTACTGAAAGTGTGCTATGAATTATGGTGCACTACTCATTCAGACGCTTGGTTGCAATTTCACTCTCCAATGGATGATCACACTCGCGCCCCACTCTGAACTTTTCACCATAGGATGCCAATAAGAATGCTTAGCCACTCACTAACTGTGCCACTTGTAGTGCCATGGAAAGGCACATTAGGTCAGTCTTGGAGGGAGCCTGTTCAGAGATGGACACCTGGACTAAACGGGTGGTTGTTCCAGATTCGGTATAGAATGCTGCTCACTCTGCTTCTTTGCCTAACCAAGTTTGCAACTGTTGGGCTCTCCACTAGAGCTAACAGAAAGGTAGGAGAGATCTTTTGGGATTATCCAAAGGGTAGTATTGCCCAGATGATATCATGAGCGCAATTGGCATTCCTTTTGTTCTTTTTGCTTGCTTTACTGACAATAATCTCTAATGCATGCTGGTTTTTCTTAAACAAAATTGCTCATGCATCCGTAGTTTCTGTCCTGTGGTGTGTCATGTGTGGAGGATGTCATGTCATTAATTTAGCATACTAAAAGTGTTAGTCTGTTGCATTTAAAAACTTTTGGTCTAATGTTCAGTGCATTTTTTATCCCCTTTCTCTAATTTTTGTTAAAGCATATTGCCTAGTTGTGCATCCCAACTATCTGTTTCTCTGCTTAGACTGACGGAGAAGTAGTCTTTGGCTTTGCACTTTTGCTTGTGTCCCTATCTGCCCGTCTGGATCTAGCACCTGTTCTCATTTGATTCCCATGCTATATATTCCTATAGTACAATGTAAGTAATGGTCGTGCATGCCCTGCACTGCAATTACACGGATGGTTTGCTTATCTTTTATGGGTGTGTATAGGTATCACCTGGATATTTTTTCTTTCCAATAATCATTCAAATTTCGGACCGTTGGATTAGAGATCCAACGGTCTCTTTTTTTGGAGGGGGGAGAATTTTTTTTGGGAGGGGGGTGAATTTTTTTGGAGGGGGTGGGGAGAATTTGTGGCCCTTCGATCTCTAATCCAACGGTCACAAATCTGGATGATAGTTAGAAAGAAAATATCCGAATGATATTTATCAATACCCATCTTTTATTCATTTCTGCTCAGCTGTGCACGGCAACGAACTTCAGTTTGACAACCAAAACGCGTCGCGTTTATTTTCTTATCCGAAACAAAAGCCGTCTCTTTATATATATATATATATATATATATATATATATGGGAACATATCCAGTGTTAACAGGCTATTCGGTGCTAACATGTGAACTCCGTTTGTGGACCATCGGATGTACCTCAAACGGCCTAGATCTCTAAAGGTAGAAGCACCCAATCCACTTAGGCCCTGTTTGGAATGCGGGAATTTTTCCCGATTCCTGCGGGAATTAAACTGTTTCCTGTAAAATTCCTGCAAAATTCCTGTGAAATTCCTCTGTTCCAAACAGGCCCTAAAGGTTTTTGCCAAAACCCCCTACCGATTCGGCCTCTTTTTTCCGGCCCCCACCGTTCCGTTTGCCTCCCGTGACGCTGGCCTCCCTCTCGCCTGATCTGCGCTCACGCCCTCCTCACGCGACGGAGTTCCATCTCCCCGTGCCGTGCCTCATGGCGCAGCTCAAGGCCGGCGACCGCCGCCTCGAGGACGTGCTCCAGTCCAGGAGATGGCACGCAAGCGCGTCGGAGGCGACGGGTGGCGGCCCAGCCTCGAGAGCATCGTCGAGTGTCCCGAGATGGGTGCCGTCAGCTTCGATTAGCTGATGAGTTGCATCGTCATACATACAGAGCTATCATATATACTTACTTTCTTGTGATGCTTTATGCTTCCCTTAACCTCCAGGCTGGATTCTGCTAGAGCTGAGGTACTTGTAGGGACAATCTAGGTCGACCTGTAGCTTCTTGCTTATTTATTGGATTGTATCAAGGATCTTCTTCTTCGGCTTCTTCATCTTTGTGTATAGTGGTGATGATGAATTGATGATGATGACCACATGGTGATC
Organism: Dendrocalamus latiflorus; assembly: GCA_017311315.1. NCBI lineage: Eukaryota > Viridiplantae > Streptophyta > Magnoliopsida > Poales > Poaceae > Dendrocalamus > Dendrocalamus latiflorus. The sequence goes on from CM029629.1 coordinate 34,768,365, forward strand.
TATGAACTCGTAGAGAGGGTGTACTGCTCTTCTCTTGTTGTAAACGGGTTCAAAGTTTTTCTTTTTCTCGTCTCTGAGTAATTTCTAGAGTCTGTAATCTTTCATCTGTTGTAACGCTCTGCTCCCAGCTAGATCCTCTGAACAGATCAGGCGAGGCGTCTGGTGTGCGGCAGATCAGGCGAGAGGGAGGCGGGCGTCGCGTTTGCGCGCCATCTCCTGGACTGGAGCATGTCCTCGAGGCGGCGGTCGCCGGCCTTGAGCTGCGCCATGAGCCACGGCGCGGGGAGATGGAACTCCGTCGCGTGAGGAGGGCGTGAGCGCAGATCAGGTGAGAGGGAGGCCAGCGTCGCGGGAGGCAGACGGAACGGCGGGGGCCGGAAAAAAGAGACCGAACCGGTAGGGGGGTTTTGGCAAAAACGTTTAAGTGGATTGGGTACTTCCACCTTTAGAAACTAGTAGTGTGCTCGTGCTAACGCTACGGTAAAATACAAAACAAGATAAAATTTGTAAAAAATAAAACGAACAATCAGATTCATTAAGATTCACATCTCATATATTTTATAACCAAATATTTTTGTCACATAATGAATCTAACATAACGACTGATCCTTTGAGGAGGCGACAACATCATTGGACTCACTCACCGACGACTTTCTCCATCCTCACATTGTTTAAACTTGAGGCTATAAAGAAAACAAATATTTTTGTCACATAAAGAAATATGAAACACAATAAGGAAATAGGTGTTTGTGGACTATTTACTTACCACATCACCATGCTAGCCCTTTCTGTATTTCAGGAACTGCAACAATTAGGGGAAGCTATTGGTACTGAAAGCAAAGGGTTGCCAGAAGATATGATAGCACTCTTGCCGTCCTCAACATACAAAATTGGGATATTCTCAAGAAAGGAAAAACATGAGGAGTATGTTCTTGAGCCGATTATATCACTCAATTATTCCTTTTCGTTCTGAACAAGTTTATATGTTTGTGTGCAAGTGTGATGTGCAGTTATGCATAACTAAATTGGTGTATTATAGAGGGGTAGAGATTGAGCTTCTTGCTATTTCCATCAAATTTCGTTTTGCTCTTATATGCATGTTTGCCCTTCTTCTTGTTGTTCTCATATCTTGAGACAATGTGACCCTTCTCATTGCACTGATTAAAAAAAGGTTAAACTCAATGAACACTGTAAGGCACAAATCGTAAACAATGTATTGAGCAGATGAATACATGGCAGGATATACAACCTTGAAATTTTACAAAATCGAGTGTTAAAAAAATCACAATGGGAAGCCGCTAAACAAACACAAATTGATGGAGGACAGCAGTAGAGATGCAATCAACTTCCAAATTTGTTTAGCCGCAAAATGATAGAAAGTGGTTTTCAGAAGTAGAGTAATACAAGATAAATCATTTTTACTTCATTCAGTGATTCAGTATGGCCCTGTCAATGATACCATAAAACACCAAAGTTGACAGTACCTTCAAGATCTTCCCAATGGATGCATCCAAGAAGTCTGGCAAGGATAATAACCGAAGTGTATGACCCTGACAACGAGGGAGGCAAATCATAGATAATAATACCACTGGGTGTCTGGATTATGAAAGCAACTTTGTATACACAGTGATATGGTGATTACCGTAGGAGCAGTGTCAAATACAATGCGGCTAAACATGCTATACTCTTGTGCTTCAAGAAATTGCATAACCTGGAGTGACACGCAAATAGGGAGTCACAAGCTACAGCCAGATGTATTAGATGAAATTAAGGAAACCATAAGCCCATGGGCATGTCTCCTTACCTTTGAAATTGCTATTGCTTCATCCAAACCTGGCGGTGGTGTGTCTAACAATTCCCCCAGCTTTAACTCCCCAAGCTGTATTGAATAAGATGGAAATTATAGAACCGAAGTTAGACAAAGCAATTAACTCTAATCACAAAGACGATGTATAGTAGTGAAAGCAAACATAAATAGAAATATGGTCACGCACCTGCTCAACAAGCACCCCAAGGCCCATGCTGTCCATGAAATCTTTTACCCCAGTCCCTCCATTCTTTTGACTTGCTGTCCGAAATTCTTCCCGAGCCTTCTCAGGGTTTATCTGCATTAGAACTGCACGCTCAAGCACTATCCATATCAACCTAGAGTAAGTCATAAATATCATTACGCCAGCCCTCCACTACCTATTGCTCTATAGCACCTTAATCCTCCAGATTTCTAACCGGATTTTAAAAATTAACAGCTGCGAATTTTCAACTTATCATACTTCAAATGGTTCCACAGACCTAGGTATGTTACTGTTCGATTAAAAAAACGAATGATATTGCTATGACGACTATGCAAGAGAAACCAACCACAACAGCAGTTGGATGCAAAATTTCATTTTTGCACACTAAAACCTGCTCGAGGCCAAAGGAAAGCGCTATTACAAATCAATGCTTAAATTATGAAACTATACACTACAAAATTGTTAAGTTGGATGTTGCATAGCACTCTTTCGATGGTCAATACTAAGAGAAAATTGCTATTATAGGACGCGAAACAATGGGCTTCGCTATTATAGGACTCCAAACGTCGACTTCGCTAAAATGACCCTTGAAACATTGGCACTTTGTTATAGATGACATTTGGTCTTTTTAATCTCTTTTCTCAACTAAAATACATGTATTTTGCCATGAGATGACATTTTTGGCCTATGTAAAATAGCAAAAAATTGGCCTATGTAAAATACATGTCCTTTGGTGTAACTTGATACATGGCAAAAAATGTCATTCCATGGCAAAATACATGTACTTTAGATGAGAAAAGTGATTAAAAGGACCAAATGTCATGTATAACAAAGTGCCAACGCTTCAAAGGTCGTTTTAGCGAAGTCAACGATTGAAGTCCTATAATAGCGAAGCCCATTGTTTCGCGTCCTATAATAGCAATTTTCTCCAATACTAAATGTTACAAACCTCAAGCGCAAACAGAGGTGCATCAGGGCCTTCCACTGGCACGAGCGCCCCACCGGTTAGATCCTAGAACACACATGAAGTAAGGGCAAGTACTTCAGAACTATACATCGGACGAACAAACGAAGAACCAACGCACGTAAGGCGTTCGACGCGGAGGCAGACCTGCGCGAATGAGTCGCTGAGGGAGTGCGCGGGGTCGGTGGAGACGACGAGGGTGGGGTGGCCGTTGTTGGCGAAGCGCACGGCCAGCGACGCCGCGCAGCTCGTCTTCCCGACCCCTCCCGTCCCCCCGAGCATGTAGTACCGCCGCCGCGTCCCGGACGCCATCTCCTCGAATCCCATCTCCTCGCCCCCCTCCTTCGCCGGTGGGGCAGCCGCCGACGCGCGCAGCGACGCGCAGCGGCCGAGGCGCCTGCACGGGAGACTGACGGATTGGGTCCGCGCAGGCGCCGCCAGCGAGAAGACGCATTATTAGCTTCAGATTTTTGCAAGAACGGCGGGGGAGAAGAGACGCGAAGAGGGGCGTGTGCGTGGGTGCGGCATCTCGCACTCCTCCACCGGCCTCCTCCGCAGAGGACGCCTTTTCCTCGACGTAGATCGGGAGAAGAGGGGAGGGGAGGTGGCCGGCGGCAAGGCGCGGTCCCGGTGCAGCGAGGCGCAGAGGCGCGCGGCCCGACACGGCCTGGAGTCGGCGCGGCGCGGCCGGCGAACCACGCAGCCAGCGGCGTGGCGGCGCGTGGCACGACACGGTGCGGCCGGGGACGGCGAGCCCGGCGCGGCACACAGCCCACGCGGCGCGGCGGTGCCTGCGGCACCCAAGGCCCGGAGCGGCGCAGTGGCACGGCCGGCGAGCATGTGGCCGCCGGCGGCGCCCGCGGCACCCAAGGCCCGGAGCGGTGCAGTGGCGCGGCCGGCGAGCACGTGGCCGGCGGCGGCAGCCCGCGACTGCATGCCCGGCGCCAGCGGCGGTTGCGCCCAAGGGCCGGCGGCGGCTCCCCACGGCGGCGCCAGACGGTGAGACGGCACGGCGCGCAGGTGCGGCGCGGCCGGCGGGGTGCAGCTGCCGGACGCGGACGGTGGAGGAGGCCGGCGGGGGAGACGGCCGGCGGCGGGTCTCCAAGGGCGTCTTGGTGGCGGCTGGTTAGGGTTTTGGTGGCGGCCGAAAAATATGCGCGGGGGAGATGGGTGTGGATCGTTGGATATGAGTGGGTAAGGAGAGAGAAAGTGGGAATTGATCTTTGATCGTTGATTTTACTGGTTGGTTTTTCTGGGAACACAAATTGGTGTGGACGCAGGAAAACTCATGACTGCTGGGGGCACAATTTGAGGTGGTCGTAGGAAAGAACTGAACTGGTGTATTTTAGGGGTAGAGATCCAGGCCGTTTGAGGTACATCCGATGGTCCACAAATGGAGTTCACATGTTAGCACTGAATAGCCTGTTAGCACTGGATACGTTCTATATATATATATATATATATATATATATATATATATATATATATATATATATATATATATATATATATATATATATATATATATATATATATATATATATATATATATATATCGACACACACACATGCTCTCTGCACGACAGAGTTTTGCTCCGAGGCTGACACTTCACCAAACAATCTGATCGTAGGCTAACAACAAGTATAAACCCACGTCCCGTTAAATGTATCACGAATGTAATTTACACTGAAACATTATTAGGGCATATTCTTTTCGGCTATGGCTTATGGCTTTTGGCTGAAATTTTTGAATTTTGGTTGTTTACGGTACAGATTACGGAGAGAGAGATACTCATTTGCGATTTTAGCTGATACAGATGTTAGGTTTTTAACGTGTAGATGGTTTAACTTGTAGACCTCGTCTTGAGAAAGTACTTCGTTTGAAAGTTAGGTATTATAGCAAAACCAAAAGCCGCCAGCTTTTGAGGTAAAGAACAGTCCCTTATTATTATTATTATTATCATTACTGTTACCAGTCACGAACAATTGGAGACTCCATGCTCAATTACCTCTCTATCACTTCGATTCTCTTTTGCTTTTTTTTCCTCTTTACAGGTGTGAAGAAAGTAAGAAATTAACATGGCAATTAATTAAGTTGAAGAGCAGCAGTTGAGTAACTTCAGTTGAGCACTGCACAGTTGCGGCGTATGTTGCCTTGGGCGCCGGTCTTGACACCGACCCGTCCCATCTTGGTGATGGCGGCGACGAAGGCCCGGTTGAAGGCGGCGCTGCTCTGGGCCCAGGCGTCGACGGTGGGCCTGGACCTAGGGTCGGAGTGGAGGACCTGGTCGGAGCCCAGGAGGCCCATCCCGTTCTGCAGGTTCTTGAAGTACTGGTTGTCGAAGGCCCGCGGCGTCACCGGGTCCAGGGCCACGGCGGCCCGCGGGTCCACGTTCGCCGGGCACGATGCCTGCAGCTGCGCCGTGTACCGCGGGCTCATCGTCGGGTCCAGTGTCGGCCCGCGGATCCGGCCCGAGAACGTGCTGCAGTGCGCCAGGCCCACCGTGTGGCTCGCTACGCCCCACAACATAAAGCATCGCGATCGGTTAGTCCATGTCATTTACAACAATCACGTGATTAGTTCGGCGGCTTAAGATTACAACAATTCATTATCTTTGTTTCTAAGAAGATTAATAAGACTTTCAAGACAACCCTAACAACCACGATGTATAAGTTGCTTCTGCTTTAAAAAAGTAAAGTCAATACGAACGTTTTAACTTCTATAAATCATTTCTATCAGCTACTATAATTCATCGGCCACTACTATTCATCTTTCACATATTATGGTTCTATTCTTTTTCAGCTTTGTTCTATTCTTTTTTAGCTTTTGACTTTTCTACAGTAACTAGCTTTTAAACGAAGTGTTTTTTTAAGATATGGTCTGTTAGTTAATTATAGTACATATTGTACTGACTTCATTTATATTGGCAAAAACCGCACATGAGTTTCTGTTACTCTGTAATCTCTCGTATAAATAGTCCAAAAGCCATAGTCTTAGCTAAAAAGAACAGATCCTATAACGTACTTTGCATTTTACTATGTCACGATTTCATACATCACATGACGATCTAAATGTTATAGTGTCTTTTACTACACCATCTTTTGTTACATAACGTATTACTATTTATCAGTCACTACTATTCATCAGTCATTTCTACTAGCTACTACTATTCACAATCGTAGCTAAAAAGACATCAGTAAAAGCCAATTCGAACAGATGCTAATTGGGAAGAAGAAGCAACAGTTAATCAATTATAGTGGCAATTCTTGACAAGTGCTGCATTTCTGACATGCAGTCCACTGAGTGGTATTAAGTTTTATGCACCAACCAATTCACCCAAAAGCTTAAGCTGATAAGGAAAGATGGGCAATTCACTTATACTTCAATACTCCCCCTCACGTGTAGGTTCTCTTAGGCCTACTACGTGGAATAGAAGTGGGCTGCAATTAATTTTTTTTAATTGCGTCAGCCAGGTCTTGAACTCGAGACCTCTTGGCTCTGATACCATATTAAGTTTTATGCACCAACCAATTCACCAAAAAGCTTAAGCTGATAAGGAAAGATGGGCAATTCACTTATACTTCAACAAGTGGCACTACTTGCCTTGACTTGCAAGACCGGGAAGTAGCTAGCTGGGCGGCGTGTATGCGGATCGAAATCAAGCAATGCTAATGCTGCGGCAAAACGATTTTTATGCATTGAATTTCACTTACCGGACAGGGCGATCATGTCGGCCTGCGAGAGCCCGTTGGCGGCGAAGATCGCCGTGAGCTGGTCGAGGTTGAACGACGGCGGCGGCAGCCTCCCGTTGACGCTGCTCGCCGTCGAGATCAGCCCGTCCAGCCGCCCCAGCTCCACCGCGTACGACGGCCCGCCGGCCTGAATGCGTACATAAACTACTTAATTATCGACAACCAAGATACGGCAAACTACGTATATATAGCTTGTAGTAGAATAGGAAATAGCATACGCTGCACGCACCAGGGCAATGGCGTCCCTGGTGGCCATGGCCAGGATATCGGCGCAGGACACCCGGTTCCGGCACTGCGGCACGGCGTCGACGGCCGCCTTGGCCCTGATGACGGTGTCGAAGCCGTCGCCGGCCAGGGACAGGTTGATGGGGTTGTCCTTCTCGGCCGTGTTGTTCGCCGTCGACGCGATGATCACCGACGCGTCGCACCCCTGTACATATATGTCACTTCAGTGAGGAAGTTCACACGTACGCCGGACCCGTGACATCCATGTACGTGTCAGACCACTGATTAATCAGCCGTTACCTGGACGAAGCAGTCGTGGAAGAAGAGGCGGACGGTGGCGCCGACGGTGGTGAAGGTCTGCTGGAACTTCCTGGTGACGGCGTCGCGGACGATGGCCTCGACGTTGGGACAGACGCTGGCGTAGTAGTTGCGCCGGAGCTGCGCCGCGCAGACGGTGGCGCTGGCCGCCGCGGTGACCAGCACGAGGAGCGCCGCCGCGAGCCTCACGTTGCGCGCGTCCATGGTACGTCCTCGATCGCTTCGGCGCCTTAGCTGGAAGTAGCTAGCTAGCTACAATGGCGATCGACAATGGCGTGCGAGGAGGAGGCTATATATATAGGGAGTGGCATTTAGTGGGTTACGTTGCGTTTGTAGTGGGACGCAAGTGAAGCGACGACGATAAGGCTATAGTATTGGCATGGTGGCACGCCGAGATGGACTGCCATGTATAAGCGGGGCTGTTTGGTTCTAAGCCAATGCATGTCAAAATTTAGGTTATCGAATTTTGGTGACATTGATCAAATTTGGCACTCATTTAGTTTGTTACGTAACTATTTGTTGCCAATATTTGGCCAAAACATGCGCAAAGAATTTAATGACCAAACTTTGGTTCTGCCAAAATTTGGCACACACAGCTGCTTTCTACAGTATCCTCTTTTCATATCATCTATAGACGGCACTAAAGATATCTCCTACAACAAGTTGTCTGCAAGATGTCTATATAAATCCCCATATTTGCATAGCATTTGGAAATGTGTTGATCAACACAAAATTATATCTTTGTGGTCTATTGTGTTACTTCTTTTGCCTTGACTTTAAACACACTTGTGTGAACAATATTATGGAGGTACTGCACAAGAAAAATATTAGTATATAAGAAAGGGGTTCCTTTGAGACTATATGGAGATCATCCTATAGTTGTGATAAGTAATTGATTTTTGATTTGAAGAATTTATGGAGTTTGAGTTTGGTTTCTAAAATGTTAGAAATTTAAATTTGTATTTTGTCGGAAAATTATTCATGTATGGATGTGGACTCTGTTAGCCGAATGGAATGATTAGTCAATGCACTATTTGGCTATGCATGTGCGTGTGTCTTCTGTCGACCATGCATGCGGTTGATTAGTAGTTGCATGCAGTGCGTTGATCAGTGCAGAAGAGGCCAATGAGACCGGCCCAGGTCATCGATCTAACTGGTCTGGTGGACCAGTCTAACCGGTTGAAGGAAATCCAGCTCGACTGTCTGTTGCTCTTCGGTCAGGTTGTGATATTTGATGATTTTGAGTCGCGGGATGGGTTCAAGTGACCTAGATTATTATTTGTGTGCACAGAGTTTTGTTATTTAGTCCTAGATTTAAAAATCAATGATTTGGTTGATACGTTTGCATAGTGCATTCTATGGATCGGGACTAAACTAGAAGAGCTTAGGTGTAAAAAGATCAAGAGATCGGGACTACGCTCAGGAGAAGCTGAGGTCCAGACGATCAAGGAGCCACCGAAGATGACCATGGCTTGCGGGGTGGTTACAAGATAGAACGATGAGGAACCAGAGCAGGAGGTACCGGTGGTCGACATGACAGGCAACGACAAGTTAGATCAAGACTAAACTCAGGGATAAGCTAAGGTCCAGAGCAATCAAGGAAGCCAAGTGCCGTCATATAGGAGGAGAAGCATGTGGTGCACAAAGTGACTTAGGTCATTTGCAAGCAGTGGCGAATCTAGAATGAAAAATAAGGGTGGGCTGAAAAATTATACATTCTTATGCTAGATCATAAGTTTTTTTTAGAATTGTTGGCTCTACACCTCGAATGATTAAACTACTTTGTAAGAAACATAGTTTTGTATTCTTGTGCAATCAAATTCATACCTTCATACATGAATAAAAGCAAAGTAAAAAGAGAGATACAACGGAGGTACCTCGCTAATAGCAAGTGAATTCCAAAAACATGTAAATATGGTTCTGGTAGATAACAATCTGTACATCAAAATAAAAAAATAGTAATACAATAGTTGTACTTAATTCCTTAAATGATCATGAACATTTCAAATAAAAGAACCATACCACTAGCTTGAATCACGACTTTCACGAGGCAAATTCATTCTGCGATTTTTCATGCCTTGAAAGGATTTTATGATTGCATCATGCCTTGGAAGGATTTTATAATTGAGTATATACATTAAGAAATGTCTATATTCTAAAGTTAGAGGACTAATTAAGAAATGAATTGTAATTTGCAAATTGCAAACCTAATAAAGTCTCGGTGTCTCGGTCAGCCGATTAGGGGCGAGCGAATCCAGCTATCCAGTCTGATAGTCGGTCGGTCACTCAACTCACTCCGCGTCCGGCGTCTCCGCCCTCACGGCTCACGCAGAGGTAGCAACCAGCAAAGGCATCCTAAAAACATGTAAATATGGTTCTGGTAGATAACAATTTGTCCGTCTTTGTCTAAGGGAGGGGTGTAGTCTTCACAAAGGCGCCCTATTCTGAGCAACGCTTCCACCTGTGTCACTCGGCGAGGCATCTTCCCAACCTCGGCAGAGATGACCTGAAGCGCCTAGGGTGCACGTCAAGGCAGTGGCGGATCCAGGAAAAATTTTTGGAAGGGCTGCAGTACCTTCAGCTCGACCTCAGCCCCTGCTGCATTATACATCCATGTTAAAAATTTATGGGGGGCTCCAGGGGGGCTCCAAGGGTCCGGTAGCTGTAGGGGGGCTCGAGCCCCCGCCCCACCGCTGGATCCGCCCCTGCGTCAAGGAGGTCAGGGATTGGATGAGGAGCATGCCATGGAGAAGAAATGAGCGATTTTGGAGGGGAAGCACTACAGATAGCTCAGAAAGGAGACAAGGGCCCGATCCCCTTTTCCTTTCGTTATCCATAGGGACGCAAACTATGTTGCAGGTTGTTGTGCCAAGTCTACCTGCGAGCGACCGTTTTCTTTTGAGTGACACGGAATGTGTCTGTGTTTCTTGATCGCTCCCCTGTATGCCGATTGTAATAACCTTATTTTTAATGAATGAAAGCTCCATGGCTTTCCCTCCCAAGAAAGAAAGAATTATTACGTAGTGCTCCAATTTATTTATAAGCCTAGGTTTTAGATTTTTTTTACTGTAGCAGCTGAAAATATATTGTAGTTGTTGTTAGCTTTTTCTATATAATTAAACTTTTAAAAATAAAAAAGTAAAGTTATATCATCACAAATAATGCAAAGGAATAAGAAGGAAAAAAACAAAATTGAGAAGCTAGGAGCATAAATTCGTTGGAGCAGGACCCTACTGAAATCTAACTGCTTCCTATAAAATTTCTGCAAATTTCTTATCCAATTCATGCATTCCAAAATAGGGTCCTACTAGTTAAGTTCCAGCAGAAATCGAAAAATTCATGTGCTCCAAACAGCTCAGTGTTGCGTTGCATGTTTGCATTGCGTGGTGAGGAAGAGGGGTCTAGAGGTAAAAGTCGCCCACAAGCGCACGCGCGCTTGCCTCATGGAAGTGGAGCAACGCCTAGCTTTGTAGCCCATGCAAACTGCCGGATCAGGCCAGCTGCCGTGCAGATGAAGGCGCCAAGCCATCGACGGCGACGTGCATGGAGCTGCCAATACGCGCGACCTGCTGTGTGCCGTATCTTCGTGATGTTCTCTGAAAAATGACAACCTTATCTTCGTGATGTGCTCTGAAAAATGATAGCACTACTCCACATGACACAGGTTACTGTCATACTTGCAGTCTTGCCTATGCTGAATTCTGCAGACAGACGGACAGACAGAAAGTCTAGCCACAGTACGTCGCCGGTCGTCTTCGTTGGATAAATTCGCTCATAGATGGCAGGCAGCGCAGGCGCACGATTTCGATGAGTGGATGGAGTTTTCCAAGAGCGGCGAGGTAAACGGTTGTGGCCGGCCGGCCCGTCAAACACGAGAGAGCAGCTGTCCAATGATCGCAACCATCCAAGAGCAGCAAGCTGCTTTTGATCGGTGTGCTCCTGCAGGATCACTAATGCAAGAGGAAGTCAAGTGAAGGATCGATGAGCTAGATGCATGCCTGTTCGGTGGAGGCAATATCCATATATCTTCTCTCTTCAGCCGGTCAAAGCAGAGTGCGTCTCAGTCACATGCATGCTGAAGCCGGCCGTGTGCTGGCTGTTCCAGATCTTCGTCTACTTTGCCTGCTTCCAGACTCCAGTGAGTACGTGCCAAGCAATGCATCATGTGATTAAGAAAGAGACGGGTCGAGGAAGGTTCCTCCGGTCGGCTCACGGTCATAGCCGCCGTCCGGCGACCGGCAGGCAGGTAAGCTGTTCTGCTGCTGTTGCAACAGCGGACTTGAACTGTGCATGCTTCTAGGCTCTGGCGAGTTTCAGAATGTTGGACCGGATGTCAGTGATGCCAACTCAAATTTTCCTTAAAGTATTTAAGATTTTATTCTCACACAACTACAGAGTTTTAGAAAATAAAGTTTTTATCGAAAAACTCAAGACAAATAGATAAAAAACACAAAACTTGAAGCAACCACTTTCTGGCGGTCTAACCGTCATAGAAATAGCGGTCTGACCAGTCCGGGCAGTCTAGCCGCTCTTTCAATGGCGGTCTGACCGTTGCTACAGTAGCTCCCGCTTCGGGTACTCACCGTCTCGGCTTATAATTACCCCACAAGTCTCGGTCATCTTCGGCATCTCCCTGACCGTTCTGGACCTCAGCACTACCCTGCCTAGTCTCAATCCTCCTACACCTCACCATGACCTAGCTCCAAAGTCCTACAACTAACAACAACAAGCAAATCATCGAGTAGCACCGCATAATACACAAAGTCAACAATTAGTGATTCATCCATACAATGCACCCTGCAAAAAGTATGCAACCAAGTCACTTATTCTAAACCTAGAACTGAACATTAAATCATTGCATGGACCTAGGTCAAACCATATGCATGGACACACGCCATGACTCACATATACATGGACTCTCCCATGACTAACCATTGCACGGACACACATGGTGACTAATATCCAAACTCACATAACCAACAGACCAACTCAGTAGGGCCGGTCTGACTGTGGCTCACACGTCGATCAGACCACCCACAAGGCAATCGGTCAGACAGCCTCCCTAGATCGGTCTGACCGCATAGTCCCAGCGGTCAGGCTAGTCCCCTGTTACCTGGGCCTTTTGGTGGAGTGGTGGTCAGACTGGCCGAAGGTCGGTTGTCTAACCGATGGTTAGTCGCCGATGTAACCAATCATGGGTGTGACCGGGCGAGGTGTAGAGCCTTGGAGTGTTGTGAAGATTGGAGCTCACCTATCCAGAGCAAGAAAGAGTTACCACTAATGAAAATTGAGGTGATTGACTCAATTCATGGAGCCAATCTAATTCATTTGGGATTACATCAACGTGGACTAGAGGAGACCGATAGGTCTCCGAACACCATGGTAAAAACAAACCGTAGCAAGTGTGGTTTGCATCATTGTACTCATTTATATTTTTACTATCTATATTCATATAATTGAATTGATTGCTTGTCACCCTAAGAATGCAAACCGTGATATAGACTTAGTGTGTTAATGCTCCTAGGTGAAACTAGTTGATTTAGATCTTAATTGTGTAAAACCGATTTGAGTTACACTTTCGTATTATAAACTCGATTTTAGTCAAAGAGAATTTTAAAATCGCTCATTCACCCCCTCTAGTAGGTGTCCTCGACCTTACAAGACCGCCCAAAGATCAGACTACTAACCATGTAGCGGTTAGATCGCCCTCTAGTTAGAGGTCAGATCACCAGAACCCTATGAAGGCACATTTTATTCAATTCTCTATAGAGATTTCACTGTGGTTATTTAGACTGTAAACTTTCTTAGCTAATCATAGCTTACGGAGTGAAATATTCTTGAGTACCTTGAAGAAAGATATGTTAGATAAATTGGTATCTATGAGGCTCCTATTTAACCCCCTTCTAGTCGTCTACAGGTCCTCCACTCCGCGAGAACACAGGAACAGTTGAAACTTCTGCTGGAAATTAACAGAGACCGAACATGCGTGCGACCAAACAAGAAGATGAAGTCGTCTTTTCTTCGAGAAACAAAAAAGGTAAGTCTAAATGTAGTGTTCAGCTAGCTAGCTTGATTTCACAAGCGATATGATGCGATCATTGTGTGTCGATCATTCAAGCGTTATGCAATGCAATGAGTTCGTGGTTAATCAGACCAGAAAAGAAGTGCCTTGATTTGGTGACAACCTAGAAAAAGGATCACATCACATTGTAGTGGCTTGGCTCGATTCAGACAAGTGGAGTCTGATGGTAGCGTCCATTAGTTCAGTGGCTTTACCCTTCTTACGAGTAGCTCTTGGCAAACCGTGTGTGTGTGTCTATATATATATATATATATACATATATACATATATACATATATATATATATACATATATATATATACATATAGGAAACCTCTTTTCTACACCCAGGTGTAATTACACCCTATATCGTATCTCACAATGTTGGAAGTATCTCGCGTAACGGAGGGTATGTACGTGTAGTATACGAGTATTTAAGACCATCTAGGTGGTATGAACAATTTTTCAAAGGTGGTATGTATATTTTTTTGACATACTCCTTTTTATGTGTGTATATGAAGACATTTATAAAATATGCTAAAAACTATGGACTTCCTTGCAATTTTTTCGTATGGTTTACATTGGAGTATCTTATAATTAGTATATGAGTATACCTAAAGTGATAAAGGAGTATTTCAAGTTTATTTAGGTGGTATATTAGAGGTGGGTGTAATTACACCCGGGTGTAAAAAGTATTTTCCCAATATACCTAAAGTGATAAAGGAGTATTTTAAGTAGGGGTGGATATCGAGCCAACTCCTCGTTTTATCGAGCTTTTTCTAAAAATGACATAGTTTGATTTAAAATAATTTTACATATAATTTAAAAGTATTTTTAGAAACGAGCTAACGAGCCGAGCCGAGCTTAAGCAAAATTCAAATTCATTTGAAATCGACTCATTTTAATGTTTAGCCAATTAACAAGTATAATTGAAGCAATTTTGAACCGAGCCAACGAGCCCCACTAACGAGCTTTTTTTCCACCTCTAATTTTAAGTTTATTTAGGTGGTATATTAGAGGTGGGTGTAAAAAGTATATATATATATATATATATATATATATATATATATATATATATATATATATATATATATATATATATATATATATATATATATATATATATATATACTTTTTGTTGCTTTATTCAGCATTCGGAGAAGCGAAACATTTGGGTTGCTTGTCAAGTTCATACCTACGTTGCGTAGCACTTCACTAGCAATTGAAATTTGGAAATTAAACTGCTTGCTAACACTAATCAGAGATGAGAGTAACTACATCAGGGAATAGAAGGTATTTTCCCCATACGTAAGTCATCCATCACGTGTTTTCCGGTGTGCTGGTGGAGGTCTTTTTTGTGTGTGGGTATGCGTGGTTTGCTGTGGTTGTGCTGGCGAAAGCCTTGTCGGTGTTCCTACCGGTCTCGACAACTATGACGCCTATGGACGTCATTTTCCTTCCTGAAGGGTTGTCATGGCACTCCATAGCCATCATGTATTCTGTTCTCCAGGTGAAAGCCTTGTCTCGGTGAGGCGGGCGGCGTCGGCAACCCTCGTCGCCTCTTTGAAGACGTCGCTTCGGAGGTTCATCTTCACACAGGATAGACCGGAGTTTGGGTGGCTCAATTGAAGAAGGTTAGGGGCTTGGTTGAAAGCAAGGACGGAGAAGAAGTTCTGAAACTTAGGGTGCCTTTGGTTGATCTTTTGGGAGCTGCTTTTGCTTCCAAAAAGCCAAAAGCCAACCAAAGGGGTGGAAACCAGAAGCTGCTTTTTCAGAAGCAGCTACTTTTGGGTAGTACAGTTTTAAAAGCACCTTGGACCCTGCTTTTGGCTTTTGGCTTTCTGCTTTTTGAAATGGTGAAAATAGAGAGCTGTTTCACAGTTGTTTCAAGAAAAATAGAGATAGGAGGTAAGTTTTATACTTGTTTGAACTAAACAGCTTACAGCTTTTCCACAGCTCACAACCTACAGCGGCTTTTCCACAGCCCACAGCTCACAGCAGTTTTTTCAGAAGCCACAGCTCAACCAAACACACCCTTAGTCTTTCTAGCTTTTCATAGTCCTTAAGCTCTCTTTCTTGCTGTTGTGTACTCCTCAGTGTTAAGGCTTTGGGCCTAAGAGCTCGTGTAACTTTTGGCTGTGTATATCCCTTGTGGATATAGAGGCCGGATTTTATATCCTTTATCTAAAAAAAAGTCATCCATCACGTTTGTCTAACACACATAACCTTGGGGTTGGAGGCTTGGAGCACATTCACTTCAGCATAAAGCTCAATTGAAGTATGCAATCTAGTGGAGACTGGAGTACCCAGGATTTTTAGATTAGTAAAGGTGCTTAATCAATTCAGTTAGATGACTATATTTAAGATTGTAATCAACGTTTGATACTTAAATATAATAATGACCATAGAGCTCCGCTGTTGTGTATTTTAGCACTGGATCAAGGCAATTATCTGTTGAGCTTGATATGGGTTTATATTGTTTTTGTATTCGTGTATAGCTGAAAGGTGGTGTATATTTAAGTGTGAGAACCTGGTGGGAGCTGGATGTATGAAAAATACATGTCCTGATTTATTGTGATGTAATATGCCAAAAGTGCAACAACACATTACCATCTGAAATGTCTGGTCGAGTATTGGTGTTTTCTCCTTGTTCTACATCTTCCAAAATAGGAAAGAATCCTGGGCTCTAAGCAACCAAACTGAAATTTTCTTAATCACATAAATTGTTTAGCGTTAAAACATGTTGCCCCCACAAAGGTAACACTGTTCTCATCGTGCCACTTTCTATTTTGAATAGTGTAGTTATTAGTTCTAGTTCATTTGATAGTCATGCTGTGACTAAACTTACAAAATGTCCAAATGTGCACATATATTTTTAGAACCCATCCAATTATGGGTTTCTGACTAGCATGATGTCTCTTTTCAGTGAGCAGGATGATTATGAAGTTGTCAGGAAAGTTGGGAGAGGCAAATACAGTGAAGTCTTTTGAGGGCATCAATGTTAACAATAATGAGATGCATTATTAAGATCCTCAAGCCTGTGAAAAAAAAGAAGGTAGTTCATGAATTCTGTTGCCCATCCTTTTTAATTTGATTTCTCCCTGGATCTGCTCTTTTAGCAATCACAGGGTAGTGTTTGCATTATGAACCTGTTACCTGTTTATGTTTCCATTCATCTGCACCTTAAATGGCCCTATTCTTGTAAGATTTTAACCTATGTTTCTCATGCCCATGCAGATTAAAAGAGAGATCAAAATACTTCAGAACCTGTGTGGAGGTCCGAATGTCGTGAAGCTTCTTGATATTATTAGAGACCAGCATTCAAAAACAACACCCAGCTTGATCTTTGTATATGTTAACAACACAGATCTCAAAGTGCTATACCCAACATTGACAGATTATGACATTCGCTGTTACATCTACGAGCTGCTCAAGGTTCTATTCTTTCTCAAATTTCTGTTACTGTCTACATTGCTAGGAAGAAACTGTACCTATCGCAGTAAGCATCTAGAATATTGCTCTTGCTAAAATAAAGTCTTGAAAATTCCAAATTACTTGTATCTCTTATCTGTTTAGTTCCATCCACTTAGATTCATTTCTGAGGACTTCTTTGTGTGAAACGGGAAGGCATATCTATGCTAGTAAGGAGGAAGAAAATTGTGCCTATATAACAAGCAACCATACCAAGTTATTTGTTTTCTGTTTTTTCTTTTTTTTTAGAGGACCAAGCCAATTACTCCTGGTCTAATTTTTTGAGCAATTTCTAGTTGATATAATTATGGTTTATCACACAGTTTTCATTGGTGGGTGCAGGCTTTAGATTATTGACATTCACAAGGTATTATGCACCGAGATGTGAAGCCTCACAATGTTATGATAGATCATGAGCTTCGAAAACTCCGGTTAGTAGACTGGGGCCTTGCTGAATTCTACCATCCTGGCAAGGAATATAATGTCCGTGTTGCTTCAAGGTAGGTGCATATAATACTCCATTGATGGGTTTGTTATTTGATTTTCTTAGACCGACTAATTTAACAACAGATGTTGACATTTATATGCTTTCTGGACTTTGGGGGAAGTGATAAATAGCTTAAATCGGAATAAATAAGAAGCAATTCCCCCATTGGTAGAAAATGGTGATCCATTAAGCGGAGGAAATAGTAATAAAAAGAAAAAGGCTTATGCTCCTTTATCTTAAAAGAACGGACTAACAGGGTCAGCTACTTAGCCAACTTTCATAATTAAATGCCATCACTGTATGGATAATTCTTATTGTGAAAAGAGCTATTTACTCTATAATAGATAGGTAGAGCCAAAGAATGTGAACTATACAAGTTACAATACCTTTTGATGAAATGAAAGAAAGGGCTCAGGTGTATAGAGAGGGCCTCACCGTTTAAAAGCAGGGTAAATAGTTATTTGGTTGGTGTTTGTCTGGTGACTTGCTGAGGCAATAGATGGACATGATTTTTGTCTATGTAAATTCACCTTTTGTGTGGACATCGAATTCTTTCTGTAATATCGAAGTTTACTCTACTGTATAAAATAGGCAAAAGTCGAAAATATATTACTATATAGCATGACTGCATTATACACGTCCTATAGTTACTTATTAAAATTACAGAATGATTTCTGTATTGAATACATTGCTTAGCTCATGTGTGTTCTTACAACTTAGTTATTCCATATTTTCTGCTTTACATCCCCTTCTATGTTCTATCTCAACATTTTGGCTGACATGTCCTAATTCACTGGAATTCAGGTATTTCGAGGGACCTGAGCTTCTTGTTGACTTACAAGATTATGACTACACTCTGGACATGTGGAGTCTTGGCTTCATGTGGTAGAACGCGGTGGATAGGGCAAAAGGCGAAACAGAGGACGGGGATTCCGTAGGGAAGCCGGCAACCAAACGTTGCTCTGCTTGATTATAATAGCATGCGGTAGCCCTCTTATATAGATGGCTCCCCCTAACAGATGTAATCTAACTCCAATCATATCTCTAAGTATATCTCTAATACAAGGAAACCAATCTCTAACTCAAATAGAAATCAATCTCTAACTTAAATAGAAACCAATCTCTAACTTAAATAGAAACCAATCCCTAATTACTAATAATAACCCGACTGGCCAGGGCCCACGTCTATAACACTACACCCCTCCCGGACATGCAGCTCGTCCTCGAGCTGCTAGACGGCGGCCAATGGAAGACCGTCGACGCCGATGTAGAAGACGAACGGTGGCGGGGTGCTGCAGCGGATGGAGACGACCCGCCTGATCCAAGCGGAACAAGCCTAGACGAAGTGTAGCGCCTTTGGAATATAATACCTGCCAAATAAACTGCTTTGTTTTTTTTTAGTTTTTTTTTTTTTTTTTTTTGATTTTTTTTTGCGTTAAGTAGTCGGTCGGTTTTAGAAAACCGACTGAGACCCACTGGCGCACCACAATCTGGCGGTGAAGACCGTCGGGCGCGTGAGCGGCAGATCCAGCGACGGCGGCGGTTCCGGGCGGCGGCGGCGGTCCCGGGTGGCGGCCGGCGGACCGGGCGGCGGCGCGCGGCCAGAGACAGTCCGAGCGGTGGCGGTGCGCGGGCAGAGGCGCCTCCGCGTCGTTGGCGGCCGGCGGCTGAGGTCGGCGAAGCGGCGGCCGAGGGAGCGACCGGCGGCCGAGGGAGCGACCGGCGGCGGAGCAGCAGCCGAGGGAGCGGTCGGCGGCGGAGCGACGGAGGCGGAAGCAGAGGCGGAGCGGGCGGCCGGCGTAGCGGCGGTCTGCGAAGCAGCCGACCGTGGCGGCGGCTCGGGCGGAGGCGGACCCGGCGACGGCGGCTCGGGCGGAGGCTTGCACGGATCCGGGCGGCGAGGGCGAACCGTGACCGGGAACGACGACTCCGACAGCGGCGACTCCAGCGGATCCGGCGGCGGCTGCTTCGACACGGGCAGAGGAGACGGCCCGGCCGGCGGCGGCGGCACGGCCGGAGATGGCCCGGGCAGCGGCAGATCTGGAGCGGTGGCCGTCGGGGGCCACGGACGCTGGCGACTTCGAGCCGAAGGCGGGCGACGGGGAAGCCAGGCGGCTGTCGGCAGCTTCGGCGGCGACGGCGGCGCAGAAGACGCGGAGAGGCTAGAAGGCCGAGCGACGGAGGGCGGATTCGGCCACCGACACAGCAGCTTCGGCCGCGCCGTCGTTCGTGCGTGAAGGCGACCGGGCTATGACGGCTTCGAGCGCGTCGGTGGCCGTGTATGGAAGCGACCGGGCTGCGGTGGCTTCGGGTACACCGGCGAGCGAGCACGGAGATGGCCGTGGTGGCGGCGGCATCTGGCACACCGACGGTCGCGAGCGACTTCGGGTGGCTGCACCGCGAACGGATCCGGCCGGTGGCGCCGAGAACGGCTTCAGGCGCAGGGGGATCTCGACGAGGGGGCCTGAGAGGGATCTCGGCGCGGTCTTGCACTGGAAGAAGCGCAAGAGGCAGAAGATTAGCCTCATTCTCCTCGTCGCCAACAGCCGGCAGATCAATATCTGCTGTCTCCTCTGCTCTGCGAGCGGCCTCTTGCTGCGCCTTCTCCCGCTCCTTCCAGATTGTCTCCAAGAGGGCATGTATGTTGAAGAAGGTGTCCGACATCTCTTTGTTCGTGCTGGCCATCTTGATGGCGTTAGCCTTTATCGTGGCCAACGACTCGGCAATAGAACTAGTCGCAGAAGCCATGGTAGCAGAAGTCGTGGGAAGGGATCGATGGCTCTGATACCAAATTGGTAGAACGCGGTGGATAGGGCAAAAGGTGAAACAGAGGACGGGGATTCCGTAGGGAAGCCGGCAACCAAACGTTGCTCTACTTGATTATAATAGCATGCGGTAGCCCTCTTATATAGATGGCTCCCCCTAACAGATGTAATCTAACTCCAATCATATCTCTAACTATATCTCTAATACAAGGAAACCAATCTCTAACTCAAATAGAAATCAATCTCTAACTTAAATAGAAACCAATCTCTAACTTAAATAGAAACCAATCTCTAATTACTAATAATAACCCGACTGGCCAGGGCCCACGTCTATAACATCATGTTTGCGGGAATGGTGTCACCATCATGATAATACAACTTGATGTTGTCCATACTCCATAACTTCATTTCTGTATCTCACACTGTTTAAGAATTGATTTTGATTTGTTAATCATGTATTGTTGACTGCAGATATTTCGCAAGGAGCCATTTTTCTATGGTAATGACAACCATGATCAGCTTGTTAAGATTGCAAAGGTGATTATGCTTGCACATTAACAACCGGCCTGTTTCTAGTCTGTTTAGTGCTATTTTACTAGAAGTCCTATTTTAGTGCTATTAGATATGCGATAAAACATCAGTACTAATTCTGGTTTGGATTAAGTTCTTGGGGCCTTTCTTTTTCTTATCAGCTTGGGAGTTGTTCGGTAACTAAAGGTGTGTTTGGTTTGAGGGTGGGTCCTAGACTCCTAGATTAGTTGGTCCATCATGGAGCATCCTATGATTTTTGGCAGTATGAATTGACACCTCATTTTCCAATGAAGATTTGTACTACTTATGAGCAATGGCACATTTTGATGAACCAACTCAGTTCTATTATTCAAACTAACAGGTTATTTTAGGAGCTAGGGATCCTAGGATCACCCTACCTCTCAGACCGAACATCTTTAATGTCTGTCTTTCATGGATGTCTAGGGGCCGCTTCAATTGGTCGGAGCTTTCAGCTGTTGACTAAAATTACACTATAGTAGCTAGTTTTTTTCTAAATCATTTAATAAAAGAAAAATAAGAAAAAAATAAAAACAATGTTATATCTCTATAGAACATGTAAAAGAAAAAAGAGAGAAAAGCAAAAAAAACAAAATAAAATTAGAAGCCAATGTGTTCTAAGTAGCTTTTGGCTTTTGAAAATCAGAAGCTAGAAATGGAGCAGAATCTAATTAATCTGAAGAAAACTAGTACGGCTGCCATATTTGTAATCTCTAGCCACTCAAAACAAATTTCTTGCTTTTTTTTAAACCAAAGGCACGAGGTTTGCAATTCATTTTAAGAAAAAGAAAATTACACTGGCTTCAAAGGGGTGCAATTCATTTCAAGGGAAATAGAATTTCACTGTCTTCAAAGGGCCAACATCAAATACACCGACGTAGGAGTCCTAAACTAAAGCTTCTACGAAAGCATCCGCTACACCCACAAGGCAATCACATTGTGGAGCAACAACAAACACAACCTCTCCATAGATGATGAAGCTTAGGGTAGCTAACCGTGACGCGCCACCCTCAAAAGCGCACACCCCTGTGCGACCGAGACTAGGCCCAATCATCCACATGCACAACACACAGCCACACCAAGGATGCCCGTCCCACTGCGACCACTGACGCATCGTCCACCAAGACACCACCGTACGGCCGAGACTAGGCCCAGTCAACTACACACACCCACGTGCGGGCGAGACCAGGCTCGATCAGCCGCACCAAGGAGACCCGTGTCGTTGTAGCCGCCGATATGACGCTCGCCAAGACATGCCGCCCCCTTGCGGCTGAGGCTAGGCTTGACTAGGCATGCTCATGCGCGACCGAGAAGGGGCCTGGCCAGCCAGGCCGAGGAGGACGTCCGTACTGCTGCAGCCGTTGAGGCGTCGCCCATCAAGACGCCGGCGCACACCCCCGCAGGGTCAAGGCTAGGCCCGACCAGCCATGCCGAGGAGTACATTCGTGCTGTTGCAATCCCTGATATGTCATCCGCCTAGACGCACATCTCCATGTGGCAGAGGCTAGGCTCGCCCAGCCATACACACAAGCGTCGAGACTAGGCCTAGCTAGCCATGTCAAGGAGGATGCCTGTGCCGAGCCGAGCGCGAGGAAGACAGTCAAGCAGTAGCAGCAATCGCTGCTGGTTCTTGTCCTGCGGGCCCTGGATCTCGAAGAAAAAATTGATCATATACCCTCCATTTAGATGGAAATTGAGGATTTACCCTCCTGGCCCACGTGTCATTGAGATGTGGAGGGTAAATCCTCAATTTTCCAACTAAGGGCCTGTTTGGGAGAGCTCCACCAGCTCCAGATTCACCAAATCCAGATCCAGATCCACTTTTCCAAGCCAAACAGTTCCAGCTCCAGCAGCTCAACCGTGGATCTGCTCCACCAAAACCATGGATCTAGCTCCAGATTCACCAAATTGGTGGAGCACCTCAAGGGGTGCTCCACCAAACTCAAATTGGTGGAGTTGGGGAAAATTACCCACCATGCCACTGATTACACAAAAAAATGGTTCGTTTTTCTTCTTTCTCGTCGCTGCGCCGTCCTCCCCTGCGCCTTCGCCTCAGATATACCCGAATTATAAGAAAACCACCAAACTGCACAAAATTTGCATAGAATTTCAGCAGCAATTTGCACATAATTTCAGCAGCAATTTGCATAGAATTTCAAACAGAGAGAATCATTTACTAATAAACCACAATCTCACAATCTCAGATTCCACTGCAGAGTGCAGACACAATCTCATATACTAGCGGCAAACGTTACACAGCAGCAGCAGCCAGCAGCTTCCAGCGGTCCAGCCTGCTAGCGGCCAGCAGCAGCCAGCAGTCCAGGCGTCCAGCTGCAGCTTCCAGCGGTCCAGCTGTGATATACTAGCAATTTGCACAGAGCCACAGATTCAAAAAACATTGCAAGACTGTAGGTATTAGGTAACTAAGTATTAAGGGCATACATACATTGCACGAGGACTCCGAGGTGGCAGCCGTCCTTCAATCCTCAAGCCGCCAGTGCACCTTGTCCCTCCCCCGAGGTCGACGCGCGGCGGCGGCTGGTGGCCTGGCGGGTGAGGGCTGTGCTCGGGACCGGCGGGGACGCGGGGGTGCCGGGGTGAGAGAGGGCGACGCGCGGTGGCCTGGCCGCCTGGCGCAGAGGTGGGTGAGGGAGTGAGGGCGGCGGGCCGGCGGCGGGGTGAGACCGTGAGAGAGGAGAGGGCGTCGCCCCTTCGGACTTCAGAGTTCAGACTTCGGACGGTGGAGGCGGCGGAGAGCGTAAGAGCGCTGCCGCTAGGCCTAGGTTTTTGGAGTCTGAGTGGAGTGAGGTCGCGGGCCGCGAGCCGGCGGGGGATGGGGGTATGTTAGTATGTACACTTGGCCTGTTGGCCTAGTAGGGAGGGGGAATTTTGGGTAGTTCGGGTACCGGGGGATATTACCCGAACTACCCAAACTAATTTCGGGTAATTGGAATTGCTATCCGAATTTGGGATCAGGTATTTCGGGTTCGGGTCCGGGTAATTCGGGTTCAGGTAACGGGTAGCGGGTATTTTGCCCACCCCTACCCTCGAGAGCGACACTATGTGAGTATTCACCACGAAAAATGAACAAAAATTTCTTGCTCTCCCTCTGCGATGGAGGCCAATACATTTCACCTCAGGTTAGTAGATAATGGAAGATTAGCCGTACTTTCAGTGTGGCTCAGCAACTAACACCAGAAAACCAAGCAGGCTTGCATCAATGTCACACGCTCGCACCATAGGAAACATGAGATACATATCTAAGGCTGAATTTTGCCAGGAACATATTGAATAAGCACAAGCAGCAAATCCACACAGGATTACTATTGTAGCACAACAGGCTGATAGTGAAGGAGTAACATATTAGATGGGGCACACAACCAAAGCAGCTGCTGCAGCAGCAGCGGACCAAAGTTCAGACCCATACATATGGCAACCAGTCATTGCATACGTGATAATACTAGTGGATTACGACAGCTTCTCTTCTCTGTCTCTTTCTGATTGAGCAGATGTCACTGCCACTATTTCTTGAGGTGGGGAAAGCACTGATAGAGGTCGTTCTTTGGATGCTTCGCCTCGGCATGCTCTTTGCACTTTGTTTCAGAGGTGGTGCAGATGAAAGTCTGCATGCATACCTTGCACTGCATTGAGACACAAGCATTGTTCAGATGACAAGCTAGCAATGAAATATCAGATAATGTTTTGCGGGTTAAGATAAGAGATTTTTTTCATAAGAATTTACACATATGCTAGATCAGACAAATGTACCAAAGAAGTCAGTGAACTAGCAATTAAATTGCACATCAATTACCACTTCAGATTTTTTTATAAAAAAAACTAGCTGGCAAGAAAATATTACCAAGATCATTCTGCCAACACTCAGTGCTGATTTCACATTGCAGTACTTGCATTTGTGACAACTGACAAGGCTATCAGTACTAAGTAATGTTGACCTCCAATGGTTGGCCGTGTTCCAAGAAAAGGCTGGGCATTTTTATCAGTTATGCCACAAGCAAACTTCAGATTATTTCATCGCAAGTGGCCTGATGATACTTAATGCTCGGTTCATTAATTTGTTGAGCATACATCAAGTTCATCAGAACCGTGAAATCACAGGGCAATATCTTAAGCTTTCAGCTATTCGCATACTTATGCGAGGGACTACCCAATAGGCTAAAACTGCATATGGACTACCGATGCTAGCCAGTACCAGCTTTGTAAGTTCAGATAAAAGTCATGGGTTGACGCATAGATAGGACTTGCAGCCAACTGATGGCACATGGATTCCAACTAGCAAAACCAGGACCTACTCCACACACTGTTTTCTTAACACCAAATTACTTCCCTAGGCATCAAATGTAGCAACACACAATTCTGTAGGTTGCAACGCTGTAACCCTACTTGGCAACCTTCACCTATGGAATAGGAACACAAACAAGCAAAGTATTAGGGGGAAGAATTATTGACTTATATATATATAAAATAACGAGTGCTCCTTGGTCCCCAGGCATCATAGTCTAAAATATGTATGTATCGTATGCAAAAAATTTTAAAAATTTTTACATGTCAAGTTTAACTAGTTCAAACAAGTTTGAACTAAATTTCGAATTGTAGTTATTAGTTTGATTGTAGGTATATATATATATATATATATATATATATATATATATATATATATATATATATATATATATCAGCAAAGTATATGATCTAAATTCGTTCAAAATTTTGAATTTGAGTATAATTTTTCCAAACTTATATATTTCATTTGAATTGTTATAGACGAGTATATACTCTAAAACTGATATTTTTAAAAGATATATCCGAATTTAGAAGGAATTGATGCATTTAAAATCACGGTGTCCAGCACCATGGTTATATATATCTGTGTGTGCGCGCACGCGGGCGCCCACACACGTCTGCACCTAAGCAGCAGGAAGATGAGCGATGGGAATAGCTCGTCAGAACCACCAGATCTGTGCGCAAAGTACAGTTTTTAAAGATGAATTTACAGTTTAACAGACTACTAAGACGATACACCGCCAATATTGGTGGCAATAAGAAGCGCACCATTTTCTTCCTCGGCCTCGCTGTGGGCACAATTAAGTAATTCGCCCTAAATCACACCGATAATCATGGACAACAAGACCCCAAAAAATTCACCAGGAAAGGGAAAAGGAGAGGGTTAAGGGGCAGATCGAGCAGCTGGAGGGGGAGAAATTACGCACCTGGATGTTCATGGCCTTCTTGTTGGCCTCAAGCTGGCTCCCTGCAGCAAACAAAAGAAATCCAAAGAAAAATCAGATCAAGAACCCTTGGTCAAGAAGACGACGACCACCAAATCAACGACCGACAAGATTCGCTTCGAAGAAGAAGTGGTGAGAAGGTCAGGGTTGCCGACCCTTGGCGGCCTTGTTCTTCTCCATGTTCCTCTCCCTCGCCATCCTGGACTTCTGGCCGTTGCCGCCACCCATCTTGAGCTCTCTCCCTCCCTGGTTCCGCCGCCCCTGCTCCTCGCTCTCTCCCCCTCTACGAGAAGAGTCTCTCTCTCTCTCTCTCTCTCTCTCTCTCTCTCTCTCTGGATTGTTCCGGCGTCGCGCCGCGTAGTGTGGTGGGAAGGCAGGAAAGGCTCGGCGGCTGCTGCGTTTAATAGAGGAGGAGGAGGAGGAGGAGGTCGGCGTTGGCCAGGCTGCATGTGCTCCAGTGCTCCACAGTGTTGAGCTGTTTTAGGCAGGAGTACGGCCCCCTTCCTAACTTCTAGTTTATTTTAGTTTTTGAACACATTAACTTCTAATTTTAATTTTTAAAATTATTTTTTCTCTTTATTTCTTTATATTATCTGTAACAATATAATATTTTTTTTATTTTATTATAAAAAACTAATAGACGCTATAGTATAATTTTAATTAAAAAATTTAAACCGTAAACCAGTTTGGCTCTGTTTTTTCAGCTTTTAAAAGCTACTTTTCAGCTTTTCTACAGTAACTAACTTTTAAACGGATTATTTTTTCAAGATAGCGTCTACTAGTTAATTGTAGTACATACTTTATTGACTTCATTTATCTCGACAAAAACCACGCATGGATTTCTGTTATTCTGTAATCTCTTATACAAACAGCTCAAAAGTCACAGCCGCAACTAAAAGCCACAAACCGCAGCCAAAAAGAACAGGCGTAGCACACATTATGCCTTTGGTCAAGAACCATTCATCCTAAAATCAGCGGCTGTAACTTTTTCTCCGATTACAAGAAAAACGTGTGCGCAAGCTACGATCCTTATTGTTCGATTAACCAAATATTTTTGTCATCCATTCCACCGCATATGGCAGTCAACTTTGCACTGCTAACTTTCCGAGCGACATTGATGTACTGTTGTACCATGATAACCTTGCCCTAGTGCAATTATATCACCAGCTCATATATTAATTCCCCTTGGTGGCCTTGTACGGAGCACAAATATTTTTCTAACTCCTGTGGAGGCCAACTCCTCCTTGAGAAAAAACCAAGCAAAAGGCCAACAACATCTATCTTGTCAGAGTTTTTTCATACAGGGAGTACAAGTTCAAATTTAAAGAGTAACAATGCACTGCATGTCTTTAAACCTATCATGTCGATTCACTTAGAATTCTAACTTTAAAATTACAGCTTTATGTTCCTAACCTTGTTTAAGTAGATCACCGAAGGTCCTATGGGTGATTTGCTATTAGGCTTGACTGCTGATGTGTACTAGTGACTACTGCGAGCTTGGCAAGGGGTAGTATTGCAGGTTGTACTTTTGCACTTAGGTCGTTTGTCGTCACCATATGGCAGCGATCAACATGGCTGCAGCTGCTGGCTGTGGGCTTATTTGTCACTATTCATAAGTTTCGTCTTTTTCTGAATTTTTGGCTTTTTGTTGAGCTTTTTTGCCGGTTTTTTTTCCCGTATTTGTTTGTATTATACGTAATGGGCTAACATATTTTTTATATTTTTAAATTTTTTTAAATTTAATTATGTTAAATAAGCCTCTGTCAGCTACAGTGCTTTTTTCAACCAGCTACAGTGTGTTTCAGCCATAAGCCATGAGCTTTTCAGCCGAACCGATCACCCCCTATAGCAATCACTAATTCTCCAAAACCCTGGTTCTTTAATTTCATGGCTTCTTGCAGCTGCTCCTCCGGATCCGTCTTGGCCGGTTCCTCTGATCACCAAAGTCGCCTTCGTCTCTCCTTCAATTGCCGATACCGCCCGCAGCCTAGCTGATGAGGACGTCGGGTGGATTCTTTTGAACTGTGTCTTTAGCTTTTGGTTTATGATTTTTAAATTATTGTTGTTCGTGAGAGACAGTACGAAAAGAAAACAATTACATACGATTTTGGTCGGTATAAATAAACTCGGGACAATATCTACTACAAGTAAAATGTAAAATAGGGTTGCTCGTGTGAAAGTTGGACGGCTAGGTACTCTCTCTCGGTGCCGGGCGAGTCCAAATCCACGTCCCGTTTCCGTTGACATTTCCGTCCTAGCGAGTGAGTCCAAATGTCAACGAACAACAAAGTCCAAAGAAGAACCTAGCCTACCTAGCTGTTTGGATTGGCTTGGATTGGATTCCGCTTCGAGACGAGGCAGTCGCTTCTTCGTTTCGTTTCGTTTTGACAAAACGAAAGCGAAAGCGAAAGAACCGAGGGCAGCGTGTCCCTCGAAGAAGAAAAAACAGAGAGAGAGAGAAGAATATGTGCCAATTCTTTCGTTGGGCGCATAGTCGTATCCCAGGATTAAATTAGATTTACATGATTGTGCTAGCTGCTTTCTGTTGGGGAATTTGGAAGGCAAGAAATAAAGCATGCTTTGAGAAGAAAATGATGAGTCGGGCCTGTTTGGTTCGGCTGCGGATTATGGTCTTTGGCTGAATTTTTTGAATTTTAGATGTTTACGATAGAGATTATGGAGAGATAGATACTCGCTTGCGATTTTGATTAATACAGATGTTAGTCTTTTAACGTGTACTACAATTAATTTGTAGACCCCGTCATGAGAAAATGTCCCGTTTAAAAGTTAGGTACTGTAGCAAAAGCCGTTAGCTTCGGTCGAAAAGAACAGGCCCAAAGTTTCCTTTGAAGGTAATAATATTTGAGAAGAAAATGATGGGTTAAAAGCCTTTTGTCTCTAACTATGGTCGTGATGTTCAAACTTCTAGTTAGTTGTGTTGCTCTTTCGGGACTTTTCTTCGTAGTTGTGCGCAGTAGCTTTCAGCATGTTAGACGTCTAGCATTCTATTCGTTTCTGCTCAATAAGGACTTGTTGGGATTCTGGTCCGTTCTTTTTCAGCTTGTCTATCTGTATTTCTTTCACTATCAATCTTCTCGTCCCTCTAAAACTATTATTTCCTTTATGCAATGGAAAAAGAGAATAAAATCCCAGTTAAAAAGAAAGAGCAAAGTGTGGACATGACAATAAATGGAGTTTGTTCGTTGGTCGGCAAGCTCAGAAAGCGAAGACAAGGCCTAGTGACGCCGTTGGTGCTTTTTTAACAGGCGTCTTAATTTAAATAAAGTGTCTTTTAAATAAATTAATTATAGTATACACTATAGCGATTTCATTTATATAGACCAAAACCGCATGTGAGTTTCTATTACTCTATACTCTTTCTCATAAACAGCCAAAAAATCATAAACCACAACCAAAAATCATAAGCTGAAACTAAAAATAACCAATCACAACTCATCGCTGGAGATTGACAACGCTGCCCAGGGTCTACATTCATGTAGGGATGTAAACGACTTGAGCTCGAGCGAGTCTGGTCTTCTAGTTTCGAGCTCAGTAGAAACTCGAGTCGAGCTTGAGTTGGGGTCCAAGCCTGGACCTGGACTTGAGTTCGGCTCGGCCTAAGCTCAAATAGGCTCAAGTTCGGTTTGTTGAAGCTTGATAACAAATAAAATAATTTATTATGCACTAATTTTCAATAATAAGAAAAAATTAAAGTTCAACCTCGGCTCGAGTAAATCTGATAACAGTCAAAATAATTCAAACATACACTAATTTTCAACAACAAAAAAAGCTTGAGCTCGGCTCAAATAAGCTCGGTAAAAGTTAATATGTATCACTATTTAATCTCGAATCGAGGCTTGCAAACTATTCGAGCTCGGCTCGATAAAACTCACGAGCTCAAGATCAAACTCGAGTTTGACTCATTTAAAATTCGAGCCGAACTTTTTTTACAGCCTTACACGCAGGTTCCCACCCAACCCATAGTAGTTATCTTGGTCCAAATCTGCCAATATGAGTACTTACACAGGATAGGTGCAATATGGTACCAGTGTTCGTTCTAGAAGTAACTCCTTCCTTTGTTCACAAATATACGTCGTCATCATCAGTTCCATACGGTAAGCTTTTTAAGATTTGACTATTAATATATGTTAAATTGTATAGATTGACTACATAAAAATAATAATATGGTATATCTTACAAAATTCTTTCATAATATATATTTTTTATTATTTTTGCTAGTATATTAAGATAATAAATTATCATCAAAGTCTTACATTAAAAATCATAAAAAGTCAAAACTAACCTATATTTGTGGACGGAGGGAGTACTGAGATTCATGTGCCAATCAGTTAAGCTTGAGCTGATAAAGAAAAATAAATAATATACTTCAACGCTCCTTCTTATGTCTAGATTTTATCAAACCTAAAAAGTGGATTTGAAGTGAGCATAATTATTTTTGTTAATATTGCGTTAGCCGTGTGTTAAACTCAGAATCTTTTGGCTCTGATACTATATTAAGTTTTATGTACTAATCAATTTATCTAAAAGCTCAGGCTAATACGAAAAGATGAGCCATATACTTCAACAACAGTGTTAATTGCTTCGTCAGGTTTATTTTCCGTGAGAAAATTTCCGTCCGGCGTTCTAATGGGAGCATTAGATAGCTTTTCACTTCTGGATAAAAAGGAAATAAAAGCTGCGCGCCCTGCCACGGTGATCTCTAATCAGCACACTTACGAGTACTGGCATGTTCTTTTATAGCTTTTGGTTTTTTACAGTAACTAATTTTTAAACGGAGTATTTTTTAAGATAAAATCTACTAGTTAATTATAGTACATATTGTACCAACTTCATTTATATCGACAAAAATTGTATGTGAATTTCAGTTACTCTGTAATCTCTCACTCAAATAGCCAAAAACCATAAACCACGGCTACAAAAGAACAGGCACACTGCACAGTAAACTGTACATGGGTTGCCTTCTTTGCGACTCGGTAAAAACCATATGGCTTGCTGATTACATGGGCAAGCAATTTTTAGTCAGTTAACCACGTGGAGCGCACCAACGCCGCCGTTGACGTTGACTCCCCACATCGACGTCCCGCTTTCCGTCTCCGTCCTAGCGAGTGATTCCAGAATTCGCCGCCGCCGCCGGAGTTGGATGGACGCGGCGTCGATGGGTGCGTGCGATTCTGGGACGGAGTTGCAATGGTGCCCCAAGAGGCTTCACTCTACCCTTCAAACAAACTCTGGCCCAACTCTATTTTCTGCGGCAACCCAGTCCTTATTTAGGTTAGGTTACTTCTGACTGAACACATTTCTGTGTGGTCAAATAATTTCCATTCAAATAAAGTTTGTTGTACTTCAACCCCAACTCAATTTGAGAGAGGAGAAAAGAATTTCAGCCACAAAGGTTTAAGAACCAAATGGAAAGAAGAAATAACTGTTGGTGCAATCTCTGCCCTCGAATTGTTCAATCGCCATGCGATCAGGGAGGAGCATTAACACAAGATAACTTGGAGGTGAGCACCGAGCAGATGTGCGTCCAGAATGAACACATTTCATGCAGACGTAATGCTTCATATGCCACGTGCGAGGAACGCTACCTAAAATCTCGAAGAATGGTCAGGAAGAAAGACGCCAAACAAAATTCAGAAAAACAACCTGTAACGTCCTACATTTAGCCAAGCAATGTCATGATACAAGATTCCACAATGCCAGCACCAAAATTGTTTGCCTGCCCAGCCAACTCCATTCCTTGTTTGATAACGTATGCAAGAACCATCCCGGAAATATGCTGCGCTTGCCTGTAAAATAGGAGGACGGATTTAAAGGGTATTTCTAACCATCTCCATGAGAGACCGAATTGTGAGGGCAGCATACACACCAGTGTTTGTTGGTGAATAGAGTCAGCCTCCACTTAATTCATCCATAGTTTGAGGGCCCTATCCTTCCCACCAGATACAACCTTTTCACCATCGGGGCTCCAATCCACAGCGTAGACCTTACAATATTCACATATATCATGCTAATTTCTCTAAACTTATATGCTCATGAACCCAACTAGATCAAAGAAACAAAAATACCTCATCTGCATGGCCTGGTAAGTCCTGTTTCAACTTGCGTGTCCGGATATCCCAAACCTGAAACATAGAAACAAAATGCATCAGCAGGTAACAGATATTCACTGGGAAAAGGGCTAAGTGATTCAGCATCCTAGCAGACCAAGAATCCAAGATCAACCGGTTATCACCCATGCAACCAACAAAGTGTATACAAATGTACTTGTGAAGGCATGCATAAAAAACTATGGCGTTCGTCACTTGGCACTTCCAAGTTCCAACCATATGCAAGTTCGAGTACCAGTATTGGGGATTACTAACAGTAACTTCTCAAAGGCAAGTTGTTTACATACTAAATGAACACCGATGCCGTGGCAAGAAAAAACATGAAAAACATTTCAAGTTATAGGTCGACATATTAACAATGTGATTGAATGAATAGTTAGCATCAAATCAGAGACAGAATGTTATGCCAGCATCAAGTGGACACACATATAGATACCTTTAGGGTGGAGTCCTTGCTTCCACTTAGTAGAAGCCTACTGTCGGCAGACCAGCTAAAGAGAAATAATGATATTAGGCATCAAACATGGAATGAAGGAAAACTGGGAAGATAGAGAAAAACTGACCTGATCTGGTAGACATCTGCAACATGCCCTCTGAAAGCTGCAACAAATTTGCCTGTAATACCATTCCATAACTTAACAGATTTGTCAAACGAGGCACTGGCCAACCACTGCCCATCAGGAGAGAAGTAGACATGGTTTACGAGCTGCACACAGCCAAACAAACAACAAAATCATTTCTAAGCATAGCTTTTACTAAAAAAAATTACCATGGCTTACTTGAATACAAATACATACGACTGACTGGTTTTTGTCCTACTTGATCGAACCATCTGATGACTTATGGGAAACTTACACAAAGTACTAATGATCTCAACACTATTCTAATTTCTAAATGAGTTTTGATGGAATCACACCATGAAGTCAATGGCAGTAATTCATTTTTAGTGTCCAAGTTATAGGCAGGAAACACAAAAGATTTCTAATCTGTTCTCAATTCTCATTGAGCCAGAACAGAGATCAAGAAATCCAAATACGAGTGGAAATATACATACTAATGGAAGAGGATTTTCTGGAGCCAAGAAGATGAGAAACTATACCTTCTGATGACCAGTCATGCGAGCTTTGGGCTGTTTACTAATTGTTGGTTCCCAAAGAAACATCGTAAAATCATCAGAACCAGAAACTAGTCTCTCAGGAGCATTACCCCTCATCTTCTTGTATCTCGCAAGAGCAGCCTAAACATGCAAAGTTCTCAGGTGAAAAAAGTCACTTCCAAAGCTTATCTTTATCATAAGAATGATGTCATAACTTAAACAAAACCTAATTTGTCATTTCAGCAAGCAATAAATTAAGATAACTATTAGCACTAAGTTTATGTCATACAGGAACATACCTCCTTCATTTCCTCAGCAGTTGAATATGTCTTGCCAGTATGATCATATGCCCCAGTGCGGAGAACATATTCTGTGCTCAAGGCAAGCGAATTTACCCAGTGCCCATGACCCTGAATACGTAAATGTTGATAATTACATCAAAGAATAAACAGCAAAATATAACGTGGGATAGCTGATTTCACAAAACAAGAAGTCAAGTGCAAGCTAAAATCACAATGAAATCCCATAAACTCTGTCCCTGGATACACCACACGGTTCACAACTGAAGGATCTCTACTTGGTATTTGGTAGTCTGATCACAGCTTAATACTCAGCATTAAATGCCAATAAAAAAGCAAAGTTGATAGACCAGAGCAAGATCTACTGATAGCATGCCAGTATATAGCCTTTTATAGGCTAAATGCATCTTAGAAACATGGTCGGTCAGATATGTTGCCCACATAGCATACGGATCCCACCAGTGGTGGATCCAGGATTTCGTCACGGCCCCGACTATGGAGGGTTGGCGACCACTATTACCTAGGCTAGGGGGAAGATTGTGCCCCATGCTTACTTGGGCTTTGCACTGGTAAAATTCTCACGCTCTAGACTAGAGCCTAGGCTGCCATGGGCGTGGATCCGCCTCTGGATCCCACACACATGAGCTTGTTCTGTTGATGACAGGGATGACTAGAATCTGGTATTCTGGAGTTCTATGGCCAGTCTCCTGAATTGTTTTGCTCCAGGCTCAGAAAACTTGTCAGTTTGGCAAGATCAATCTAATAGATATTTGAGTTGAACTCCTTTACCCTGAGAAGGCAAGGGAGTCCAATGCCCGCAGATGTCCTAAACTCATGTTTGATATATCCCTCTTTAAACAGTAGTGACATCCTACTAAACAAGTAAATGTACCCTATCCCTACTAAACACTTACTTGCAAAGCACAAGACATTTCTACAAGCTGTTCACTTCTCTGGCTTCCTCGTATTACTTTGTATGAAGATGCCAAAACTTTATTTTCAACATTTTTTACATAGTGACAACAAGTTGGGTGAGAGAATGTTTAAACACAGATTCAGCTAGTGCTACTAGTACAAGCCAGTACATCATCTGAACTTTTTTTAGTATTTATGCATCTATGAAACAATCTACCAAGTCTAGAAATGAGTACAAAGCTGTTGTCGTAACTCCTTGTGGAACATCCATATATGTTGTAAAGGCGAGCTTTAAGAATCGAAGCTATAAGGCAACATCATCAGCAACATAAATTAGACTATGACTGAGTAATTAGATAACAGAACAAACATTTAAGGGAATCTCTGGGCAAATTCAATATTGAATTTAATATATGTAGGCAAAGCCAATCAACGAAAAAGGGTGATTTAGCATTGATTAGCCGGGACTCAGGCAGTTGACTAGACAGTGTTGCTGGCCCTTAATGCAGTAACTCATGTTGGAGAAATGTTAGTTTGAATGAAAGTGACATGTCCAATTCTTTTGTGTGTGTGTGTGTGGTTGGGTGGGTGGGGGGGGGGGGGGTGGATATTCTGTGTTCAGCTATAAATTGTGCATCTCAAATAATTTACATTACTTAAGAGGCCATAGACAATGGGTTACTGAAAAAAAATTAACTTCCTTAAGGGGACATAAACATTTGCAAAAGTTTGTGAGTGTACACTGAATTGGAAATGTATTACCTGCAGAGTTTTGACTAACTTTCCCTGAGAAGTTTCCCATACTTTGATTAAACAATCTTCAGAACTGCAGTACAAAGACATTGTTTTCAGAATTGTATCTGTAAAATATGGCCTAATGTAAAGATGTTCATAAAGCATAGCATCAAATATCCTTCGTGATGACACTAGAAGAACTTATGGTCAATGAGATAAGTGATTATGCATATTCTAGGCTGCTGGGCTTTAGCCATCTAGGTGTGTCGTCTAAAATTCTAGCTATTAGGAATGAAATAACAAGGAGCGTGCGAAGTAAAAGAAAACAAC
The DNA here is from genome assembly GCA_017311315.1 of Dendrocalamus latiflorus. NCBI lineage: Eukaryota > Viridiplantae > Streptophyta > Magnoliopsida > Poales > Poaceae > Dendrocalamus > Dendrocalamus latiflorus. The sequence goes on from CM029629.1 coordinate 34,803,719, forward strand.
CGGAAACCTTAGCCAGATCAAGGTCTACCAGCAAAAGAAACTTTTTTTCTGGTTACCTGAACTTCAACATGTTACCCATTAAGCAATAATAACAATAAGTCAATAGTAATAAATATAGGGAATTGTCTGACTGACACTGGGAGAGAACTGTGGTTTGTGCGAATGCTATCTTAATAGTTCTTGTTCACAATTCTCGAAAGGAAAACACTAAGTACTGTTATCCTGCTAGGCTTCCACCTCATACACAGATAAAAATGACAATTATAAAATTTGTTAAGGTTTCCAATGACAATTGAGAGCTATCTATCATGTTCTGATGAGTCGATGACGAATATAAAATTTGTTTTGATTGGTTTGCGGCCTCAATTAATCTGTTAAAGTAGAAGACTAAACAAAAACAGAGTTTTCACATATTGCATATCAGTAAGTCCAATAGTGATTTAACTACATAATATTACCTTTATCACAACATTAGCACATAGTACAGTCCTGAACCATGATGGGTTTTTTGAATTGGTAGTATTCATTTTTTAACATGTCCATTAATTTCAAGGTAATAAGTGAGCAGATACAAATATTAAAGGACAAAATCGTAATCCTTTTTCAAAAAGAAGAAAAGGGCCACTTATGTAATAGTATTACCCTGTATAAATTAAACCATCTCCACCCCACTTGACACAAGTCACTGAATTAGTGTGACCTGTAAGGGAAATAACACACTTCCTTGTGGCAATGTCCCAAATACGTGCATCACCATCCTTACTTGCACTTACAAAACGGCGGCAAGGAGCTTGCAAATGAACTGGCTCCCAAGATACAGCAGTAATCCACTTTCTGTGTCCCTATTGTAAAAGGCCACAATAAATTACTGGATCAAGAAGATTGAAACACCCGCAAGATCTAACGTACGATATGCATATCTTCTTTCTAACAGTATACAAATTCAAGGTACTAAGAAAGAGATAAATTTGTAAAAGTTCTCTTCAACTAGCATCCATTTTCAAGAATGGTTCATGGAAAATTCACAATAGACAATTGGCACATGATGCAGTGTTTTCTAACCATATGCAAATGAATAGCTAGCAATTCCTAGATGTTAACAAATAAAGAGTGCATAATCTTACCGTAAGTGGAGTGCCCAATTGGTTGCCTGTTTTTGGGTCCCATAATATAAGCTCGCCTGACTTGCTTCCACTAACAAGATATTTCCCATCAGGTGACCATGCAATGCAGAGGACCCAATTTTTGTGGCCTGGAAGATGCAGGGTTATTTTTATAACGTTCAAGTACAGACAACATCAAAAAAAAAGTGCAAATATGCAAATGGAACTAGCTAAGAGTCCAAAAGTTATACTTAGAAGCACTGGAAGATATGTCAGCGAAACACAAATTTCACCATAATGTTACAAGAGAAACTACATGCAAAGATGAACTTCTATTGGGTTTGAATGTCTGATATAAGCTAAAAAATGGTTCATATGATGCATTAATTACAAGAAATGGGTTCTGCCATCATTTACTAGTTTCAAAGCTTCTAATTCACAGCTTTGGCCAACAAAACTAAATAAAAGGTTATCAAGCCTCGCTTTTCCAGCACACACTCCATTCTATTACACATATCATTTGCCCTACTACTAGAAAAGGTTAAATGGTTAATTATGAAGGAAATTTACAGGTTTGTTGTGCAAATAAAAAAGTTTTTTTTATTTGAAGAAGCAAATGAAAAGATTAAATTGACCCACTTGGTTGTGAAGGAACCTACATAAAGATGACTACAGAGTTGCTAACCCCATTTTCCCATCAAAATTCTTCTAAGATATATATCATGGAGAAATAGTAAATCACGAATGTTGGTATGGACTCAGTTATCATGAGAAATGATAACCATGTCACAACCATAAAAACCAGCATTACAGAGGTATCAGCAACATGACTAGAAATCACCAATATGCAAGTATTCTAAGCATTCACCTTTGCATGTGAACAATGGAGTCTGTGTGTTCAGGTCCCAAAACCGAACAGTGGTGTCACCTGAACCACTAGCCAAACATCTTCCGTCAGGGCTGAAAGAAACGGCTAGTACAGCTTCTGTATGGCCTGCAGATGGATACGATTATGTACAGCTCATTCTATGGCAGTATAAAAGGCTGAAAGTCAACATAAATGAAGTACGATATAAGAGAAGGTCTTGACTTTCCAATATTGGGTTATCTAATTATTGTGTATTAATCAACTAGGATACCATTTACTAAAGCCACACTTGTGTTCACGAGCTGCCCACCCTTCAAGTATCCTCTTACATGTTCTCATGTCCATCATTCAAAAACAGGTCCTAAACTTATGGGGATATGATCTAACAAGTATCGCCAGACCAAATCAATTTTTAATCATGCAACATACAAGGTACAATTAAAATTTTGTTTCCAACAAGAAAAGCCACTGCTATTCTTAGTTCCTTGAACTCATGTTAGACCATTAGGTTATACATATCACATTTATAACAAATACGCATATCACAACCCTCTTGCAGCAAGAATCTAAAAGGTGAGGAAAACAATTATCTCTATAACTGTTTATCACAGCTCTAATGTTTGAATTCTAAACATGTTTAAATAAGCAGACGGCAATAAATAGGCAACAAAGGCAAACCTTGAAAAAACAAGGATACAAAGCGCAAGTTCATTATGATATGATGTATTCCTTTTGCATGTGAGATAAACAAAACATGGATACATAGGCTGTTACAGATAAAATTGTCACGGCCGTTACTGTGATATGAGAACTCCTTAAAACAAAGAGTTGTAAGCTTGTAATGTTAGACATGAGCCGACAGAAAGCATTAGCTAAGGGTAATGTTCCCCTCAAAAAATGAACAAGGGTAATGAATAGAATCCAAGATAGATGTACCAGCGATTGTAGCAGAGCATCGGTTAACTGGCCTGATCCGGAAAACTGCTTGTGGTTGATAAACTATGCGCAGAGTGACCTCAGCAGTGGCTTCATTTACGAAAAAGAAAAGGAAAGGTTATAAAGCAGAAATGAGATGCCACCCTTAGCGTCTATGGTTCTGCTTTCCAAAAGAGTGGGGAAAACAAAAACAAAGGCGTAGATGAACTGCTGAGTGTATCTCACCATTTTTTTGCTGCATGTAAGCACCAAGCTGAACAGAGAGCTCTTCATCTGCGATGTAGAATGCATAAGGCATCTTGTCCTCCTGAAGTAAAAGTTTACAGGCATTAGCTCGCTTAAGTTTGCACGACAACAGGGAAGTAGACTATCTAGCTGATAAGAAATTTGCCATGACACATTCACCACTTGTCCATTGGCAATGCAGATATTTGACCTTTTGGGTTCAACTCAAATTGAACTTGTCTTAATGAGCACTATCTTCGTATGTTACATTGTTTAGCATGCCCGTCAACTTGTCCTTCTCATAAATCGCAAGCATTTAGATTCATTGGAAATCAAACTATGGAGCAGTAGAGGCAAAATTATTACATTGTGGAGGAGATGATTGACAATCTCCTGGAGCTGAGGCGGGCCGACGTTCTGCGGCAGATAGAGCGGTGCGCCGAGATGCTCCCCTTCAGGACTAACCAGCTGGCACATGACGCTGCTGGTGTTGGTGTCGCCGGTAGCCGCCGCCGCCGCCTGTTGATTTTGGCTGTCCATCTGAAATCGCCAAAGCGCATGCATGACCTCTGTTAGTCAGCAGGGGCAAAAATATGGAAAAATAAACTGCTACTGGTAATCCACAACGCAGCAAGCAAATCCACCACAAACTCTCATAATTAGTTGTGTTACTTTATTTGCATGAGCCATTATCTATTATATAATCAAAATGATGTTAAAAGGGGCTGCAATGTTCACTTTGAGAGGCTAGGTTTCCCACATTAATTAAAGGAAAAAGAAAAAGATCTACATTGCTTATTTTTAGTGGATCCATATTATAACGGTACAGATTAATCAGATATACATATTAGAGGAATATAATTAATGCAACTATGTTTCCAGTTATGGAATTATAATTGTGTAACGAATACAACTCTTTTCAAATATAGAATAAACATAATATAGCATACAACCTTGCAATTGCATAGGTATGTCGGCTAGTTATGGTTTATCATCAGTTAGTCAAAGGACATTCTATCTATAGAGATGTCGTTTCCATCCTTAGTGGATTCTGTATAGTGGAGAGAACAGGAACACCTTTCAATTTTTTTAACTCCCCCGTAGAGCATTAATGCATATTGTTATTGTGAAGCTTTGGAGTCGAACCTCGAAGTATGTTTGTTGAGAGTTAGAAATGCATTAATAGCTTTTTGACCAAAGAGGGCTCCAATGTCAAATAAAATTATGTAAAAGAAGTCCAAAGTAAACTTTTTGGCCTGTAGGATTCATTCCCTTATTAGTCATTTATTTTAAAACAAGATTGTTCTGGTTTTCTCCCACATTATGATATATGATTCTTTCTTTTTGGACTAACGTTGAGTTCACTGGAACAGAGCGTTGATTTCTATCAATACTTGATGGACGACATAACTATGCTTCCCGACGTGAAGAACTTGTCGCTGCAGTTAACATCAGGACAACATGCTTTTGGAGCTTGTGTATTCCATGTGCTAAGGATGTGTACTGGTATAGGAAAACTGACACTGAAACTACGGCCTTGGAAGGTAAAATTGTAATCTCATGATTCAATACTATGGTTGCTGGGGGATTGATGGAAAAAGTATGCTGCTCATTTCAGGTGCCAATTGAATGCCCATTGGGTTGTATTTGTGATCAACCACATGACTGGAAAACTAAGGATCTTCTTGAATCTTCTTCAAGAAGTAGAAATCTGTGACATCGAAGGAGCGGAAGAGGGAGTTATCTTTTTGAAGCAACTATTTAGATGGGCAACAGTTCTCAAAATGATAACGATAACTTTCAATCCCTTGGTCGCTGTAAGGAATGACTTGTGTAAGAAGTTAATCAGCTTCTCTCACCCGAAAACCCGGGTGGAAATCTATCAAAAACACAATGGGAGCATGATACTGTATGCACCAGCACCCTGAGAGGCGAAGTGTAGTCATCGCTGTAGTCCCCACTGATTATGCAGTTTACATTTGCGTCTGAACAAGTACCCTGTAACTCTTTCAAACTACAGATTCAATATTGAATGCCAGCGGATCATCCCTGCCATGGGACAGGTTGTGCTGCTGTGGACTGGTACTTATTCCACGTTTTTCATAGGCATGGATGTTTCCAGTGGCGGACACAGGAATTTTGGAATGGGTGTTCGAAGCACGAGCCCGTACTCCTGGTGCGATAAGTAACCCGCCAGCTGATGCGGCTAGTACAGCACAGGCAACGGTGGCCGCCCCCCGGGAACAGAGATCACTCCTCCAGGGGCAGCAGATGCAGAAGACGAGCAGAGGTTAGGGGTTTAACCTTTGCTCTGATACCATGTTAGATCTATTGGAAGAATATTGTGTATGTCTTCAAAAGGGCCAATGGGCAATATATATAGGGTACAAAGGGGACACAAGGCTAAACCCTAGTACACTAGGAAATGCCACTAATATATTCACTATTCAGCAAAAATCAATTCCTATAAAATCAAACCACGGGTTCTGATATTTTATCTCAACCTTGATTTCACAAGTTTACATCTGCCATTTTGTTGTATATTACCAACACCCCAGGTATTTAGCACCTATCCTCCTGAAAACGGGACGATTAGCATACATCCAATATTCTGAGCCCCGAGAACACACAGTTTTCTAACCCAAAACTGTCAAGTTTCATTCGACACACTTTGGGAAACAAGGATACACACTTATGTACGCACACACTGCACATAGGAAACTATTCCATGTCCACATTATGGGCAACGCAAACCAAACCTCCCTATCATTTAACCAAAGTTACACTAAGCGGGAGCTTATATTATTCTCTGTTTCTCTCTAATCGAATGACCATCCAAATAAAAATGCCTAACCCAGTTGATTCACATCGTCATTGGTTTGGCGTAATCTATGCGCGGGACCCAACCTCCCACAGTCGTCGTCTAGTCGCCTTTACAGTTTACACATACAGCAGTAGTGCTCAAGTAGACAAGTACTCACTGAGTCACTGGCGTCTGGCGGAGGCGCGGTCGCGCGGACTGGAGGGCCGGAGCCGCGGAGCGGCGCGGCGGAGAGCCCGGAGGTGACGGGCTGACGGCAGACGGCGTGACGCGGTCTGCGGTGGGCCGGTGGCGGCGGAGCGGCTGGCCGGAGCCCGACAGCCCGGAGGGCGGAGGTGACGCGGTCTCGCAGTCGAGTCTGCGGACGGCGGAGGCGCGGTCGCCGCTCGCCGGTCGCGCCGTCGCGATGCCGTGCCGGCCGAGCGGAGCTGCGGAGGGCCAGATCCGGGATCTGCCGATCTGGCGGTGTCGCGGACGGCGGACCTCGCGGTTTACGCGGTGCCGGCGCCCGGCGGAGTGGAGGAGCCCAGATCGACGCGGGCGGCGGGGCGGGGGCGCGGGCGGCGCCGAGTAGGGTTAGGGTTTGCGTCGCCGCGTCGGGTCAGCCGCTCGGGGACCGGGGGTCGGGGGATATCGGGGGGGAAATGGGGCCGGGGCCTGGGGGAGCACCGGAGCAGGCCATCTTCACGCGCACGCGGAGCGCAGCGAAATGGGCTGGGCCCTCCTGCCTTCACGAGGACGCGGGCTGCAGCGGCGCTGTGCGTTTCCATCTGGCCGGCCGGCCGATTGTGGCCAGAAACAGCAAATCTGGCCCAATAATGTGTTTATATATATATATATACACACACTAGATTTTTACCAAAAATTTTAGGTGTTCAGCTGAACACTTATGAACTACAGTAGTTGTCCGTGTAGCTCCGGTGTGCGGAAGTGTGGACAGATGTTTGTGTACAATTGCACTATGGCACCTGACACGGTACAGTTTCGTTTTTTTTTGGCATCATATAGATGTTCTGCATCAATGTTCACAAATTCTGTTGCACCCATTGCTGCACACATGGTCACGAAAGGAAGCAAGAAATACACGAGGTGTACATGCAGTCAAGCTGCAGACTGTAGATGGTGGAACTGGGGGAGTTCGGTTCCAACTTCGTGATGGGTGTTTCTTCACGTTTTGATACAGAAGATTGATCTTATAGCATGAAGGATATGAAAAGATCCCTTGCATAGTTTTGCTCGTTCTGCTGTAATATCAGCAGTTGCAGATTTGTAGACCAAACCGACCCGGCCTTCCTTCTTCCTCGGCACTCCGCACTCCACTAAACAACTTAACAAGTCGAAGAACCAAGCCCCACCTCCCATGGACGGCGGCGGCGGCGAGCCTGCCGCCAAGGGCGCGGTGCCCTTCTGCTCCCCTTCGTCCGGTGGAGGCCACGAAGACCGCCTCAGCTCGCTCCCTGACGACCTCCTCCGCCCAGACCAGGCTTATGGCAGCTCACTGTCGTGGCATCGATGCTTAAAATGTTACGGTTGTGCTCTTGCTTCACGCAGAATTAGCCTGTGAGTGTGCTTCCTTCTCTCTAAAAATGTGCAATCAAAGCAACAAAATAGCAAGCAACACTTTGGCCTAGCCGTGCATGGATGCAACCATTGTATGATTAAAAAGAAGTTACTCAATATGGTGTTTGCGTAGTGACAACCAGTATTTTAGACTTCAGAATATGTTGCAGCATGAATTATTGTATTACGTCAAGACTAAATTTGAAAAGCTGCAACGGAGCTAACGAATCATGCATGATGAAGAATGTCCATTCCTTGCTCTTAATTTGCAAGTTATCGAGATACCCTTGTAGATAGTGATGTTACTTCATACATTAACCATCACAAAATCTGCAAACTATTATGGTCCGTTAGTTAGCCAAGGGGGAATTTTATTTATAAAAAAAATAGTGTTTTGATCCTTAATGAAATCTCATCACTGCAGAGAACAGGAAGCACCTCTCATTATTTTGATCTCCTATGCAGTATGATATTATGAGTTGTAAAGCTTTAGAGTCGATCCTTAAAGTATGTTTGTTAGAACTTGAGTGTTAGGAGTGCAGTTCTATCTTTTTTTGACCAAGGAGAGCTCTAGTGCCTAATGAAACTACTCCCTCCGTTTCCGTTTACTTGGCATTTTTAACCAGATTTTTATTCCACAAATACTTCGCACTTTGCTATTCCCATGCAAATTTCTGCTCGTGTGCTTGCATAGATAGCAAAAGTGCATGGCTTTACTACTTCTTGTGGTTACTGTTCATCAGGGTAGCTAGTTGCTAAGGCATTTTTGTTATAATGTGAATAAAAAATGATTGACTAAATATGTGTGTCCGATCAAAACTGCCAAGTAATCGAAAACGGAGGTAGTATTTGAATAATTCCAAACTCCAAAGTAAACTTTTCTGCCAGCAAAATCCATTCTCTTATCATTCATTAATTTTGGGAAAGATGGTTCTGGTTCTCCCAACCCACATTACGAGATATGATTCTTTCTTTTTGACTTCCTTTGGATTCACAGCTAAGGGTGGATATCGAGCTGGCTCGGCTCGGTAACGAAACGGCTCGGCAATTGGTTTCTTGGTTTCTTTCAATACTTGATGGACGACATAACTATGCTTTCCGACGTGAAGAAGTCGCTGCTGTTAACAACAGGAGGACATTCTTTTGGAGCTGGTGTCTGCCATTTGCTAAGGATGTGTACTGGTATAAGGGCATCTATAGTGTATATAACCTAAGGGGCTTTAAGGTGTGTCCCATCTAAACCTTAAGGCTGACTCTATAGTGTATATAACCCAAGGGGCCTTAAAACGGTTCCACTTGGCAGATAAAGAAAAATTGTATTTTAATGCTTGTGGTTAGGTTTTTAGTTTGAGGATCAGCCTTAAGCCTTTTTTGCTTATAGCCTGTTTAAGATCACCCCTGTAATGTATAAGGTTGACCTTAAGGTGGTTTAAGACCCTCTATTTTCATACACTACAGATATCTAAGAAAGCTGACACTGAAGTTACTGTGTGTCTGGAAGGTAAAACTACACGCTCTTGGTTAGTGAGGAAGTGAAAAGCATTTGCGCACCAAGGTGTTTCTTTATTGGAGAAACCTTGATGTAAGGGCTTTCTAAATGGTTCCACATTTCTTGTTGAGATGCCCCTAAAATTTCTTTAAAAGCCTATCAGGGTCAGGGGCGGACCTACCGGGGGGTCAAGGGGGGCTTGCGCCCCCCCCCCTACCGCCGACCGGAGAGAGGTACCCCCTGGACCCCGTAGCTCCATTAGGGGCGCCACTGCCATGCCTTCCTCTTGCAGTCTTCCTCAGTCCTGCTCGGCGTCCGGTCGTCGGTAGAAGAATCGAGGAAGAGATGGGCTGCACAAGAAGTTACCGAAGCCCACAAATGAACCAATTTCTTGGCTGAAAGCAACAATAGGCAACCAATCCCCAATTGAATCGATCCCAACAAATTCCGAAGTGACTAGACCTGTGGCGAAGTTGTAGAGCGTGGTGAAGACGAGGGTGGTGCCAAGGTTGAGGTGGGACGCCAGGGACAGCGCCAGCATGATGGGGATGTAGGTGCCCAGGTCGCCCACCGCGTTGCCTAGCTCCGACCAGACGGACGTCTTGAGGCGGATGGAGGGCGGGAGGAACCTGCGGCGGCGGTCGCCGTCCTCGCTAGGGAGGAGTGGGTCGCTAGCTGAGGATGCCATGGGTGGCAGAGACAACGCCTTCTTTTGGGATGTTTCTGGTAGGCCTGGGATTAGCTAGCACATTCCGTTCCTGACCCATGGATGGTTGCAATGTAGGACTGAGCTAATAAAATATGCAGCAGAGGTGGTGTTTTCCGTCCACACTTCAATAAGATGCCATCTAGATGTCGTTTGTTTTAGTTCATCCATTATCATTTATTAGTTTGTGAGTTACAAAAAATAGAGAAACAAATATTACATAAATATTTATAGGATTAGAGAGACACATTATCCATTATTGAGGTATAATCTTCGTTGTATTTTGTATTTTTATATCCTTGTTTAAATTATGTATGATTTTAGATAGCAAAAGATAGTTTGATTTATATTTAGTTGGTTTATCTTTTGTTACTCATGTCCCAATAGCATCTCTAAAATTTCACTCTGGATCTACTACTGCTTGGCGATATGATGGCCGCCGGGTTCGGGTTGGACATTGCGTACACCTTGATCGCGTCCCCGTCGCTTTTGTGAATCAACTGAGATTTATGTGCCAAATATGGGTATTAGAAGACACATTATGTATTATCAAGGTACAATTTTTTGTTGTATTTTGTATTTTTACTATGTCCATATTCTAATTATGTATGATTTTGGATTGTAAAATATAGTTCATTTTATGTTTAGTATATTTATCTTTTGTACATTATGTCCCGCTAGCCCCCCCTAAAATTTAGTTCTGGGTCCGCCACTGATTAGGGTCAACTGAAGAGGTTCTTTAGCCTGGGCTATTTGCAAATTGCGAGCGACAGCACAATATGTAGTGTTAGTATCATTTACTCGAAAATTTTCGCCCTATTTTCTCTTACTTTGCACAATAGTGGGAGCACAGTTTAAGTTGTTGCAGTTAGTTGGATTTATATCATCTCTCTCCTCTTTGTAAATTTTGTTAGTGACATATCTCACTGTGGTCGAAGCTAACGTGACCGAAACCAACGTACTCGTAACTAACGTGGTCGGAACTAACGTGATCGAAACCAGTGTGGTCAAAGTCAATGTGGTAAAAACCAGCTCCGTAGTTGATGTCCAAAGTGCGATCAGAAAACACATGTGGTCGAAAACCAGTGTGTGATTGTAACAGTTCAGAATATGACCAGAGTGGTCTACGACCATTGAGTAATCGAAACCAAGGTAGATCGCACAAGTGTGACTGTCTGAGAGTAGTAGACACATCACCCTCATGTCTCAAATCTTTTCCTTTCGTATTTTTTTCTCTACTAATCTTCACAAGATATAGGCCATATTCTTTTCAGCTTCTGAAAGCTGTTTTTTGGCTTTTCTACAGTAACTAACTTTTAAACAAAGTATTTTTTTCAAGATAGAGTCTACTAGTTAATTGTAGTACATACTTTACTGACTTCATTTATATTGAAAAAAAACGTACGTGAGTTTCTGTTACTCTGTAATCTCTCGTACAAACAGTCCAAAAGTTATAAGCCGCAACCAAAAGCCACAAGCCGCAATTAAAAAGAACAGGCCCATAAGTCCATCTATTGCAATTCTGATGTAATAAGAAGTAACAACTAACAACGGAAATGTCAGTAGCCTACTCACTGTGTAAAAAGGTTCAGATGCCATCACGGCATCACCAGTAATCCCCACAAGTGCAGGACCCATCAACAAAACGGTGGAACCTATTCCTGTCTCTGAACACAATGTTCCTGCCAGTAATCTTCGATATCAATTTCAACACTGCATGGCAGTCAGAGCATGCCCGGAGGTTCTTGACAATCTTGATTGTCGTCCCGGGTGGCGTGCTTATGAGTCCAAATGCAACAGCAAGCTTCTCACTGTGGACCGCAAGTGCCTTCTCCTTCATTCTCTCGTCCAGGTCGTGCAGAACTAGGTCAGTCTGTGGAACATGCCCATGCTCCTTTACAAGGCCATTCATCTTGTCCAACATGGCATATATTTCATCAGAGCAGGGGTGGCTCATATCCCCAGCAACAAATTCATACACCTTGCGCCCAATCTCAATGGCACTGCACCCAGGTTCCTTCTGGATGCTGCTAGCCTTCATCATTGACCGCACCCTCGCCACTTCTTCCCAGTTACCAACAGCCGCATAGATGTTCGATAGGAGGATATACATCCCCGAGTTGGCAAGCCCCTTGGCAACAAGATAGTCAGCGATCCGCTGGCCTAACGCCATGTTCTTGTGAAGCCGGCATGCGGCGAGCAGTGACACCCACATGACAGCGTCAGGCGTGATCGTCATGCTCTGGACAAGATGGAATGCTTCATCTATGAGCCCTGAACGACCGAGAAGATCGACCATGCAACCATAGTGCTCGATCTTGGGCGCAATGCCGTACTCCTGCTCCATTGACCGGAATAACTCACGGCCCTCATCAACTAGCCCAGAATGACTGCAGGAATTGAGCAACCCAATGAAGGTGATATCAGTTGGCCAGAGACCCTGCGCCCGCAACTGCATGAACATCTCCAGTGCCCTTCCACTATGGCCGTGCATTGCATAACCGTTGATCATAGCGTTCCACACAACAATATCTTTGTCACTGATGCCATCGAACACAGAGACGGCATCCTCCAAGCTGCCACACTTGCAGTACATGTCAATGAGCGCCGTGCCAACTCTGGCATTGAGCCGAACTGGGCGACTACTCTTGACATAGGAATGAAGCCACTTCCCTGACTCTAGCGTACCAAGCTGCGCAACTGCAGAGAGCGCCAGCACGACGGTCACCTCATCGGGCTCAACACCCGACCTCAGCATCCGCCGGAACAACCGGAGCGCCTCATTAGGCCTCCCGTGCTGCGTGTACCCGTCAATCATAGCGTTCCAGCAGATGAAATCCTTTTTGGGCAACCCGTCGAACAGCCTGCGCGCGTCGTCCAGTGCCCCCATCTTCGCGTAGCAGGTGAGCATCGCCGTGACGGACACGACGTGCGGGTCCGGCATTCCGTCGAACAGCGCGCGCGCCGCAGCGGCGTCCCCCGCCCGCGCGTACATGCCGAGAAGCGCGGTGGCGACGTAGGAGTCGCCGGAGAGGGCCAGCTTGAAGGCGTAGGTGTGCAGTGCGCGTCCAAGGGCGAGGCCGTGGCAGGCGGGGAGGGAGGCGGAGAGCGTGTGCGCGCTGGGGAGGAGGCCCTTAGACAGCATGTCGGAGACGAGCGCGAGGGCGGCGAGGTGGAGGCCGCGGGAGGAGTGGGCGTGGATGGCGGAGGTGTAGAAGACGACGGTGGGATCGGGGGTGAGGCGGAGGAGGGAGACCGCGAGGTCGAGGCGACCGGCGGCGGCGTAGGCGCGCTGGAGGCGGAAGCCCACGGCCCGGTCGCGGTCCACGCCGGCGCGGACAGCCGCGGCGTGGAGCTCGGAGGCGCGGCGGGAGGTCGAGCAGCCGGCGAGGAGCGCCGCAGCGCGGTCGGCGGTGAGGGGGGCGTGATGGGCGCCAGCGCCTGTGGTGGGGGCGGCGGACATGGAGGCGGGAGTGGCGCAGGCAGGCTCAGTGCGCAGCTTATCCTCGGTGCAGGCAGGCAGGCGATGTTTTGAACACGTGGGCGCTATTTGAGAGAAAGAGATTTTTTTTTACTTTGCTTTTCTTTATGGTGGGTCCCACTTAAGAGAGAAAGAGTTGCTAAACACCGAGGTGAAAAGAAAATAGTTCTAGTTGTTTGCTTTCCTCTTCGCACCTGGGAGTCTAGATCTGAGGGAGAGAGAAAGAGAAGGAGTGGGGTACTGACCGTCCGGTGTAGCGGAGGAGTTGGCCATCACGGTTGCTCGGTGAAGCAGTCGGAGAAGAGGACGATGGCGGCGGAGAAGATCCGGCGACGTGGACGGCGATGGTGCTTCCCGTCGCCTACTGCGCACCCTCTGCGATCGGTCTAGGGTTTGTCGGGTGGGGTTGTACGGCTCAGGCGAATCTCGTGACGCGAGCCGCCGGCCCCCACCCCTTTATATATAGCGCAGCGCGACGGGGGCCCATCAGCCAGTTGTTGGCCTGAGCGCCCCCGATCAGGGCGCGTGATCAAGGTCCAGATTAGCCGTTGGGCTAATTTGGGAGAGATCAATCTAACATTCTCCCCCTTGATCTCCTTTATGCTTTAACTTTAATTACTTTTGACTTTACTCATTCCATCACAGATTAGTGCATAGAACATGTCTCATCGTCACGATCAATCGCCGATAGATTCAACAGCTACAATACACCTCTCTTGTTCTGAAATAGTTACTTTAATCTTTTGGGCCATCTTTTAGTCCAGGAATCATAGGCTTTCCCTTAAACCCATGCCGGCTACATGTTCTCTGAACACGTTGGGTGGTAAGCCTTTAGTAAGCGGATCCGCTAACATCTTTGCGGTACTTATATGCTCTAGACTTATAATTTGATCCCGAACTTTATCTTTCACAACATAGTACTTTATGTCAATGTGTTTGGCAGCACCACTTGACTTATTGTTGTGGGCATACGTTACTGCGGGTTCATTATCGCAGTACAACTTAAGTGGTCTATTGATGTCGTCAACCACTTTTAAACCGGGTATGAACTTCTTTAGCCAGTTCACCTGCCCCGTAGCCTCATAACATGCTACAAACTCGGCATACATTGTGGACGATGTAGTGACGGTTTGTTTTGAGCTTTTCCACGATATAGCTCCTTTAGCGAGAGTGAACACATATCCGGATGTAGACTTTCTATCATCTCCCGCAAAATCAGAATCTGTATACCTCACTATATGGAGTGAATCTGATCTTCTGTATGTCATCATGAGGCCTTTTGTTCGTTGCAAATAACGCAAGACTTTCTTTATCAATTTCCAATGTTCTATTCCAGGATTGCTCTGGAATCTGCCAAGTAACCCGGTAACAAATGCTTAGTCAGAGCGTGTGCATACTTGAGCATACTGTAAGCTTCCGACAGCTGAAGCATATGGAATCGCTTTCATTTGATCGATCTCATACTGGTTCCTGGGCATTGAAAATCCCCATATCTGTCGCCCTTGACTATAGGTGCAGGTGAAGGACTACATTTATGCATACCAAATTTCTTTAAGACTTTCTCTATGTATGCCTTTTGTGACAGTCCCAATATCCCCTTGTTCCTATCCCGGTGAATTTCGATCCCTAGAACGAACGAAGCTTCACCAAGATCTTTCATATCAAAGTTTGAGGACAAAAACTTCTCTGTCTCCAGTAGCAGACTAACATCACTACTAGCTAGTAGGATATCATCCACATACAGGATTAGGAAGATAAACTTCCCATCTTTAAACTTTGCATAAACACAGTTATCCTCAACATTCTCTTTAAACCCAAATTTTCTTATTGTACTGTCAAACTTCAAGTACCACTGCCTTGAAGCTTGCTTTAACCCATATATTGATTTCTTTAGGCGGCATCTCATTCTTTCATTTCCTTCCACAACAAAATCTTTCGGTTGTGCCATGTAAACATTTTCCTCCAAATCCCCATTAAGAAATGTCGTTTTTACATCCATCTGATGTAACTCTAAATCATTATGTGCTACTAATGCCATTATGATTCTGAAGGAATCTTTACATGAGACTGGAGAAAAAGTCTCATTGTAATCAATCCATTCTCTTTGCGTAAATCCTTTTGCCACAAGTCGCGCTTTGTATCTTTCTACATTCCCTTGGGAGTCATGCTTTGTCTTGTAGACCCATTTACAGCCTACTGTTTTGGCTCCTTTAGGAATAATTTTCAAGTCCCAGACTTTATTAGTCTTCATGGACCTCATCTCCTCTTCCATGGCCTCAAGCCATTTTAAGGAATTTTCGCTTCTCATGGCTTCTTCAAATGAGGTGGGATCATCCTCCATTTGAAATTCCTCTGTATGATAAATCTGATAATCATCAGAAATAGCTGATCTTCTTACTCTTTGAGACCTCCTCGGGGCCTCCTCATTTGGTACATCTACTGTTTGAGGCTGCTGTTGCTCCCCCTCATCTGTGGCAATAGGTTCTATAGGATCCTGAAAAACAGGTTCCTCATTATCATTCATTGTTGCCACAGGAGGAACAATAACAGGTGCTGGCACCACAGTATCTTGCACCGTCGGTGCAGCGACAGCAGGTAGTGTGAAGAATGGCTCTTGAATCATCGGAGTGGGCGCATACACCCGCTTCTCTTCAAGGTCAATCTCTCGAGCTACCATGCTCCCCCTCATCATTTCATCCTCTAAGAAGACAGCGTGTCTGGTTTCTACAAACTTTGTATATCTGTCTGGACAGTAGAAACGATAACCTTTTGACTTTTCAGGGTAGCCAATGAAATGACAACTTACTGTTTTGGGATCAAGTTTCCCAAGGTTTGGGTTAAATATTTTAGCCTCAGCAGGACTCCCCCACACACAAAAGTGGTTTAGTGAGGGAACTCTTCCTGTCCACAACTCGTACGGTGTTTTGGGCACCGACTTACTAGGCACTCTGTTGAGAATATGAATGGCGGTTTTCAACGCCTCCATCCATAAACTCAATGGGAGTGTGGAGTAGCTCATCATACTTCGCACCATATCCATCAGGGTACGGTTGCGTCTTTCAGCTACTCCATTTTGCTGAGGTTCGCCTGGCATAGAATACTGGGCCACTATACCATTTTCCTATAAAAACCTTGCAAAAGGTCCAGGAACTTGTCCATATGGGGTATGTCAACCGTAGTACTCCCCCCACGATCAGATCGGACTATCTTAATCTTTAAATCGTGTTGGTTTTCAATTTCAACCTT
Source organism: Dendrocalamus latiflorus (assembly GCA_017311315.1). Lineage (NCBI taxonomy): Eukaryota > Viridiplantae > Streptophyta > Magnoliopsida > Poales > Poaceae > Dendrocalamus > Dendrocalamus latiflorus. Next base: position 34,820,154 of record CM029629.1, read on the forward strand.
AAATATCTTGAATTTATCTAAGGCTTCATTTCTTTCTTTGATTGGATAAATGTATCCATAACGGGAGTAATCATCTGTGAATGTTATGAACGAGTCATATCCATCCACACGTTTCACAGGAAAAGGACCACAAATATCTGTGTGAATAATTTGTAGAACTCCTGTGCTTCTTTTAGCGTCTTTATTTATTTTCTTTACATATTTTCCTTTAATGCATTCTCTGCATTGTTCTAAGTCTGAGAACTCTAATGGAGGAAGAATATCATTCTTTACTAGTCTTTCTATTCTCCCCCTCGAAATATGGCCTAAACGACAGTGCCATAATTTCGACGACGCATCTAGAGTTCTCTTTCGTTTCCTGTTTACACTCGTAGACGAGGATTCATTCACTTTCTCGCACGCGATGTTCCCATTATCGCATACGACATTCACATCAATGTTCTCACTTTTCTTTCCATTATCATCTTTAAGTAATCAGGACAGTTCTTCTTGTAGTGTTCCGTCTTTTAACAGTGAAGACACTGATCTTTGTCTACTGCAAACTTATTCTGTTGAGGCTGATAGACAGGGGCTTTTCCCTTGTTCTTTGAGAAGGAGTTACTGTTGAAGTTCGTTTCTTGTTGTCCTTCACATAGTTGATAGAACCACCATGTGAGGATTTGATTCTTTCCTCCTCTTGCACGCACATAGCTATGCACTTTTCCATGTCCCATTTCTCGGGCTGCATATTATAGTTGACAACAAAAGTGTCAAACTCTTTTGGCAAAGAAGCAAAAACCAAATGAATAAGGAACTCATCCTTGAGAGCCAAATCCATCGGTTTAAGTTTAGATACCAAGTTGCTCTCTTATGCCACTGCCACCACCAGAGTACCTTTCTTTCACAAGCTGCTTAATCAGCTGTGTAGTATAAGTCTTTGAAGAGTCAGTAAACTGACTCTTTATTTTCTCAAGGTACTCTGTGACAGTGTCACACTCTGCGATTGAGCCCACAATTGCAGGCTTAATCGTGTTCTTTATCACAGCCAAACATTTCTTGTTGGCAATGACCCACTTTTTATGATCAAGATCATATGACATTTTTATGGGAGCATAGTCCCTCTGTCTGGTCTGCCAAACAGCATCAGCCTCATTTTCATCCCTCACCGGTGCCACAAACTCTGTGGGACACGGTGTGGCGACACAATTCATATACAATGAGAACAATTAAACATAATAACAACAACTGCATGCCTTGGTTTCAACGTTGGTTAAAATTAAAACATACAGTTGTTTACACATTAAATCTACATCACCGTTGGGCAGAAATAGAAATAATGCATAAAATCATCAATTAAAATTATAATACTGTTAACAGCAAAATTATATGCCTTATTTCCAGCATTGGTCAAAATACGACATACAATTTAAATCAATTTTATCTATACATTAAATCTACATCACCGTTGGGCAGAAATAGAAATAATGCATAAAATTCATCAATTAAAAATTATAATATTGTTATTATCAACGTTGGTCAGAAAATAACAATATCATAATTATCTGGGATTTATCTCTATTTTTCCAAAATTAAATTCTCCCGTTGGTTCGAATTTAATAATGAAAAATCAATCAATAATATCTTTTGCAGCGGAAACTGTAATTATTCTAAAAATAATTCAATATTCAGAAGCGTTATACTGTACACATTTAATCTCTGAAAAAATTAACACGTTGGTGCAAAAATTTCCAGAAATTTTGGATCAAATTTCATTCAAATTCCATCAAAAATGCTTCTGAAAACAATTAAAATCAATAAAAAAATCCAATTTTGGATTTACTGTTCAATTCGGCCTTTTGGCCCATTCTTTCGGCCGCGGCCCAGAAACACTCAGGCCCAACCGGCCCAATTGTCCCTTTCATTCTTTGCCGTTGATCACCATCGGACGGCCGAGATCTTTCATTGCCCGAACAAAATTGCCGCCCCCACCAAAACCCTAACCCTAGAGCATTTCATCCCATTTTTTTCGGATCTGAGGGGTAGGGGCGCCGGCACAGGGAGCGGCTCCCGCGCGGCGGCTCAAGGGCGGCGGCTGGCGCTAGGGTGCCCGCGCGGGAGGTGGAGGCGCGGCGACGGCGGAGCCCAGCGCTCACCCGGAGCGGCGGCCAGAGCCTCGGGCGGCGGGCTCCCGCGAGCGGCGGCCCGAAGGCGGCGGGGCGGCGGCCCCAGCGGAGCGCGGCGCGGCGTCGTCGGGAGGCGCACATGGCCCCGAGCGGCGGCCCGAGGCGGCGGGGCTACGCGGGCCGGAGCGGCGACGGGTCGGCGCCATCAAGAGGCGGCGGCGGCCGACCCCAAGCGGCGGCCCGAGGCGGCGACAGCGGCGCTAGGCGCGACGGGGAGAGGCGGCAACGGCGGCGGCCCTCGGCGCGGGAAAAGCGGCGATGCCGGCGGCACCCGTAAGACCCCCTCTACACCCGTGGCTCTGATACCATTGTTTGCTTTCCTCTTCGCACCTGGGAGTCTAGATCTGAGGGAGAGAGAAAGAGAAGGAGTGGGGTACTGACCGTCCGGTGTAGCGGAGGAGTTGGCCATCACGGTTGCTCGGTGAAGCAGTCGGAGAAGAGGACGATGGCGGCGGAGAAGATCCGGCGACGTGGACGGCGATGGTGCTTCCTGTCGCCTACTGCGCAACCTCTGCGATCGGTCTAGGGTTTGTCGGTGGGGGTGTACGGCTCAGGCGAATCTCGTGACGCGAGCCGCCGGCCCCCACCTCTTTATATAGTGCAGAGCGACGGGGGCCCATCAGCCAGTTGTTGGCCTGAGCGCCCCCGATCAGGGCGCGTGATCAAGGTCCAGATTAGCCGTTGGGCTAATTTGGGAGAGATCAATCTAACACTAGTACGTCTGATGTGGCAATGAAGTGGAAATCGTGAGTTAGACGGCGGTGAGTCGGTGACTCGCGGGCTCGACCTCGTCCCGTGGGCAAGAGGGCGCCAGCAACGCCGCAGTCGTCAGGCGCGGCGGCACCCGCAACAGCGGCGGCGGCGGCGGCTTCTCGAGGCAGGTGCGCCGGCGTCGCGACCTCCAAGGCACCGACCCACGGCGCGATGCTTCAACAGGTGATGAGGCTTTCTGTGCAGAGGAGTGCAGGAAATTTTCCCATGGAAAAGAGGTTTCTTTTGGAATTTAAATTGAAACTGCAATTTCGAAAGGTAAAATATGATATCTATATCATGTTTAAAAAAAGAGAACGTAATACCTACATTACTGAAAGGTAAAAGTATGCAATTGCACTGCATAAGCAAGCATTTGCGTATTTGTATGTGCTGATTATTTTGTGCATGTAACAGTTCCACACTAGCTAGATTTCCTGAAGAAGTGCATGCATGTTGGCTCGCGGTTTGCAGAGCGCTTCCAGAGGGACAGCCTTGAACATGATGATCCCAGAGCTCGCCGCCATGTCGACCTCCTCATCTCCAACCCTGCCCCAATCGAAGCACTGGATCAACGTCCCCAGCACCAGCCCCATGGTCCTCATGGCGAGGCCCTCCCCGGGGCACTTGCGCCTCCCCATCCCGAACGGGATCATGAACCTCCCCTCGGCGCCGCCGCGCTCGAACCTCTCCGGCCTGAACTCCTCCGGCGCCTCCCACGCCGCCGGGTCCCTGTGGATGGCGTACGCGTTGACGAGCAGCATCGTCCCTGCCGGGATGCCGTACCCGTGGAGCTCGCAGTCGGCGGCGGCCTCGTGCGGCAGCAGCGTCGGCGTGGCGGGGCGCAGCCGGAGGGTCTCGCTGATGATGCAGTGGAGGTAGGGGAGGTGGGGCAGGTCATTCTTGTCGAGAAGACGAGCAGAGTCACCGACGTGCGCGTCGATCTCCTCCTGCGCCTTCCTCAGCGCCTCCGGGTGGTTGAGCAGCAGCGCCATGGCCCATTCTTGGGTCGTCGAGGTCGTCTCTGTCCCGGCGCCAAGGAGATTCTTCAGTACAAAGACCATGAAAAAAAAGATTAGTGCAATGATTAGTAATGGGTTAGTGCAGATCTAGAGCACATAGGAACACGTATGCTTCGACTCACGGCTACTAGAGCGGCGATGAAAGTGTCCGTGTAGAGGTCAGGCTCTGACTTCTGCAGCGCGAGCATGACGCTGATCATGCTCTGCTTCTCGCCGGCGGCGTCGGCATCATCCAGCTGCTGCTTCTGCCTCTCTGCGTCCATCAGCTTGTAGATGACGGCGTTCCTCCGGTTCACCAGGTCCGCGAGCCGCCTCCTCACGCCGTGTACGTCGAGCCAGCGCAGCACCGGCAGGTAGTCCCAGAGGTTGGCGACGCCGACGAGCGGCACAAACTTGTCGACGATGTCCTTCATCTCCCGCGCCTCCTCGGACATGTCCGCGTCGTCGGAGTAGGTGTTCCTGGTCCGCGCGATGGTCTCCATGAGGACGCTGTGGGAGAGGTCGAACAGCCGCCGCTTCAGCTCGACCCTGGCGGCGCCGCCCGGCGCGGCGGCTGCGGCGCGTGCGAGGCGGCCCACCATGGCGCGCACCTCGCGGGAGATGATGGCTTCGGATATGAGGTCGACGCGGCGCGTGGAGAGGAGGTGCACGGTGGCGACGCGTCGCATGGCGCGCCAGTGGGGGCCGTAGCTGGCGACGCTGAGCGCCGTGTAGTCGAAGGAGGCCTCCCGCACGGACGGGAAGTGCGGGCGATTGGCGAGCTTGGCGTCGAGCTCGGAGGAGAAGCACTCCTTGGCTAGGTCCGCGGAGTTGACGACGACGGCGGCGCGGCCGCCGAGGCGGAGGGAGAAGAGCGGGCCGTGGCGCGCGGCGAGGCTTTCGAACGTGGCGTGGAGCGGCTTCCCGAGGAAGGGGAGGTGGCCGAGGACGGGGAGCGCGAAGCCCGGCCCGGGCGGCAGCCGCCGCTTGCTCCCCTTGACGAAGAGGGAGGATCGGAGCAAGAAGACCAAGAGGAAGGTGACGGCGGCGACGTAGTAGAAGCTTTCCATCGTTAAACGTACTAATCTCCCCTGTTTGCATATACATACATATTTTGTTGTGTATATATAGACATGCACACGTATTATAAAACGACGTGTGCTGGAGAAAAAAGAGTCGGCGGGATCGGAAACGGAAACGACTAGTCTTTGCCAAGGTCGCATAGCACACGCACGCACTGACGTCACGTCACCGGACTGAGCATGACACGTCTGACTAAAGCTAGACCAATATAATTTATCTACTATTCATATCATGTTGCCCTGATCAACTCGGCTTCGGCTTCTGACTTCTGGTTTATTTTTCACTATTCATAAGTTTCGTCTTTTTCTGAACTTTTGGTTTTTTGTTGAGTTTTTTTGCCGGTTCTTTTTTTCCCGTATTTGTTTGTATTATATGTAATGGGTTAACATTTTTTTTTATTTTTAAATTTTTTAAATTTAATTATGCTAAATAAGTCTCTGTCAGCTACAGTGCTTTTTTCAGCCAGCTACAGTGTTTTCAGCCATAAGCCACGAGCTTTTCAGCCGAACCGATCATCACCTATATCTATGTTATATCTAAGACGGGTCAATAATACCATGTCTCGTGTTATTATGGTTGCCCTGGCCAATTTGGGCATGTCTACTCGCTTCTTTTAACTTTCTTCCTAGACTAGCTTGATTGTATGGGGATGTGGGAAATCTCTCCTCTCCTTGACCTTTTTAGGCTGCTTCTTTACACTTGCATCTCCAGTACGACTCTCCCGGAAGAAAAGGATGCTGCCACCTTGTTGTTCGTTAAAAGTAAAATAAAATTAAGCCAAAGAAATTTATGCTCCAAAGGCCGAAAGCTCTGTCTTTTGGCTTTTTTGTGTGGTCTTTTTTACTGTAGCAACTTTGGCTTTTTGTGAATCAAAATAAGAGAAAAATAGTAGAAAATTCAGAAAACTGGAAAAGACCGCTAAATTTTTTAGGACAATGCAAAGGAATAAGAAAAAGAAAAGCAAAAAAACAAGAAAAAAAGACATAAAAGCCAAACAAACCAAATTTTAGAAGCAAAAAATATGAAGCCGTTTGGAGCGATGCCTAACTGAATGTAATTGATAAACATACCATTCACAATTTCTTCAATAAATTTAAATAAGTGAATCATAATTAAGCACAATTCTAAACACGTCAGCACCATTGCTCTGGCTTCTGGGTAGGGCCAGGTACACCTATCATTGACTTTTCAATGCTTGCCATGATAGGACAACATCTCCCAGAAATGTCGATATAAACATCTCTCAGAAATGTCGATATAAACTCGAGAGCACTTCACCTATGGCTGTAAATGAGTCGAGCTCAAACCAATCTAGTCTCCCAAACTCGAGCTCAGTAGAAGCTCGAGCCGAGTTCGAGTTAGGGACAACATCCCTAACTCATGCTCGAGAATCTATCAAGCGTGAGTTAGGGTCTGAGCCTGGATCTAAACTCAAGCTTGGCTAGGCCCAAGCTCGAGTAGACTCGAACTCGGTTTGAATAAGCTTGGTAATAATCAAAAATTCAACATGCTCTAATTTTTAACATTAAGAAAAGCTCGAGACGAGCTCGAGTAAACTCAGTAAGAGTTAACATGCAGTATTATTTAAGCTCAAATCAAGCCCTGACAAGTTTTTCGAGCTCAGCTCATAAAGTTTGTGAACTCGGGATCAAGCTCAAGCTTGGCTCGTTTCGAGCCGAGCTTGAATCGAGCCTAAGTGAGCCAAGCTCAAGTAGTTCAAGAGTCTCGAGCTTTTTTACAATCCTACTTGCACCCACTATCATAGCTACAAGTTGAGCATCAAGATTTGTGTGCCAATAATGATTTTATGATTATTGGTGAAATTAGGAAATAAGGACAGCATTTTAAGCACTGATTATAAGACATCACCCTCTCTCTTCCGCTAACAACAAGATTCCCTCCACTTGCGATTTGAATTTTGAATCACATATCTCATGCTCAACATACAATATGCATGTAATATATACTCTATAGATATACTCTACAATACTAGTCAGTGTATTGAATGATGTATTGTACATGCACTATACGTGTACATTGTGCGTGTTGTATAGGCAGAAAGAGGGGTAGATAGATGATATACCATACAACAAGACATGTATTGTATGTGTACACTGTGTGTACTGGATAGGCAGATAGAGAGAGTAGAAAAATGTTATACTGTACAACCATACATGTACATCTTCAAATAGTATGTACAAAGAAGAGAGGTGAATACTTAGCATCGGTGAGGACAAATTCTGGTGAGGGCAAGCGACGATGAGGGTATGTATCAGGGTAGTTAGATGGTGATGGACGTGCATCGGAGTAGGTGGATGTGGATGGCGGCGGTGCACATTGGCGGTAGATCCGGTGGTGCCAATCTCAGCGACAGTGAATCCGACGGTGCTGACCTCGGTGACAGTGAGCTCGGAGATGATGGATTTGACGGCGGTGGCTTGGGGACGACGGATCCGACGCCAGTGGGCTCGAGGAAGGTGGATTTGGTGCCAGAGGGCTCGAGGAAGGCAGATCCAACCGCGGTGGGCTTGGGTACGACGGGCGGCGCGGAGTAGGAGCACCTCGGCGGCACAGCTGCTAAGGAAGAAGACCTAACCGGTGTTCCTCTTGCACATCGATGAGGTGCACCTCGCCAGTGACCTCACTAGAGTTAAGGAAGAAGGCCGACCTCGCCGCTTTTCACCGTGCAGTCGCCTTCTCGCTGTCGTCAGCTTCACTTGTCACCGGACTAAGCATGACACGTCTGACTAAAGCTAGACCAATATAATTTATCTACTATTCATATCATGTTGCCCTGATCAACTCGGCTTCGGCTTCGGCTTCTGGCTTATTTTTCACTATTCATAAGTTTCGTCTTTTTCTGGACTTTTGGTTTTTTGTTGAATTTTTTGCCGGTTCTTTTTTCCCCGTATTTGTTTGTATTATACGTAATGGGCTAACATATTTTTTTTTATTTTTAAATTTTTTTAAATTTAATTATGCTAAATAAGCCTCTGTCAGCTACAGTGCTTTTTTCATCCAGCTACAGTGTTTTCAGCCATAAGTCACGAGCTTTTCAGCCGAACCGATCACCATAATATATCTACGTTATATCTAAGACGGGTCAATAGTACCATGTCTCGTGTCATTATGGTTGCCCTGGCCAATTTGGGCATGTCTACTCGCTTCTTTTAACTTTCTTCCTAGACTAGCTTGTAAAATTGACGTGTTGTCTTGTAGACCTTTTGGCTGGCTCTTGTTGTGTTCTTAAATTTTTTTTTTTAAAAAAAAATCACCGGACAAGCCGTAACACCGCATGGGCCAAACACCAATGCGACAAAGAACAATATATCATGAAGGCCCAGCGACGGGCCGAGTACAGATTTACGAGTACATTAGCTATTAATTTTTATTAAAATATTCATTTAAAAAAATGAAAAATAATAGAAAAACAACATTATATCTTCACAAAATAGTACAAATAAAAAAGAAAAAATTATACTAAATAACTAACGTGTTCCAAACAATTTTTTACGTCAGCATTAAGACGTATTAGGACAACGCGTCCGTTGGCTACACTACCGCAGGCAAGCTATGGTGGCACCACTAATAAAATGGCAGCTGCTTGGCTCGTGTCAAACTATATTACCACATGTACATCACTCACTGGCCTAATTAACTGACAAAATCTCTTGCTCCCTTGTGCATTATACATCAGACTGCCACCACCAAAAACCAATCAGGCCAATTTAGTTTGTACACTTCATGTTTACTTCTGTTTCTAGTTTCTATTTAAAAAAACTAAAAGTTCACACAAACATCTAACTTCTCTACTTCTCTCGTTATTCTAAGATAAGACAAAAGATCACGAATACATTACCCACCTCTTCTCTCACTCCCGTCACATGTATACATCTCTCTCTTTGCACAGCTTACCCGCTCCTTCTAAAAGCCACTGCTATTTATTTTCAGTACAATGTTATAATCCATAGCCAAAAGCTATCTGCAAAAGCTAATATAAACAACACGTTAACCCAACCGATTTATGTGAGAGATGAGTTACAGCAGCCGCTCAGTTCAAAGGGATAGATCCTAATGATAGATAACAAATTGGATTACTAATAACACCATCTCAAGCATTCGGTGTAATATCAAACCGCACAAGTCTTGATCATCAGAGTTGTTTCGTCCATAGATAGTTTAACAAGGCCTATGTATGTATCTCAATACTGAACACTAGACAGCAAGTATAGTAGGCAGGCAGCCGCGGAAGCAATCGAGGAAAGCTTGCTAGTTTTTGCCCCCAACCTCCTTCACGCCACATATCTGTTCTTCGCCCATGGCGGACATCACGGTCAAGATCATGTCCTTGCCTTCTTCACCAAATCCATTCTTGATCTGTGCATTTCACAAAGTACAACGTCTAAGGTAGTTGCAATGGTGGTAAAAGAGAAAGCGCGTGCTGGCGATCGAGTTTTGAGCTAGAGCACTGACCTGGGCAAGCAGAGCATCATCAGTGGGAAGCCTCAAGTCATCCTTAGTGTTGCCACTCTCAGTCAACAGGCTGACCTGTAAAATGCCCTCGCCAAGTTAGAAACAGGACAGGCTTTGCACAAAAAGAAAAAAAAGGATGGCCAGAGTGGATGCAAACATACAAATCCGTCTTCGGAAATGTCAATCAGCTGGTAATCAGTGCGATCAACATGGGGGGCCTGCATGACACGCATTAGAAAAGGTTGAAGTATACTGCACAATAACAATTGAACCAATAAAATGGAGCATGATCTGCAGGTAGCTTACGTCACAGTTGTGGGATGAAGGAACAATATCCTCAAGCTTCTTTCCATTGAAAATGTCAATGCCAACGAAGTGGCACTTTGCATGACCATGCTTCCCAGTCTTGGAAGTGGAGACCTCAACCACCTACAACAAAGATTAAACCGAAATGATCCTTAGAACAAGAGTTGTTGGATCACAGATGACTTTCTTGTGGAAGACAAGCAACGAACTGTTGGGTCACAAGTCACAATTAGACTATCAGATGTACAAATGCTATTCTAGCCATCATCCATCTAATTAAAGCAACCATAGTCCAGTAGGAAGCACTTGCATAATAAGGCCAAACAACATCAGCACAAAAAGGGAGTGACCTATCATACCAGCGTATGCAAAATTTGCAACTCTGAGCTAAACATCAATTGCATGGACGCAGCTGCATAAACCAGTAAAAGAGATCACTTGCCTAGCAGATACCTACCACTACTACATGGAAATAGCTCTAATTTAACCAACATTGAAAAACTGAATTTATTAGTGGCTTATAACAAGAACCAAGGATATGAGGATTGCTGATTAAACAGTTCAGTGCAAAATTAAATTCTCATAAAACAGACATAATTATCTCTGCTTTCTCTCAAGAACTTTGCAAGATCCTGCCTCGTTAAGATTTACCAAAACATATAACTAAAGTTAACTCTGCACTGTCTTGAGATGGATAGCTAAGAGACCATCTACAGGGCTTTTTCAGTAGCTAGAGACCATCACCGCTAACTAAAGACACTATTTTGACGAACATAAGAGAAACATGTAAGTATCCTGAAACACAATGGGGGATTCCAATTGCATCAATATCCCATGGATTAAAGTGTCATATAAAAAATGTGGCAAAATTGTACCTTTAGTAGGTATGTCGAATCCTTGAACACCGTATGGTGTATCTATCCACATCTACGACAAAGTACTTAGTACTATAAGTTAGTGGATCTAACACTCGTAACACTTATAATAAACCTAAAATCAACTGCCAGTCCTAAAGCGCAAATAAACCATTATAGGAATTAATTAATCCCTACACGCATCACAGCAAATTCCCACACGCATCGACGCAACACAAAAGAACACGCAGTCCCTACAATTTACTGCAAGTCCTAACAAGGCCTATCTCAACAACAGATTCAGAGGTGTAATTGAAGAATACCTTGCATGGGCGGTTCTTGATGACGATGTATCCGTTCTTGCGGATGGTGCCGGCCTGCTGCGGGTACGTCTTGGAGGCGCCGGCGTCGGCCTTGGACTCGAAGTGGTGCTCCTCCGAGTCCGACATCTCCGGCAGCTAACCAAGAATATCCTACCAAGCAGCGAGAGCAGCACAGATTGATGAGAACAGCAGGCTCCAACTTCATTGTATTTTTCAAGAGATCTGAATCGAGAAAAGAGAAGGCTGCTGCCCACCGGAGGTGTGGGAGATGAGATGCAGCGGCGACGGATGGATCCGCGAGACTAGGGTTCTTGGTCAGCCACACGCCTCGGGCTCTCCCAGTTTTGATGCGCGTTGCGTTGGTGATGGGAATGGATAGGGATAGCCGGATTGGGGTTGTTGCTCTTGGGCCTATAGGATGGGCCCAAATAGGGCCCACTAACGGCCCAAGATGGGTCCATGGCGTTTAGAAATTCGAGCCACACCACGATTCATGAATAACAAAGCCCACGCACGTTCGGCAGCACATTCTACACACTTGCACACACGCACGGTGCATCTCAACCTATAAAAATTATTAAAAAAAAATTCTACACGTGTCCTATAATTTACTTCATATATGTGTGTGTGTAATTTTAAGTTCAAATTTATTCTATATTAAGAACAGCAAAAAAAAATAAAATTGTGATAAATTTAAACTCTTAACATGTGTCTAATTTCTCTTTCTTTTGTTACTGCTAACATATAATGAAGCAAAACTTAAAATTTTATACATAGTTTAAGTTTAGAAGTACATGTATAAATTTTTTTAGAATTTTTGTATCCTCCTTAGTTCTAAGCTTGCCCACAAGTTCATCCTTTCCTCTCTCTTTCTCAAAAACAAAACAAAAACAAAAACAAAAGTTCCAATTTTTTCACAAGGAAATGAAGGTTCGCATTCGTATCTACATATAGGATGGAGAATGTTAATTATAGCTGTGAGCATTGCAAATAGCAAACAATATCTATACATAAGAATAAGCTTGTGATCAATGGTGTGTCAATGCAGCTGACACGAAACGAAGTTCACCAAAGATCGGCATGCCATTGCCATCGGCAGGATGCAAACATCAGTAGCTTACTGGTCAGTGATCATCTCTGAATGCAAACTTTCAGAAACTTTCAGAAACTTCGCACTTTTACCATAGCAAGTTAACAGATCCCAACTATCCCAGGCTCCTGACTCGGATTATCTGACGCCTTTCACAAACGTTTTTCTTTTCATGAACTAATTTAAGAAATTATCATAAAAAAATGTACAAGATGTTTCGACTCAATAAGCAGTCAAGTTGGGGAGGCCGAATTATACCAATAAAGAGAATCTACACTCCTAATGATTATAATCACATCATTCTCATGGAAATCTCTATGAGAAATCTTCAACGGCTGAATCCCTGAACACGATGTCAACCAACTGTTACCGCAGATCAAATGTTTCAAGATGCAGCTGCAGCGTTGTTGCCAGGAGGACATCTTGGCCTGCGACATCGTCTCGTTGTCCGTCCCCAGCCAATCATACCAACGCCATCAGCTTCCAAGTTTGCAGTGCCACATTTCGCCGGTGGACTGGCGGGAGTACCTTCTTCTTCAGCAGTAGATTCTACGTTTTTTCGGGGTTTCCTACCCCGTGCCCGACGGCCATTCCGCCCCCGCCTACCTGAGCCCATCTCCCAGGATCCACCAGATGCCCTCACTAACCCTTCAAGTAGCTGAAAGTCCTCAGTGACTTCATGCCGGGAGAGTGATACGAGACCAGGCAAGATATCTTTCTGGAAGTCCCTCTTCTGTCGTTGCCTCCTTTGCTGGCCCCTTCTTGGTTTGGTCAGGAGAAGTGCAGCAGAGACCGTTTCTTCGCCAATTAGAGCCTCAGGTGCCTGTGGCCTGTTCCAGTACTCGTCAATCTTGGTCTCTTCCAGCTTCAGTGTCAAGGACTCAAATGAATCAGACCCGTCATCACTGGAGCAGCTGGCATTACAATCTTGGGTTTCTGCTTGCTTGGTAGGGTCATCGATGTTGGATGTAGCAAGATCGGCAAACCACTGCAACATATGATCATCAACTTTATCTGGAGTTACTGGTGTGTCCATCGACATGGCAATGATGTCCTTTGCTGCACTTACAGAAGCAGATGTATCATCCACATTCACCAAAATATCAGGTTTATTGTCCTCTTCGCATGCTGGTGCTTCCAAATCGATCTCGAATGCACGTCTAGAATTGCCATTCAGTATGGATGTGGTGTGGCATTCATGTGATACCACTGATGATTCTGAATTATCTTCATTTGGTACCTCATCATTCAGATCAATTACATTCCTGATCAAGGGGACATTTTTCTTGACAACTCCTTCAGCAGCTGGTTTATTTAGCGATGCACTATTGTGGCACGAAGGGGCTAAGAATGTACCACTATCCTGAACTCCAACAGCAACATCATTGATCTTATCCCTATGAGCTATGTAACCTTGGGATGTTGAAGCGGAAACTGACAGGTTATGGAAAGGTGGGGTCGACTCCTTCCTGTCTTTATCATCTTCCAAGTCTAGAACATCTACATTTGAATAGCCAAACGCCTTTCGTGACTTCTCCAAACCCATATAGTCATCACAGGTAGCTTTCCTTTTGAGCCAGGGGATCCCTGAGACAAATCCCTTGCCTTTACTATGCTCTGAGCTGCCTGTGCATCTACCATCTTGCACTTCAGAACCATCTTCAGGACCATCCAAAGGTGTCTGATTCAAATTGAAACCCTTGTTTTTGTCACTCTTGCCATTACAATACTGAACATTTCGAGAAGACTGTCTAGCTAAGTGCTCAAACACTGGGAAAGTGCTTTGATCCAAATCACTAGAATTTGCGATCTTATGCTGTTCATGCATTGCAGAAAATGAATCCTCTGGGAAACCAAGGTAGGAGCCATTCAAATTCTCAACGTTTTTCAATTTAAGGCCCACTGTTCCCATGCTTTGAGTCATGATACCATGACTTGTATATGAATCTATAGTTGAAGATGCAAAACGTGGATCAATTTCTCGGGAAGCAGGAGAATTGTTTGTGCTACATCTGGGGTTGATATCGCAAGATCCAAATGGAGAAGCACTAGACAGTTGGTCGACACGAGGAACAGATAATGGAGTAATAGGTGGAGGACACGAGCGATCTGAGCGGTCAAATATGGGAAAATTATGTATGGGAGTGGCTTCGCGCGGATTCCTCAATAACCATCCAACAGAATTATTCTGATCCGAGCAAATAGTCTGATTACTTCTTGTAAATCTCTCATCAGCACCTTTGAAGGCTTTCCGCAATGCAGTGTCATAAAATCTTGGTGCAAAAAAATTCATGTGGCTGGCCTGTTTCCCTGAAGGATTGAAGCAAGTAGTGGAAGAATGCTTAGATCTAATTAAATTAACTATAAGAACAAATAATCACCACCAAGAAGCTAAAACATGTGTGCCAACCATTTAATATTTCACAATCAACAAAGTAACAGTGTGTTAGTATGATAAGATGTTTCTCGATATGTACTTATGTAGCATAAGAAACACCAATAGAGACTACACTAGTGCTGAGGAACAAAATGATGGAAGACTAATAAACAAATACAAAAAAAAACTGAGAAAAGAGCATAATGTAATCTTCCTTGGTGCACCAGATAGGTGCTATAGAAAGGTTAATATAGACCACTCTACCATGTTATACCCTTTGGACCATCGCTAATCAAAGAGAAGGTAAAGTCAAAGTAGGATATTCAAGACATATATAACATGTACAAGAAAAGTAATCAGAAGCATGTGCAGAATTAAACCTCTATAGTTAATATATATGCAGTGCCATGTCCACAAAAAAGAAATAATCAAATGGTGCTAGGATTTCTGTTATGTGTACTAATGTTTTTTTTTGACATGCAAATGCACTAGCAAAACTTATGAGCAAAAACAAATGTATAAGCTCTCACCATCATTACCTTTATCAGCTATAATTAGTTTCTCTCCCTGCCTTATTTTGCCATTTATGTCACAGAAGTTCGAGCATGTCCCTTCATCAGCATGTCCATTACTGGGGTTATCTCTACGGGAACCGAAGTAACTTGTGCTTGATCTCACTTCATTGCGCCAAGAGTTCTCTAGGTGATAATGTTTTGGGACAACAGAGCCTCTATATGCTGAATCACTAAAATACATGCCAGTGATCGGTTCATTAAGATCAGCCACTTGCTTGCCTCTCTGATTGCCTATAGCCTGCAAAGCTGACAGTGAATTGTTTCCTCCTAGCCTTCTCAAATCTTCTCCATTTTGTAATGTCAACTCAGCATCATTCCTAGGTTTTGGATTTGATATTACACCAAGAAAATCTATAGGCTTATTCTCTGATGCATCTTCATCATCCACATAGCAATCCGCTGGAAGCTGAAGGTCAAAATTGCTTCTTTTGCTCTTTTGAGCGACCCCACTTGGGGGAACACCATTTGAAGAGGACTGAACACTGCCTTCCCTAAGGAATTTGTAGGAGTGATCCTTATTATTGAGCTCTATAACGGGAGTCTTCCCGCATGCTGGAACTATTTCTGCCATCTGCATCTGCCAAGCCATTTTTGCCTTGCTGGGTGGGATTTGCGATGAAAATGAATTTGTTTGTGATGCATCTGCTGGCATCATGTAAGAGCATATCGGTTTATCTTGATAATCTTTCATCAAATCTCTTTGTGCTTTGTAAACCCGGTGCAGTTCGTGTACCTAAGCAATAACTGTGTCAAAGATGATGAAGGCAAAACAAAACATTTATAGAATGCACAAAAGACAAAGATTTTGTTCATGTTCTTGAAGCTTTTAGATTTATTATGCAGAAGGAACTTAAGATAATTAGATCAGTAATGCCAAGGTGCCAACCTGATGCCTAAATACAGCTTCGTGTTCAAGCATTGTGCGCTTGAGCATTTCTCTATCGTATTCTTGGTAACTGTTTGTTTGGTTTTGCGTGAAGCCATTGCTTAGCTGACCACCCGATGCATTCTCTCTGTAGTATGGAGGCCAGCTACCATTTGTATTCACATTGAGATCCCTCATGACATAATATCCAGGCATGTGGCTTTCCCCTTCTATTTTGGCCCCCATTCTTATTGCAGCTTGTTCAACGGACAAGTCAGACAATGAATCATCCTACAAAACCATATGGCACTGAAGTTTCAATAAAACTTGAAGTCTCAATAAGCAGCAATTGTGATAGACATCTAAAGAGCCTCAAGTTCGGTAAGTGAAGTAGACAGAATGAGAAAGCATGTAAGCAGGCACGAAACAAGTTTTCATGTTCTACTCATTGTGTAAATTGCCACATTTTGCCGATTTAAATGCACAACATAAATAGCATAATCCCTTCAAGCTGGGAAGTTTTGAATGTGAATAACTGTCATGTTTTGCTGGAAGGGGAAAAGGGACATATTGGCAATACTATAGGGCATTTGCACAATTCAGCAATGCAATGTGGATTGCGGACAAACTCTGGAATCATAATAACATCTGAAAATTATGTTGAGCAGAGCAATGCTAAGATCAAGTACGGCAACCAAATGAAAAGCGCATCAATCACAAGATTAAGAGTGAGTCCTTACCAAATAAAAAACAATGCGTTGTTAGCAAAAGCTTCCAATCAAGCCCGAAATGTGGCCTTTCACCGAAGAACCCATTATCCACGCGAGACACCGACCAAAAAATACAATGTCAGTGCAGGTGTGCAATGTGATTCTTCATCAACAGTTTTGAGCTAAATGGATTGCTCAAGCTGCTCAACGGTTATGACCAGATTAAACGATTTCGCAGGCCAGAACCTGTCAATTCGACATTACATTGAGTAATGAGGAATTGTTTTAATCTAGCAAGCAAGACATTGACACTGAATATATCATAGCACGAATACACAATACCATTATCCATTCCGCAATTAAACAAGCGGGGAGAAGCAACAAAAGGAAAGGTCAATTTTTTAATCTGTTTGGATACCAACTCCTCGGAAATAACTCAAAGTGGGAAGACAAGTCAAACCGAACAGCTCAGACACAAATCAACTAAAACCGGATAGAACTATCATTTTACCACACACCAAATCCAACAGAAAACAACACCAAACCAATCCAAGGTACAAGGAACAAAACAAACAAGAAAGAATGAGCAACACATAAAAAGAAAAGGTAATCTTAATTAGCTAGAAATTTCACCTCAGCGATCCTTGGCACTGCGCTGCAGCGGAATGAGCCTGACCACCCGCAGCATCCATGGAACGAAGAGCCTGGATGGCATCTCCATGGCCTCTCCAAGAAGCCCAACAACCCGAGAAGCGCACCAGCAAGCAGATTTAACGGAAGGACGAGGTGGAATTCGAGGAGGGGGCGATAAAACTCGCCACGATTTCCACTCCAGCTACCGCAGAACCAACAAAGGCGCCACCTTTTCCACTCTAAAACCCCAAGAAACGCATCAAGACGGTGTTTTGCAGCGAGAAAAAGCCAGAGGAGATGGAATTGGATGGTATGAGCAAGTTGCGATGCACTGGAGGGCGGATTCCGGGAAGGAATTGGACCTGATGGGCCAAGCCGAGGTTAGAAGAGGGGAGGAGGGGAAGGAATTGGATCTAATCTATTGTTCTTGTTCTTTTGTCTGAGAGACTGAGTGGGACGAAGGGGGGAGAGCTGTTGTTTCTTTCCCCTTGTGTTGGTTGGTTTCTGCAGGTTTTCTGCTCTCGCTCTCCACAGAGAAAGGGAAGGGACAGCAAATTTGTCAACATCTGTATTCTGGTCTTTTTCTTTCTCACTCCTCCAGGTCTCTTTCTGCTAGTTTGATCTGATGATAAAATCTGAAAAACTTACATGTCAAATAAAACCTAATTATTTTCTGTTTGTTTTAGGAAGGAATGAGCCAATTTGAGGTTTTGTTATTGAGGATTTTTTGGAGCTGAATTCAGGCTTCATAATATTAGTTTGGGAGGAGGAGATGAGGGTATTATTCCAGCACCTTTAAGGTTTCTTTGATTCAAAGGAAAAATAGAAGATTGCAATCCAAAGAAAAATTTCCTATGAGGGATGTTTGAGAAAACTTCCCATAAATTTTGGAGGAATTCAAGTATGAGGGCTAAAGTCATGTTAGCAATTCCTTTGTGAGTTTCAATGCACATTCTCTCTTACTCTCTTCATTCTCTCTCTAATCAATTTATATTTAATTTTAAAATTTATGTATTTTTTCTGTGAGGCAACCAAACACATCTTCTGAAAAAGTCATATGGTTTCATTTCCTGCAGGATTCAATAAACCATGACATTATAATCCTGTGTTTATTCTATTTCTATGTTTTTAGAATTCTACACGAATAAAAGAGCCCCTTGCTTCTTTTGTGTGAGAGTGTTTGATATGAAATTCAATGGCTTGTCACACAGGACAGTACCAAACCTCCAAATCTTACTAAACAATTCGTCATTTTTCCTCTGCAGTACTTTATTCTCCATTTTTACATGCCTAGTACAATCCCCAGTGTTAATACACGATCATGGCTTCCTTATCACCCTTATTAGCAGAGTTCAATATATTTCTGCTAGTATTTTCTGTTTTGCAATGCATTTGGGAGTTTAAAAGTGTTTCTGTTGTTCTACTTGGTCCTTCACACATAACCTTCCAATGTATTGCTCCTGGGTTTTGATTTAGGCAATTAGTAGTATATTTTGATCTTACATCTACGAGTCCAGGTCAATTTTTGTTAGCCCATGTTTCCACTAGTTCGATGGAAGAAAGGACCATCACATTTGTTTAATGCTCTCTTTCAATTCCTTCAATATCTCGATGAAAAAGAAGCTGACATGTATAGTTAACATCCTATTCAATGCATACCTAAAGCGCAACTAACTTCTACCTTCAAAAGCAAAAGATTGTCAACAACAGGTGCAAATACTGTAATACCATATGAAGAACCATGTGAAAGATTCACGGTTTTATTATGATGAACCATTATTATTTTGAAGGAGTAAAAATTTGAAATTTGCATGTTTGCAATTTTTTTGACAACTTGTAGAAATAGATGATTTTAGAAAATTTGAGTCATAGAATGATTTGGTGATATAGGTCAGTAGTTATAGGTTATATAAGACATGTTATTGTTAATGTGAATCAAGTTTTAAAAAACTTGTGCCCAAAAAATGATTTCTTTGTCTTTAGATGTGCAGGGTTACTTGGAGTCAACCATGGTCAACAACGAGAATCGAGGTTACGCTTATGGAGGAGCCAGGGCCCAGAGCGATCAAGAATGCCGGATGAGATGGTGGGCTCAAATATGGCATAAGAAAAGTGGGAAATATTGAAGGGAAGTTCGAGCGACGAGTTACACCATGTGGCTTGGTCAGTCCAAATGAGGCGTGGCTCGGTAGAATCAGAGCATGAGAGACTTGCTGACGCATGGCAAACCAGTGATGCACCTACACGTAGCAAGCATGACAATTTGCTTGCAATGAAAGGAGAAAACCGGGTTAAGAAAGAATATTTATGCAAAAATTCAATATATACCCTCCTTAATACACAAAGTATACACTATATATACTAACAAACCCCTGACATCCCATTAGGCCCAACAGGCAACAAGTCAAGCCTATTAGCCTAAGTGCTCAAACCATCCTCACTTCCTCAATCGATCGGTCACCCCCACCGGAGATTCCTCAATCGGCCAAATCCTTCATGCTTATGCCCTAGCATAGAAATTGAGCTCGAGCTCGAGCACGTGACTTTGCTCACGCGTAGATCATCACCGCTGCTGTGCTCTCCAGAGGCCAGAGCCCTCACCGCTATCGGCGACCACTAGGCACCAGAGAGAAAAAGGTAAACCAAAGAAGTCATCGAGCCAAGTCTCGATCCCGTGCTTCCCTATCCATGAATATATTGTTCTAATTTTTTCTCATCCGTATTACTTCGGTTTAACTATGAAACGACGGTAGATCCATGGGGGCGCTGGCATTGAAGCCGGCGCAGCTACAATCCAAGGCATGCGAGGCGACGAGGTTGGCAGCCAAGTATAGGTGCGTGTACCACAAAGTCGCTTATGGAGATGAACAAGCAACACGTCGTCGACCCGCCCCACCATCGAGAAGTTCCACGAGCTCTCCAAGCAACTCTTTTACACTCGCCTTACCAAGTTCTCTACGCTCTTGACTTATTGTGCCTTGTTTTTGACTGCTCAACTCTTCTATGCACCTGAGCCCTTGATGTCAATTAGCTTCTTGAATGCTGGTAGATCGTTTCCTATTGTTCATGTGTCAACTAGCTGCCAATTCGGTAGTGCTAATAATGCTACTAAATACTTGTGAATTATCTAAATTAAGATATGATTAGAACGTTATGGGGATGCAGGATACGCCTTTTGGAGAGTTCTATGATGTTAATTTCAATCTCGGTATACCAATTTGTGAGCTTGTGTGGCACGAGGTGGTGTATTGGGGTTTTTCATGTTATAGGGTTTAGTGATCAGATAGGGATGTAAAAGGCTCTAATGGGATGGTTTTTATTATAGTCATAGATTATAGTATATAAATTGGGCTGAGGCACCAAAAAGTAAATTGCCCCTTTTTTGCCTTCGGGTCTAAAAGGATGATCCCAGGAATCGAAACTCAAAAGAAAGTTGTAGGAGTTATAATTAATCATAACAAGCTAAGAAATAGTATAGATGAATAATACTTGAATAATTGCTTAGTTATATAGATTGAACTTTCATACTATTTTGTTTGAACTTGTCTTAAAACATACGTGTCTTAAGTTTGTATCTCTATCATCAAAATCTTGGCTCCGCCAGTGGATGAGTGATTGGGCGCTTGGCTGGGCACACTCTGCAACTTTCACTTTTGGCAGGGACAATAAACATGGTGAGATGTACATCGGTGCAAATAATCTTGGACTATGGTAATGGGAGAAAAACAATTTATTGAATCTTCTTCTAACTTTTGGCTGATCCAATAGTTGCAGCTGGCCCGAGCTGCTGATCAGGATGTGGACCCCACCAAACAGAGGGAGGGATTATGCACTGTCATGTGGAACCAGCCATGTTAGTTAAGTATAAAACCCATGAAAGATATTTATACTCTCATTAGTGGTAATAGATTAGTACTCTAATTCACAATGCAAGGTGACTAGTGGAAGACGAAATAGTATATTATACTAGTCCTATAGTATAGTATGTCAGTTAGTGTCTCCAGCTACCCAGACCTTTTCATTGGATTTAGGAACATGATTTGGAGAAGCACAAAGAATCAGGAGGTGCTTCTTGAGATCACAACCATTACTGTACATTACATGCCCACCCACTTGCAGGATTTGATCTGAAGTTATGCGTGCGATAAAAGCATCTGCTTTTGCACCACAAGAAATGCTCAATGCACCCAGCCATGCATGCATGTATGTATGTTCAGCAGCAACAGTGAATCGTCCTCCAATATTATGAGTAACATGAAAAATTGTACTCCATTAATTTGACCTAGGCTTCCACAAGCAGAGAAAGAGAGAATCCCTCAGGTGTTTACATTCTTGAAATCAGCACAATTGGTTAGTGTGAGAATTGTGTATTTGAAATAAACAAAGGAAGAGAGATAAGGGAATCGACAGTAAAGCTCGAGACTCATGAGTTACTTGAGCTTGGTTCGTTCTAGATTTGATTCGAGCTCGGCTTGAGCTCAAGCTCAAGCTTGATCTTACGCTCACGAGCTTGAACGAGTCGAGCTCGAATAGCTTATCAGCGTCCAATAAAATTTCCCAGCCCACCTACACCCCTGAGTCATTCCCTTTCATATTTGTTCCTATTAAAACATGTATGCTATTATATGTGAGTTGTGATAATTCTATCCTCACTTGTTGAAATTACTGCATGTTTACTCTTATCGAGTTTAACTTGAGTTTTTCTTATTGTTGAAAATTAATGTATATTTAATTATTGGTTGTTACCGAGCTTATTCGATCCAAGCTCGAGCCTACTTGAGCTTAGACCAAGCTGAGCTTGAGTTCAGGTCTAGACTCAGGCCTCAGTTCAGACTTACTCGAGCTTGACTCAGCTCAACTCAAAGTTTCTATCAGCTCAAACTTGGAAGGAGAGGTCCACTCGAGCTTGACTCGTTTAACACCCTAGTCGGGTACATATCGAGAGAGAGCACAGCATTCATTTGATGTGCATGGTTTGGAGCCGTCTTGAGAAAATTTCCGTCCAGCCACGCGTCGTTCATCACACGGTCGTTTTCGCATATGAGAGGGACGTAGATTTCATGCATATGAGAGGGACGTGCCTCTCCAATGAAAAGTAGTAGGAATCGGTCATCTTCACGCGTAAATACAGGTGAGAATTCAGACAGTAAGCATCGTCTATATATATATACGTCTATATATATATATATATATATATAGGAAAAATACCTTTTACTCCCGGTGTAATTACACCTACCTCTAATATACCACCTAAACAAATTTGAAATACTCCTTTATCACTTTAGGTATACTCATATACTAATTATAACATACTCCAATGTGAACCACATGAAAAAATTGTAAGGAAGTCCATAATTTTTAGCATATTTTATAAATACCTTTACGTACGTACATAAAAAGGAGTATGTCAAAAAATATGCATACCACCTCTGAAAAATTGTTCATACCACCTATATGGTCTTAAATACTCGTATACTACACGTACATACTCTCCGTTACGCGAGATACTACCTATGTTGTGAGATACGACATAGGGTGTATATATATATATATATATATATATATATATATATATATATATATATATATATATATATATATATATATATATATATATATATATATATAAAATAGTAGGCATAGAAGCCATGAAATAAGCATTACCCCTTTGTTCTCTTTTAAGTGGTATTCTGGAATCTATGCTATCAAATTTTTTAAAGTTTGATCGCTAATATTATTAAAACTATATAGTTGACTATATAAAAACAGTATCATTGAATTTATTGTAAAAATGCCTTATATTTTTATAATTTTATTAGTATATAATAAGATAAAATTACATTTTATTGGTTTATAATAAGATAAAATTATAAAAAAATAATGATCAAAGTGCCAGACCATAAAACATAAAATACGTCACCACTTTTAAAAACGAAGAGGGTACTAAGATGCTGGTTGGATAGACTGTCGCAAACCTTCCTGACATGCTTGGATTGATTTGACTTCTAAATCATGATAGATAGTTTACACATACATTAGTAGAAAAGCGTGGTCTAATCTCGATCAGACAAGTGTTACACGCTTCTTATCACTTACCTCTTCAGCGTAGGAGACTAACGGCTGATGGTTGAGTTTTTTTCGACTGTAACTTATGATTTATAGGTGTAGTTTATAATTTTTGATCTAAATATGAGCATTTACATAAACAAACTAAATGGTGATAAACTGCTTTAAAAATATTACTCTTAGAAGCTGCTTCAAAATATCAATAGAGAAGTCGTTTCATTTATTTGTTTGAGAGAACCTATAAATTATAAACCACAAACGAAGGGTATAAAACGAAAACACAGAGCCATCCCATAATAAATAGCTAATCTTGGAACAGGACTACAGGAGTGCCGTGTGCAGCGGTTGTACGGGCTAGACATGGTGGCATGGGTCGGGGGTGCCGGTGGCCCTAGAGCAGGGGCAGAACCGGCATCGACGGCAGGATCGAAGCTCCCAATCCATGGCTGAAGTGCTGGGGCCTCTCGTCGGCTTTCATGGCGGTGTCATTTGAGCGTCCATGTACAGTATATACATAGCTACATTACATATGAGCTTGCATCCATTGGCAGAGAGGCACCCTTCCTGTCAAAGCAACCTCTCCCAGGTAGGCCAGGGCCAGGGCCAGGGCCAGGGCCAGGCCCTCCTGCCACTGCACTGCGTGCTCACAGAGAAACAACTGCATTCTGAACTTCTGATAGGACCCCATCCTGATGCTCTTTCTTGTCCATTGCCACATCGAGTTTTAGGATCTCACTGTTGGCCTCTTTACTTCACGACGTCGATGGCATTGTTTAAACTTTTAACAGCATTTTGATAAGAGTTCTGTTATGGTACGTTAAAATGAATATAATCACTTTAATTTTTACAATTCAATGGTTTAGATTAGTTAAAATTTAGTTATACTATTATCTACAATACTAACAGTAGAATCTTTAAAGAGGTAAAACAGTACAATCCGACCGCCGCCGTCTGTCGTGTCACTCTCGCTCCACTTGAGCAAGAACTCGAGAACTTGGCGCACGATGGTGAAGGCTTTGTCGCTCGAACCCACAGGTTGTTGACCCCTTCCTCCATGCGACGGTGAAGCTCGTCATCATCGTGCATGGCCAACGCAAATAGTGAGAGAGTATAAGGAAAGAAGTTATAATAAAAAATAATATAAAATAGTTAGAGAAATGATTTACTGATGGAGATGTTGTCTCTAATGTTATCTTTATTCTGATGTGAAAGTTATAGACAATTTAAATAGATGCCAAGAGACAATTTAGTACATGCCCTCGTACAATGAGTTTCAAATGCCAAGGAAAATGTCGATGGCGTTATGGAATTTATAAGGTATTGGACAAGGGTATTCTGGGAAGAAGGCAAGTACGTGACACCGGGGTGGCGGAAGAATGCCTCGTTTTGTCCGCGCCGTCGACCGTGTTTTACCACTTTCACTTTCTCATTCCCCAAAATACCTCTCTCCCATTCTCCCTCTATATTTCCACAGGGTATTATTCTCCTGCAGATACCCACAAGTACACCAGCCAAGAAAGTTTTTTTTTTCCATTTTGCTTCTGATGTTGCTATTTATCTTCCTTTGATTTCCCTCTCAAATCTGCCCCAAATCAGATCAAATCCAATCATTCTTATTGCTAACTAAGCAACTTGTCTGAAGGAAAAATAATGAAGAGCCATGAAGAAGGTCGGCAGGTACAGCTACTGTTGCACGCACTGTTCTGATCTTCTGTGACCACGCCATTCGCTACAGCGCATCATTTTATTATGTACGGCCGATTTTGATTTGACAGGTCGGCTCGTGTTCACGTACGCTTTGGTTCTGGCTGCTGTTGAGCAATCAAACTCTTGTGCCCGTTCAAACCCATTGGAATTCAGAGATGCTGATGAATGCATGATCCTCACAAGTAGATGAACCCACTATCTATACCGTTAGGACTGCTCTGAGATCCGTGCAAACTATCCTATTTGTTTTGCCTTTTCACTTTCCTAATCATTTGACAGTACATAATGGGTCACCTCAACCAACTGTACATGTGGGCCCACATCTCATCTCTATCCTGCCTAGCCTTCCCTCTCTCTCCCTCCACCCTGCCTAGTCATTCTCTCTCCACCCAACATCTCTATTCGGTGAGGTGGGGTGATGGCTGACGAGTGAAGTTGGCGACAGTGAGAAGGTGACTGCACGGTGAAAAGCGGCGAGGTCGGCCTTTTTCCTCAACTCTAGTGAGGTCGCTGACGAGGTGCACCTCATTGATGTGCGCGAGGAACACCGGTTAGGTCTTCTTCCTTAGCAGCTGTGCCACCGAGGTGCTCCTACTCCGCGCCGCCCGTCGTACCCGAGCCCACCGCGGTTGGATCTGCCTTCCTCGAGCCCTCTGGCACCAAATCCACCTTCCTCGAGCCCACTGGCGTCGGATCCGTCGTCCCCAAGCCACCGCCGTCAAATCCATCATCTCCGAGCTCACTGTCACCGAGGTCAACACCGTCGGATTCACTGTCGCTGAGATTGGCACCACCGGATCTACCGCCAATGTGCACCGCCGCCATCCACATCCACCTACTCTGATGCACGTCTGTCGCCATCTAACTACCCTGATACATGCCCTCATCGTCGCTTGCCCTCACCACAATTTGTCCTCGCCGATGCTAAGTATTTCACATCTCTTCTTTGTACATACTATTTGAAGATGTACATGTATTGTTGTACAGTATAACATTTTTCTACTCTCTCTATCTGCCTATCCAGTGCACACAGTGTACACATACAATACATGTCTTGTTGTATAGTATATCATCTATCTACCCTCTTTCTGCCTATACAACACGCACAATGTACACGTATAGTGCATGTACAATACATCATTCAATACACTGACTAGTATTGTAGAGTATATCTATAGAGTATATATTACATGCATATTGTATGTTGAGCATGAGATATGTGATTCAAAATTCAAATCGCAAGTGGAGGGAATCTTGTTGTTAGCGGAAGAGAGAGGGTGATGTCTTATAATCAGTGCTTAAAATGCTGTCCTTATTTCCTAATTTCACCAATAATCATAAAAATCATTATTGGCACACAAATCTTGATGCTCAACTTGTAGCTATGATAGTGGGTGCAAGTAGGATTGTAAAAAAGCTCGAGACTCTTGAACTACTTGAGCTTGGCTCACTTAGGCTCGATTCAAGCTTAGCTCAAAACGAGCCAAGCTTGAGCTTGATCCCGAGTTCACAAACTTTATGAGCTGAGCTCGAAAAACTTGTCAGGGCTTGATTCGAGCTTAAATAATACTGCATGTTAACTCTTACCGAGTTTACTCGAGCTTTTCTTAATGTTAAAAATTAGAGCATGTTGAATTTTTGATTATTACCAAGCTTATTCAAACCGAGTTCGATTCTACTCGAGTTTGGGCCTAACCAAGCTTGAGTCTAGATCCAGGCTCAGACCCTAACTCACGCTTGATAGATTCTCGAGCATGAGTTAGGGATGTTGTCCCTAACTTGAACTCGGCTCGAGCTTCTACCGAGCTCGAGTTTGGGTGACTAGATTGGTTTGAGCTCGACTCATTTACAGCCATAGGTGAAGTGCTCTCGAGTTTATATTGACGTTTTTGAGAGATGTTTATATCGACATTTCTGGGAGATGTTGTCCTATCATGGCAAGCATTGAAAAGTCAATGATAGGTGTACCTGGCCCTACCCAGAAGCCAGAGCAATGGTGCTGACGTGTTTAGAATTGTGCTTAATTATGATTCACTTATTTAAATTTACTGAAGAAATTGTGAATGGTATGTTCATCAATTCCATTCAGTTAGGCATCGCTCCAAACGGCTTCATATTTTTTTCTTCTAAAATTTGGTTTGTTTGGCTTTTATGTCTTTTTTCTTGTTTTTTTGCTTTTCTTTTTCTTATTCCTTTGCATTGTCCTAAAAGATTTAGCGGTCTTTTCCAGTTTTCTGAATTTTCTACTATTTTTCTCTTTTTTTGATTCACAAAAAGCCAAAGTTGCTACAGTAAAAAAGACCACACAAAAAAAGCCAAAAGACAGAGCTTTCGGCCTTTGGAGCATAAATTTCTTTGGCTTAATTTTATTTTACTTTTAACGAACAACAAGGCGGCAGCATCCTTTTCTTCCAGGAGAGTCGTACTGGAGATGCAAGTGGAAAGAAGCAGCCTAAAAAGGTCAAGGATAGGAGAGATTTCCCACATCCCCATGCAAAAGGAGTTAAGCAGCCAGGTCCGGGCCATGCTATCATTCAACCTTTCTCCGCTTTTCTTCCCCATCCTTTAATAATAGTTTGATTATTACTCGCACTCAATAGAAAACTAATAGTATGATATAACACTGCTGCTAATACTGGCAAACAGTGGTGAGTGGTGACATGACACAGGTAACATGATCACAGCAGCAAGCAGTAGCATTGCAGCCTTTCTTTTTTATCCCCTTTTTTGGTCCATTGCTAGCTAGCTGCTTTCTTGGCTGGTTAATAAAACCAAAGGTTTCAGATCTAGGGTAATGGTGAATTGGTAATGGCGGCAGCACCTCATCTCATCTCAAATGTCCCTAGCTTGTACAATCAAGACCCAGCCTATAAAGTAAGTAGACAGTATTAGCAATCAACGACACTGTCCAATCCAATGTCAGGTTCACCTAAATAAAGTACATATTCTTCACAGGCTAATTGTAATCGGCAATGATCGATCGTTGAGCAGATGGCAAAATCTTTCAGAAGTTGCAGAGCCAGGCACGACACACACATGCACGCAGCATGCATGCATGGGGAACATGGTCCTCCTCTCTGATGGATACCGGCAATTTTAGGTAGGTTTTACCCGGCCGTCGTCATGCATAGATCGCAGGAACTGTGCGCAGGTCAGCAATTCAGCTCGGCCTCAGAGCCTGCTCTCTGAAGACTGAAGACTAGTGTTCTGAAGATTTCAGGGCTCAGGCACAGTCTCATTGCTGCCTGTCAGATTGGTACTGGCCGGTACAATTTCCATCCAGTCATGGATCGATCACAACAGGTGTACATACATCATACATGTACAGTAGTATTGTGCCAGCATAGCACTGTAGCAACAACTACTCTAGCAAGTAGTAAGGATGGGTGTTTCACGGCTACTCTATATGGCTACGAGCCTACGACTAATGGTTTTTAGCTTTAGCACGAGCGTTTGTATAAACGAACTTGATGATGATAAGACGAATACTATTTTAAAAAGACTATCTTAATAAGTTGTTTCGAAAAAGATGATAAAGTAGATGTTTTGTTTATTTATTTTGATTCTTGAAGTCATAAGCTACAGGCAGGGGCGGAGGGCCCGGTAGGGCAAGGTAGGGCGCTCGCCCTACCTTGGCTCCGCCGTGAATCCCCACCCCGAGTTGATCTGGCCGCCATGGATGCTAGGTTGAAGGTCCTGCTGCTGCTATTGAACGAAGTCTGAATGTTCCCACGAGGAAGATGACTGAATCGTTACTTCGTAAGTCTGTTAGTCGACCTTTGGCCTTTGGGCCTTGACGCTTCACGCTTGTGGCTTGCCTTGTGGGCTTGTGGCTTGTGGGTCGCGTAACATATGTGGACTAGGACTACGGTAGCTTGTTCGTTTTCCAGAGCAGCGACGACGCTTTGCCTTCAGCCGCCGGTCATACCTTAAAATTTTTCCGTCCTCCGCCACTGGCTACAGGTGGAAAAGAGAATAGTGTAACCTTCTTTGCAAGCCATTGCAATCATGCATGCATTGAGCGTCAGCAGTTCAGCACAGCTTTCCTGCTGTGTATCAGAAGCGTTTCGCGACTGTGATACATGATGTTGATACATGATGCATGCTGTTTTGCGTCTCGTCATCTTGGTCTGAAACTTGTTGATACATGATGCATGTAGTAGCACTCTACTCCATACTTGTAAGTTTTTGCGTCGATCGTTTGCCAAACTGAACTGTCAATATTGGGTGTTCTGCTCCTGGCTTTTTTTATAGTAAATAATTTTTACAGCATCTATCTTTTAAATGAAATGTCTTTTTAAGATAAGATCTATTAATCGATTATAGTGTATAATATATTGTAGCGACTTCATTTATATTGGACAAAATCACACGTAAGTTTCTCTCTCTGTATAACTCTTTATAAGTTATTACTATTTATAAACTAAAGCTAAAAATCATCGGTAAAAACTAATATTAACGGCATAGCAGAGACTAAAGAGTGTACAAGAAAGTGGGGTATTTCGATTTGATCCAGACTCGACAGGCCATAGAGATGCACTACTCTCTCTCTCTCTCTCTCTCTTGATGTAGCAGTTTAGCGCTAGGGCTTAGGAAATGAAAAGCCTAGTACGTGATATGGGCCAAGGTCCAAGAAACCGGGGCCAGTGAGATTCATCGTGATGGGCCTTCTTGCATGATTAATGGGCCCGTGTTTTTCGTTTCACTGGGGGAAAGAGAGTAAGCCCGCATCTGCGACGCAGAGATTTTTCTCGGTTTTCTGAATAAATCAAACTGTTTCGTATGGAATTCAGGTACAACTTTTGCGTTTCCCAACAACAAAAGGTAAAAATTCTATTGTGTACCTGTTGCACAACCGAGTTTGTGTAACCAGCAAATAAGACTTAGACATATGGCATAAATTACTGTAGCAAATATTTTTAAAATATATTCTCCATACAATACATTACTGTACAAAGGTCCATAGCCATAGGCCAAGAAGTGCAATTTTCCAAAGCCAAACTTGTTTTTTTTGACAGCATGAACACATACTTTCTTACTAAATATGTACGTACGTATATACTTATTATTAAAGCGAGCGCAAGCGATGAGCCCGCCGATGCGCACTACTGAGAAGCATATAAATCAGAGCAAGCTTTAGCCGTCAGATCACACTCAGAGATCAGCATTCAGCACACATGAGATCAGATGTGGAGCCAAGAGAGTGGAATAGAAGTTGTTGGGTAGCAAATGCGCAGTGATGATGAGTACCATAACGCTACCTACTGTTCAGCTTCAGTAGCATTGTCGGAAATAAAGGAGCAGATGGCACATGGAGCCTCCCTTCTGTCCCCCCTACTCTCCTCTCCTCTCCTCTCCCTTGTATTTAGACTTCGCTAGAAAAGCTCACCGAGATGTCGTGTGGTTTCATTTCGGCTACGGCTTACGTCTTTTGATCATAGCGTAAATATTTATACAGACGAACTGAATGCCATAAACCACTTCGAAAAGATCGTCCCAATAATCTGCTTCGAAAAGATAACATAGAAATCATCTCGTTTATTTGTTCGAGAAAAAACATTAATCATAAGTCATAAGTTGAAAAAAAGGCCATCTTCCTAGAGAAATCTTGTTCCACCAGGTAACAGATCGTGTCCAAATAATCGCAACACCTGACAGTCTTCATTCCTCACACAGTTAAAAAAAAGGAATTTTATAGTATATTCTACTGATAGTAGAAGAGTGGTAATAGAAATTAAATCTAAGAGTTATTTACAAGGACATAATGGACCATGAGATGTTCTGTTTCTGCATAGCCAACACCGAGTTGGGCTAGAGGCCAGGCACCGTTCATCGAGAACTGCTTCTCCTCCGTCGATCGATAAAAGCAGCTATGGCTTATCTTCCTTGTGTATTTGCGTTCTCGGCTACTCACCCGCTTAGCTTCTATGGTGACGAAGGAATGACCGAGGAGCCCATGGGAAGGAAGGGAGAGCCTCCAATCGCTCTGGCAGAAGTACAGGGTCGACATCGCGCTGTACGGCTATGCCCGCAGCTACGAGCGAACTTGCCCAGTATACAAGGTTCCATTAGCATTCTCCATGCTTTCAGGTTCAGTTACTCAAGTTTTGTGATTTATCACTGTGGTGTTGAGGTTCAAATGCAGAATGTATGCATAGCCAAGGGGTCAGACCACTACAGTGGCACCTTCATGGCGATGACTCACGTGGTGATCGGCGGCGGCGGCGCGAACCTCGCCGACTACACGGCCGTCCGGGTGAGGTGGAGCCACGTGCAAGACAATGGGTATGTTCTTTTTGACTGCGGCTTATGGCTTTTGGCTTTTATGCTGTTTGTACGAGAGATTACAGAGTACCAGAAACTCATGTATGGTTTTTGCCGATATAAATGAAGTCAGTAAAGTATGTACTACAATTAACTAGTAGACCCTATCTTAAAAAATACTCTGTTTAAAAGCTAGTTACTGTAGAAAAGCCGAAAAGCAGCTTTTAGAAGCTGAAAAGAACAGACCCAATAACTACGGGTTCATGAAGCTGACGACCTTCAACCAAACGACGCTACTGTTGGAGTACAAGACGAGCCGGGACGGCAGCGTGCATGACCACTTGTTAGACTATGTGTTGGTCGTGTATTTAATAGATGATGAATAATTTACATTTGGATTTATTAGAATTTGCATTCATGAAAGTTCTGATCGATGCGCTTTTGTGCTTGAGTTTTCAAGATGGCATTTCGACATGTCCGAATTTGATCACGTCCAGTTTTGATCACGTCAGACTTCGACCACGTCTAGCTTCGACCACGACAATCCAACCATGGGATTTCAACCTCGTCATTCTTCGATCATGACATTTCGACCATGGAACATCGACTACAGCAGAACAACCATACCTAGTCGAAGATGTTAAGTTACATTGTTTTTGTCAATGGTCATAGCTACAGTGCCTTATCTATAGTCGTAGCTACAGTAACCGATTGATAGTCGTAGCATTACAGGTCGATACTCAATAGTCGTAGACTTTTCTGGTCGATACTTAATACTCGTAGACTTTGCGACCTACTGTTGTTGTCTTAGGCTTTTCGATCGGTTGTCGTAGACCTCGCGATCGGTAGTCGTAGGCTTTATGATCGGTTGCCGCAGGCTTCATGATTGATACCCAAATGAAATAGGTTTTCAATTAATTGAAGTTTATTTTATTTATATTAAATATTTTTAATTTACAAAATTTTCAATTAAGATTTAATTAATTCAAGAAAAATTCAAATGATTATTTTTATTTTAAAAGCTTCAAAAAGCTCTAAAATTTAGGATGTTACAACTTCCCTATCT
Organism: Dendrocalamus latiflorus; assembly: GCA_017311315.1. NCBI lineage: Eukaryota > Viridiplantae > Streptophyta > Magnoliopsida > Poales > Poaceae > Dendrocalamus > Dendrocalamus latiflorus. The sequence continues at coordinate 34,852,459 of CM029629.1, forward strand.
GCCTTGTCTGCGTCGCGCTCGTCTGTAGGTGATGACTCCACCATGCCTCCAACCCCGCCTTCCTTTGCTGCTTCCACGTGGTCCTCCTGCCCTGCCTCCTTAGCTTGCATGTCGCCAAAGGCACCTCGCTGACACGTTTTCGTGCCATCCCTCAGCTCCCCAAGCTCGCCGCCGCTACGTCAACCTCGTCCTTGGGACCCTAGGCTACTCGACGGTCCTCTTCGACTGCCGCAACGGCCATATGCTCATCTAGATCTGCATATACATGTGTGTTAGATTTTTGTACTGTCATAAGAAAGAGGATGATGTCATTTAGTTCGTTTCTTCTGTATCATGTAAATTATGGTTCAAATTTCAAATTTTCAGATGAATTTGATTCAAATTCCAATTTTTGCTTAAATTTTTCGGTCCGAAATTCACCCCAAAAAAAACCAATAATCATGACACCTCTGCTGGCCAAGCTTCGGTAAAAGTTTCATTCCGATATTGAAAACCCTGCCCAGATCTCAGTAGTCAGTAGTAGAGTTGTAGATATAGCCCAGCCTCTAGGTCATTCTTGGCGCAATGATTGACGAGGCACCAACTAACCAGCTCACGTCGCCTCACTCTCGCTCTGTCACACTGACACACGCCACTCTCCAGCTCATCCCATTTCTTCCCGTCCCAAGAAACACCAGCCAGCCATAGCCCAAGGAGATCGAGATCGGGAGATGTGCCACAAGAGGAGAGGAGAGATGCTGCTGTCGCTGCCGGCGCGTGGCGCCATCCTGCTGGTGCTAATGGTGGCGTCGCTGCCGGCGGCGACGGTGGCGACCAACTACACTGTCGGCGACGAGAAGGGTTGGAACCCCGACGTGGACTACACCGCCTGGGTCAAGAAGCACCGCCCCTTCTACAAGGGCGACTGGCTCCGTAAGCTCGATTCCTCCTCCTCCTCCTCCTGGCATTCACATCATAATACATATCGATCCTTCCGCCATGGAAGAAGCTGAATGAATCGCTTGTGCGTGTGTGTTTCTTGGATGGATGTGCAAAAATCAACACAGTGTTCGAGTACCAGAACGGGCGGTCGGACGTGGTGCAGGTGGGCGAGGTCGGGTACGACAACTGCGACAAGGAAAACGCCATCAGCAGCCACAGCAAGGGCCACAGCTACGCCTTCCAGCTCACGGAGGCCAAGGACTACTACTTCATCTGCAGCTACGGCTACTGCTACTCCGGCATGAAGCTCGCCGTCACCGCCAAGAAGGCGCCCACCTCCGAGCCGGCGTCCAAGTCCTCCGCCGCCGCGTCGAAAAAAACCGCCTCCCTCGCCACCCGGGCCGCGCCCTACACCACCGCCGTCGCCGCCATCGCCGCCGTGCTCCTCAGGATGTTTTGATCTAGCTCGGCCCAGATCTTCAGACTTTGAGTTCAGCTGCTGCTATATGAATTCTTGTTTCTTCTTCCTTGGTTAATTGGTTCTTGCCTTGCTTTATTTCCGTTTCCCATTGCTTTTGAAACGGTGCTTGAATCTTGATGGTGGTGGTGCTACTGTAGTTGAGGTTGCAAAGATTCAGGTGTGAATTAGGAAGAGCTTTTTACTACTAGAACATCGATTTCTGAAAAAGCACCGAGTTAGTGGTGATTTCTTGGATTGTTTGTTCATCGTGCATGTGATTGTTGAGGCAGCAGATTGTGAGATGCAGACAGAGGCAAACCCATGTGGTTACAGCTAAGCAGGACTTTTTGTACAACATTTGCTTCTCTGCTACTCCACCACCTGCCTGCCCATGGGCCAGCTTGGCTACTTTGGTGCTGAAATTATTTGGTTTACAGCTAAAATTATACTGTAGCGGACTAAAATTACACTGTAACTCATGATAATTTATTTGGCATAACTAAATTTAAAAAATTTTAAAAATAGAAAAAACAAGTTAGCCTATCACAGACAATACAAATGAATAAAAAAGAACCGGTAAAAAAACTAAAAAAAAGTAAAAAAAAAAAACCAAAATGGACGGGCCCTTATGGATCACTAAGCATATGGCCCGACGCGACGCAATGCAACGCCTATATCAAATAATCCGGTGCCTACCGAACAGTATTAATTGTCAGGTGTTACAAGAATTGTTTGATGTCTGCGCACAAATCGCTTCAGAAAGCCCCAGTAGTCGGGGCTTGTTAGGTATTATTTCGGTGATTTCGTTTTGAGTCGGCTCGATATACTCCCTCAAAATTTCTCCATTCTCCAGAAAACCTAACAAGGTTTTAGAGGATGATCACGGTACCTACATGCCTTCTTACCTCTACAAGGATTAAGGGACTCGTTCCTATTTTAAATGGCTTTAGCTTTTGTATTTTTAATTTTTAATTTATTTAAATCAGAAACCATTTAGAATGTCTCAGCTTTTAATTTCACGTTATTTTGGTTTTTTCGGCTTTTTTACCGCTTAGAACACATCATCTTTTAATTTCAACTTATTTTAGCTTTTTTATTTTTTTTCTCTTATTCCTTTGCATTATTGGTAACGATATAATAGTTTTCTAATTTTTTTAATTAAATGATTTAGAATAATAGTAACCACTACAGTAAAATTTTAGACAAAAAAAATTAACAACCGAACTGATAGCGCAAAGCCAACAGCCAAGCAACTGGTTGGTACTAACAATGATTTTTTTTAATTTTCTCTTAGATCTGGTAACCATTAACCAAACGTTTTGACAAGGGTGATGTGACAGAGAAGCGTCTCCTCCGATTTCTATTTGCTTTACCAACTAGCCGAGTGACCGACAACGAGAGGCGACGGGCCAGTGAAAGATGGAGCGGAGGTGGCATCATGATCTCAGAGATTGTTCTTTGTTTAATTTTTTTTATGAAACATTTTCTCTAAACGATTTTTTAAACAGCTTTTGTGTATGTCGTTTATCACTATTTTTAAAAAAACAGACGAAAATCACTAAGCATAACCCAAAAGCACATGCCCTTAAAATGGCATTGGTGGGGGCCATGGCCTCCTCATGATCTTTAAGATTGTATTTTAGTTCATTGGATCCATAAGAGTTGAAAGTGTGCATATATATATATATATATATATATATATATATATATATATATATATACACTATTTGGTCTTTTCATTAAACATTGTTGCATTGTATAACTTATGTGTCCCGGTTTCGTGACATGCCTCGTGTAATTATTTTGAGGATAATCACACTTAAGCAATAAATTATTATTCGTCTGATCAGTAGAACACTACTCTAGCAAAAAATAAGTCTTTATCAGAGTCGCATAGCAAAACAATATTGTAGAAATTGTTTTCTTATTATAGCATTTACCACGAAAGCTATGATTTTCGATACAGGTACATAAGCAGCAAAAGATACAAGACAGATACCCTATGACTCTCCTCCTTGGTTTGGCCGGACGTAGTGGCAGAACCAGGCATCGGGCTACCTGGGCTATAGCCCGAGGCCTGGCAACCAAGACCATGTAAAATTCATAAAAATCATAAAAACAGAGTTAACCTAAGAGTTGGCCCAAGAGCAGCTGGCCCAACCTAGGGCTTAGGCTGGTTCCGCCCTTGGTCGGACGTCTACTCAACCCAACCATAGTATAGGGAGTCCACCTCCCCCAGATCCTCATAACCACCGCCCTCCTCTCCTATGACCTTGGCGGTGCATGCAATCCCTTCATCTGACTCGAAGTACTCCCCGGTCGGAATAGGGTCTAACAAAGAGAAATAATAGAAAGGGTGAGTCCTAACGTACTCAACAAGCATTATAATAGCAAAATACATTGTATGACTCTTCTCTTGCTTGTTATCACAATTTATATTAATCTGATTCTGGAAAAATATTCTTATCAAATTAAGTGGCAAATTTTAATTTATGAAAACTTTACTTTTCACTTGGGAGAAGAACGATCCCTGGTGATTCCCGAAGTCTCCAACCTAAGAGATATGTATGAATTCATGATTTTGTTAAGCACTGCGCAGGCTTATGCCACTATACCATATCTACTCTGAACCATCATAACTAGGTTTCCCACACTTCCTTTGGTGTGGGGCAAAGTTCAAAGTACATAATGTTTTCTAAGTTACGTTGCTCAATTCTCCAGCCCATCTATTTTTCACCGGTGTATCGAGTCGTTCACTTGGGCTCCATTGGCTTTCAATAGCGTTTGGTTGGTACCAGCTCCCGACCCAACACTCCACCTGCGCTAATATATGCGTCTGGGACTTACTGCCTTTCAGACTGGCATTATTGGTTCTGAGCTCCATCCATCTCTACTCACACATATTTTACTTACCCAATATGGAGAGATGAATAATGTAACAAGGTAGTATTTTCTGCCCGTCCGAGATGAAAAAATGGTTGTCACTTTAATTACGATCCCCTATCCGAGTGAGAGTTTGTATGTTCTTATATTCTATTCATATGTAAAAGGGTTTCACCTTCCCTCTCTCTGCTTTTGCAGGGTCCCTTTACCCTACTATTTACATACTCTTATAGTCCAGCTGCTCTTCTCAGCCGGACTAACCTTTCTTTCTCATACCTCTTTCTTTTTCTCCTCTTTTCTTCTCTCTTTTTATTTTTTTCATCTTCTTAGTCGATTTAGTTTTTCAAATAAAATTTTCACGCAATTATACAATAATGATATGGAATGTAATTTGTACATTTAACATAACTATATTTATGATCAAGAAATAGCTTGCATGAGTAATAGTAGTAGTAAACACTGGGATCAACAACAGCCTGATCTGCTACCTCGGTTTGAACCAGCTCGACTTCTGCATTACAGGCAGACGTACTACTAAAAGGAAATATTTATTTAGGATACTAATAGATTTCTAGAAAAATCTCCTATTCCATTTTGGTGGATTTCTAGTCCACTGACGGTCTTAATCTATTTGGTTTCCTTGCTACTGTTCAAATGGGCAAACTGGCCCATGGTCCTGGCTCGGCCTATTTTAACCTCGGCCCACTCGGCCTGGCTCGGCCGCCGATCGGCCGACCAAAATGTCTCACCTCCTCCGCTCAGCGATCTAGCTTTACGGGCCAGTATTATCTTGTGATTTGCTACCTCGGTTGAGTTCAGACTTCAGAGAGGGTCAGAGGGAGCAGCAGCAGCAGCAACCATGGCTCGTACGCCTTCTTCTTCCTCCTCCTGCGGCGCTGGCGCGAGGGGCAGCCATCCCTGGGAGCGCGAGCCCTCTCGGACGAGGTCGCTGTCGTGGAAGTCGTCACGGAAGGTCTCGAGGTTGTCGCGCATGTTCATGACCGACGACCACAGGAGCTCCTTCTTCCACTCCTCGACGTGCGGGAAGCCGCAGTGCTTCTCTCCGTACTCGTCGCAGTACTCCAAGTCGAAGATTTCATGCGTGCGACGCTTCGGCACGCCGGCCACCTCCCTGGAGCGGTTGTACTCCTCGGCGGAGCGCAGCATCTCCTCTTCCGACGGCAGCGTCCTCCGGCCGGACAGCACCTGCGCCACCCATCTCGCCTGCACCTCGAAGAACAGCGGCACGATAACCTGAAAATTAATGGAGCTTGATGAAAGATGCGAGATCGATTCATTTTCGCAATTTTCTTTGCTGGTTGCAACGAGCTGTAGTGTGGAAAAAAAAAAATCTTCTTGTGCCTTGGAAGGGATGCCAACGAAGGAGAGGGACGGCGCGAGCGACGGCGGGAAGGCGTGCTCGAACAGCGGCCCGACGCGGTTGTCGTCGACGGTGACCCTCCCCTTCGTCTCCAGGAACGGGAACGAGTAGGAGTACCCGGTGCAGTAGATGATGGTGTCGGCGACGACGCAGGAGTCGTCGGCGAACACCACCCGCCCGTCCTCGCACAGGCAATCGATCTGCGAAATGCAAATCAAATCACATCACAGCATGCGTTTCGTGCAGAAGCAACGAACTACATATACATACATACCTGGAGATGCGCATGCAGGTTGTCGTGCTTGGAGAGCGCCTTGGCCAAGCCGGCGGTGATGGCCTCGGCCTCCATGGACTTGACGCTGAGGTGCACCTCCTTGGCGACCTTGCAGAGCTCCAGCGCGATGTCCTTGCCGCTCTCCTGGCACCCAACGATCACCACAACCTGCACATGTACACGCGAAAATGATCTGAATATCTAGCTAAATGATCCATCGCACTTGCAGTGTTCGCTCGTCGATCACCTCGTCTTGGAAAGAGTCGGGAACACGGTACGAGTGGCAATGCAGCTGCCTCCTGCTCCACTTGTCCATTCCTGGTGGGCAAGCAGAAGCAGAGTACGTATGTAGCGCATCAGAGGATTCGGTCACTCGTAACATACTGCAGTGGCACTGAAATCCATTTGGAATAGTGTACCGGTGATGGTCGGGAGCCTTGGCTGGGAGTAGCGCCCGGCGGCCACGACGACGGCGTCGAACACCTCCTCCGTGACCACCTCGCCCTGCGCGGTTCTCACCACCCACTTCAGCCAGTCGTCATCGCCGCCGTCACGCGGCGCCATGGCTACGCGCACGACCCTGGTGTTGAGCCTGACGGCGACCATGAGCCCGAACGCGTCGCAGAAGTCCCTGATGTACCTGAGGAACTCGCGGTGGCCTGGGAAGCGGCGGGCGTCGCCGTCGCCGCCGTTCTTGGGGTAGAACGGGAAGTCGGAGAAGCCGATGGCCTCCCTGGGGGTGATGAGCCGGAGGGAGGCGTAGACGCTGCTGTGCACGCCGGCCGCGCCTAGGGGGTCGCTGCCGCCGTTTCTCAGGACGTCGTATAGCCACTGCCCGCCGACGCCATGGCTCTGCTCGACGACGGTGACCGCGTGGCCTTCCCGGCGCAGCTCGCGCGCGGACGCAAGCCCCGCCAGCCCGGCGCCGACCACGCACACCTTCTTGGAGCTGGACGATGGCATCTTGTCGGCGCGTGGAGCTCGCGGAGGATGGCGAGCCATGGCGCCTCTGCAGCCGGCCCATTTTAACGGCAGCGAGTGGGCACGTGGTGGACCACTTTGTAGATTTTCAGTGACTCATCTAAGCTTGGCTCACATGTCAGCCACGCTCAAGTTTGCACAAATATCTTGGATGCCTTATCTATGGAAGGGTTACGGTGGAAGATGTGAAACTCGTGGAGTTGGAAGGTGTCCATGTCGAATCTCAAATAAAGGGTCAGATTAGGCTAGCAAAAGTCATAGCACCAGCATCTCCGAATCAGCATGTACACGAAATACTGAATGCAACAAGAACAGCACCATCCTTTGTGAACACTTCAGAAAGACCCAGGTATACACACAGGGTCAACAGAAAACACGTTTAAACTCATCTATGCTTGCATCATACAGTTTCTCTATGACTCGATTCAGTCCCTTAAAAGGCGTCCTGACAGAATAGATGGCAAAAAGAACGTCCATAATCACAGCAATGACACAATGAATCGTGTTACATTATGGTACAGGTTAACAAATAGATGTGAAGATTATGCCACTTATTGAATGCTTATTATACACTGCGGAATCACGACAATAGATTTGGCGAGTGAAAACTACATTGCCCAAGACTGGCATATACAAAGGCACCAGCTTACACAACTATACACTCGTGTGCTAGGATACAACACTACAGGACCCCAAAAATGTCGAAAGTGACATCACCGTGTTGGGGTTCAGTGTGACAAATAGGTCAAGAGTTAAGAAAACAATTCACACCAGACTGATAGTATTTGCGATTTTTAGGATTCCTCGTTCTTCACTGGTGTCCACTGTGCAGCTTCTCTCTTCCTTCTGACAAGAAATCCAATAGCAAAACCCAGCAGCAGCGCAAACATCACACTGCCTCCGATTTCCAGGTATAACGGAGAAATTTTCTGCTCGGTGCTGACTCCTGAGCTGAGCTTTGTTTCATCGACCACCTTAGCAGCACTAATGTCGCTAGATACTTGCCCAGAGAATATCTCCACCATATCATGGACTTGTCCATCATGGTTCCCGATATACATTAGCGTTAGCTTCTCCCTTGTGGCTACAAGTTTTGTGTACCCAAACTCGCCACCACGGTACATGGACCTCTCAGGCTGTGGAAAGATGGGAACATCTGGATGATCATGCCGTGGTTGCCAGATCGGTTGCCAATCTTGACCACCCATCCCGATCACAACATGAACAGGAGCACCAGGGTATAAAAAGCTTGATGACATGTTGAGACACTGGAAGTTCTTGATGGGGCAGAACCTCTCGTACCTGTGGACATGCCCCCATAGAGCAAGGGTCACATTGTATGTCACCAAGAGTGGTTCCAGATGCTGGAGCATCTGCTGTCTCATAGCTAAATCCCTGCCTTCATTGCTTGAGGTATACATGGGACGGTGGCCCTGAAACACAACAAATGGAGTTCTACTTCGGTTGACCTTCTCAAGGTCAGCTTTTAGGAAATTGTATTGGTCACTGCCTTGAACAAAATTAGTTTCAGTTGACATGTATACGAAATGCACGACACCTGAATCGAAGGAGTAATAGAGATTTCGGGTGTCTGGAGCTCCAGTGCCAGTAGGTAGAACAGAATTTCCAGGCATTCTTAACTTGACGCTGTATGGTATTCCACATTCACCTCCACCATCCTTTCCATATATACCAGCAGCCCACTCTGGTTTCCAAGGTTGTGATGGCCAATCATACTCATGATTTCCTATGCAGACATGGTATGGAGTATTGGCAGCAATAGGCTCAATCTGGCTGAAGAAATGATCCCATACCCAAGCATAACCTCTCGCGTAGCTGATGTCCCCAATGTGCGAAATAAATGCAGGTTTATCTCCAAGGGCTTGAATATCGCGGAGGATCCACTTTACAGTTGACAAGCTCTCCTCTTGCGTTCGGATGTAGGTGTTATAAGGCACATAAGTGCCCATATCACCAAAGAGAAAAGCAATGGTCTCATTGGCCTCACTGTCACGTGAAATAAAGCTGTATGTCTCGCTCCATCCTCCTGAGTCACTACCAACCTATCAAAAATAGTTCAGTTGATCAAATTCTAAAGCTGAGAGAACATATATGCAAAACATGCTGATAACAGTACTGTTGGAAAATATGAACCATAAACTGTGCCCTAGCATAATTTGTCTCACAGGCCAGCTTATTCGGCTTATGGCTCTAAAGCTGTCTTCCACAAACTTAAACTTCTTTCAAAAGGGGACTGAGCATAGACCTACAGGCAGAAAAATATACAACAGCTTGGCCCTAGCTTAACCCCACAAACCAACATTTTAAGCTAGGCCAAAAGAGCCAAAGATCAATACTGAACTCATTGAAACAAGAGAAACATTCATCTAGTTCCACTTTTAAAAGGGTGCTGCAATTTCATTTGTCAACCATATGAAGTAAATAACCAAAGTACCATGCATGCTACATACAAATTGTTTCGCATCTTGGTCAACACATCCTATGTAGACCTTCAGATGATTGCAAAGCAGCTCCACCATTTTAACTACCAATGAATTTAAGGTGATTCTACTCCACAGTTAGACAACTCTAAACATATTTCTCCATCTATACTACTGACAACACAAAAGTATTAAATATCCACCACTAAACTGAGATATAAGCTTTAACATAGTTATAAGGACAACCTAGGGATCACCAGCAGATCCTATAAAATAATGCTATGAAGTTCGGTCAAAATCAAATTAACTGTTGATAACTAGTATGTCATCATGGAGCTCCAATCATAAAACTGTACAAAATTGCAGAACAGGTATAGAACATTAGTATTCAGAATCAAAGTTCAATTTTTATATATTATAAATTCCAAACAAAAGAACTAATTTTCAAAATTCCCCATTACAGAAATGCTGCATACTGAGTTTTCTAATGACCTAGACCCATCAAACGCTCAGAATCTAGTGCATCAGCTTCAGTACTTAAATGGAACACTTAACGATAATGCTTAAAGTGGTGTGCTCGGTATGGTTTGGATACAATGAATTGAGATTGTTAATATGTAATACATGTCAATGCTGAGAACTTGATAATTGATCCGATTGCATTCATTAAGGGCAACAGCCAGTAGATAAAGGCCACTCATGTGACACAATGAGCTAACTACAAGTCACTCACTCGAACAAGACTATCTTATAAACCAAGATTAACAGTAAAGCAAAATTTCCCCACATGTTTCGTATAGCGAACCCTTCCTATGCTCGTCGTCCATATTTCAACTATCTTGATTCTTGAGCACACACTAAACTATCTTCTCAAACCACAAATGCTCTTAGCTCACTCCCAGACTCAAATCCCATGAGCCTGCCTACAGCAACCGAACTGCATCTGCAAGCTCCAGCACAAATGATTGATAGAGCTCAGCTGGTACTAAGAATCACAAAATTTTAATTTTTCCAAGTTAAAATCCATCCACAATTTACCTTGTAAAAATACCTCCTTCCGGGCTCCAACCCCTTCATGACGCCATCGAAGACAAAGCCTGGATCCCTCCACCCGACGCTATCGTTCGCCGGAGAATCGCACATGTGCCTCTGCTCGTACGTCCTCACCTCCGTGCCTACCTCCTTCCAATCCTTCTCATCCTCCTTCCCCAACCCATACCTCGCCGTCCTCTTCCCGCCGTCCCTGCACACGAACAGCACCCGCATCTCGTCGACCCTATCCGCGAACGCGAGGTGGACCTGCTCGGGCCGGGCCGCCTCGGCGAACGCGACATCGCCGGATACGGCAACGCGGTGGCGGCCGTGGGGGAGTGGGTTCCCGTCGTGGTCGACGTGGTGGTAGGAGTACTCCTTGGCGGGCCAGCGGAAAAGGCGGAACTGGTAGGGGGCCCGCAGGTTGGGGAGGCGCGGGAGGGCGAGCTCGCCGCGGCCGTTGGGCCAGGAGGCGGAGCCGTTGAGGAAGAGGTAGCCGAGGAAGTCGCGGTCGCGGGAGGACGGCGGCGAGTAGATGGCGACGTAGTCGAGGGCGTCCGGGGCGGGGAGATCGGACCAACGGATCCTGATCTCGCGGTCGGAAAGGGAGAGCTTCTCCGGGGTAGCAGTAAGGGTGGTCGCGGCGGCCTCGCCGGCGGCGAGGGCGACGGAGACGGCGAGGAAGAGGAGGAGGTGGGGAGTTTCTGGGTGCATTTTGCCGGGGACGCCGAGCGAGCGAGCGGGTTCGCGTCGCGTGGACAAGTCGGTGAGTCTAGCACTCTAGCTAGTACTCTTCGTAATCCGTCGTATTGTAACTAGGGGTGGAAACGGATCGGATACGGTCGAATAGTCTTAAATACGAATACGAATTCATGTTTTTAATACGGATACGGATACGAATTCGAATATTCTCGAATACGAATACGAATCGAATGTCGTAACGAATACGAATTCGAATCGGATATATACTTAATTCGGTCGAATACGAATATCCTCCTACGAATGTCGTAATCGACCGGTTTTTCCGATTAGCGGTTTTAAATTCAAATTTTGACATTTCAAATTTCATCAAATGTCAAATTTTGAATTTAGCGGTTTTCCGATTAGCGGTTTTAAATTCAAAATTTGACATTTCAAATTTCATCAAATGTCAAAATTTGAATTTAGCGGTTTTCCGATTAGCGGTTTTAAATTCAAATTTTGACATTTCAAATTTCATCAAATGTCAAAATTTGAATTTAACGGTTTTTCCGATTAGCGATTTTAAATTCAAATTTTGAAATTTTAATATTCAAATTATAGGCTTATAGCATGTGTGCAGCCAGTGATAACTGGTAAGTAGGATTAGGAAGCGTTCAGTGCTCCATGGCGTGAATTCAAAATTGCTTTAGAAGAAGGTAATTAAGAGGTCTTTTTGACACAATTAACATCAAAATCATGTTAACGAGACCAAAATGACATAACAACTATCAGGTATTTCATTACACAGTAAAGTTTTTAAAGGAATGCTAATGCGAGCAAACACATTTGTTATTTCGTTATGCAATTGTATATGGCACTTGAGAAATTCAGCTCCCAGCATGTATTAAACACCATAAGCACAAACACATATATGATTGAATGAGAAGAATAAGATGTCACGTACCACTAGTTTCTCAAGTGGAGTGGGCAGTGGCCTTTTTGGTGTCTGCATTGCCGGTGTTTCAGCCATCAATGGTGAATTTGAGGTATCATGCTTTGGTGTACTCTCTTGACAGCAGGACATCAAATGGCGGTTTGGAGTAGCAGAAAAATCAGGGGACCTTTGAGGCATGAAAGCTATTAGAGAGCGAAAGGCAATTTCTGAAGGACAGAAATGTTCGAGTAGAGCCTATATTCTATTGTAGATGACTTGTATCCCACAATGCCACAACCTGCAGAATCAAACTTCAGTAAATAACTTCAGGGTATTTAAGTAAACATGTACAGGGAAGAAATTTCAGTAAATAACCTGCAGAATCAATACATGTCATCCACAGGCTATTTCAGCAAACATGACATCTAACTAGTTCTAACAACCTGCAGAATCAAAACATGTCATCAAGATATCACATAGATCAATTGCTCTCAATATCACATAGAATCAAAACATGTTATTACCAATTCAGCTGCTGCAGAAATCCGAACTCGACTATAGTGGCATCACAATATTTCGAAACCTCGGCAGATTAAAGAGGAAAGAACATTTCCTGTCGCCTTGAAGCATAAGCGAAGACAACAAAATGATTAAACAGGAAGAGTAATTCTATAACTGCAAGGCTCGTCATAAATTTAGGCTGCACTCTATTAGTAGCAAAAACTAAGATCACAAACATAGATGGTCCACATGCATTATATCTCCTGCAAATTACACTCGAAGTGAATGCACACGCACATATGTAAATGCAACAGTTCGAACAAGTTGGCAAAGATTAAATATTTCCAATAAAGATGATAGGCAGCTGCTTCTATGTTTAGGCAGAAAATAATGAATTTTTATGAACATTCTGACAAGAATCATGAAAACATGAATCCAATTCCAATCCTTTGGAACGACCACAGGGTGGCTAATTACACACATCACTACGAACTGCCATGATTGTTACATCCTGTGCTTCTCTTATAGCTAAGAAAAGATTCATTTTTTAAAGCGTCGCAGCAACAATAATCACAAACAAATACATGTGAGGAACTGACTGAGGAGTGAGGACTGACTGAGGAGCTGGCTCTCGCTCGCCGGTCGCCGGTCGCCGCTCGGACGCTCGGGACTCGCCGTCGCCAGGCAGTCGCCACTCGCCAAGACGCCAACTCTCGGCTGAGGCCTGAGACCGCAAGAAAAATCTGGAATCCTGTAAATTGCAGCCTTGCAGGGCAAAAGAACGAGTAAATCGCACCGCACTTCGTAATTACCTTCAAAATTCTCCGATGGAAAGAACAGCCAAACAAACCTAAAATATCATAAAAACACAGAGAGAGAAAATGCCCAAAAAAATCTGAGAAGCAAAAGCTCGTAGAAGAGAAGAGGGAAGGAAACCACAGGACCAAGAACCAGGTCGAGCTCGGGAGAGGGAGGGTGTCGCCGTGTCAGCGGGATCCACTTGGGAGGAGCGGAAGCCTGAGGCAGAGCAGGTCCGATGGGAAGGCGGCTGTCTGATCCCTGCTCCACCACCGTCGATTGCCCTACATAATCGGCTGGCCGCTCCCCGCTCTTGAACGCCGTGGTCGCCGGAGTGGCATCGGCGACGACGAGATCGAAAGAGAGGAGGCGAGACGACGAGCAGGAATGCAGGATAAGAGGAGGAGGGCGAGAGAAAGGGACGCGAGGAGCGAGGGGAGGCGGCGTGTGGAAGGGGATCGGGAGACGACGGCGGGCTAGGCCACGGGGCCCGCCTGGACGCGCGCGCAGACGGCCGGCTGCAGCGGCTGAGAACGGAGAGCCTGAGGAAGTGCCGAAGTGAGGAGTGAGAGTGAGGACTGAGGTCGCCACTCGCACAGTCGCACTCGGGAGCCGAATGTGTCCGAGTTCCGACCGAGCCGCGAATCCCGCCGTCCCGCGCCGCGCGCCCGCGCGTGACTCCCGCCGTCCCACTCCCGCGCGCGTGAACGTGACTCCCGCCTTGGCACGCGTCTTGGCGCGCGCCCTTACGCTTTACTGCCCGCCAAATCGGGCCTGTGCCACTGCGTCATGGGCCCGGACGCCCCGATAATACGAATACGAATACGAATGTTCTCGAATACGAATACGAATACGAATATTTTCGAATACGAATACGAATATTCTCGAATACGAATACGAATACGAATGTTCTCGAATACGAATACGAATACGAATATTCTCGAATACGAATGCGAATACGAATATTTTTAAATACGGATACGAATATTGTCGAATACGAATACGAACATTTTCGAACACGAATTTTTGCTTACCACATTCACGTTTTCCCGAATACGAATATCGGATAAAACGAATTATCCGCTACCGTTTTCCACCCCTAATTGTAACGGGCTGCTCATTTGACTTTCATCGACCAAGCATGCACCAACCAGTACCTCACCTCTTCCCAGCTGATGCAAATCAAATGATCCCTCGAACCATGCATGCATTTTCTCATGTGTTTTTGATTGAGTTCACGCATCACATTCATTCATACTCTGCTCTCTGTCTCCTCACAGGACTAGTGCAATTTGGCATGAATCAAACAAACCAATCTGTTCAAACTTCAAATAGCTTATTGAGATACTAGACCATCCGTGGCTAGCCGGTACCTCTCGAAAAAACAAACCTGAGTCAATTTCTAGAACATTTTCACTGCCAGCCCATCCCGATGAAAATAATTTACCAGAGTACGCAACACAACCTTGACAGTTGTGGGTTTCAACTGCCCAACCACACAACGCACAAGTTGAATGGATAAGAACCAGAGAGAGACCGAGAAGGGGGGGGGGGTACATCCTAATCCACAACCAGCACAGAGGAGAGGAGGAGAAGCCTAGCTTGCTATCGCCTCCATCCCCACCCACATTCTCCCCAAATCCACCCACTCGAAACCAAGGGACAAGAAGAGGAGAAGGTGAACCTCTCCGTGACCAGATCAAGGAAGGAGCATAGGACTAGAAGGAGGGCCAAAACCAAGAGGAGCCGAGGAGGAGGAGACCGGAACCACCGGAGTGAGCACGTGGTGAAGAATACAAACCGGGCCCAAGCTCAATCGAGGTATTCCATGATTTATCCCCAACACTATCGCTATCACCTTGCAGGACCACATGTACATGCAACTCCAAGAGCACATGCACCACATTAGAGCAAGTAATACCCACAAATAGAGTAGAGAAGAGAGGACTAGAGGAAGTAGAGCATACCAAAGTTAGCTCATGACAACACTCATAGTCGGCCACCCTACGCGTACCCGACGGCCTCCAACATGCTCCTCAGCGCATTAGGGGATCTCCAAGTCCCGTCATGGCACACCGATCTTGAGCACTCTAATCCACCACACAAAATGCAATCAATCAAGAAATAAATCCTCAAATCGGAAGCCAAATCAAAAGAAAAAGAGAAAAATCGAAAGTGAATCGAAAGGGAAATAGAGAGAGCGAGAGAGAGAGAGAGAGAGAATAAGGAGAGTCGAATTCTGATGACCGGAGTTGGAACCACCACTGACTGGCATCGATCTAGCCGGTGGGGAGTTGAGGTGATGGGCCAGAATCCAGTAGAGGCTGATCTGGGCTGGGAGCCTGAGAATGGCAGAGACGGTGGAGGACCAAAAGAGCGCCGCAGTAGAGACGCGAGCAGGAGGGGAAAGCACATGAGGGACTGATGGCGTTCCACCGAGAGCCTGGTAGCTAGTCAATCGGGAGCCAGTGAGGGAGACAGTGACATTTGATGGCAGGGTAGGATCGGTGAAGTGAGTGAGAGAGAACAACTGCATGAGAGAGAGAGCGATAAGGGGAAGGAGATGGGCCGAAATTAATGGCTCGACCTGAATATAAGTACATATATACATATATAAAATTTCATACCCACATATATGAGCATATATGGGTATATAGGTAAATATATGCAAACGTAGGCAGTATTTGGCCAACAACAGCAAAATATCGAATACATTGAATTGGTAAGCCCACATGCTCTAACATCCATAAAAAATGAACGATGGGTACAAGATAAAATTCAATTATAAATATGATGATTGGTTTAGTTGATCAAGGATTCGCCATTGGGACACATTGACATAGTGTATTTTATATTTTCATAAATTAAGTTGTAGCCTACGTGTTAAATACAGGCGATGATCTGAGTGATGAGAAAGGACTCAACCTGAACGCGTCTAAACTTGGAAATTACTACCAAACTCTAGGCAAGTATGCCTTTTATCATTTTCGACTAGAGTATATTTACTTAAAACAAGTTATTTCTTTATTATAATATTATCATCGATTGCATCAAATGAATTTCTACTCAATTTGGATTAATGATGTGAGAATGATGGATGGTAATTTCATAGGCTCAACTGAAGGAGCAGTTGACCTGCATTTTTAGTATCTGGTGGGCAGAAGGTGCCTTTGAGAAGGTGCGGAGATGAAGGTTAGGACTCTCTGCATATAGATATAATATAAGGACTTACCTGTATTCACTCGTATAATGGGTCATATCTGTCGTATTGACCATGGTCCTATGTAAGACGGTCAAACAAGTAACTCTATCATATTATTATACACTCCACAATGGGTATAGAGATTATCCGGGGAATTTCACGGACAAGGTCTCAATTGGACTCAAGACCAGAAAGGATAAGCGCGACGCCTATATTTAGCGTAGTGGAGTGTCAAGTGAAGGTGCGTCTGGCCCGACCAACAACTAGAGATACTCTAGTCAGGTGGATTTATAATATATGGAAATAAAAGTTATGTACTCTGATTTGGGCATCGCATCCAAGAAAATGCGAAGAACCATTCGCAATAAGAATCAGGGTAGCTATAGGTAAAGTAGTACAAGTCTGTACAGTGCTATATAAACCATGAATTCACACTTGTTTCCTGGATTAGAGACTATGAGAACTAAATGAGGGTTCTATCTTATCATGCAAGTGATTAGTAGATTTCTAAATTAAAATATGAAATCTTCTTCACCCCAAAAACACTTATTTTCGAGATGAGGTCAGATGAGATAGGATTCATACAGATTATGATTTATGTTCATAAAGTTGCTTGATTGCTATTAATACTTGCTGAGTATTTTATACTCACTCTTGTTATTACTCTCCTTATTTAGAGCTTTGTCCGTCCAGAGTTCTATCAGGTACAGACGATTCCTAGGACAGCTATGCCGAAGGGGTGGGGTTGACCCTGAGTGTCTGTTTTGCCAGGTAATAACTACATGTTGATGCTATTACCTAAGTTAGTGATGGTATGGCCACACACATCGCGTATTAGTAGTATACTAGTACGTACGTAGCATGGTCCAATACCCCCACCAGGTACGTACCGATGGAGCGACAGAAAATAGATCGATGGATATGCACGCAATGCAATTCAGTGGCATTACCGTATACATATATATACGGCGGGCATGGATTAATTAAATTAGTACTACTACACATGTATAGTTCAGACCATGTACGAGCCTGCACAGCCTGACAGACAGAGCACTGAAGAAAGTTTCTATGTATCGATGAACAAGCAAGAAACTGTCGTGTATGTCCTGCCTGCCAACTTGTATTCTACGTACTTGTTCTCCCTGTCCAAATCACTGCTGTTCGTACTGTCAAAGTTGCAGATCTGATCTAGCAAGGATCGACGGTACATAGATCACTGCAATTTTTCACTACCAATGTTCAGTTAATTTGTCCATATATATATATGCCCTTTGTGGCAGGCAGGCTTGTTGAGGATACTTTGTCAGGAGGTTCACTGAACTGAACAGCTTGTTTGCAGGATTCAAGATGCCATCACGTACTGCATGCTAAGCATACATGCAGGCAGGCATGGTATGATGGCACGTCTCTCTCTTCTCTCCTCTGTGTGTGTGTGTGTGTTTGGAGGAAGAACTAGCTCGAAAAGTGTAGCAAGTAGCAAGCAATTAGGCAGGGAACCTTAAGTGAAAAGAGCACAAAGCTAGAATTGGGCTGAGGGACGTACGTGGTTGGGACTAAGGAAGGGGTGGGCCTTTTCGGGCTTGGACTGTTGAGGATAGTAGGCCCGGATGCAGCCAGCTGAGTGCGTACTCAGTAGTTCAGCTTCACACACTGCGCAATTCTTTTTGTCTTTTTTTTTATTACTTATTGGCTTCAGTTTATTTAGAAGTTGAAATAAGACGGCTTCTCTAAGCAATTTATCGAAGTCGCATTTTTAAACGGTTTGTTATGTCTAAAATTATGTGTGTTATCTATGTTGATATCACCACTATCCGCTGTCATCTCGAAAAGCACAGATAAAATCTATCAGCCGTAATTTAAAAGAATAGGTCCAGCAGTATACTACTGTTTCTGCTCTCTGCCCCAGTATACTAATACTGTAGCAGCATTTGAAACTATTATAGAACGCAGTTTTTTGTAGAAGCTACCTAGCACATGAAACAAATTAATGATCTACAATTAAGCTAGCTAGTCGTGCAAGCTGTGGTTGGTGGGTGCCCTGTCCCTATAGGTGTATGAGCAGTTAATTTAGCATTGCAATAATTATTAGTTGCGAAGAAGGATGTTGAAGAAATGAGAGATTGAATAGCTTGTGAAGAAATGAGAGAAGAGAAGTGAATTTATAAGCATCAGCTCTCGAACGTTGCTCTCTCGAACATTGTGCTCGAACGTTTCTCCCAATTCCTGAATGTTACTTCTCAGTTCTAACCATTGCTTGCATCTTTCAGAGACTGCACTCATCAGTCTCATCATTTTAAGAACTTGATTCTCCTCTCGAAGACAGCCATCTTCAGATGCTCCTAAGTCCTAACTCTCATCTCTCTCTCCAACTTTATTCTCTCATCTGTCCTCCCTCTCTCACGCGCTCTCTAATCTCTCCACTCCACTCTCTCTCTCTCTCTCAGCATCTCTCATCTCTCCGCTCTCCTTCCTCCAGTCCCCTCAGCGCTGCCACCCTGGTGCCCCTCTCCTCTCCCCCGGCCGCCTCCCTTCCCCTACCCCGCCCTCCCCCTCGACCCCCCTCCCCACCCCGGTGCCCCTCCTGCCCGGCCTCCCTCGCCTCTCCCCACCGGCCACCTCCCTCCCCCACCCTGACACCCTCCTTTCCCACGTCGCCCCCTCCTCCCCCGGCCGCCTCCCTCCCTTCCCGCTGCCACCCCCACCCCGGTGCCCCTCTCCTCCCTCCAGTTACCTCCTCGTCGCCACCCTCCCCCACCTTGGTGCCCTTCTCCTCCCTCCAGTCCCCTCCCCAGCCACCTCCCTCCCCTACCCCGACGCCCCCTCCTCTCCTGGCCTCCTCCTCCCCCTCGGCCCCTCTCCACTACCACAGCACCCCTCCTCCCCTAGCCTCCCTCCCCCTCCACTGGCCACCTACCTCCCCCCAACCTGACGCCCCTCCTCCCCCTAACGCCCCTCCTCTCCCGACCGCCTCCCTCCCCTTGCCAAGCGTGCACCATCCCCAATGCTCTACTCCTTCCCCGCCACCAAGTCACGCTTCTCCCATGGTCTCGCCTCGTCCGCTCGTCCCTAACGCCACGACGGTCAGAGTATGTCCCCAACTGCATCGATGATCCCAAATACATCTGCATCTTCGACACCACTCTTCACGATGGCGAGCAGTTCCTGGGGGCCACCATGACCAGCGTCGAGAAGCTTGTCATCGCACGCCAGCTCGCCCGCCTCGGCGTTAACATCATCGAGGTGAGCTTCCCGGCATCCTCCCCCGCGGTGACCAGCTCGAAGAGCACAGGTACTATATCGCTCCCATTTCTTCAGCATCTTACAGAGCTCATATGGCTGCCACCACTGGCCTGCCCTCTGGCCCCCATGGTCAACAACCAACAACTCCTCTTGGCATGATCCCCGTGGCACGCTATGATGGCTCCTCCGGTGATCAGCATACTCCTTCGATCCTTCCCCTCTACTCCCTCTCTCTGCTCTATGATGGCTTGTGTGTGGGAAATTAGGGATGACCATGAGTCATGGGATGACGATGGGAGGGCGACGGGAGGAGGGAGGCAAGGCCGAGGTGACCGCCGGCGCTGGCGTGCCGACCGTGGCCCCCGTACTGGTTGTGCTCGCTGAGCCAGGCCAGCCCGAGCACAACACACCACGCCGCGCCATGCCGTGCCGCCCATTGTGCCAACTTTCCAAATCCAGCCGGGCCCACCATTCATGCCGTGCTAACACATCCTACCACGTGTCGTGCCAGGTCATGCGGGCTGTACTGGGCTGGCCGTGCTTTGGACTGGCCAAGAAAAGTACAGCCCGTCTCTCACCTCTAATTGTGTCAGCATCCCGATTCGTCTAGCACATGGAGTAAAATTTTGCAACACCATATCGATCTTATATTACTCGTGGCCATAATTAATCTACCTGATCATGATCAAATCTTGGGTACTAAATTTCAGTGCGAAAGAGACGCACGTACGGACACATGCATGCATGCATCAATATCGGCTCTGCTCATTTTAGTTTGAGTTTCTGGTTTCTGACTTATTTTTTACTATTCATAAATTTCATCTTTTTCTGACTTTTTGGCTATTTTTTGAGATTTTTTGTTGGTTCTTTTTTTCACGTATTCGTTTGCATTGTCCGTAATGGGTTAACCTGTTTTTTATTTTTAATTTTTTTAAATTTAGTTAGACTAAATAAGCCACAATCAGCTACAGTAAATTTTCATCCAGCTCAACTATAAGTTATTTTTTCAGCCCATCCGAGCGACACCATCATCTCTATCTGTGTTCAAAACGAAGTACGTATACATTGCTTCTGCATGCACAAGCGCATGTGTGATGGTTGGTTCTTCATTTTTGTACTGATCATTCTGTGGAAGTGACCAGCCGACTGCAATGACCCCGCCAATCAAATAATCCCCTGGAAACGGGGAGCATGTCAGGCATCTTAAGGACACCCGGCCGCCGATTAGTTTATGTCGACATTGATCCCCAAAAAAAGCTGCTTAATTTGCTCCTGTTAAAAGTTTAATTAAAGTAGAACAGTTCAACATGTGGCTAACACCGCGAGCGAGATGTGACTTTGATGTTAGTTTTTTAAGATGTTGTATGGTCCTTGGACGCCGCGCAAGTGGCTGGACCTCTTGGTCATCTTAACTGTCGCACATACATGTTTTTGATACGTGTAATTAAACTTTAGAACTTTATTCATCGATATATCTTTAAATATTTAAATTGATACAAAGTACTTATATAATATTATAATTTGGTTAAGTTTTACAAATATATTACAATATTAGTTAGCGATCAGGGGATCGTGTCGATATCTGAAATAATATATTTTTGTGAACTACGACTGTATATATAGGTATGAACCTCACCGATGCAACCCTAAAAAAGAAATTCTTGTTACACCCGGTGCATGTGTAAGTAGGGGTGGACATTTTTATATCAAAACAGAAATACCAAACCAAATCGAACCAAAAAACCAAAAATTACAGTTTATTCGGTTTATGGTATTCAGTGCGGTTTACATTTTCATGCTAATCGGTTTTCGGTGCGGTTTTTAAGTCACGAAAACCGGATTAACCCAAATACCAAAATATTATTTTTTTCTTATATGAATTTGTAGTAAATAAAGGCTATTTTCATTTAATTTTGTAGGTATTTTTCAACATCACAAAAAGGAAGAATATTAGTAGCTTCTATAGATATCGTTCGCTCAAAAATAAATCTGGTATGATAGCACTAGATTAAAGAATGTTATTATATGTTAAAGTGGTGTGCATATTTCGGTTAACCAAAAAACTAAATTAACCGAACCGAAACAATTCGATTAATTAGGTTTGGTTTTCTATTTTAGTTTAGTTAATTTTGTTGTCAACCTTCAAAAACTGAAATATTCTTTTACCAAATAAACCAAACCGAATAAACCAAATACCCACCCCTATGTGTAAGCATGTAATGCAGAGGCAAAGTTAGAATTAGCCCACGCCTAAGGCTAGACAGTGCGCTATGTGGTTTGGTTCCTTTGTACCTTTGTAATCTTTATAGTTTCTACTAGCTCAATGCCTGTACGTTGCTACGAATTAACAAAAAAATTATATTACATGTTTATGAAGATTATTTACTTGATTGAATTGAACCAAATAGAGATAAAGATACCATTAGATTTGCTGAAAAATGCTATTTGAATTCAGACTTTTTTGGGTAGACGAATGCCTTGCAAGTACAAAATTTACTAAAAAATAGACCTGAGGCTCAAGGGAAACTACGACACAGTGGAGATGGCATGCGTGGTAGCCAGTGCCGTGGATTGTGTCCGCCACTCGGCGAAGAAGCGGCCCAAGATGAGTCAGGTATCACTAAACACTGCTAGCCGTCATTTGCTGGGGGAAGTTGGGAGACTGCGACTAGACGCTGCCGCGCAGGGAAGGAATTGGTGGCGGCGCTAAGGAGGAGAAGAAGGCGCGGCACGAGGGTTCGGGGGAGAGAAGAAGGCGGTGGTTGTAGGAGGTAGAGTGGTTGCGGGAGGCAGAGGATACGGGGGAAGAGAAGAGGAGGAGCGTGGCCCACACATCGGTCCGACCTTTTCTATGAGGAGCGGAAGAACTACCTACATGCAGATCTAGACTGCTGATCTTTGATTGGACAGCTGAGAAAAGAGGAGGTAGAACGGATCGACGACCACTAACTCACATTTTTTAAGGAGTATATATATATATATATATATATATATATATATATATATATATATATATATATATATATATCAATCAGTCCTTACACTTACCTGCGGCCCTATCCATCCGTCTGTCGATATTGCAAACTACATCTCTTTTTTTCTACACGCCAATAAGTTTAAAACCAGAAAGATTGACTATATAAATATTATACAATTAGGTTTATCATTAAATTTATTTTGTAATATTATGTTTTTATTAGTATATTTAATAAAAGTTTATTTAAAAATGGTCAAACTCATATCTCAAAGACTATAAAAAAATAAAAAAACATCGGGTAAAAAATGACAGAGGGATCATCTGATGATTCACAAATATAATAATGTATACTCCATATATATACAAATTAATTGCATGCATCATCCATCTGTCGAAAAATCAGTATCAGTATATATGGGTGGGTTCTTTGGACTGTGGCTTATGGCGTTTGGCTTAAAATTTTGAATTCTGAATGTTCATAAGGGAGAGAACAGATAGAAATACCTACATGTGGTTTTGGCCGATATAGATAAAGTCATGACAGTATTTACTATAATCGACTTGTATACCTCGTCTTGAAAAGATACTCCGTTTAAAAACTAATTATTGTATAAAACTAAGCCGTAAGACCAAAAAAAGAGCTATCTCGAAATCCTAGCTATAGGTTGCCATCCATCCATCCATCGATGTGATGTGAATGTTATCGATGCATCTCTCCCCCACAGCACGTTGCAGACAGATGGAGCTAGCGAATATGCATTTAGAGAGGATCGACTGTACTCTAGTAAAGTAAGGAATTCATCAGCGGACATTGCAACACATAGGGTCATTACAAATGGTTCTAAACTCTTATCATAGAAGGTTTCTGAACTGTTTGATTTATTACGCGTCTGTAATAACAGACGATTATCACATATGCTTTTTTGAGCGGTTTGTGATAAGACACATCACAGATGGTTGCATAAAGAACCGTCTGTGAAGACCAACCATCACGGACGGCGTCGACCACAAAACCGCCTATGATATGTTAGCCATCACAGGCGATTGTGTTTACCAACTGTCTATGATGGGCTACATATCACAGACGGTTGGTGCACAGAATCGTCTGAGCTAGTTCACTCTCTATATAAAAATTTTCTATTTTTTGGCTAGTCTCAGAAAATGCTAGCCATATCCTCTGAAAACAATATACAGATAATAGATACAAGCAAATACATAAATATATAGATATATATCACATATGCACATATATATCGTAGATATACGAATTTACATATTGATAATAGATGAATTGATTATATATGTAGTAAAAATAACGATATATATATATATATTTGTATATATGTATGCAGATAACATAAAACAATGGGCATGTCCTTTTCCTCCGAAGCTGGCGGTTTTTGGCTTTTGCTACAGTACCTAACTTTTAAATGGAGTATTTTTTCAAGACGGGGTCTACAAGTTAAACGATCTACACGTTAAAAGCTCAACATCTGTACTAGCTAAAATCGCAAGTGAGTATCTGTCTCTCCGTAATCTGTACTGTAAACAGCCAAAATTCAAAATTTTCAGCCATAAGCCGCAGCCGAAAAGAACAGGCCCAATGTTTGTTACTAAAAATTTTATTCAGCCTCGGCCACGTCAAATTCTCCTTTCAGGTCAATGACCTCCGTCATTAAGAAGATGGCGAGTCGTCCTCGAATTTTAGAGAGTTCATTCATTTGAGTTGTACTTAAACAAATGTTGATGCCCTGTCGCTAGGAAGAGTAAAGTCGTAATCACTTATATATACTAATTGATAAGTAGGAACTAATTATTGTGAGATTGATAAACCTCTAGATCCTTGGGCCTACCACCCATGCCGTATATCACAGTATGGTGTTCTCTTCCACGCGTCTCCCTCTTTTGGCAATGTACGCGGTGAACGACCTACGTGATTCAAAAAAGTTAGTCTCAGCCATTGCAAACGAATGGTACATAAAGTTATTTATGAATGAAAAGAGTTTATCTGTCATTAGTTGTTGCACAAGTATGATGTCGTGCTTGCTCTTGATTAGGGAATCAAAATCCACCATGATCAACAGTGTGGATCTTTACCTTTTTATTTGATTAATGTGAGAATTTCTATACTTAAGAGCAAACATTGTAATTTCTTTTACCTGTACTTTAATAATATATTAGAGGATGCATGTCGTCATCCATCAGTCGAAACACCAATGTCAATATACATCTCGGGATCCTAGCTACAGGTTGCCATCCATCCATCCATCCATCGATGTGACGTGATCGATGCATCTCTCCCCCATTGCAAGTTGCAGGCAGATGGAGGTAGCGTATATGCAATCAGAGATGATCCAGTGTACTCCAGTAAACCAGAGAATTCAGCAGCAGATCAACGCGTCCTTGTCCCGGGAACAATCGAATCACTCACAGCCCCGCTCTCTCTCTCTTTTCCTCTCGCAGGCACACACACGCTTGGTGTGTTTGGTTTGCTGAATATGAACGGTCGGATTCTAGCTCCATCGTATATTGCGAAAAATTCGGGTGTTTGGTTGGACGAATTTACTGTGGAAGCCTGGATCCGCTCGTCCCCGCATACGGTCTCATCCGGGACCGGGAGTGAAGGCCATTTCGACCGAATCTACCCGTCCAGGACCGAGGGAGTCGAGCAAAACCTTCATACAGCCTCATATACAGTCTACCAATCACATACTCATTCAGCCTGTATCCACAGATACATCAAACCAAACACTCTTCTTTTTCAAAATACGGCCCTCCTCATTCAGCATCCCCTCATCCAGGATATACGATCCCACTACCCAAAAGCAACCAAACACACCCCAAATGAACTCACGGAGCACGCAGGGGTGAGACAAAGAGAACTAACTCAACTATCAAAGCTATAGGGACCCAAAGAGACACATGCATATATGCATGTATGCACGAACAACAACAACAACAAAAAAAAACGAAAAGCTCATATACATAGAAGTCCACGTGCATGCATCTTCACCATCCATGCATGCATTCGTGTGCTCCAACCTCCGCACACACTCCTCCGACCCCGGCCTGCCGGGGCCAAAGGTATGCCGAGGCAGTGCGCGCGCGTCACCGGAGCTGATGGAGAAGCCCGATCCGGCCGGCTGGCGACGGAGGGCGATGGAGACGGCAATTCGGTTGGGAACATGACGATGACCTCCACACGGGTGCCTGCCCCTCGCCGGCCACGATGAGATATATACTGTTACTCGTATGTGACAGGTACATGGTGTATATATATCTAGGCGCCCATCGATTTCACATGGCTATGCATATATCTAACCATGCACCAGTACTGCATGCACAATTTATTTACAAACAAACATCTGTAGTACTATACTTAACCAGCAAATTAAACTCTATACCGTACCCTACATGGGTTAATTTGCTTGTGTTGCCGACGCATCGACAAGCAATGTACGTACGTACGTAGTTGGTTGCATGATTGTTATATTTTCTCAAGGAAGTTATTATATATCTTAAGAAAATTAAATACATTTGTTATTCCCACAAATATTTTTTACTAATAATATAGTATATGGATCTAAGAGTTAGCACTTAGTAGTAGTGGTGAAACTATATACAACATTGTGGATGCGGATGCACCCACAAAAAAATAGAATATCATTGAGTAGATCAATTTTTCACCATAGCTACGACTCAAGTCTACCGATCTATAAAGCAGGTGCACCCCCTCTGATTTGCTCTAGCTTCGCCACTGCTTAGTAGTATATATGCATTATTACGGCTTGACAACGTGACGTTGCCATGCCGTAATATGCACTCCATTAATTAACGTGAATCACAAAACATTGCCTATAGACAGTGGCGGAACCAGAATTTGGTTACACCTCGGACTCAGTGGTAAAATGATCTAAGTTATCTGAACTAGATCATGAAAATATTATCTAAACTAGACTGAATTTACTCCATTTGTATATTAGATATTTTTTTATATCCTTGTATTGAACCCTATGTGTTGGAGGTGTGTGTTGCCTCTGCCTATAGATAATCTTCCATCACCTCACACCACATGGGACAGGGCAATTGGAGCTAGCTAGCTGATTGAAACCAACCAATGCGCGGTCAAATCAAGACATGTAAATGTCGACAAGGAAGGAACAATTGGGATTAATTACTCAGCTTGCTTGTTGGGTGCTAAAAAACTTTATACGGCCGGCCTTCTGCGAATCTTCCTTTCTTTCCTTCACGAGTCACCGTCGGGAAGCTCCTTTCTTCCTCCTCCGGCCAATCACAGAGCTTCCTTCCACCGGCGGCTACCCCCACTCCCACCACTCGCATCGCATCTCTCTCTCTCTCTCTCTCTCTCTCTCTCAAAAAACTACAAAAGAAAATGCTTATTCTAACTTATAAGAGCAGTACAATAAGACTTAGTCAGCAGGCTATAGCAAATGTAATATCAACAAAATCTTACGTGGCAGAGAGAGAAAGGAAGAGAGAGAAGGAAGCTGGCTACTAAATTACAGCTAGCTATAGCACGTAAAAATATGCATTTCACTCTCTTACACATGAGGCCAAATAGTTATTGTAATAGCTACCTTATTGTATGAACTATTTTTTTGAAGACTATAGATGAAATGAACAAGTGTTATAGCCACTAGTTGGCTATACTATTGTACTTGCTCTAACTTCCAAGAGTCATAGGCCGTTTTAAATGTTTTAACTTTTTAACATGATTGTTTCTTTTTCATTTGCATTATTTATGAAAATATAATTTTTTTCTCTTTATTTTTCTTTAATTAAATATTTTAGCCAAAAAGTCAACGGCCGCTACAATGTAATTTCAACCAAAAGTAGGAAGGCATCATCCACAATCGAATAGAACGGGCCAAAATACTAACTACCCCAATAATATACACTGTCGGTGTCAAGTGCGGTTGAAAATAACCTTTTGTTTACTTTGTTTGACTATCATCACTGTTGATTCATTAATTCTAGTAACTTAACTGTGCAGTTAAGTACAATAGTTTCTGTCTCCCATTTGCATTGTAATTCAGTTTTTATATAGATAAACTGTAATTTGTTATAACCCCAATATATATTACCTTTGTTTTGTATCCCATATATTTTTGTTAGAAGATCTTATATATAGATCCTCTTAAGAGGTTTTTAACCAAACGGATATGCATGTTTCACTGACATGTGACCGAATCGCGAATGGAGTAGTGATAAGCAGAGGTTGCAAAAAGAAAAAAAAGAGAGGGGCAAGATCTAGAACCTTCCTGTAACTAAAATTTGTACGTATTGCAGTATTAGCCCGTGTCGATACCCAAGCCTTTTTATTACCAAATCATGAATACTAGTTACATGCTCATGCGGTGCAACAGAATTTATTAAATGTATAGAGAATCATACTATGGAAGAGGTTGCTCTGATCGATTGGAAAGTGGAGAGTGATGAGAAGTCGAAGAAATAGAGCGGTTAGAGGAGAACGGATGTACGATCACCAACTCGTTATTTTATAATAGTAATGATAATGATATCTCAATGACACGTGAGATCATCTAGGCCAGCAAGCTTAGACATGCAACAGCAATGACAGTACAAACAGTGTGTAACGATAAGCTAGCTGATTGGAGCACGCATGCATGTTGGATGATGCATTTATGGTCTGTTTGGCAGAGCTTCACCATTGAAAAAATGAATCTGGAGCAGCAGATCCACCAAAAACAGATCCACCGTGAATCTGGGATCCCACCATGAAGCTAGACAAAACTGTTTGGCTTGCACAGCAGCTCCAGATCCACGAAACTGAGTTTTTGGTGGGAATGACCTGTTTTGTCCATGGGTTTTATGGTGGTATGGGATGGGGTGTGTAACCAGTGGCAAAAGGTGGGTAATTACCACCCAACTCCACGAGTAGGTACGAAACAAGGTTTCGTGGAGCACCCCTTGAGGTGCTCCATAGATTTCATGAATCTGGAGCTAGATTCAGTATTTTGGTGGATCCAGATTTCGTGGAGCTGAAGCGTTTGGGTAAAAATTTATGAAGTGGAGCTGTTTTTAGTGGATCTGAAGTTGGTGGAGCTCTGCCAAACAGGCCCTTAGGTACGTAGGCTACAACCTGGCTCGTGTCGATTGCACAGCACAATTTACACTGGAGCGGAGTACGGTAATTAATTAATTAAGGTGATTTACTGACATGGTGTGTACTTGCATACCTTACCGCAACTTATAATTAGCCATCAATTCGGCCATAAGCAAGGCAGCCCGTACGTATTACGTACTTGCGTAATGTTAATTTCCTGTGGTGCCTACTGCCCGGCTGTAATCGTTTTGGCTTCAGCTTTTAGCTTTTGACTTATTTTTCACTATTCATAAATTTCGTCTTTTTCTAAACATTCGGCTTTTTGTTGAGCTTTTTTGCCGGTTCTTTTTCCCCGTATTTGTTTGTATTATACGTAATGGGTTAACATATTTTTTATATTTTTTTAAATTTAATTATACTAAATAAATCTCCGTCAGCTATAGTGTTTTTTCAGTCAGCTACAGTGCTTTTCAGCTATAAGCCATAAAAAATAAGCCCAAATAATCACCATATCCATGCCATATCCTACGCGTGCCTGCCTGCCTGCCTGCCTGCCATTGAAGAACAACGATCACATGCACGTACGTGAAATTATTTAATATAAGCATCTAATCTTACTGTACAAACATGAGCTAGCTCTATATATGTATATGCACGTACGTACTCCGGTAATAATATTCTCTTTACCATGCAGCTAGATCTTTGCACTGATCACTTGTACTTGTTGTGGAATATTGTATGCATTAGCAGGTATTAACCAAAAGAAGATAAGAGACGAATAGCCAAAAAAACTATACTACGTACTATGATAGCCAAGTGTACCCTGCAGTGAATTGATCATGAAAATGCTAGCTAGGAGTGACGAGATCGCTGGATCGATCTATCAATCGAACCCATGCACTGCTCTCTAGCTAGTAGATACCAGTACAGATGCTCGAATCTAGTACTGCAACATCGTGTTAATTTGAGCGTTAACTTGCTGTCAATTGCTAACTACTTGCATATGCATGGATCTGGATGGATCAGAGACTCAAAAAGCTAGGGTTTTGAGCAGCTAGCTACGTTGGACAGTCCATCGAAATATACATCACGCAAACGTAACTCCCTTGACAAGTTAACAAATTATATTAGCACTCAAATCAAACTTGTTTGCACCGTAGAATAAAGAACTGCATGCCCATGTACTACACACACATGTGTATAAGCAAATACCCATGTATGTACACAGATGTGTCCTTGTACTCCTTCAAAACATTGCACGGGGACAAAAATGCCTTTGCAAATTCAACCCCTAAAACATGCATGTGTACGTTTGGGCCATATATATATATATATATATATATATATATATATATATATAGGAAAATTACATAAGGCACCAACATCCGATACACGTGTATGATTGATAATTTTTTTGAGTTATATTTATGGTAAGTAAGTTTTGAACTGAGTTCAAACTAGTTTGAACTACTTTTGAGTCCAATGCAACTACAGTGAGTATATACCATAAAAATAGTTCAAACTAATTAAACTGAAGTTGAATTTAAATTTTTTCGGAGTTTGACATCTCAAATATAATTTTTTTTATGGGTATATGAAGATACCCACATCAAACGTTGCGAATCTCGAAGCAAATCAACGGGTATTGATATTGGTGCCTAGGCACCATGGTGCATGAAACATATATATATATATATATATATATATATATATATATATATATATATATATATATATATATATATATATATATATATATATATATATATATATATATATATATATATATATATAGTGCCCATAAGGCCATAAGCAGCTACGTACGTACCACCCTAGAATGATATGCTGATTACATCTACTCTTAAACCATCATTAATTATTGTATTTTCCACGATTTTCACCGGTATATACAAGCGTGTTTATTTCTTTCTACAAATTTAAGAGAAGCTTTTTTCCCCCTAAGAGCAACAATGTATTCGTGCAAGATCGATGTTAGGAGAGACTATAAGGTTGCATTCTCAGCTTGCAGCTGATATACTGCGTAATGCTCGATCAGGTTGTATATACCGGTGAAAACCGTGGCAAAGACAATAATTAATGATGGTCAGTGGCGGAGCTAGGATTTAGTTATATCCCAGGCTAGTGGTGGAATGATCTAAACTATCTGAGCTGGACCATAAAAATGTTACCCAGACTGGGCTAATTTACCCAGGCTATACACTAGATATTTTTCACACCTTAGGCTGAAACCTATCCTGCTCGGGGCGTGCTCCGCCCCTGATGATGGTTTAAGAGTACCAGGACCAGAGATGATTTTGTTTTTTATTTTTGCAAAAGAAAAATATTTCATCTACACACTGCGTAATGCAATTGGGAATTAAGCCATGCATGGCAAAGATACATTAGAGGTATATATATATATATGTGTGTGTGTGTGTGGCATCAAGGTAATAAGTTGGAACGCAGCCCTGAAACGCGGAAAAGATGAACATTATTTGCCTAGTTGGGTATTGGTGGGGGACAAGAGCGCGCCCTCCTGGGTTTCGTGACGGGCAAGTCAGGTCGCCATAAGATTCGTGCTGGGCCCCTCCCTCCCCATCGCACCGTCCCTTTCACCCCGGCCGCGCGTCACCGAATCTACCACGCACATACACACACAAAAACAATTAAGCTGATTAATTGGATCAGTTAATTAAATGGCGAACAGAAAAAAAACAAAACTAGGCTAACTAATCACCACGCGCCGCGTATTATCATTGTTTCCCAGCATATACTAGCTCCTATATATGTCTCTTTCTCTCTCTCTCTGTCTAGGCCCCGCTCGGTTGAGTTGAAAAGTTGTGGTTTACGACTGAAATTGCACTGTAACAGCTGAAATTTCACTGTAGCTGAAGGTGACTTATTTGACGTAATTAAATTAAAAAAAAGAAAAAATATGCTAGCTCATCACGGACAACGCAAACAAATACGAGAAAAAAAACCGACAAAAAAGCTCAAAAGTTCAGAAAAAGACGAAATTTATGAATAGTGAAAAATAAACTAGAAGTTAAAAGCTGAAGCCGAAACGAGCGGACCTTCAGATTCAGCATTTGTGTTAAGTTTTCATGCAACTACTTTCCACTAAAATACTATATGTGTGTGTACAACCTGACAGCAATATGTTCTACTGGAGTGTCGGTTATGATGATCTGATTATGAGAGAGTATAGTAG
Source organism: Dendrocalamus latiflorus (assembly GCA_017311315.1). Taxonomy (NCBI): domain Eukaryota; kingdom Viridiplantae; phylum Streptophyta; class Magnoliopsida; order Poales; family Poaceae; genus Dendrocalamus; species Dendrocalamus latiflorus. The sequence goes on from CM029629.1 coordinate 34,884,464, forward strand.
TAGTAGTATCTTTCACCTAGAGATTGCCTTTCATTAGTAAATCATATCGTACGCTCCATCAAATTATTGGAGAAATCATGGATTTAACTACCGATCGATCGGTACCTTGATTGCACTAGTACTCAACAGCTACGAAATTGATTGATTTGGTTCAATGCGGCTAGCTAGCCACAAAGTACCGTAGCACTATTGGGTGCCTTAATAAATTGGTAATTTATCTTCAAGAGGAAGTTAGGACATGTTTGGAACCAGGAATGAAAAAAACACATAAATTCTGAGAACGAAGGAAAGCCATAGGAATGAAGTGGTAGACAAAGGATTAGAAAACACAGGAATTAATTAATGAGTCACTACACCATATGCATTTTTCCCGATAGCGAAAAACCATAGGAAGATAAGGTCTTTGGGTGGTTGTGCATCCAAATGGATCTTTGAGTTCACCCACAATATATAGGTCCTGTTCTTTTTCGGCTTTTAGCTTCAACTTTTGGCTTTTCTACAGTAACTAGGTTTTAAACGAAATATTTTTTCAAGATGGTGTCTACTAGTTAATTGTAGAACATACTGTACCGACTTTATTTATATTAGCAAAAATCGCACATGAGTTTCTGCTACTCTGTAATCTCTCGTATAAACAGCCCAAAAACCACAAGCCGCAGCCAAAAGGCATAAGCCTCAGCTAAAAAGTACAGTCCCATATACTACTGTATATACTGCTATAGGAGGTCAGCCAGCTAGCTCATGGAACGCGTACTACTGATTTGATAATGCAATTCAGCGGCCTTTTGTAAGAGAATTGGTCAATTGAAAACGCCATTAGTGTAGTAGATATGTGTACTCTCATTCGATTGCGCCAGCTTAATCCCAAACTTGATTGTAATTAATTGGCAACATCCTGGTCCAAATATGACCTTCACAAGACATAGCTATCAACAAGACAGAATTAAAGATCGACCCCATGGATCAGTACTTGTTAGGGGCATGCGTTTATGCTGGCCTAAATGGCTAAACCTAGCTAGCCAAGTGCACATATATATAGTCATTAGTCTGCTTGACATGAGTATTTGGATGGTCGTTAAAGCATGCATGTAGTGTACGTGTTCGCATACATGTAACGTACGTGTGTCGTTGTAAACAAAACTGATACTACTTTTTTTTTCTATGTGAGAGTACGAAGACTGATACTTCTTGCTTGTAATCGGCTGCCTCTGAAAATGTAAAAAAGAAGAAAGACGTACTTGATCACCTGCGTATAATCTGATCGATCGTATGTTATTAGTGTAGAAAGCTTTGGGTTGTGTTGGAGTTAGCTAGGTTCAAATTGTTTACAATTAATTAAGCGCCGTTCGATGAGGACAAGAAGGAAATCGACATCCAGAAACCTGAGATTCCGGATAAGGGTACCTATCAATTAAGTGGTCAATATCCCCATCGATGGGTCGCAATTAGGCACGATATATAACGTACTTTTATTCTTCGTGTAGCTGGTTGCCGTAGATTTATGGCTTGACTAGTTACGTACCCGTGCGTTGTAATAGAACTCATTGAATGTATAGAGAATCGTGCTATAAAAGAGAGTTGCTGGAAAGTAGAGAATGATGAGAAGTTGAGAGAATAAAGCGGTTAGAGGAGAATGGTCGTACAACTACGGTCAACTCGTTCTTTAATAATAGTAACGATAATGATAATATATGGATGGATCCATCGGCTAGTGTAGTAGTGTTCGTACGTGAGAATGAACTCCAAATATGGTGGTTTTTCTTGTCACTTGCGTAGTTGCATGGCCTATGTACATGCATCTAATTGTTTTCCTTATTATGCGGTTGACTATATATACCTATGAAACAAAAATATAGGTTTTTACATGTTTTATGTTTTCTTAATTTCCTCTCTACGTTGGAATTCTTCCGCTGTTTTTTTCTTGTTAATTTTGAAGTTCCTGCTAACTTTTAAATTAGTTCCTATAGGATTTCAAATGGCTTGGCAATCGGTTAAGTTTGTCTTCGCGTTCCCTCCAAATGGGCTCGGCCTTACATTGTATTTTTCTCTTAAAAAACTAGCATGCAAATTAAACTAGCAAATACATTTATATATGCATATATAGGTAAGCATGACGAGGAGCTGCAGTAATAATTCGGAAATGTTTTTCTACCGTCAAGTTTCACCATGACAACGAGTAATAGTAGTAGTAGTAAATTAAAAGAGATGGGTGGGCGTTAGGTCGATCGATCCACGATAGTGACAAGGATTTGAGTTGACCTGGGCATCTTGCCCCCACTTTTCCCGGACCGACCGGAGCTAGGTTACAAAATGAGGGCTAGCTAGAGAGCTACTAGGATCAATCGATACATAACTTATAACTGTGATTGAGGTAGCGTTTGTGTAAATTAATTGAATACCGATAAGTCGATAAGTTGCTTTAATAAGACTGTTTTGATTAACCGTTTTAAAACGGCGATGAAAAAATTATCCTATTTATTTGTTCAAAAAAGCTATAAACTAAAAATAACGGACCATTACCTCTCCCGGACACGCTACCAGACGACCAAGCTAGATCGAGTTGGCACATGCACCACAATCTAATCTATCCTCTTTTAATTTCCACTCGCTATACATTGCATGCAGCAGCCAACCGGGAAGTGTCTAGGCATCACCCGAAACTTTTCTTTCTAACTATTATCTAAATTTTTGACCATTAAATTAGAGATCAAAGGGCCCCTTGTTTGTGAAGGGGGAGATTTTTTTCAAAGAGGAGGAATCAGAATTCAAGGGGGAGGGGGAGAATTCATAGCCATTAGATTTTTAATCCAACAGTCTTAAATCTGGATGATAGTTAGGAAGAAAATATAGAAATTTGGAGAAGAAATTTGTGCTTATTGAATTTCGAGTGCTATAGGATATTAGCAATAGTACATTAATTAATTCCCCTAGTAGTCTTTAAGGACAGTAGAAGGAGCTGTGCTTACTGAATTTCGAGTGCTACAAGATATTAGCAATAGAGCATTAATTAATTCCCTTGCAGAGCTATATATGTAGCTGAAAGACATTAGCAATCAATCTTATAGCACTCATTTCACAATTTATTCTCGTCTTCTCCCTAGTAGTTTGTTGTGGTAATATTACTACATAGTATTACTAAGGCAGGAGGAGCAAAATAAAATAAAGAAAATGCACAACTAAGCTAGCCCGGCCCCCACAGGACAGGAGTAGAGTGGACCGAAGAACTGTCTACGTAAATGGCAGTGTACCTATTTTTTAAATATTTTAATTTTTAGATACCAATTTTTATAAATTAAGATTTTTCCTTAGATCTATCGAGCTTAGCAGATACCTGCCATAGGAGCTGCCCTCCCAGCCGCAGCTGATGACAACATATGACTAAGGGCATCCGGAGTGTATGAAAATAGGGGGTCATAAGCTATCTTAAGGCCGACCTTATACATTACAGGATTGATCTTAAACAGGCCATAAGCAAAAAAGGTTTGAGGCTAATCCTCAAGCTAAAGATCTGGCCACAGGCCCACAAGCATTAAAATATAATTTTCTTTTAATCCTGCTGTTCTCTCTCCCCCACCAGCCAACTACCACATGTGGCCGAGTGGGACCCTTGTTACAGCCGAACGGTGGCCTCAAACATAACGAGTCGACCTTAACTATTAGGTGGGGCCCACCTTAAGACCCATCGCGATATATACACTCCTGATGCCCTAATGCTAATAAAGCTCACAATAGCGCTAATTAAATACAATTAGTACTAATTAAATACAATTAGTACTAATTAAAAAAATTAGCACTAATTAAAGCATGTATGCGGTCGGTAATCTCTCGAGCTATCTATCGAGTTTGATAGGTCTAAGAAGAAAATTAGATTTACAAAAGTGAGAATCTAAAATTAATTTTTCTTTAAAAAAATAGCTATAGTGCTATTTGTGTTAACGTTCTGAGCTGGCTGGAGTAGACGATAAAAAGGCCGAAGCCGACCAGTTATTATCACTGGCAGTAAAGCTAGTCTCTTGCTAGCTAGTGCTGCGGCGAGGCGAAGGTTAGTTTTCCTCCTCTGCTCAGCTCATCTGGTGTACCTACGGATCTCGCCGTGGGGCTCCTGCCCATGGCCGGCGCCGAGGACGGCGACTGGCCGTTCTCCACCGACTCCTCGGCGATACTCGCGGAGCTCGAGTGGGCGGCCGGGCTCGACGCCGCGGGGGTGCTGCCGCCGCTGGATCCGCCGGAGGCCACGCCGCCGCCGCCGGCGTTGTCGGAGGTGGGGACGCCTGCCGGGTCCGTGGACGGCGGCGCCTCATCGAGCTCCACCGACGACGGCGCGACGCCGGAGGACGCCGACGGGAAGCCAGCCGCCGCGTCCACAGAGGCAGCGTAAGTGGAACCACGCGCGCGAGCGAGTGGCAAAACCGTAACTGCCATCGAGCTTTGCAAAATTTACAAAATTGGAGTAAAGTTTAATTTGCCCTTTTCTTTAATTCCTCCTTCTCTCTCTTAGATCTTTTCTTTTTCTTCTCATTTGTTATTTTGGTTTTGTTTTCTTTCGAATACTAGACATGATCAACCTCACTAACGGTTGACTTGTTATTTACTACTCCCTCATTTTTAAAAAATACCATTCCGTAATATAATTCTATTACGAAGATTAAAGGCGTTGTTATTATAATATTTCTACTATATAACTCTATTTTAATGCTGATAAAATTAGTGGGTATTTATAGTATGTTATTTAGTAGGAGTATATATTGTTTAATGGCATTATTTTTTTTAAAAAATTTTGTTATCTATTTACTTTGTGCGTATGATCGGTTTTGAATTTATATTGTGGGACGGAGGGAGTAATTTGATTATATGTTGCTTCCCGGGGCAATTCGATAAATAAATAGAGATAGAGGGGCAATTCGGTCACGAGTGTGTGTGGTTAATTAGCGTCGAACGTTGCGCCGGGAATTGCGTGCTAAACACCACGCGCTTTCTTCCTCTCTTTGTCTTCTCTCCTCTCCTCTCTGTTTTTCTTTTTTTTTAAAGTTTAGTTTGTGCTATGGTTGTTTGTCCACTTGTAACTTTTTGTTGCGTGTACACGTAGTGTTGCCTCGGCTTCTTTTTATAAGGTCTATTTTAGTTAGGCAGCCCGTTCCAAAAAAAATTTTAGTTAGGCATGGGGATTAAGAAGGTAAGGTTGCAAAATTAAGGAAAAGACCAGAAGGGAAATGATCATGTTACCCATGTTATAAATACGTTGAAAATATGAGAGATGACAGTTTGTGTAGGTGTTGCTTACAAATGCAGGTGAGAGGTGTGTGATACGCTCTCTGTCTAAGTTTATAAGTCATATTTTTTTGGCATATAGACTAAAAGGATAGTAAAAATACTTAGATTAACTTAAATTATTATCTCTAAACACTATATTTAAATCATATCGAGGAATATCACTCTGATTTTATATTGGAATATAAAATACGTATTATATTTATGGACAAAACCATTTAAAAAATACGTCCTACAAACTTAGACGGAGAGAGTAAATAAGAGTAGACAAGAAAAAACATTAATAAATTCACGTACACATCTTATATTTCCAAACAAACTCGCAAAAACTATATATGTATGTGTATAGTGTATGCGTATTTACGCGTCATTTCTTTATTTAATATTGATTCCTCGATGCATTCATTTCATCTTTAATTTGTGCCCACTAGTTAATGTGAGCATCCAGCTACCAAGCTAGATCGTTCTTTCATTTCGTTTAATCCATGGAAAAAGATTGCTAAAATTCACATGCGAATTGGAATCGCATAAGAGATCGGGAATTAGAACTTCAAATTAGTATGGAAGATTCAGCAATTCAGGAGTTGGTTGCACCTCTCAATCAGTTCGATGCATTTTTGTAGGTAGATATAGCAACCTTCTGCAAATTAAAAGGTATTTTGCTCTCACTTATCTTGCTTGTACTAACATGCCTAGCTAGCTAAATACGATTTCCCCAAATCAAAGAATATATGTTAAAGTTAGGTTTCTCGTTCTAGATCGATCGTCGACTAGATAGGTTGTTCGATCTACACCGGCCGTGAGTGAATTAATCGAGTGTGTTGTCACGTTCAGTTGGTTGCACGCACGCACATTCTTGCAATGCGCTCACATGTGAAACCTCGGCCATTTTGGCCTCCAACGGCATAGGAATGCCTCATTTAGCCTCCTCTTACGCGTATTGCCAAATCTAGTCTCCTCGTGCTGTTGAAGAACGCATGAGGAGAGGTGGTGTGGTTAGGGAGTGCACGAGGGGAGGTGGTGCGGTTGGGCTGCGTGCGAGGGAGGTGGTGTGGTCGGCATCGCCACCATATGCTTTGGTGAAGCGTCGGAGCCGTTGGCCGTGGCGTCGGAGGAGTTCTGAGACTTCGTGGTGCGGTGCCTCGAGAAGAAGGCCGGGCGGCGCGCATCTGTGGCCGAGCTGCTTGAGTACCCGTTCGTCGCTAAGCGGGACGCCGCTGACGCACAGTGCTCCTTTGTCGTGCTCGTCACGGGGACAGAGCATAGTGGCAATGACCGTCCTCGCATGCTACCATCCTCGCATGCTCTGCGTCTTCTGCGACTGTGTCACCTCCCCTCGCGCGCCCCTGCTATGCGAGGGGCCAGATCGGGCAATATGCACAGAAAAAGGGGGACAAATAAGATATTCCCATGCTGCTGAGAGCCAAAATGACCGAAAATTTCTCACATGTGACCACGGCGTACATATGCATATATACTAACTTGGCATGCTTTTCATGCTTGCTAGTTGAGACATATATAACTCACACGCATGTTTATGTGATGTGAGTGCAGTTAAATTAATCTTGGCTGAATTAATTATTACGCAAAAAATAAATTATGCTTCCTCGATCGCAAAACAAAATTGAGATTTGCATGTGCATGCAGGAGCAAACCGGCGTCGGGGAAGAAGGGGCAGAAGCGCTCCCGGCAGCCGCGGTTCGCGTTCATGACCAAGAGCGAGATCGACCACCTCGAGGATGGCTACCGCTGGAGGAAGTATGGGCAGAAGGCCGTCAAGAACAGCCCTTTCCCGAGGTATTTTACCTATTATTACTGCGCCATATATGCATGTAATTAAGATGCTTCGAATACTCAGTATCCTGATTAGCAGCTTGCTTAATTCCATCCCCCTCTCCCTACAAATTCTTTTTGCAGAAACTGCCTTACTCCCTTCTATCACAAATACACGTTGTTTTGATATATGTACAGTAAAACTTTTAAAATTTTAGCTACCGATATCTTTCGTAAATATTTATATTCGATGCATAAAAATAATATATGTAGATATGTCTCGAAAAGTGCTTTTATAATATTATAATTTTATTGGGTTTTACAATTATATTACAATAAAAATTAGTGGTCAAAGTGTCATTTTAAGGAATTGTGTCGATGTCTAAAATAACGTGTATTTGTAACGAGAGGGAATACTTAACTCAGTACATTTAAGATATTAAGATTGAGAGTGCAACCCCAATACATATTCTACTGTGCATGCATGAGTAATTCGAGTACAATACCATATGATGAATTTGGTGCACATTAAATATGTGAATTGAATTAAAGTACTTGCAATCAATTAAGTAGTATGTACTCCTTCCGTCCAAGTTTATAGAGTGTATTTTTTTAATAACTTTGTCCATAAATATAGAGTGTATTTCATATTTCAATACAAAATTAGTGTTGTGTTTTCTTTATACTCCTAATAAATATACAGATTTATTTGTTATTCTCTACATATATGTATTAAATACAGTGCTTAGAGATAATAATTATAGATAATCTAGCTATTTTTACTATCTTTTTATCTATATATCAAGACAAATACATTTTATAAATTTCGATTGAGAGATTAGTATGTATCTACTCTAATATCGTTTCATAATGAACATCGCGGTACTTCATAAATTAGTGTATGGGCATGGTCGCTAGTGCTACTAGTAGTTTGCTTCTACTGAAAGAAAGCAAGGAGTGGCTCCCGTCGCATGCATACTTTTCTCTTTGTTTCTGAATTCTGAACATGGACATCACATAAAAAAAACATGCATGGTTCGTTTTAATCTATTCTATATGGATGGTGGTTGCTTCATGCAAGTGATTGGAATGGCACAATTAGTACTTTAATTTATCTCTGATTAAATAACTATACATATGCTGATCGATCTTGTCAACAAGAAAAGCAAAAAATAAAATATCGATCAAACATTTGAACTCTAGTCTTACACTACTCTTAACTAGTGTACTACAAGAAAGAGAGAGAACCCTATGACGTTGTCGGTCGACTCGTAATTAATTGACTATGCAAAATTAATGAGCGCATATAGTATTAATTAGTAGTTTGTACGCAACTACGTATACCATGGTATTTTGAGAGGAGTTTGTTTACTTAATCCTGATCATATATGCATATCTATAAAGAAAGAAGAGTTAGAAATTAACTAGGTATCAACTTCAGTTGATGAAGTCATTTCCCCTAATTTCTTTTACAGAAGAAAATGCAGCTAATTAACTAGCTATATCTATGGGCCTAATAATTTCTCAAAAAATGCACATAATTAAATTTTCTGTCACTGAATTGTTGTAGTAATCTTTTGCATCATATTTCTTGATCGCTGTGATACAGGAGCTACTACAGATGCACCAACAGCAAGTGCACGGTGAAGAAGCGCGTGGAGCGCTCCTCCGAGGACCCCTCCGTCGTGATCACCACCTACGAGGGCCAGCACTGCCACCACACCGTCACCTTCCCGCGCGGCGGCGCCGGGGCCCTCGCGCACGTCCACGCCGCCGCCCTCGCGGGGCAGATGGCGTTCTCGGCGCATCACCTGTACAACAGCCTGCCGGAGATGAACAGTACTCAAAACTTCCCTCCTCCGGCGCTGGACACCCTCGTCTGCAGGCCGCCGGCGATGTCGTCGTCGCTTCTGCAGCCGTTGCACTGCAACCAGGAGCTGCAGGCGACAAGCAGCTACCCGTTGTCGTTGACGACGACGATGTCAGTGACTTGTGTGTCGACGCAGTCGTCGTTGATGACGTCGATGCCGTCGCCGGCTAGTGTTCCGGTCGACAAGGGGCTTCTTGATGACATGGTGCCGCCGGCGATGAGGCATGGATAGATGATGTAAATGACATATATGCATGCATTCTGAGGGTTGTGGCTAGCTAGCTAGTTGGTTGTAGCTTAATTCTTAGCTAGTTACTACTTTGATCGATCAGCAAGTTATATGTTGCTTCTGATTGGACACAGAGAAGATTAATAGGGTAATCAATTAATTAAGGATATCTATCAATCGGCAGACTTGGAGATGGAGGTACATGGATATATTAGAACTCTACTGATCATTGCAGTTAAACATGGCATATATAGTGTATTATAATTTAAAATAATAAACCGTCGTCTTACACATCTGCTTTATGCAAATTCTAATTTATGATATGTAATCCTGGTTTGCATTAGTAGTTATTTTTTTTGTATGCGTGAAGGGTAGCGTTAATTGATCGATTTTTTTATGATGTGCATGCTAATCGTTGCCCATGGTCATCACTTATTCTGTTGCCAGACATATATAACTTGGCTTTGTCCTTCAAGTTGAAAAAGGCATGCATGCATGCTGTGTTGAATAGAATAGAATCTTCTTTCTTTGCCCCTTGTCTTGTGTACAAGGGATCTGGATAAAGCTGCACGTACGTAGCATATATGTGAACTTGACTTTCATTTTGGCTTTCGAAAGTAGCTTGCTTTAGTCTTGTCTGTGTGGATGGAATTGGAATATTGTTCGGTGTTCCTTTTTGTGTCTATGCATACATATATCTACAACAACTGAGAGTTAATTCACTTATATTTCAACATCTTTTCTTACATATAGGCTCTCTCAAGCCTAAGAGGTAGAATAGAAGTTGGCTGTAATTATTTTTTTAATTATGCCAACCGGGTCTTGAACTCAAGACCTCTTGGCTCTAGTACCATATTAAGTTTCATGTACAAACCAGTTCACTCAAAAGCTTAAATTGATGAGGAAAAACAGGCAATTCACTTATACTTCAGCACAGACGATGCATAGGGAGGCTCTATATGTTGAACACTCACTACTTAGCTAAGTAGTGAACAAATCCACCAGGCATGCCAAATTCACATCTGCCTCTTCTTCCTTGCAAGACCTGATCCCATCGGCATCACCTCCGTCTCTGACCCTGGCAAGCCTCCTCCTTCGCCCTCGCCTGGTTGGATAGCCACTTGGCACCGTCACCCCATGAGCTTCACCTCTTCCTCCTCTCCACGCGAACCCCACCCTCTCTGGTGAGATCTGTGCGCCTCCATTACCACCCCTGCCCTCGCCAGTCACCACCCGCAATTGACGATGCCCTCGCCGTGTCACCCCGCCCACCATATTATCTTGGTCGCTGTGCTATACCGCCCACCATACACCGCCCTCCCCCAATCCCACGCCTGGCGGCGCCACCGTCACCCACCCTACCTCTAGGGTTGGGGGTCCCGGTGAACCCTATTAAAGGGTCATGTGAGAAGGTCTATAGTTTTGTTATGATTAACCATTGTCATTATAAAGGAGTGAAAATGTAGAATTTACAAATTTGCAAAAAAAATTGGACATATTGCAGAATTGGATGATTTTGAGAATTTTGAGTCATATAATGATTTGGTGACCTAGGTCAGTGATTATAGGTTGTATGAGCTATGTGAATTCTAACGTGTATTAAGTTTTGAAGAAGTTATGCCTGGAAACGATTTCTTTCTCTTTGGATGTGTATGGTCGTTTGGAGTCAACCATGGTTAACTGCAAGGATCGGGGCTATACTCATGGAGGAGCTGAGGTCCAGAATGATCAAGGATGCTGAGTGAGATCGTAAGCTCAAGCATGGCATGAGAAAGGCGGAAAATGTTGAAGGTAAGTTCGAACAACGGGTTTGCACCATGTGGCTTTGGTTGGTCCAAGTGAGGCATGGCCTGTGGAATCGGAGCAAGAGAGACTTGCCAACACGTAGCAAGCCAGTGGTACACCTGCACGTGGCAAGCATAACAATTACTTGCAATGGAAGATGATGACCCGATTAAGAAAGTGTATTTTGGTAGTTTAGCCAAAATACCGGAAACTGCCTTAGATCAAAACCACTGCGTTTGAGCGGCACTTGAGAGAGCGGTATAGGTCAAGGAGAAGCTGGTTTGATTGAGATGGATCAAGATTAAGGACTTAGCGGATTCGGGCTTATGCATTTTGAAAAGCGTGCATAATGAACACATATGAGTAAAACACATGTGGGGGGTTATCATATTTCCTCCATTATGCTAAGTAAATAGTATCCACTAAGTGCTAGGTGTGGTTAGTTAGCCTACCTATATAAAGGGATTGAAATGAAGACTTGTGTGAACCATCCAATTCATCTCTTTTGTGCTCTTATGATTAGTGTTAGAGTTTGAGAGTTAAGTGCTTGTGGTGTGTTCTCTGTTCTCTAAGGTGGAGTGGCTATTAAATTTACCTTCTCAAGTGGCAATACATCAATCTTTGATAATCTTCATGGCTATCTCTTGCTTTGATTGATTTGCTTTTGATTTTGTTGGTTTTGATCTCTTCTCTTCCCTCTTATTGATCTTGCTATGCCAAAGACGTGTAAGAGATGGAGATAATATCAGAAAATCAACCTCTACCCATTTAGACATTTTGATAGTAAGTTCATCAAGAAACTCGGTTTTTGCACGTTTTTGATCATTCAAGTGATTTCTCGATATGAGAGTTTTTGGCTTGATTTTTTCTAACTTTATATGATATGTAAAAATATATCTAAAGCCATCTTGATCATCATCCACCTATGAGCAAGTCGTATTCACTATTTTAGGTTTTTGACCTATTTTTGGTGCATTCTGTCTTCAAACGGAAAAAAGTCAAAACTTTGGCAATAATTTTCTTAATTGTTGATTGGAATAGGTTCATGATATCCTAGAAAAGATGCATAACAAATCTTAAGTGATTTGAAGTTTTGGTTTGAAAGTTAGCTCAATTTTAGGTTTTGGACCGTTTTTGTGCAACATAGATTCATGAACCAAAATATCCCAAATATCTAAAGTTATTTCAAGTTTTTTGATTGGGATAGGTTTCAAAGGTCATGAGCTAGTTTTGGATCAAGTTTCAAGTCTGTTAAATCGGCGGATCAAAAGATACATGATTTTTCGTATTTGAAATAGTGCTGAAATCACTATTCATAGGCTGAAATTTTTTGTATTTTTGGCTTCTTGATCTTTATAGATTCTTATAACTATTGGAGTAAAGATTAGGGTAATACTTGAGGGGAAATTTAAAGGTATCATTCATCCCGCTCTATTGTCATATTGGTCTTACACCTATACCTACCTCCGAGTGAGCCGTCATCGGAGATATCACCGCCAGGGAGGAAAAAGGTGTGTTTGTCTTTTATCCTGTCCATTTTTTCACTCTTTAGCTGAAAAGTGATTATTCAATGTATAGCAAAAACCGCTAGATGCAGGTAGGTGTGTCATGCATGTTGTATATATATATAATTATATACCCGTTTCTCTCATTCTCACGCCTTCCGCTTTGAAGCATATCGTGTCAGGGAAAACAAGGAATTCAGAATAAGCTGAGAGAAAACATCAAGTACTCCCTTTATATATATACTTGATTAATTACGTGAATAATGGACTAGCTATTCCATTGATCTCTCACCGATCTTAGCTTGCACGACTACTGTACTCATCGCGGGGAGTCTATGGTTTGGCGACCTGAATTTCTTCTTCATCCTTGGAGTCACTGGCCGCTGTGCAAGGACATGGATGCAAATAATTTCTTCTTTTAGTCCTTTGCTCTCAGATCTAGGGGCTGTTTTCACATTTATGTACTTTTCAAGGTCCCTTTGTAAATCACTCCACTCGGTGGTTGTACTGCAGGAAGTATGGAGGGTCTGTTTGTTTTTGGTTTAGCCTTATATCCTATGCTCGTGGTTTATGGGTTTCAGGTTGTTTGTGTGAGAGAGAGTACAGAGTAACAGAAACTCGCGTATGATTTTAACTGATATAAATAAAATCACTACAGTGTATATTGCAATAAACCTGTAGACCCATATTTGAAAAGATACTCCGTTTGAAAATTAGTTACTATAGAAAAGCTAAAAAACAGCTTTTAGAAGCCGAAAAAAAATCCCATAATCATGTAGCCACATAACTCCATTTGTCTGCATTGGCCTGGCTCCCCTGCGCTGTCTCTAGCTCAATCTTCTGTTCACTGTTGCCTTGTCCAGATGGTGAGAAGAGGAATAGGGGAGGAGAGAAGGAAGAAAGAAGATGATGCCAGAGGAGGAGGGGGAGCTCGCGTCGTCACGGACGTCGGAGGGGGAAGCTCATCAGATCGCGCCAGAGGCCGGGGGTAGCTCGCGCAGGTGCAGTCGACGTCGCTACACAGATGGAGGGAGGCACTCACCGGTTGCCGCCTTGACCCAATGCCGTGGCGGCATAGCCCGTAGGGAGTAGGGGACTAGGGAGTGGAGTCTGTTAGTGCAGTGCCACACCTCAGTTTCAATGGGCCAGCGGTTGGGCCATGAGGCATTGAGAAGACAAGCTTGGGCTCGGGAAGTAGGGATTGGGGGTCCTGTCGGATATTACCGATTTAATTTACAGGATATTACCAGATATATTTTCGAATATTCTCTTATCCATTGGAAACTACTCTCCCGATTTTGATACCGACACCATATTTGATAAAATCTGTCGATTACCAATTGTTTTACCCGAATACTATCTGAAGTTGGCCGGTCGGTTGGGAGGTATCCGCTCCGATTGCACCCCTACTTCGTAGCCTTGCTTAGTTTGCTGGTTGCTTCTAAACCCTCACTCTCTCTCTTCCTTTTTTCTCCTTCCCTTTTGATAATGGGGTTTAATCAGAATGGCATGTACATGATCACAATAGTGGCCTCACCTAACAACGAGATAAGTCGTCCTTGAAGCTGTTTGATGCGAGAAATCGCTCACGAATTTCTTGCCCTGAAGTATAAGGTGCGGGCGTGCCAGTGTACTAAGGGTACACAAAAATAGATAAACACAAAAAAGATAAGGAAAATATATTTTTTATTCATTCATTTGAGAATAACAAAATTACAAGTTCCCTATGAGTGTGCTCCATAGCCTACCTTGCACAGCAGATCTGACATAGGCGTTATATTCTCCTGGTTCACAAGGCCTCAGAAAGCTCCCGGTTAATTACATCCGCAGGATAAACCCACGGAATATCTTTGATTAAGCTACGCATTGGTCATCGTCTTCAGTCTTTGCTTTACGTTCTCCATGTATGTGATGAATGATTAATGTATATGTGGGCGTTGGCATTATCCATAGCCTCGTTAGTCTATGGGACCGTTGATAGCGTAGCTCTCACATTGGCCATGCCTGTCTATGCCGCTCGACATCGTCAGTATCAAACAACACATAAAATTAAGGTGATTAAAGGTGTATATGATTCACGTCAAGCATGACTGATCCGACAATACAGTAGTAGAATCAGTGTAGTAGATGTACTTAATTCATGTAGTGAGGCTAGCAGAGCAGAACGTCTGGGTCAGATGTCAAACTGGTCAAAAGTGACCAACGAGAAGAACCCTACTGCAGTTCAGACGCACTTAGCCGAACTCAAGTATCGTAAGGGCAAACCATCCTTACTTTTAACCATGCAGAACGCCAAGGTTCAGTATCGACGTGGTCGACAGTGATCGCTGGGAAGGACTCCTCGAAAGCTGGAAGCCATCGGCATTCAGGAGTGGTCGGTAGTCAAAGCCAGAAGCCATCGACAATCAAAACTAGTCGGTAGTCGAAAGCCATCGGAAGTTGTCCGTGGTGGAAAGCCATTATGGTCGAAATTCATCGGTAGTGATATGTGGTCGAAAGCTATCATGGTCAAAACCCATCGAAAGCCGTTCATGGTCAAAAACCGTCATGGTTGAAACCCATCGGAAGTCCTCCGTGGTCGAAAGCCCTCATTGTCGAAACCCATCAGAAGTCGTCTGTGGTCGAAAGCCCTCATGGTAGAAGACCATCGAAAGTCGTCGGTGGTCAAAATCCATAGTGATCGAAACCCATCGGAAGTCGTCCATGGTGAAAAGCCATCATAGTCAAAACCCATCGGAAGTCGTCCATGATCGATAGCCATCATGGTCGAAACCCATCGAAAATTGTCTGTAGTCAAAAGCCATCGTGGTTGAAACCCATTGGAAGTTGTCCGTGGTCGAAACCAATTGGAAGGCATCCATGGTCGAAAGCCATCATGGTTGAAACCCATCAGAAGGCGTCCGTGGTAGAAACCCATCGGAAGCCGTCCGTGGTTAAAACCCAGCGGAAGTCGTCCATGGTTGAAACCCATCAGATGTTGTCCGTGGTCAAAAGCCATCATCGTCGAAACCTATCAAAAGTCATCTATGGTCGAAAGCCATCAGAAGCCATATGTGGTCGAAACCCATCACGGTTGAAACCCATCGGAAGTCGTCCATGGTCGACAGTCATGCTCGTAGATCACCGTGGCCTTATGGTCGAAGGTCGTACTCAGAGAGTAATGTAGTAACGTGGTCGTGGGGAGTACTCATAGAGCACTGTAGCATCATGGCCGAAGATCGTACTTGTAGAGTATTGTAGTACCGTGGTCAATGGGAGTACTCGTTGGAGTGTTGTAGCATCGAGGTCGAAGATTGTACTCGAAGAAGTACTGTAGCGTCATGGTCGAATATCATACTCAAAGGTACTGCAACACCATTGTCGGAAGTCATACTCATAGAAGTACTATAGCACCATAGTCGAAAGTCATACTCATAGAGCACTGTAGCCCATCCATCGAAGAGAGGCTGTAGCACCATGCTCGTAGTCGTACTCATAGGAGTACTGTAGCACACGGGCTGAAGATCACTGTGGCACCATGCTAGAAGTTGTGCTCGTAGGGCACTATAGCGCACTGGTCGAAGGTCATGTTCGGAGAGTACTGTAGCACACCGGTTGAAAAGGTACTGTAGCACCCTGGTTGAAGATCACTGTAGCACCGTGGTTGAAGTCGTGTTCACAGGGCACTATAGCACACTAGTGAAAGGTACTGTAGCACACTGGTCGAAGATCACTATAGCCCACTAGTCAAAGATCATTGTAGCATCGTGGTCGTAGGTCATGCTCGTAGAGCACTATAGCACACTAGTTGAAAATCACTGTAACACACCATTCAAAGCGTGCTGTAGCACCGTGCTCATAGTCGTGCTCATAAAGAACTATATCACCATAGTCAAGAAGGTACTGTAGCAACCTGGTCAAATATAATGTAGCACTGTGCTCGTAGTCGTGCTCATAGGGGGCACTGTAGCAGCACCGTCGAATGACATACTCATAAAAGTACTGCAGCACTGTGGTAGATGGTCGTACTTGTACAACACTGTAGCAACTTGGTCAGTAGTCGTACTCGGAAGAGTACTGTAGCACCCGAATCGAAGGCCACACTCGTAAGAGTGCTATAGCCTCATGGTCGGAGGTCGCACTCATAAAGTATTGTAGCTTGGTGGTCGAAAGTCATACTCAGGAGAGCACTGTAGTCAACACGGTCGAACGACGTACTTGTAAAGTACTGTAGCGTCGTGGTCGATGGTCGTAAGTCAAAAGCTATCGACTATTGCTCGTAGCCGATAGTCAGAAGCTGTCAACCATTGATCGTAAGCCGGTAGTCGAAAGCCATCGACCATAGGTCATGGCCGGTAACATTACCATTTACTGTAGCACGCTGGTTGTTGTAGCATGTCTCACCCGAGTGTCACGGGTGATTAGAAGGCTTACGGGTACTTTGGAAGTCAAAGATGTACGAGTACAATGAGCGGTCAGAGGCGTTCGAGTACCAAAGGCAGTCGACGTCGCTCGAGTATGACAAGTGGTCGAAGTCGTCCGAGTACAGAAGGGGCCGGAGGTGTCCGTCTTCGAGAAGCGGTCGGATGCACTCAACTATGACAAGCAGTTGGAGAGGCCTGTCTTTGACAAGCAGTTGGAAGCACTCAACTTCGACAAGTGGTTGAAGACACTCGACTTCGACAATGGGTCGGAGGCGATCATCTTCGAGAAGCGGTTAGAGGCACTTGACTTTGACAAGTGGTCGGAGATGCTTATCTTTGAGAAGTGCTTGGAGGCACTCGACTTCGACAAGCAGTTGGAGGCGTCCGTCTTTGAGATGCGGTCAGAGGCACTCGACTATGACAAGCAGTCGGAGATGCCCGTCTTTGAGAAGCGGTCAGAGGCACTCAACTTCGGCAAGCGGTCAGACACACTCGTCTTCGACAATGGGTCAGATGCGTCTATCTTCGAGAAACGATCGGAGGCACTCAACTTTGACAAGTGGTTGGAGATGTCTGAGTGCCGAAGTCGATCAAGGAAGCCTAATTATTGAAGGCGGTCATAAGCACCCGATTATCACAAGCAGTCGAAAGCGCCTGAGCACAACAGGCGGTCGAAAGCACCCATGTTCCAAAGGTGGTTGAAGAAGTCTGGAACAACTCCGACGTGTTGGAAAGCACTTGGCAGGAAAATACCAAGATCGCGAGGGCCGACCATCCTCGTTAAATTGCAATGACAATTGGCGATGCCACATCTCAGGTGTCAAGAAGATCATACGACCAGGAAGGGGCGCTCGCCACGTACAGGAGCAGAGGGACTTCACGCCTCAAACTCGGTGAGTCAGAAGGTGAACAATAATCTCGACGGTCCCAGCATCAGCGTCGCGGGCTGCATCTTGTTGAGCTCCAGAGCACCTGATCGGTGGTACCACCAGCAATGGGCGTAGTCGTTTGATGACATTCCCATCGTAACTGTCGTTCATAATATGTATGCTATTTAGATAGAAAATAAAGAGAGGAGGGGAGGTTCTTTACCATTCTAAGCATAGCACGTCATGGCTTAGGCTTGTACAGATCGCTTCTTAAGCTCCTCCACCTTCCCCTCCTTTCTTGCTTGTATCTTCTCTGCGTATGTCTTCTTTGCGTATATATATGCTAATGGTGTATCTCCTTTTCCACCAGAGTATATGTCTGAATGCGTGCTCCCCGTTCAAGGACCTTCCGGTCGCCCCCTCTGGGTGTATCAGTCTCCTCCTTTTATAGGCACGAGTAAGGGCCATCGGCAACAAACGCGGCCCTCACACGACAACAATCGTCCCCTGATTTCTGGGATCAAATCCTTGATCTAATTGCCGATTCTTTCCTTCCAAACTTGTGCTTTCCAAATTAGAAAGGATTTATCGAGAAATACTTCCGTAAATGGAGATACGGTGCAATCGTCCTCCTATTGCAAATATGGTTCACTCAGATCCAATCTTTTCTTTCCTTCTTGGTGTATAAGCTGCCGTTAATTGGTTGTGCACGGCGCTCCGCACGCATCGACCATTGGAATTAATCTTCTCATTGGTAGTATTATGTATATAGTTGTGCGACAAGTACTCGGTGTGTCCGAGTACCGTGCAGGAGCCGAAGGCCTCAGAGTCGGTGAGTAGTCGGAGACTCAGTCACGGCTGCGGGTCAAGCAGCGTAGCAAATCGGTTGTAACTACAGTGAACCGGTCGTAGAACTGTGGTTGAAAAGCTATGATCGTAGCGACGTGGCCGACACAGCGTGGTCGGAGCGACGTAGTCGGAACCTCGTGGTCGACGCAACGCGGTCGAGGACATCACGGTCGACCCAACGTGGTTAAAGACCCACGAGCTCAGAAGCTGATCTTGACGCATACGCTTAGTGGTCGGTCGGCGGCGTGCAGCCATACGAGGTGCGACGCGTTGACCACTTTGTGGTTTTGTTTTGCGTGCAGTTTCATGACTCGATTATACTAAAGTTCTTTTATCAAATATATATCTCTTTATTTACCTTGACTGAACATATTTGCATAAAAACACATCAAACAAAAGCAAAGCAAAAGGTTAAGTCACGAGGGAAAATATCGTCTACTGCACACAAGTTAGAAACTTTTTTGAGCAGATGGTTCCTTCTCGTTCCTGGCTAGGCTTGACGAACCACTCGAGTCTGAACTAACCCTGCGCTGCGTGTCCTTAATCCTCCGGACCGCACAAAAGCAGGATTATCTTACACCTAAACAATAACAAGGTAAAGGTGATGGTATGCTTAACTACGTAGAACCATCGCACAAGACTCCATTGATCAGAAGACATGCCAGACCAGTACATATCCCAAGCATGGCGAGGGGGAAAAAAGCTTAAAGCCACAACGGGTGCCTCATTGATCAAACTTCCAACTGTTAGTGCAAGACTCATGATGCCATGTATAGTGCAAGCACGGCAATCAAACTACACAGAAAAACGCGATCAGGTGCTGCCGCACTAATCAACTTCAACTGAAACACACGTATACAACAATGCCATGGCAAAACAATGACAACACACGCGAAAGTGTAGACATGAATGAAAGCAAAAGAAACCCTTTTCTTTTCCATTGAATTTGAATCGGAGCACAACCTGTGTTTGAGTTTTGCCAAAGCCCGACAGAAATTACAAAAAGGAAATGGGCAGAGCAAGAAAAGGAGTGCTCCAAATTAATGGCATCTAAGTAAAGCTATCTTCCTTTCCTTTCTGCTTCTATGTGCTGCTGCTGCTGCTACTACTAATGAGCCCTAAACCCCCCAAGTCCCCTGTCACCTATAAATTTCCTACAATGTACAAAGCACCGACACCAGTCATACTTGGACCCTTTGCCTTGTTACTCGCCCACCATTGCTTGCCTGAGCGCTGAAGTCGAGCACTCTCGGGCCGCCAGTCCAGTCTTCATCGTCAGTGTCGTCGTCATTATCACCAACACGGCCTCTTGTAACAGCCGCTGGCCTCCTAACTCTCGATGAACTTCTTGGAGTTGGACGCTTTTTCTGGACCGTAGCGGTATACATTCCGTAGTCCATGGAATCTTCTCGCAGCAATGTCTTGAAATCCTGTGCACCACATCAAATGTTAAAGAGTGTCCACCAGATCCCAGACCATAAACCATAGAACTTTATTTTGGCAGGAAATCTAAAGGTTCAGCATTACTACCTGGTATACACGTGCTACATCCTGCAGGCAGCTCGGCAAACTGATGTTACTGTTGTTAATGTTAAACGGGATATTCTGCTTGGAGATTGTTTCAGCAGATTTTGGTGGATCCTTCAGAGAAAATGCCTGTATTCAAATTGGAAACAAACCTTGCATCATTTAAATGCGCATTCGGAGTACTAATCTCCAAATAAGAGGCGAGGCATACCTGACAGCGGGCATCAGTTAAACTATAGACGATTTTCAAATGTCTCTTCAGTTTGAGGAGGAGCTGCAGAGCTATCGCATCATGGCAATCTTCCTGAAAACAAAGGGCAATTTAGTGGAAAATGACGAGATGTAAACATGTAAGAATTGCACCCATCTCTGCATCAGTATATTGACAAACTCTATTCAAATCATTACACCCAGAACTTCTCTAACTCACCTGAAGTTTGGCCATGTCCACACCTGACGTGCTGCATGGATTGTTAAGCATCCTTTGAGAAACATCTGCCAAATTCTGGTCAGAATATCCCCCAGGCTCATGCATAACATCAC
Source organism: Dendrocalamus latiflorus (assembly GCA_017311315.1). Lineage (NCBI taxonomy): Eukaryota > Viridiplantae > Streptophyta > Magnoliopsida > Poales > Poaceae > Dendrocalamus > Dendrocalamus latiflorus. The sequence goes on from CM029629.1 coordinate 34,905,085, forward strand.
CAGTGTCTCTCGGCATACCCACCATATCTTGCTGCTGATACATGGATGTCCAATTTTTCAAATTTGCCTCGATTGCTCCAGCTCTTATTTGAATAACTCGATTTATATCATAGATCAAGTAAAGTGGTTCATCAGGGCATGTGAATGGGAGAGAGGCAAGAACTTCAGCACAATATCTGCAATGTTTACACAACCTGAGAGCTGAATACCCATCAAAGAATAAAGGATCGACAGGCATAATTTTACTTCAATTACTTACACAACAAAGCTGATTGTGGGGTAACTCCGGCTGTCAGACACAAATTTGCGGACTATTGAGTGCACAAATTTGTTTCTTGAATTTCGATTTGCACGGATAAGACGGTATATTCTAGATATGCCAGGTTTAACAAATGCAATTGGATTTGATTTCACGTTTGTTGCCACCATGTTATGGTTGCTGACTGTGGACTCAAAGAATCTAAACGACATTTGTAGGCCATCACCTAAGCGGCTTTCAAAGAATGAGGGATACCTGCACACAACTCCAACTGATCAGATCATTTTTATTCAAAAAAAAAACATAAACATGAGAACTTGGATCACCATACTTTTCGTTCATATTCGTCAGCAGATGATGAGCCAACTTTGAGTTCCCCTCCAGCGGGTCTGTTTCAAGTGCTATAAGGTGTGGAACACAGGTAATGGGGTGAACTAAACCCTGGCGAAGAACAATTTCAACAATCTACAAAAAAGAATAATAACGATCATTATTTTCTATTGTAAAATTAAAAGGGGGGAGTGTGAAAATATGACATCGACCTAAATCACCTTTAGTGAAGTTTGACGAACTTGATCGTTTATATCCAAACATCTTTCAAGAATAGAGTTCCAATATAATTGGATAATACCACCACATATGTTCGTGTCTCCAGCACCAGCAGCAACAGGCACTTCACTTTCACCATTAGTTGCATAGTGTACAGGAGGCTTGCCAGTACTCTCTGCAGTGAGTTGGCTTTCCGCATCACGGAGATACTCATAGAGGTTTTGCAATCCTTGGATCTGGTCAAGCAGTGCAATTATAAAAAATGCTATGCAGAGTCAATGCAATTACAAAAAGAATGTCTATACCTTTAATCTATAATCAACACCATAAGATAGTGACGCCTCTATTAGATTTAAGATATCTTTCTGTAGCATAAATTCAGGCTTTGCAATAAGTATGTATCCCAAAGCCTGCATGCACAAACGAAAATTGTCATTTAATAGGGAACAGTTCATATAAAAAAACATGCAGTAACCCGAAACAACTAAAGCAACACAAAGTCATGCAGACATGTTAAAGAGTCACTTTAGGTTTCTGGTTGCCAGTGTCACTAAGTGAGTATTGAGCACACACCTGCAAAGCTCGAACCTTCAAGCTGAAATCATCCTTGAGAAGATACCTTCTCTTGAGCAAGTCAAGAATCCTTGGGAAATCAAGTTGATTTTCAGATGTTGCCATCAGTTGATAACCATACCTGAGGAGCAGCCCGAGACAAAACAACGAGCGACCCAATAGCTGAGTATCAAAAAGACAAACAATCAGATAACTATAACTAAGCCACATTACATTGAAAGAACAGGAAACTAGGGAAAAAGAAAGAAATGTTTCATCTCCCATGCAGGATAAATGCACTTACAGAACTGTCCTCAATAGCACATGTTCGACAAATTATACGCCTCACGAAACCATATAACCCTATCAAGTACGGAGTATCAACTTGTTCTAAAACTATTCTGTGGATTAAATATTTTAATATATACAATTTCACCAACAACGGAAATAAAAGAAAGCACCATTCCACATGAAGAGAAGTTCATTTGACAATTCTTCATATAGTGTTGTTTCTTATGGTGTGACAACTGTTTTGAAACATGCAGCTAAAGCATGGAGCCATGGACAACTAAAATAGGTGTAAATTAAGAGAAAACTTTGTCCATATAAGATTCATATAAAGCAAATTTAGATACATTTGCAAAGTAAAAGTACAATACCTGACTATCAGAATTAGAACCAGACAGATGCTTGTAAAAAATGTTAACAAGGTACTCCAATAACCTCGGACCTCTACCTGCTGCATTGCTAAGGGTACAAAGGCACCTGTTCATCAAAATGAGCACATAGAGATAAATAAACAAGAATGTTTCAAGGCAAGATAATCCACATAAAACCAAGATCAACTATTGATGCTTGAACCAAATGAGGTTTGCCTTATTGCATCTAATGTTTGGTAAGTCCCCTCGACATACAAATGGTGATGATTCATATATGAAAGAGGTATTCATTTACTAAATGCATGTTTAAAAAATATTATGAATGCTCAAGTAATGCCATAATATATAGATATATGTTATTAACCTATTTAAAGTTGTGAGGATATCTATCTTTGAACTCAATCTGCATCCTTATTCGTTTTAGATAAAATCTCTAACAGTTAAGCTAAAAATACATATCTGATCATCTAAATTATAATCCACATTTTATTTTGAAAAATGGATACAGATATGGTTTTGGTAGGCTCCACTCAATCCAAAATCCATTTTCGTCCTATTTAGATGAAAGTAATGCTGTGAAAGTTGCTAAAAGAAAGCTGCCGGATGAAATAATATAAGAGATGTTGTGGAAGTTGCTAAAAAAAGGACCACTCCATAAAGACAACTCATCAATGCCACATCCAATAACAAAGGAGCTTGTGAAATATGAATTCTCAAGAAGCCATATTCGAAAGTCAAGGACATGCATCAATACTGCTCATCAGAGAAACTTGAGGGTGAAGGTAAGGAATATAATTACTTGATACAGGCATGTACAACTGTCAAAAAAGAGTGGCGAACTATCATCTGCTTCAGGTCCTGCTCAAGTTCTACTACCACAGTTTGTGGTGGCTTCCGTAGGAGTGGAAGAACAGCATCAATCACAAAAATTATACTTTCAAGCAACTGGGCAGTTGATTTACTGTCAACCTGTGGATACAGAAGATCAGGAGTGGGTGCAAAAGGTAGTAGTAAAAATAAATAAGTGAGGCAAACTATAATTTATTCACTATAAACACCCTTACATTCACTTCTAAAAAAGATATATCTCAGCAATGTCATTGCACACACAATGAATTTGAAGAAGGAAAAGACATTGCAAACTCGCACTGCACAAAAAATTTACTTGCTTGCATCAACAAGAACATTAGCTTTTTAAGAAGCGCAACCAAAACACAAGCTCTGCTGTTTTCAGTAGTCTGGCACCTATTACACATGACATCCGAATTTTCTTACTTAAACAAATATGCTCATGTCTGCAGTACAACTAGCAGAGGTGCATGACAAACAATACAATGTGGAAGGAATGTGCTGTGTGCAACAACAGGGCACAGGTGTGAAGCCACAGGACATCAGTGAACCCTGGCTGTCAGAAAGTAGGGATTGCCCGTAAATAGCATTAGCAGGTGAGGAGCTGAAATTTAATCATCACCCACCAGGAAGATGCCTTACTAAATGTTATATCATGGCAACTTGGTTTTCTTAAGTTAGAAAGGTACGATCTAAAATACTGAAGCTAAAATAATCTCCCTTTGAATATATAGTTTCAGAGAACAAACAGTAGGAGGCTAGGAGAGAGGCAGGAAACCATAAATCATATAATATCATGGACATGACATACATAACCAAATTATAGAAGAAAACAAGAAATGCCAACTAAACATTCTTCATGACGCTAAACATTCATTCTCTTAGCTTTTGAAAAGATCACTAAAGCGAAGAAGTTCATGTGATAAGCCCAAAGTTATTCTGACAGGAGATGGCAACCTAAAGTTCAACACAAGGAAACCCATGCTCACCTGATTCTTAAGGTATGGTTGAAGTGTCACAACAAACTGAGAAGGATCAGTTACTGGAGTGCATAGGGTGGGATCAACGATGCAGAATGCTTGCAAGGCAAGAACATAAGGAAGTGCATGGACTTCTGTCTCATTAGCAGCTCCCTCCTCAACCTTCATAACAAACACATGTAAGAATCAGTCTCGATTATGCAAAATTAGTTTGTGTTCAACTAAGGTCAGAAAATACCTGCAATATTCTTTCTAACAAGCGTTTACATATCAATTCACAACGCTTCCGAAGAGATGCCATAATGGATGAGTTAATGCCTGTTGCCTTAGTTGACTGTGGGAGGAAATCGAGAGTCAAGTTACGTTTTATAATGGTAATAAGGGGTTGGTGATTGGGCATCTTTCTCAACATGTCAACAATTTGCTCAGTCTTTTTTGCAATCTCCATTGGAACTGAACTACCATCAGCAACCAAGTGTTTATGACTCCCAATTGGTTCTTCGAACCATAGCTCATAAAATGTTTTGCATACAAGATCCTACAAAAAAAATGAAGATCCGTTTAAATTCACTAACATGGGTAATTAAGAAGTAACTAAAATCTTGCAGGTCCAAAGATGTTGTGTATTTGCATAGCATTCTTTTGTGATATCGTAAACCTCTGTTCCTCAGGTTTTCTTTGTAAGGCATCAGAATCTGGCTATCAATTCAACCTCAAGTTTGATGTTTTAAATTCTACATAAATAAAGGGCAGAAATCATGCAGAAGAGGATGCTCTAAATTTTGCAAAAGAAAAAAAGGGAGAGAATTTTCATGTATCAAGAACTTCCCCTATCTACTTTTATGTAACAGAAAATTTTCCTGCTGAGGATGATTTTGTCCTTTTGATTTTGCAAAATGCAAAAGAATTTCCCAATTCCCATGTAACAGTAACTAGTTAAATACCACTACATATATTTATGTACAATAACAATTGAAGCCCATATACACATCATAATCAACCTTTCATATAAACATTTCTGCTGCAATACCAAATTCACTATAATAATGTATTATCCTGGGCACCGACCAATGGTATTTGATATAAACTCACCTGTACACTTGACTCATCATTAACACGCGAAATAATCTCCACAAAGGCATGAGTTGTATCCGTGTTTGGATTTGTAGCACAAAGATCACGGATAATTTTGATGGCACGTTTGCGAACACTTACTCCAGTGTCCTTTATCCGTTCAGCAACTTTTTCGATATACTGTGATGGTAAGATGGAAAGTTAATCACATTAACACCCAAGAATTTGCCATAACATAACTTCGTACTTCTACCGACCTTCAGGCCCACATCAGGGTGTGAAGCAATATGCCTTCCAACAAGTTCAAGGGCAGCTTCACGAACAGAAATAGCTGAGTCACAAAACCTTCCTTCAACAGCAGATTGGACACGTTTGTCACCCAAGACCTCAGGATCAGCTTCAACTATACTACTGACCTACGCAGGAGTTAGGTGCTAGGTAGTGATGCCTAGTGTCCAAATGAGAATGATGCACAACATATAGTTTCATAAGTTCAAATATACTCACCGCCCTTAAGGCCTTTGCTCTTATTACAGGAGAATTTTCTCTCAAGCTAGCCTGAGAAAACATTGGGTTGACTCAGCAGCATCTAACTAAAACTAAAATCAAACATCAGGAAGCAATCACATACCAAAAGGAGGGCAAGAATTTTATCAAATCCCCGAGAAAATGAGTTCTTCTGGCCAAGTGCCAAGCAAATTTTCTTGGCCCAGTCTCTGGATAATACCAAACCATTGCCAGAATCTCGCAGAATCTCCTTAGATTTCAATCTGGCAAGATAGTAAGTAATCTTCTCCTCAGAATGTGGGTCATCTTTGTACCACATGCAGAGATAGAACCTGCACACAAAATGGTAATCAATCTTGAATGACATTTGGACAAACAAAACTAACATACCGCACAACATACCATCGAGTAAACAGGTTCCCATCATCTTGTGGCCCAGCTTCCTGGAGATAACTCAAAAGTACTTGTTGAACAGTATCCATTGCTGTCACCTCATCAGGTGTAGCAGATTTCTTCCTAAGCAAGGTGGTAGTTCTTTTACCATTTTCTTTATTTTGCAAGTCATAGTAGGACTGTAACACACTGAGCTGTTGTTTGCAAAAGCATAAGGGGCAAGCACAATCACGCTGTAAGTTTTCCTGACTACCAGCCCCCATACAGTCTGAATGGAAACATCTTCCACAGACATCACAAGCCATATTTATACCTCTTCCACCAAGACAAACACAGCATTTATTTTTCAAGATCTTTGAGCCATCATTATCTGCATCAGTAAGCTCTTGCAATATCCAAAGTTTCTCCTTGCTACAGATGACAGAATCACGCTTCAATCTTGATGCAATACCACCAAGAAGATCAATAGCAAAGCAGCGAGCAGAAGTGTCCTTCGATTTCAATCCAGCATTTTGAAGCAGCAACACACAGAGAACCTGTACATAAATTTAAGGGTACTTGAGGGCATTACTAAATTGATTACAAGAGTTGTAAATTGCAACAAAAAAAATGCATCAATGCCAACAGCAGCTCGTGCCTACATTTAGAATCTCAAATTTAGCAACAGCATTGCTGGGTGCAATTTACCTCAAGTATAGAAGAAGCAGCTGGATACTCGGGCAAGTTCAGTATCATTAGAAGGTCCTGAACAAGATTTTCTATAATCCCTTTGGCTTCTGACATATCTTGAGATTTAGCAGAAGTGAAACGTTGAAGCACATTGGTCCAAAAAAGGCAACAAGCCTCTGTTGCTGCTTCATGGCATTTAATTGGATAACTAGCATCAACTGAGGCATCAATGATGGCGCTCCAATTTACCGTTCCCTTTAAGCTGTCAGGAACATTTGCACTAAATTGAACCAAGTGAACCAACAGGGCGGTTATCATCTGGATTTGCTTTTGTTCTTCATCTGCTAGATGGTAAGTTCTAACAGCATTTTTTGAAAACTGTATCTTACGGAGAAGATTAAGTGTTTCATCAACCAAGTAACTCCTGTGTTGTGTGTATGATGAAAAAACCTGTGTAAGAATTTGAAAAGTAAGGAAGCAAATTCTTTTTAAAAAAACTGGAAAATGGTTGAGCCAATAAACAAAAAGCTACCATGCAAATAACACCAATCGCCTTCAATTGTAAAAGCTGCATATTGTCCACCAAGAACGTAGTAAAGCAGGTTTTTGCTAACTGCAGAATACAACTATCTGACAAGCGCACCGTTGTGAGGAGTTCCTTAAGAAAACCCAATACCAAGCATAGTTTCTGCACAGCAGAATATATAGAAGCAGAAACTCTTGACATAGGAAAAGAAAAATGAACTATATTAGTACCCCAGGAATACCCCATCAAAAACTAGAAAAGGAAAAAAAATTAGCATAAATCGATCACATACCTGTTTGCAGAAGATTTCCTTGTGCTTAAATTAGGAGCAGTACACCTCTTTTTGCTAGCTGGTCCATTTTCCATGTCCTCTTCATCATCATCTCCTAGATTTGACCAAGAAGAGAAAAATATAAATGCCAATCTGTGTCATATATGCATAAGTCGATCATGACAAATCAGCTTAGTTAGCACTATTGAAGTATAAGTGAATTGTCCGTCTTTCCTCATTAGCTTAAGCTTTTGGGTGAACTAACTGGTGCATGCAACTCAATATGGTATCAAAGCCAAGAGGTCTTAAGTTCAAGATCTGGTTGACGCAATTAAAAAAATAATTACAGCTCACTTCTATTCCATAAGCCTACATGTGAAGATGAGTGTTGAAGTATAAGTGAATTGTCCATCTTTCCTCATCAGCTTAAGTTTTTGGGTGAACTGGTTGGTGCACGCTAATAGAAGTGAATTGTAACTTTTTTTAATAAGAGTTGTGAGTTGTGACCAAGGTTTCAAAAACCGGAACTGGAAGAAATCCTGGTCGGCGGCCGGTAACGGTAACCGGGCGGTTACCGGCCGGTTACCGGAAAAACTGGTAAAAAACCGGTCACAATTTGAAAATCAAAATTTGAATTTTTAGATGTTTTGAAACCGGTAACCGGAAAAACCGCCGGTAACCGGAAAAACCGGAAAAAAACCAGCCAAAATTCGAAAATCAAAAATTCATACCGGCCGATTTTTCGGTTACCGGTCTCCACCGGTAAAAACGGTAACCGGCGGTTACCGGCCTGTAACCGCCAGGATTTTGATCCCTGGTTGTGACTGTGTTTAGTAGACTTCCTCGTACCCCTGAGCCGCGCTCAGGCGACTCTACCGCCCATAGAAGAACCCCATCGTCACCGCGTTTCCCCCTCGCCGCCGCCGCCGGCGAGCAATGGCGGGGGCAGGGCCTCCCACAGTCGCTCGCACTGGCGATGTAGGCCAGATCTGCCCATCCACTCGGCGGATCTGGCCGGGTTTGGAGAAGCATCGTGAAGCTGAGGGTCGGAGGCGACACAGGGGGAGCCGGAGGCGGCAGGCGAAGCCTCCCACAACCGTTCGAGCGGGCGGCTTGGGCCAGATCTGCCCATCTCCATGGTGGATCTGGCCGAGATCGGAGACCCAGCGGTTGGAGGCAACGCGAGGGGAGCCAGAGGTGGCCGGATCTAGCCGTCTCCGAGCCGAGGCTTGGCGGGGGCTTTCTTCTTCCTCCTGCCTTCTCTGCACATCATCATCCCGCTTGAGCTGCCGGTGTAGACCGGATCTGCCCGCTTCCTGGCGGACTAGTCGGGATTGGAGGGGCGTAGCCCCGCGGCCGACGACAGTTGGTTCTAAGGCAAAGAGAGACGGAGGCGGCCAGATCCGAGCCAGATCCGTGATTGCCCCCCTCCTGCTTCTGTACGTCGCCGGCTCCCGTGCCGCTGCCGCCGCCGTCGCCACCCCCTGTGAGGGCGCAAACTCTTCTTCTTCGCACGCAAACGGCCACGGTGTAGGCGTCGTCGCCCCAGGCGCCGCAAACACCAAGCCAATGGCCGCTGCGCAAAGGCGTCGGCTTGGGCAGTCAATGGAGTCGGTGCGAACGAGCATGAGGAAGACGGCAAGTGCCGGAGTTCAATGGGGCGTCGGGGTCGCAGCTACAGGCAACGGTGTGCCGGGGTGAAAATATCATGTTCGGTTCTTGCCGGATCGGGCGACGGCGTCACCTTCGGCGCCGTTCCCTCCTTGGAGGTGTTGCCTTCGGCCACCTGACCCTACCACTCTTCACCTTTCCGCGTGCGCATTGGCCGGTGTTAGTCCTTCGGTAGTGGTAGCCTCCTCGCTGTCGGAATGTGTTAGCCACGGTCGTTTGCCCTATTAGGGTTTCGGAGTCGTGGTCCTTGTACCCAGTCCTTCTTAGAGCCTTTAATTCGGCCTTTAGGCCACCGTTGTATTGCTCTTCTTCTTAATGAATGAAACGCAACTCTTCTATGTTTTAGAGAAAAAATTGTTTTTTTAATTGCACCAACCGGGTCTTGAACTCAAGACCTCTTGACTCTGATATCATATTGAGTTGCATGCACCAGTCAGTTCACCCAAAAGCTTAAGCTAACGAGAAAAAACTGACAATTCACTTATACTTCAACAAGCACCAAATGGTCAACATTGTTGCAGCATTAAATTAGTGCATACATGTCAGCAGGGCATAATAAACTTTAGTCACACAAGACAATCTTGTCTCCCAGGAAATGATATAGTATGAAAAGCCCAAAAAACACAGAAATGTATATCAGTATATGTTCAACTTATAAAGCAAAATTTGACTGCACAATCATGAAAAGTCAAAGACAGTATAGCAGCATTTAAAATTATGTACTTTGAGACTACCATCATTTGTGACATTTTCAGATGGCTTGTAGAGAGCTCGGAAGGTTGGGTTACTTGCAGCCATACAATCCATTATCTGATGCCTTGAGAAATCAATAATTCGCTCAATAAGCTGATACAGCCAAAGTTTAAAAAGAAAAAAGTCAGCAACCTCAACAATGCCATTTCAAAACAAGATGGAAAAAGAACTCAGAATGTGCATACCTCTTCTCGATACAGCTGCTTTGGCATATCATCATGGGTCATGATTGCTAATGCGGCATGAATGGACTCCAATGCAGAGAAAACCAAGGGTTCTGCATCTGCAGCATCAGGCTGTGGGCACCAAGCACTTGTCAGACTATAATATGCAGCATCTTTTATTCAACAAATTCTAAAACAAAACGAAAAATAAGAAAACAATATGCAAATTTCAAGTAAAATAATTTCGCAACAATAATAATGATATTATAAATAGCTCACATTTTCCTTCATGTCTATTGATAGACCTTGAGAACACCGGATCTGGCGGTCTATCACATGTAATAGCCTCGTAAGTGTATCCATAGGAATCTCATGGAACATCTTCTTTGATCGAACAGATGTGATTTCATTTACAAGAACCTTAACATCATTCAGTGGAATTGATAACCAGTCATCGCCATCAGCATCATCAGGAATTTCTGCTCTTCCACAGAAATCCTCCACCATCTCACAGAAGTTGGTGATGACTTCTACAATACATAATCCAAACTGGAATCAGCTGAATGTTTCAAAGTAAAAAAAGGAAGATGGGTCATATATACAGATGAACAAGACTAAACCTTGACTATTAGGAATGCTGGGGCCAGAACTTGAAGTAGAATTCTCGATTTCTTTCTTCCTTACTTTTGGCTTCTTTGAAGCAACTGAATCTGGTGTTAGTTCATTCTACAATAGAAAGCAGCTTAACACAAAGACCGATCACAGGGAACTAAACATTAACAAGACGAAACCAACGGCATCTAACATACATGAAGATGCTCTCTGTGTGAGTTGATGTCATCTGGAGGAAATACATGCTCCTTTCGTGCTTTATTCAGATTAGGCGCAAGATGCTCAAAATGCTTCTCACGTTCCCAATCTTGATATTCCTGACCTTCAAAGGGACCTGAAAAACTTGACCAATGTAGCAAAAAATTACACGATGAGAAAAGAAAGCTTAATACAATAACAATATGCAAAGCATCCTCACAACCACATAAACATGCAAGCTTCATTGTTATCATTGAATAGAAGTTGTATTGCCTTGCACTCTTCAAACACAAACAAACTTAGAATGTAGAACAAGCATATAAATTATATTACCCCCCTGCTAAAATGCTTTCGAGTTGACATGATGAAACTGAGAGCAAAAATAGCAAACTAGCGTGATATTAACAGGATAAGAATAGCCAAAATGTAAAGGACTTAAAATTCTCTATCTTAATAGTTCACATATGATACACTGGGAATGGTAAGTTATTAATAGTATTTTATATATAGACAGAAGTGCCAGAAACAAAAAAAAAAGGTTACAACAGTAGCACACCATCCAATCTGTCAACTTTCATAGAGCCATGTTACGTCAATGTTATTAACAAAAAAAGCGACACTAAAAATTTCCAAAAGAATCATGTTTTTATAAGAAGGGTGCTTTTCAACACTACTACTGGGGATCAAACCCGGGTCAGGAGCTACGCACTCCCACGCTCCCACCACTGTAACTCTTGGGTTCAACTCATTGAAATATTAATTAGGGTGCATTTTATTGTTTCCTACAAGCATTTTGGGTAGTGCACATATACAGATATTTGCACTGACAACATACAAGGCTATAACGAATTGGTTCCGTATAAACATCCTACTGCTACCAAGTGGAGCTTGTGGTGTTCCCATAAAGAGAATTTATCTGATGAACTACTGCCAATACTGTCTCAAGGGCAAATTAATAACTCCAAATGATCCTTGGTATGGTATACTTTACATCTGTCGTGCAGTAATAGAAGGCATAGAGTTGTTTTAAAGTAGGATCTATTAAAAAAGGTAAATGGCACATTAAGTCCCTCTACTTTCGCTAAAGGCTGAGTTTGGTCCCGCTACTTTGGTCAGGCTCGAATCGGTCCCTCTATTTGCAATTTATTATCTGTTTAGGATCTGGTTGACAGGGCATTGACATGCCATGTCAAAATGCTGATGACACGGTCCTCTATCACGGTTTATTGTCTGTTTAGGATCCGGCTGACAGGGCATTGACATGGCATGTCAAAATGCTGATGACACATCCCAATTTGAGCAACACCAAGCATGTCGAAATAAATGATAAGGATTGCAACACGATAATGTAAAGCTGGAAAAGAAGGAAGTTGTTTGTGTCTAAAATCGTAGAATTTAATATCTATCAAAAGTTGCATCTTTACAGCCAAACTGATTGCGATTATGCAAATAAGCAGAACAGCAAAACCAGTCTTTTTTATCACTTTTTTTTCTCCATGACCAAATAACAAGAGTAACATAGCAAATGTATAGATCAAAAGATGGCAAAGAACTCCCTCCGACAACTGGAAAAAAGAAGTCACAAAAGAGGAGACATAAAACGTTTGAAATCTACCAGAACTTCTGCATAAGGCCTTGTTTGGCAGTCCATAAATCCCGGCCCATCCCTGGTTCAAAATCCCAGCCCATTCCCAGGGATGGGCCGGGATTTATGGGCTGCCAAACAAGGCCTAAGGGGGGATAGAAACGGAGCCAGCGACAAAGGGAGCATGGATCTGCGTGGTGGTGGGACGACAGAAGTTGGGAAGTGTGAGATTTGAGCAGGAATTTTTAAGGGGGTTAAGATGGTTAGGAAAGCACTTCCAACATAATCCTTGGGGTAAAATTGACTTTTCCACTTGTGTTAACTCAGCGTACTGACCCTAATCTGAGACCCTGAGTCACTGTCCAAGCCATCAAACACCAGTTAAACATGTCCTAAACAGCCAAATATTGTAAGTAAATGGACCAACTTTAGCTATTTTCTAGTGGATAAACAAAAATGAACCTTCGACGAAAGTAGGGAGGCCAAATGTGCCAATACCCCCAAATAAATTAGTTCATTAAAAATAAAATTATCCAGTGCTCTATAGAGCAGTAAGCCGTAAATGAGCGTTCACCCCACCTGTAGGTGCTTGTTTTCAGTATGTGGCCTACTGGCCTTCTATGTGGTTTTACTATCACAAAGAAAAGGACATGTTCATGCATACGGTGGTATAGCGCTAATGATAAACATAGGTGATATATGCATCAAAAGAACAAAAGGGAGGTTCTAAGCACTAAATTTTACCTATACATGCACCAAATAACAGAAATGCACTATGAATTTGGTTAGTTCCGTTTGAGAAAATGTAACCACTGTATTCTGTACACGGCCAACACATGAACGGGCATAGGAGGTTAAGCGGCATAGTGGAGTGGTGGACCTACCGCTAGCACTTAAGCTGGGACTTGAGCAGCTTGAATTATAACAATGGAACCATTTATATTAGATGGGCCACTGAATCATATTTCTCTGAGTTCGCCAAGTCAGATACCAGAGTCCATGTTGGAATCAAGCATCCATGTCATGTCCAGGTAACACTGGTGATTGGTGAAGTTTTTAACGGATTACCTGTAAATGTCCCATTGTGTGTTCAGCTGCATGTCATATTTGTTCAAAGCCATGTATTCCATACCAGTTCATGGAAACTTTTTTTTAGGGAAAACAGTAGGGGAGAGCCATACTGCAGATTATATTAAATATGATAACCAGTTCATGGAACTAGAAGCATTTGAGGCAACTATTAACAGCTACACAACATCGACAGGCAAAACACAGGTTCAGCACAATGACATAGGAAAATCCTGTCCACAATGGGAAATTGCACTGAAGACAGAGGTATTTCAAAACGTTAACATCATACCAAATGTCATCAAACTAAATTCTGAGCCCAGCCAGCCATCCTTGTGCAGTAGGACATTGAAAGCCAAGAAGCATGGTCTTAACTGCCTTGCGCACCAAAAACAAGATGACACTCAGTTTACCCAAACGATGGCAATGGCATAGCAGGTTTTTTCTAGCAGATTACATGGCATGAAACGTGCTTGTTCAAAGCAATTCAACCTTTACCAGAGCAGCAACTCCAGCAAGCACTACGACATCAGCAAATGAGACGCTAATACTTCAAGTTCACACCAACATACAGTGCTAGGTAGTAGCACGGTACAGCAGCATATGAAATGCTCAGTCCAAGGCAAGTCATCGCAAAGTACTGTTTATACATAACACAGGCATCCCAAAGTTAAAGCTGTTGTTAAGCAACTAGAGCAGAGGCTAGCAACTTGAAGTCCAGACAACTATCATGTCCTTTTCAATTGGAGGAAAACTGGAAAAGTAGGAAGCATTCTGAGATGGCAGCTAGCTAGCTAGCTAGCTGGTAGGGCCTAAGGAAGGCTCGATTTGCAGAGCGTTTACCTTGCTCTGGGGGCGGGGGAGGAGGGGGTGTGTTGAACTTGAAGGCGTCGGGGTTATGCCTGAGCACCTCCCTCCAGAGCCAGGAGCACTGGCTGGGATCCACCTCGACGTGGTCCGCCTCCGTGAAGCCCCTGGTGTCGCGCAAACCACACGAAAATTAAAATAAAAAAATCAAGGTGGAATTTCGCACGGGAGTGAGCAGCAAGGGGAGAGATGCGGGGGCGTTGGTTGAGTGAAGAGGAATGGGGGGGAGGGAAGGCTCACAGGTGGGAGACGTCGGTGTTGGCGAGTATGCGGGCGATGTTGGCGGCCTGCATGATCATGTCGGGGCGGTCGGGGGCGGCGAGGGGCTCGTCGTCGTCGAGGAGGCCGGCGCCGAGCGCGGCGGGGAGGGTGGGGAGCGGGAGCGCGGCGGCGATCTCGGAGTGGACGGTGTTGGGCAGGCGGCACGCGCGCTCGAAGCAGCCCCTGCCGGAGTCCATGGCGGGCGAAACCCTAGATGCGGAGGAGGAGGAGGAGGAGGAGGGGATTCGAACTGCGAATTGGATTTTGGAGGGGAAGGGGATTTGATTTGCTACGCGGAAACGGAAGGCCCAGGCATTTATTATTTACTACGTGTTCGCCGCTAATTTTAATTTGGCAAGTCGCGGGTGGACCACGGGTAGGGGTGGCAACGGCTCGGCTCGGCTCGGTTAGGATATCAAGTTTTTTTGTAGGTTCGGCTCGGCTCGTGATGCGGCTCGAGCCAGCTCGCGAACCAACAACCACCGAGGGGAACCGACAGCTCACGAACCCGAGCTGGCTCACGAGCCGAGCCAAGCCTTCACAAGCCCGAGCTGAGCCCGAGCTGGCTCACGAGCCCGAGCTTTTTTGCCAGCCCTAACCACGGGTCTCTTAACTTCCTTGCATTGTGAGGGAAGGGAAGGAAGGAGGCGCTACTACACTACACTACTCCTTGTGGATTAGTGGCGCAGTGACAAGTGGTTGGTTGAGCTGTGCGTTTGCGTTGGGCTCTACGTTTTTTGGTTGGGCTTGGGAAGGGAAGGTGAGGGAGAATCAGCCCAACAAATACTAAACTCCGTTCATTTCAGCTTTAGCTTTTGGTTTCTGATTTATTTTTATTATTCATAAATTTCGTCTTTTTTATTTTTTTCGCTTTTTTTTAGTTTTTTGCCGGGTTTTTTTCTCGTATTCGTTTGTGTTGTCCGAGATGAGCTAACATTTTTTCTATTTTTACATTTTTTTTAAATTTAATCACGCCAAATAAGCCACCTTCAACTACAATGTATTTTCAGCCATAAACCACAGCTTTTCAGTCCAACCGAGCAGAGTCTTAGCCTGTACAGAGAATGTGCATGCTGAACGCTGGTGTGAGTGCAGTGCTGCTTGTACTTTAAAAAAACTAGTAAGTTATTTGTACGTTATAATGGAATTTTAATAAAAGATGGTACATGCAACCATGCTACATATACATGTTAACAAATATTATAGGAATTTTATTTTAATAAAAGATGGTACATGCAATCATGCTACATATACATGTTAACGGATATTATAGAAATTTTATAGGAAAAGAGAAAAAAAAATAAGTGAGAGCGGACATGGCATTTCTTAATTACCGAAACCATATATTAATTTGCACCTTCAGCTTTGCTCAATTAATGGCATGCATTTAGTGAACCAAAAGAGTTGGGTGGTATTTCCTACTACGTGTTGCCCGAACTCTGCTTTTCTTGCCGGTGGGCTTGGTTGTTGGGCCAGCAAGGCCCAACTAGGCAAGATAGTGTTTTACTGTATGAGAGTATTAGCGAGTATTTGGTTTTCCCCTCCTCCGAACATAGAGCCATCACTCTCCTCCCCGTGGAGCTTCTTCAATGGCGTGACCACCCACTGCCGACCTTGCCACCCCTCGGGCAAGTAGCTCGAGTTCATGCGTCGCGCTTAGATCTGGCGGAAGCAAAACACTATGCGCCGCTTGCCGGGCCCATGGGCGTGCAAGTCATGCGACCGTACAGGGCCCCCCAATTCCAGAACCTCAAAATCAAGAGTCAAGACACATTAGTTCAGAGCTGCAAGTTACATGAAGGAGGGTGCTGAAACTAGAGGCCATCTTGTACAAACTAACTGATGAGGGGCTCTGATGAAGGGTAGTAGCTAGCAGCTGCTCGTATATAGCCTCAATCTACAAGTAAAATGCCACGGTGGATGAATATAATAATCAGTTGCAGTACAGTTGAATCATCTTAGGTCCATCATAACAGAATTTGTGCAGCACTGAATACTTCATATCTAAACTAAACATGAGTGTTCTAGCAGGCATTTCATCGATCACTTCCAGTGCAAATTGTCAAACACACTGTTCTTGCATTAGCAACAAACAAGGCACAATCTAGCAAGCAAATACTTGAACCGACATCCTTCATCCAAAATTTAGCAAACAAATCAAAGAAAATAGCATCACACACTCACCTCAATTCAGTATTCACCACCTAAATCAGCACCTAGATAGCATCGTTGGCTCGCCCACGGGTCAAGCACATGGCATGGGAGCACTCGAGGAGCTACCCATCGGCCAACCTGGGTTGCGCCCGCCCCCCCTCTTGCGTCAAAATTTCTTAGGAGCTGCTAGTATTCCATCCCTATGAAGCTGTGAAGCGCACATGTGGTTACTGGTTAGCCTATACGCCTACGCATACATGCCCTTGGAGTAGTATTATTGTTTCCCTTGTGGTTACTGGTTTAGACCTCACTTAGAGCTTTGCACAGGGCCTCCAAATTTCACGGCACGGCCCTACGCCGCTACTGCTGGTTGCATCGAGTTGCCGCTGCTAAGTTGAGTGCGATTTGAGGTGTTCATCTCCTTCTTCCCCTGTGTTTTGAGTCTATTGAGGTCGAGACTTTGAGGTGTTCATCTTTTCCCCCCTTACTTCTTCCTCTTCCTCTGTTTTTGCTCCGTCTACTGAGGTGGAGACTTTGAGGTGTTCATCTCCCCCCTACTTCTTCCTCTTCCTCTGTTTTTGCTCTGTTGTGCAGGTCTACACTACATGCAAGTCCTAGGCGCAAGTCTACGGCGACATCTAGGTGTACATATTCAGTTTATATGGCAAATTGGTTTCTCTCTAAACTTATTGAAGTTTTCGGATTTGTAAACTTGCTTAATTACCGAAACATCCACCTTCGCAGTTAAGTTATGCACAATATAAAAACACCTTCTAACCATTAAGGTTTTTTGGGGTGGTTGTGGAGGGGAGGCGCGCGCACACTTGGAGGGGGTGGTGGACGGATAAAGTTCCCTTTTATATTAGTAGAGAAAACTAGGTTAGCGATTATGGCTATAGACAGGTACATTCAGGGCTTATTTGGGAATACCATTTTTGGGCCAGCCTGATCCCATGATCTAAAAGCCCTCCTCGAGACAGTTGAACTGGCCATTTGGATGATAGAGCAAGGTGGATTCCCCGAGCCAATCCCCCTCATTTCCACGGGAAAAATCATCGCCATCATCAAAAGCCAATATGAACGGATAGCATCATGATTTAGCAACTCAAGGTAGAACTTAGCCATTGGTAGAACTTAGCGGTATGTTTTGTATTTTTTGAATTTACCATTCATATCATGTCATTCCAATTTATAATTTATATATGCTACTTTGTCTTATACAGGTTGCTATAATGTTTAACCAAATTTCAATGTATATGTGCCAAATAGTGTGGAGACCTGTTACGACGAATTGGTGCAAGGAATCTTCCTTAATTAGGCATTTATTATAGCTAGAATACTTTTTAAAAATATTATTAGACTGTTTCACTATAATATCAGTTGTTGTGCCGGTGCTTATGTATTTTTGTTGTGATATAGTTTAATTGTAATCTAGTGAGATTTCTAATCTGCCATAGCCACATCCTTATTTCATTTCTAGGTCCGTCACTGTAGGTTATGATCTAAATATACAAGGAAGGTACTTTCAGCACAACACTATTTTTAATCCATTTGATCTCAACTTCTCTAGTAGTACACTTGGAGTCGAGACGGTGTGCATTTCTTCATGCTGTCAATATGTGTTTCGCCTTTCATGCTTCGCAAAGAGGGCACCAACAATAGCGACTCCAGCAATTATCCACACGCTCCATACGTTGTTTGCGCCGATCTTCTTCTGGCAATCAACGATTAGGCTGCAGTAGTTACATGTTCTAGCTATACAAGTAGTATCTCCCAGTGCTTTCTCTGAGCAAATCCCTTTTTGCCAAGTTTTATCGCAGAATCCCTTTGTTTGTCGAGCAGCACAACAGCCTGCACAGCGACACGGTTAATTCAAACCCTCTTTATTCATGAGAAGCTTTGAATGTTCCTCTTTTTTTTTTTGCAGAAACTTGAGCTCAGTCTGCCATGAACAGTGTAATCTATATAACAAGAGGATCTTTTATATATCCCGGTTAACATTGACCTCCCAATTAAATTATTTGACACTTTTCACTGTTTTATCATTCATACATATTTCGTCAAACTGGGGCATTTTTCAGACGTGAAAAAGATCTAAATGCCCCGCTCCACTGTTTGGCTCAGCAAGGTCTAAAACTAAACAAGTCCGACTAAAAGTAAAAATGACAAAAACAGTTCATGGATCTTCGCGGAAGGAAAATGCACCATGAATTATGACAATAAATGCACCTGCTAATCTCGATCAGGCCATATTCATATTAGTTTTTAAAAGCTGTTTTTCTATGATAAATATTTTTTCTACATTACCTAACTTTCAAACAGATTGTTTTTTCAAAACGGGGTCTACTAGTCGATTAACGTACATACTACAGTGACTTTATTTATATCAACTAAAATCGCACGTGAATTTCTCTCTTTATGTACAGCTATCCACAAGCTATTACTATTTATAAACTAAAGCTAAAAACTATTGTCAAAAATCGATATGAATGCACAGCATCATGATTTAGCACCCCACGTGAGAGGGCGCTACACTTGAGGAGGCAGTCTTTGAATCCCACACCTGTGTTCCGATTCAAAGCACAAGACTGTATGCCCAATCCAAGCTCAATTATCATAACAAGCTTTTATTATTGAAGACCCTGGTGTATAGTACCCAAGGGAAGCTAGGGACAACATAACATTACCGTGGTAACCATGAAGGCATAACTAAAGTCCTACCACACGAGAAGTGGTTCCCAGAACCTATGCAGTACAATATCACTCTGAGGATTACACATTCAAAGAAGAAAGTGTTCAAAGCATATCACCATCAGCAAAAGTAAAACTTCCATGACTGGATGTAGCACATACAAGTACCAACCACCAAGAAACATACTATATTGCATACTACTGACTAACTGCAGTTAAAATATAAAGGTTCACCAGCTCAAAATACATAGGTCACAGTCACCAATTATTTAAGCATGGAAGGTACTTTCGGTACAACATAATTTTAATTTCATTTCATCGCAACTTCTCGACTAGTAGTACGCTCTCAAGTCCAAGCTCCAGGCATTTCTTCATGCTTTCTTGCTGATACCTAGCGCCTCTTTTATCTCAAGAAGTTTTCGCCTTTCCCACTTTGAATAAAGGGTGCCAAGAGCAGTCCCGAACAAGTATCCAACAATAGAAATTCCGCCAACCATCCACATTTTCTCTATGTTGTTTGCACCAATCTTCTTCTTGCGCTCAAGGATCAGGCTGCAGTACATGTTAAAAGGAAAACTGGAGTAATTCTGCATGATGGTTAGGGTGGCTGTGGAGACAAGAGTACATTAGCAAGAAAAACTCTTGCTAAGTACCTCTCAGTGGAGACAGAGACAAGTACCTCTCAGTGCTTTCTCTCAGCAAATCCCTTATTGCCAAGTTCTTCGAGGTATCCCCTAGTTTCCCCATCAGCACTGCCTGCATTGCGACCCGGTTAAATCAAACCTTCTATATTCATGTCAACCTCTGAGTGTATTTTGCAGAAATTTGTGATCAGTTTGCCATGAAAAGTGTAAGCGTCAGCGCCGAATATTCATACATGTACATTTTTTAACAAGAGGGTTACTTCTTATCCCAGTTTATTTCGAAACTAGTGGGTCCATACAACCAGCCAATAGCAATCCGATACTACAGCTCACCGGGGAGAAATTTTATTGTGTAACCGTGACACAGTACGGTCTGTGTCACGAACAAATCAGAAAGCAACGCGTGGCATGGTAACACTGTAGCAGTACTGTAGATTGTACGGAAAAAAATTTAATACCTTTTACAGTGCAGATGTCCGAAAAAATAATTTTTAATAGCTACTTACTGGTCGCAAGCCGTGGTCGTAAGTCATAAGCTGTGCTTGTATACCGACTTACGACCACGGCTTGCGACCAGTAAGCAGCTATTAAAAATTATTTTTTCATACAACTGTTAGCTGTAGCAGGTATTAAAAATTAATTTTTCTATACAATCTACAGTACTTCTACAGTGCGACCTTGCCACGTGGTGCTTTCCGATTTGCTCGTGACACTCTCCCAGAGTGGCGGACCTTTTTGCTTTACACAAGTCAATGATTGGTTGAGTCGTTACACATATGAGGCTGTGCAACCGTGACACGATAAAACTTCTCCTAACCAGGGCAGCAACTGCAAGGCAAAACCAGGAATCAACTCCACTCAAAACTGCATTGCAATTTGGCTTGTGATGAGGGGTAACACCACTTAAGCTACAGATTTAACATTACCCATATAACTTCAGAACACCATATTATATGCTTTTTTTTAAAGGGAGGAGCTCTACCATTCATTTCAAGGAAAAGAGAATTACGCCGGCCCCCGAAGGGGAAACAACAAGACGACAACACCGGCGGAGGGGGGAACGCCAACATGGATGAAGGAGTCCCCAGCGGGAACTCCTACCAAAACACCTACTGCATCCACAAGACGAGCATCTTGTGGAGCAACAACAACACACGACACTCTCCCCACAGACAACGAAACAAAGAGCCAGGTATCCGCAAGGCAAAGCACAAAATTGGGAAACTAGGGTCTTGCCGGGGTTTGGAATGCAGCCATCAATGCCAGGGTGCACACCATATTATACGCTTAAGGGGCAGTTTGTATGCTTATCCCTAGTTTGTAGTCCAAGTCTAATTCCATAAGGAAAAAACAAGGTACAGCATAATTGTTAAATTCCAGTCGGTGGAGTTTGATGGTTAGCATTTGAATCAAATGGTTGGGTATTGAAGTTTGATGAATTAAAACAAGAGATGAAGGCTTGAACGAAAGCCAAGCTTGTAATCATCATTGCTAACAGCACAACTCACTGAACTCAAAATTCTAGAGTAAAGTGTTCAAGTGCTACCTAAGCGCGAAGCATTATGGGATTTCTTACAACCACCCTATAAAATGGTAGAATACAGTCGTACAAACTCATTCATTCATCATAAACAAGTGCACACGGTGATCTTATCATCTGAGGGAACAAGCACTGAATACGACATAACGGAAGGAACGCAAGTTTCATTCATTCTGACAGCACCTTGTTTCCGCCAAGAGGTGCATGCCTCGATTGCTTTATAAGAGTACATCGTAATCGGTAAATTCCACTGGTGGTGTTTGGTGTTGGCATTTGAATCAAATGACTGGGAGTTGCACTGGAATTTTAACTAGTTGAAGAATTTGCCTTGTTCGAAGGAGTAGATAAATCCGACCACGTACATGGGATGGGAGCACAGGTATAATTTTGAACAACACAGGAAAAAAATCTTTTTATTCGAGCTAGGAGGGGGAAATATAATTTTTTTCCCTCGTTTCGAGCTACTAGGAGGAGGGGAGGCCCCAGATCGAAGGCTAGGAACGAACTTTATTCAGATGCATACATACATACATGATATAATAGCGATCGATTTTGGAAGTAGAGATGGGAGATTGAGTGGGCACCCGCACCTCGTGGTTGTGCCGATTCAAGGGGCTAAAGAGGGGGCGGCGGCGGTTGCCGCCAAGGGCACGGCCGGCGTGGAAGGAATGCTCCGCCGACGCGGCGCGCCGTACCACCGCCGCCGCCGCAGGTCGCAGCGTCCACGGTGACATACCTTCAGGCTGGTGCTTCTTCTCTTTTCTAGGGTTTGGTTGCTTGCACGGGCTCGAGTTGGATGTAGCGGTGCGGTCTATGCGAAACTCTCCTCGAACGCCTCCCGTACCACGTATATGAATATGATACGACCAGCGGCTCGCTCGAACGAGTTTTTGGTATTTTCGCGAGTTTTGAACTCGTACGTGTAAGAATAGCCGTAGATATGTGATAATTATAAAAATATTATTTCTACTGTACGGTGATCAGGGGAGCTAACATGTGGGCAACGGTGCCTCGAAAATTTTATCCGCTCTGAATGTTGTTAAAAAATTCATATGATTTATACTGCTTGTAGGAGTTGTTACATATAGCAAACGAGCTTAAAAAATTACATAATTTTATTTGCAGCCTTCTGATACAGTCAACCTAATTATCTAATGAGGACCGACCCAGGCTTCGACGAAACCGACGACAACGCACACCCGAGAGTGGTCCACCCAGGCGATTTGTACTAAACCGAATAAGACTTGCAAAGCGTATGCCGCAAGGGGAAGCCATAGGTGAAGACGTCAACCATGTCCTGACGATTCAGAGATTTAAATGCTCTGGGAGTTGTAAGAGGAGTTAAATCCCAAGTGTTACCATGCCATGTTGCACTTGGAGCACAAGTATGATTTTGAACAACACAGAAGAAAAAAAAGGAATTTTTTGTTCGAGCTAGTAGGGAAAACCCCTGGATTCATTACTGAAGCCAGATCGAATCCAAGGAACGAACTACACGGGCAAGAAGAAGAATAATTCAGACGCATGCAGTAGCAATCAAGAATAAAAAGGATTGTAAGTGGAGATGTGTGGGCAACCGCACCCCCCAGTTGTGGTGATCCAGGCGGTGACGGCCGTAGCCGCCATCTGGGAGATGTTGAGGGCGCGGCCACCGTGGACGTGATGTCGCATCGGCTGCGTGGGTGCAGCTCCCGAGGACACGCCTTGCCGGACGGCCCTCCCGGCCGCCGCCGCCGCAGATCGTAGCGCGGACGCCATGACCCCGGTGCTTTGGTTTCTCTTTTGTGAGTTGGTTTTCTATGTGCCTTGCGACTCTTATACCTCGTGGGTGCCCAGGGCCCGTTGGGCTCGTTCGAGCGGAGATATTGGCACTTTGGCATGTTTTAAATTTGTATTTATAAAAATAGCAATAGTTATATAATAATTATAAAAATATTATTTTTATGTAGCGTCATAGAGTTGATACGCGAGCAGAAGTGCCCCGTGGACATGTGGCAGGGGCCTGCTGTCCTACCACCGTGCGGCTCGCTCTATGCCGCCCTCTCACCGGATGGCAGTATCTGCCTCAATTAGTAATTTATATTTACTACTTTTTTGAATTTTTAAATATAACAAATGAGCTCAAAAAATTACAAAATTTTATGTGCAGCCTCCCGAAACAACGTACTTGATTGTGTATTATTTTTATAATTTTATTCGCTCTGAATGTTGCTCAAAAATTTATACGATTAAGCTATTTATAGGAGTTGTTACATATAACAAATGAGCTCCAAAAATTACGAAATTTTATGTGCAGCCTCCCGACACAATCAACCTAATTATGTAATTTTTTAGGAATTGTACCCATTATGATTTTGCTCGAGGAGGGCCGGCGCCCCCGGATAATACATGTACCAAATCTTATTTGTAGAAGTATTTTAGGGTAATAATAATAACAATATTTTTTTATTGATTTAGTGGAAATAATTATGGGGGATAAAGAGCAATTTTTGTATGTAATATATGTAGTAAATCTTATTTATGGGTTTTTAAATAAAAGAGCAGACAAGGTAGGCTGATCCTTTTGTGATTTTTTGTAGATTTTTAAGGGTACAAAATCTGTTAAACTCACAATGACATTTTATAATCATCGTATGTTTGTTGTAGTGTGATTAATTTCTGAAGAATTTCGTAGAGATGATTAAGGTGACAATGATTCGTAAGTACGAAGATAAGTGATTTGTGATGCAACAGAGAATTCATACACAGAGAAGAATTTTAGATAAATGACTTAATAATAACCAAATGACAGTTGATTCGACAATGGTGTTACATGGTATGTATGCTAAGGAACCATGGATGATACATATATGGACGAAGAGGGTTGAACTACTGTGTTGACTGTGGCCACTTGTCTTTCCTCGTGAGGTCGGGCATTGTAGTCCTCGCTGGCCGCTATGGCCTTGGCTGCCAGTTCGCACTTTCTCTCGCACTCCTCCTCGCGAGTCTCGCACTCCCTACGCTTGCACGCCTCCAATGAGCTTTCGTCTCTTGCCGGATATGCTCGCTTCGATCTTCGGCGCGCCACTGCTCCTCCATCCTCTCGCGTGTCGCCTATGTGTTCCACTCCTCGCAGTCCTGTTGCCACTGGTCGTACCGGTGGATCTCCCAGACGATCTATTCATGATACGCGTATAGCGGATCCAGAGACTACGGGAAGAGACGAGAGCTTATTAGTGCGTGCCAAAGAAAGGAACTGATACGAGAATAAATTGTAACCCGTCCTTACCGTCTGCCGGTAATGGGCTATGTCCCAACGCTGGTCAAAATAGTCCTAGGCGTAATCACCGCAACTCTAGTAACGCATGTCTAAGCTCAACTGGTATTTAGATTTGAAGAACTTGCATGCATCCATACACCAACAGAGAGGGGGCGTCTCCCCATGGGCAGATCCTACGATAAACGCTTGGTGGGAACGTTCATGTATGTGTTGGGTTGGAGGTACGGGGGACTTTATTTCTGGGAGGTAGCCTCCTAGCACGGGCTGCTGCAGCCCGTGCTAGTCGGGTGATCTCTCATTGCTTTTCCATGGTAGTGATGTGGTGTTTTAGCCATGGTGCAGGAAACACGGTGCCAAAAGGAGTAGTACTTATAGGTTAAATCCACGCGGCGTACGCTTTGCAAGTCCTATTTGGTTTAGTACAAATCGCCCGGGTGGACCACCCGTCTGGTGTGCGTTGTCGTTGGTATTATCGGAGCCTGAGTTGGTGTCCTCATTGGACAATTAGGTTGACTATATCGGGAGGTTGCAAATAAAATTTTATAATTTTTCGAGCTCGTTTACTCTATATAATAACTCCTACAAACAGTATAATCGTATGAATTTTTGAGCAACATTCAGAGCGGATAAAATTTTCGAGACACCGTTGCTCAGCTCCATAGCATTACCGTCTGATCATTGTATAGTAAAAGTAATATTTTTATAATTAGCACATAACTACGGCTATTCTTACACGTACGAGATCAAAACTCCGAAAAATACCAAAAACTCGTTCGAGCGAGCCGCTGGTATAATACCCCTTCTTATAGCAGGGGGGTTTCCCGGCCAGGCGCCCCCGCCACGTCGCCCGCGCCCCGGCCGGCGCGTGGCGCGGGATTTCGGTACGGCCGGGGGAGGGAAATCCCTCCAGTTTTCTGGAAATTACGTACAGGTCCATTTTTCTCGCAAAGAGGTCCTTTTTTCTCGCGAAAAGGTCCCTGGCGGTTTTTTCTGCGGCAGATTTTTCTGAAAAACCCCCTCCAATTTGCAGGATGGCGCCCCGCGGTTTTTTAAATTGCGTACGGGTCCTTATTTCATTACATACGGGTCCTCAATTTTTACGAAAAAACCCTTTAACTTTTTCGAAAATACGCATTTGCTCTCGATTTTTTTTAAAAAACTCCTCACAAATTATCGCCTCTTTTACTTCGGTTCACACGGTGGCTGGCGCGGCGTGTCGCCACGCCTATGCTGCTAGTGGCACCAACTCGAGGAGAGTTTCGCATAGACCGCACCGCTACATCCAAATCGAGCCCGTGCAAGCAACCAAACCCTAGAAAAGAGAAGAAGCACCAGCCTGAAGGTATGTCACCGTGGACGCTGCGACCTGCGGCGGCGGCGGTGGTACGGCGCGCCGCGTCGGCGGAGCATTCCTTCCACGCCGGCCATGCCCTTGGCGGCAACCGCCGCCGCCCCCTCTTTAGCCCCTTGAATCGGCACAACCACGAGGTGCGGGTGCCCACTCAATCTCCCATCTCTACTTCCAAAATCGATCGCTATTATATCATGTATGTATGTATGCATCTGAATAAAGTTCGTTCATAGCCTTCGATCTGGGGCCTCCCCTCCTCCTAGTAGCTCGAAACGAGGAAAAAAATTATATCCCCCCTCCTACCTCGAATAAAAAGATCTTTTTTTCCTGTGTTGTTCAAAATTATACCTGTGCTCCCATCCCATGTACGTGGTCGGATTTATCTACTCCTTCGAACAAGGCAAATTCTTCAGCTAGTTAAAATTCCAGTGCAACTCCCAATCATTTGATTCAAATGCCAACACCAAACACCACCAGTGGAATTTACCGATTACGATGTACTCCTATAAAGCAATCGAGGCATGCACCTCTTGGCGGAAACAAGGTGCTGTTAGAATGAATGAAACTTGCGTTCCTTCCGTTATGTCGTATTCAGTGCTTCTTCCCTCAGATGATAAGATCACTGTGTGCACTTGTTTATGATGAATGAATGAGTTTGTACGATTGTATTCTACCATTTTATAGGGTTGTTGTAAGAAATCCCATAATGCTTCGCGCTTAGGTAGCACTTGAACATTTTACTCTAGAATTTTGAGTTCAGTGAGTTGTGCTGTTAGCAATGATGATTTCAAGCTTGCCTTTCGTTCAAGCCTTCATCTCTAGTTTTAATTCATCAAACTTCAATACCTTATCTTATAGGTTGAATTAAGAGACACTCTCATTAGAATAGCACTGGCTTTATTGTGCACTTGTGCTAAACGATACATGTTACTTATACATGTCAAGCCTTCATCTGTAGTTTTAATTGAACTGTGACATTGAACATGTGAATGCTTATGGAGAATTGCAGTCAAATCAAGATTCTCCTGTTTAAACCTCGTAGTGGGTGCGGATGTCTAAAGCTTGGCATGTTGATGTGCAGGTGAATGCATTGCTTGATGAAATCAAGGAAACAAAGGTTGGCATGGTGACAAGGGATACAATAATCAAAACTGTGCGACAGTACGTAATCCTGTGAATTGCAGCTTGTGTTGTTTCTCTTCTTCATGTTTGCTGACACCCTAATTACCAGTGTTGTCCTTGTGTGCATGTCTAGTTCTATTTTGGCGCGCCAGCAGATTCTGATTCAAAATGTGTTGCGTTCATGGGTGGTTGCTGCATCGGTTATCACTGGATATTGTTGGGGTTACAACAGAGTTGCGCAACGTTCTGGTGCTGGCTATGAACCACGAACGGAGCATGAGACAAGGTAGAGAAGAAGCTTGGTAGGATGCGGCCAGGCATGCCGAAACTTTTATGTAATGAAAGCACCTCTTTTGTTCAAATGGGTAAAAATGACACAGCCTCTCTTTGCGCGATTCTATCCGTGTAACCTGTCAGACCCAGATTTTTCAATCCGGAATCTACTGTGTTTCACTGCACTAATCCCTGGATCAGTAGTTAGTGCACACAGGTACATTGCTGAACCATGTCATACATCGCATAATAATATTACAGAGTCTGAAATACACCACATCGGGTGAATATTTACAAAAGGGGCCGCTTAGGCCAAATGTTCATCATTACAAACTTGCAGCGGAAACATAAGCAAAAGTAGAACCAACACCACAGGCAAACGACTGGGGGTAGATTAGCATCACTTATATCATCTAGGTGAGATTAATATATGTGCACACAATCTCCATCAAGTCTTCTTGTCTATGACCAAAATACGCCATTAACGCCCTTAGATGTCGTCATGGTTTCCTCCGCCATTTGTAGGAGCATCCTCATGGTCATAATGCCCTTGAGTTCCTGTTTCTGAATATTGCCGCAAAAGCGAGCGTGAGCACTCCGACCCCGTGCTCCGCGAGCCAACACACATAATGCAATATTTAACATGTATGGCTAAATCAAAGGATGGCTTGGGTTCTTTTATTTGCAGGAGTGCTTTTGAATACAATATATAAGAATTTCCTAAGACTTAGCATTCTTAGAAATGCCTGGATTTTTAAAGAAATACTCATGTATATCAGTGTTACAGAACCCATCCACCATTACATGGCTTCTGCACCATATAACTTCTTTCAGCGTTATAGCCGCTTAACTTACCACTGGGACGACACCCAGGACAACTTCCAAATCAGAGCAGTCCTTTGCTCAGCACATTTTATTCCCACCCTATTTTATTTTTAAACAGAACTATATCTAGTTAAGTTCCCATGTCTGCCCTTGACCGTGGGCACGGCTATTCGAATAGTTTTGACTTTGCAGAGTTTGTACACTTTCACCACAAGAGATAATCTGCTCATTGCCCCACATGATTCCTTAGTCATGCGGTTGAGTAGACTATCACAGGGCCTTTACAATGTATAGTCCTACTGTGGTTACGCCCGCTAGGTTCTGCCTTCTGTAGGATACGCACATCCCTCGAGAAGGGTCCCCCGTGAGCCATCACGGGCAAAGGCGGGGATGCGACCATCCATCCCTTTGCTCGTGTTCACACCTTCACGTAACCACCTTAGAGCCATACAAATTAGTTAACCCTGCCTACACTTTGCCAGCTTGTGGTTGTACGGTTTTACACGGGTTGACATGACAAGATTCGGTCCTTAAGGTTTACCTGGATGGTTCTACCACATTTCACATTCTGTGCATCCACTGCACCACTGGTTCTACCACATTTCACATTCTGTGCATCCATTGCACCACATACCAGCCCTCAAACCATCCATCCAGGTATTTAAGCAATTTTTAGGATTTCTCAGAGATACAGAAAATATTGCTTCCATTTACTACAGTCATTCCACCCATGACTGTCCCAAAACATAACATACTTTGCAAGTGTTGTTTTTGGGGCAGCGATGCACCCTCGTTTTATCTAACAATACTAAGCAATGCAATATTTATTTGGACTTACTGGTAAAAGCTATGATAATATAATTTTGCTAAGGCGACAAAGTTCGCATGTCCAAGCATTTCAACGGACCATTATTAGCAAGCATTATATTGGGTGTATAACTACCACTTCTGAAAATGAATATATTTTACGCATAAAATAACAGTATGCATGTTGATATTTTAAAAGAAATTAAATTTACAAATCATAGGTTCAAAATGATCAAAGTATTGACTCGCCTTGGTCACAGTGGTCGGGATCCGGATTCTCTGGTACTTCTAGGGCTGCTGCCTCGATCTCCTCCTCTTTTAAATCCAAAAATTCATAAATTTCTGACAGTGGGTCCCATATGTCATATTTTAATTTTTATCTTTTTCTTTTATTATTTTCCTTCTGTGTCTATGGCTAGTGGGGCCCATATGTCAGCGGCGGCACTGACAGGCAGGACCCAGAGGTCAGCCACCAGCGCAGACCGACGGTCGCTGGCCAGCGGGGCCCAGCTGTCAGCGGGGAAAATTAAAAGAAACGCTCGACCGCAACGCGCGGAGCCGGGGGCTCGAACGCGCGCCGTGGGAGCGGGAGGGAGAAGAGAATGACGCTGAAAGCCACTCGGACACCCGAGCGATGCTTACCCTATAAGGGTAATAAATCCCTTTGAAGTAGCTCTGGGAGGGAGCCGGACAGAGGAAGAAGAAGGCGATGGCGACGGCGGCGAGTGGCGGCCGGAGAGGTTCGGGGGTTTCGTGAAATGCAATCCCCGGGTGCTGGTGAAGCTTCTGGTGATTTCGGCGGAGGGTGAGGTTCACCGGAGAGGGCTGGCGGCGAGCGGTGGCGGCGGTTCGAGCGGGAGCTCCAGTGATGGCGAGGTACGGGCTTCGGGAGGCGCGGGTGAGACCGGGGATAGCTTCGCGACGCTCTGGAGATGGTTCAAGAGCGGGGAATCGGGTTCTGGTGGCCCGGTTTGGCGGATCGGTGATCGCCGGAGTTGGGGAAGGAAGTAGGCTCGCCGGCGATTTTGGGGCTCTCGGTTCAATTGCTTGCAGGGGAGGGGGGAGTGTAGCATTGCGACGCGATTGCGACTCCCAGGAGGGCTTTTATAGCCGGGGAGAGGCGCGCGGCGAGGGCGGCATCTGGCGCTCCTCTGTTCACGCGGGGAAGGGGAGAGGAACGAGATCTTCCCGGGATTTCGTAGGAGAGAGGTGGCGGGAGAGGTGCGTCCCCCCTCCTGTGACTGGTCCTTTTAAATTGCCCGCGAGGTGAGAGAGAGAGCGGGGATTTGATGCGGCAGAGGCGCGAGCGCGAGGGAGAGCTGCGTTGCGTGCGCGTGGAGGAGAGAAGGAGGAAGAAGAAGGAGCGGGGCGCTGACGGTTCGGGCCCGCTCGCAGAGGGAGAGGCGCGGGTGGAGGTGGGTCCAGGCGGCAGCGAGAGCGGGTGCGCGCGGGAGATGGGCTGCGGAGCGCGGGTGCTGGCGCGCTGGGCCGCGCGTGCGCGCAGGCCGTGTGCGGAGAGAAGGACTGGGCCGGGGTGATGGCCGGCCCGGTTTCCTTTGCCCTTTTTCTTTTCTTTTATTTTTAGTTTAGACATTTGTGTGTATTATCTATATATAATTATATATATCTTCATATAATTTCAATTATATTTACTCTCTTTCTTGCTCCTCTAAATCTCTGTACTTTTTACTTAACATAAATTTTATAGATATCATATTTTATTAAGTGCACATGTATTCATTTATTTATGCATATATCCATAGTTGATGACTTTCTTATTATACTTATTTCCTTGTTAGTTTTATAATCATTTACAGATTGAGGGTTTTAGGCCAAATCTCTCCCCTTCCTTTTCTGGATCATCTTTTCAGATTCTTAATTTAGATTTTTAACTTTCTACTAATTAAACATGTTTATTTCTTTTCTTTTTTTTTTAACTTTTGGAACCCCCATCAACTTTTTCTCAGAAAAATTCCATAAACTCCAAATCCAAATAGAAAATAAATAAAATAATTCAAAAACTTTATAATTTAATATTTACATTTTTCAGGATGTTACATAACCTGAGTTATGGTTTTTATTCGTTTGCTTCGTCGATAGTGCTTACATGAAATGCGTTGCTTACATGAACTTGCGCTTACAATGCTGGCTCCATTCTCGAGCCAGCTACTTCATTGAGAAGCAGCTGTGTCAACCAAAGGGAAAGGATATGTGCTGGTGCTGCCCCCAATGTAGACGTCTGGCGCTTGTCATAGAAATTGAGGGTCGATTTGGCTCGCGTCATCAGAAATGCGAATTAGCTGCAACATTTATATATAGTGCGTGGGCTGTTTGCAGTTTAGAATCTTTTGGGGTTAGAGATTTCAGTTTTCACCCTTTCCATGCTGACTGATTTTATGCCATCTGACCGAGGCGTTTCTGTAAACCATGGTGACATCTGCTGGTATTATCACTGAGTAAAGATCAAGTGGCCGGGAGGCATTTGCTTGAGCAGCTGATGGTAAGAAAGTTGAAAGTTGCAGCGAGGGGTCAAATGTTGACCATCATCAATGGTAAAGCAACATAAGGTAGCTCAAAACCACAAGTCATGCTGTCATCAACAAAACATACTAATAATCTTGAAAAAAGCATCTCAAAACAACAATAAAACTTTTATCCTAAACAAATTAAGGTAGACTAGTAATAAAACCTTTTTAATGTCAAACAAACGAGAGTTCTCTAATAAAACCTACAACACTAATGCCCTAAATCTTACATCATGCCATGTGAACTTAGAGCCTAAAACACTATCCCTAAACTTTCTTCTTATGTCATAGTTCCGGTATATGGATCGGTAACTTACATACGCTTATATCTAAAGCTAATTCTTTAGATACATTCTAATATCTCAAGTTTTTTTTAACTGCTTACTCCTACGTTAGTCGCAGACGACCTCTGTATCTTCTTACGTTCTCAGTACGTCTTAAAATTCTACTATATACCAGTTCCTTAGAAGGCCTCCGTTGGAGATATGCAAACCATCTCAAGCAATGCTGGACAAGCTTCTCTTCAATTGGTGCTACCCGCACCATATCATGTATATCATCGTTACGGATTGGATCCCCCTTGTGTTACCACAGATCCATCGCAGCATCCTCATCTTCGATACACTTATCTTCTGTATATATTGTCTTTTAATCGCTCAGCATTCCGCTCCACATAGCATTGCAGGTCTAATCACCATCCTATAAATCTTACCCTTTAACATCCCAATTAAATATCACTTTCCACAAATAGCACCCAACATCACGAGGGCACTACTTGAGGAGGCAGCTTTTGAGTCTCACACTTCTGTTCCGATTCAAAGCTCAAGAGCTATGTGAGCACACCGTATGCCAAATCCAGACTCAAATATCCATGGTGGATGGTACCCAGGGACTACTGTCCAAATGATATTGCAGCGAAAATCATGAAGGCATGACCAACACAAGGCCAACCACATGAGAAATAGTGACCACAACATCAACAACTGGGTTCCACAACATGTGAGATCATTGATAGTTCTCAGAAACCTATGTGGTACGACGGGGCTTTGAGTATAGCACAAAGGTTTTATATTTTCATAAACACAAACACAACTAATGGGTTGATCGGCCAGGGAGATGTTCTCAAAACTCAAAACATTTCGAAAAACAGGGATGTTCCTAAAGCAATCAATCAAGAAGAAGAAGCAAGCAAGCACAGGTAAAAGTACTGAATAGAAGATGTCTCTAAACCTTAAATACTGCTGCAGCTGTTGAGAACATAGTCGGCAATTCATCAGGGCGCGGCATGACAAATACAAAGTGAGCAAGTTGTATATTGGGCAAGCACATAAACCATTTAGGAACATGTAGGAGTATGATATAAAGTTGAGGTCACAATGTCATCCGCATTAAGGGGGGTAATACATTAAGACGGCAAGACATACAGATTAGGATCTCCAATCCATCCTTAATGTTTGGGTTTAACTAGTTATGATCTGGATACATTACTGGTCATGATTCCACATGGAGCAATTTACGCAGCCGCCGCACGGTCACACTCTTGATTCACTTGGTCTTGAGCATGAAGCAGCCCACCCCAGTCTTGAGCATGAAACACCCCAGTCCACATGGATATGACAAAAATCAGAACAAGGTTGTTTGCCCAGACCCAGTCATACAAGATGTCTCCATGGGGTGGCCTGCAAAGATAGATAGAGATATGGCATAAATCCTCCCGATGAATATGAGTGAGTAGATAGATAGATGGCAGCGACATGAATTAATTAATTCTCAACACAAGAGGTCCCTTAAAACAAAACAGAACAGAACAGAACAGAACGGAATGGGTAGGTACCCATTGAAAGGATTAGCAAGGAGTCTGATGCCTCTCTTTTCGGTCTCGACATCTCGGGCGTAGTGCTGCCGCAGCAAGGGCTCCAACTCCTGAGGCAGCCGGGGAAGGTTGTTCCTTGCCGCCGCACTAAGCGGGGTGAGCGTCATCTTCGCATCAAGCCACCAATCAAAGAGAGCAAGGCACCACCAGATCAAAATCAGAAGCAGTTGACGTGGTTTTCGCTTGAGCGGAGGATCGATCTCTCTGAACACGGGCAAGCTAGCTAGGTGATTAAGGGGGTACCTGCGGTTCCCCGGCGATGGTGTGGTTGAGCCTGCTGCGGAAGCGGGACTGCGCTTGGGAGTGGAAGGCGCGGCGAGCCGCCGCCATCATCCTTCCGGCGGCTAGAGGAGATCGCGACATCATCGTCAGATTCGCTCGCTCTCTGATCTAGGGTTCCAAGAAAGAGAGACAGGAGAGAGGAAAAAGATGAACTCCGGCTGGGGATAAGAGCACCTGGGCTGGGCTGGGCTGGGATCTTATTACTAGAAGAGTCGACTCGAGTTGGACTTTGACTCCGACCCACTCCGGCCGGTCTTCCGATTCTTATCGTTAGTTTAGTCATTGGTAATCTTTCGTAGGTAACTTTGCTGACGATTGAGAGTAATTTTACAATTAGTTATAGGTATTGTTACTATCAATCATACATAATTTTACTATGAGTCATAAGTATTTTTACTACTAGTTACATACCTGTGCGTTACAATGGAATTCATTAAATACATAGAGAAGTATGCTATAGAAGAGAGTTGCTTTGATTGGTTAGAAAGTGAAGAATGATGAGAAGTCGAGGGAACCACCAACTCGTTCTTTTATAATAGTAAAGATTAGGTCACCTGTTCGTGCTCACAATACTAAGTAACCTTATAACAAGTAATTTTACTGCACAACCCCATAAGAGTTAAAGCATTTTTCCGAGCAAGCCTAGCCTACTGGTAGAGTTGGAGGGGGGTAAATGGCGTGCTGTGTTAGGCTAGCCCGTCGTGCTGAGGTGCCGGCCCAAACATGCCACGCTTGGTCGGGTTGGGTTAACATGATCCCTTTAACTATTCCTATTTGGTCAAGTCTGGATAAGGGTGGTTGATGTGAAGGCAGATCCCGATATTCCGATAGGATGATAGTTCGATTTGTAGAGATGACTTTTACAAAAGACTACTTACCGAAACACGATCAGATCATCAAACAATCGCTAAACTATACTTTGAGTCATTATCAACTATGCTAAGAATGTGATTGACTTGAACACGAGATTTGTTTCCTGCAAATACTCAAAGAACAAGCAAAAATAAGATAAGAAGCAATCTGAATATTGCGAATATCAACTACAAACATGAAAGAGTTGACGCCTACAATCGTGGTTATTAGTCTAGTCAACACAAGAACACACAACAGAGTTTCACGGCGGAAAACTAATCTGAACAATCCTAAACATAAAAGTGGCACACACATGGGTATATATGTTAGAGAGTGGCAGAGGATGGTAGCTAGGGGGTGGACACGTGCCCCTAGGAGGTACAAGGCATGTGGGTCCAAGTGAAGGTGGCGCGGGACCTTTGGACTCGAATTCATAATTAACCCTAAATTACTTTGGTGATTGCGGTGCGTACAAAAGGAATTTAGTCAAATTTGATTCCATAACGTGTCTCACTAGAGCTCTTGCTTGACTTTGGAACCAAAGTGACGTGGGAACCTTTCTTGTACCATGCTTGCACATGCTTCTCTTCATATTGTATTCCTTCTTGTGTTTGATTGTCTCTTAAGTTCCTGAGTAAAAGAACAACACATGTATGAGGTAGCGGTCTATTCTCCGTTCCACAATTATGCATTCCTAGGAACGAGTTATTACCGTAGTCGTAGGTAGTTTTTGTTAGTCAGCTAGTCATAATTAATGCAGTTTGTATTATGAAGTAAGTAGGTCATAGTAATTTAGTTATATATTTTTTACTATTTATAATAGTCGTAAGTACGGTATCCGTAATTTATTAGTGCATGGCATTTTTGTGGAATTAATCAATCATAATAAATTAGGCTTTGTTATATTTCGATGCACTACAACGTGAAACCGTGTCATTATAGCCAAAAACTCACATATTGTCTGTCTATATTATCCGTTTCGATTCGAAACCATCATGTATCCGTTCCGGTGGTGTTGGTTCATCAACGTTTTTCCAGCACCCTGCGCATGAAACTCAAGTACACCATCGACTTCCCGCAAATGGCGTCTTGGGCTGGGAGGTAATCTATATGTACTACCTCCATGCTACAGTCACATTCACCTTAACGAGCTCTCATACGCCATTCGTGCAGGTGATCCCTTCGATCGCAAGTTTCATCGTCATTGCCTCTTTGATGAACTCCCTCCGGATGCATCTTCGAAGCTCGTGAGTATTCATCACACCGAGCCCTTCCGCCTGGAGCATCTTGTATTGGCATGTTGATAGGTCCAACCCATCGAGTCTTGTCTGTACAAGACCATCATTATAGAACACTAACAAGTCTTGCATATTTGTGACTACTTAAAGCCACAATAACCGGGTCTGTAGTAAGCATTACAACAAATAATGATGACAAGCAGCATGTAAGTTATTGATTACATGTGTGTAACTACATCCGAATATTTTATTAATTACATTCGATTACTTATTCAAAAATTAATTACGAGTAATTCATTACTGTCGTCCTTATCACTTAATTACTTACCACTAACTTATTATCCATGTGAGTGCCCAGGCCTAGTCCAATCCAGATGGGCTCGTTCGAGCGGAGTTTTTGGCACGTTTTAAATCCGTATTTGTAAAAATATCTGTAGTTGCGCGACAATTACAAAAATATCATTTCTGTTGTACGGTGACTGGACGGCAGCGCTATGGAGGTGACACGTGGGCAGAGATGCCTCGTGGCCGCGCAGCAGGGCCTGCCACTCGGCCACCGTGCTGCTCCCTCTATGCCGCCCAGCCTCAAGTAGTAGTTTATATTTACTGCTTTTTTTTAAATTTTGAATATAGGAAATGAGTTAAAAAAATTATAAAATTTTATGGTATACGTCCGGATGGGCTCGTTCAAGCGAGCCGCCTGGTCGTATCGTACACGTAGAATAGAAGAATTCCCATCCCAGCCCAGGTGCTCTTATCCCCAGCCGGAGTTCCTCTTTTCCTCTCTCCCGTTTCCTCTCTTTCTTGGAACCCTAGATCAGAGAGCGAGCGAATCTGACGATGATGTCGCGATCTCCTCTAGCCGCCGGAAGGATGATGGCGGCGGCTCGCCGCGCCTTCCACTCCCAAGCGCAGTCCCGCTTCCGCAGCAGGCTCAACCACACCATCGCCGGGGAACAGCAGGTACCCCCTTAATCACATAGCTAGCTTGCCCGTGTTCAGAGTGATCGATTCGATCCTCCGCTCAAGCGAAAACCACGTCAACTGCTTCTGATTTTGATCTGGTGGTGCCTTGCTCTCTTTGATTGGTGGCTTGATGCGAAGATGACGCTCACCCCGCTTAGTGCGGCGGCAAGGAACAGCCTTCCCCGGCTGCCTCAGGAGTTGGAGCCCTTGCTGCGGCAGCACTACGCCCGAGATGTCGAGACCGTCAAGAGAGGCGTCAGACTCCGTTCTAATCCTTTCAAAGGCCATCGTTTCAAAAATCCTATCCTACATGCAATAAAAATGGTTCCTTTCTTGCTGCTCCTTCCCACTCAAACAATCGCCCACCTAACCTTGTTTTTGTGCCTCCGGTAGACCTTAAAAAACCTGCTTTGCCAAGCAATTCTTCCCCAACTAGGACAGCCTCCCTAAGCAATAGCCTAGGTGAGCAAGCCTATTCTTGCTTGGCTAGGCAAAGTGGGCAAAGGATCCAAACATGCCCTATGGGGTTGTTTGGATCAGGGGAATTTATTTTTTGAGGCCATCGTGTGGTTAGAGCGCACATCAAGCTCAAAACTATATGCGCCTTATTAGTTGAAAATACTCAACACTGGCCGTTTCTTCGTGGACCGATTTCAGTGAACCATTCACACAAGGCCACCAGCCCGCTATTGTGCTAATGCAACTTTTGTTTTATGTGAATGCTAACAAACTATGGGGAAATTTACTTACTATTATTGTTAGTCCATCCAATCCTACCAGAGAATACCATCAATCAAAATATCTTTTTTTTTTTCTGGGTATGTATTGAACTTGACGGATATACTGAGGTTTCCTAGTGGGCTTGGGAGCTGCATTGAAATATAGCCGTCGGTCTGAATTTAGTCTTGTATGTCTGGGTTAAGGGTTTATCACAAGCATCACTAGTTTTATGCTGGTACCAAGTCGGATGGATGCTTACCCCCCCCCCCCCCCCAAAAAAAAGGCTGGGAAATAGATTAGGGAAGAAAGTCATAGGCTTAGGTGCTTTCCATTTTTATTGCAAGTAGGTTAGGATTTTTGAAACGATGCCCTCTTGTCATTCTTGAAATACCCGCTTTCTAGGTATTTGGATCCTCTTCCTGAGGGGGAATGCTACTAATCAAAACAGGGGTGGAACCAGAGCCTGAGTTGAACTCGATCCCAGCTGGTCCTTGTGGTCCCGTTGTTCAATTGGGAAGGTCATTTGGGCTTGTCGCACCTTTTTAGTTTTGCGAATTCCAGAAGACACATAGCCTTGCCTAGTAACTCACTACTCACAACTCCCCGCTGTAAGCTTGCGACTTCTGTCCATTCTCTAACACTAGGAATGCATCTTCAAAACAGCTGCTGATGTTGAAGCCTATGAATGATTGCACTAGGAATGCTTGTGACTTCTTTCCATTCTCTTAACACTAGTATTGACCATGCTTGTCTTCATTTGATGTTGAAGCCTATGAATGCTTATGAGGTCAAAAGGGCCAAAATCTTCAAACAACTTGAAGAAATTGAGGTGAAGACGCAGAGGGAGATTGTTGAAGATGTGGAGAAGGTGAAGAGAGTGGAGAGTGAAGATAGAAATTTGCTCAACCGGTATGTGATTGCTTGAGACTTCAGAGTTTGCATTTGTAGTTATTGTTCTCCACCCCGGTTTCAACTTCATATATCCGCATGCCTATACGCAGGCTGCTGACTTCTTGTGGTGTGCCCAAGGGGGAGTTTCGAGATAAGCTAATCTTTGGCTGTAATGTTGCTGCGCTGTTTCTTGCATCCAGCGCAGTTGGGACATGGAATGCTGAAAGAGACGCACGGTGTAAGTTAGCTAGGAATGCTTCTGTGTAGTTGGGAACTTGTGGGAATCAAACCGTCGATGTATTGGCCCGGAGATGAAACGCACTTAACAAGTGTTTCTGATGGCCTGTGCCTATGCTGACTATCATTCATGGCCATTCTAGTCAATATTTTGTGCGTTCAGTGTCGTATGTGTAACCTGCAGCTAAATTGTGTCCCTAATTTATGCGTGTGCGTGGGGTATTTGATGTGTTGTGCTCTTCTACTACTAGTACTGCGTCCCCTTCAATTACAAGAGGAAGGGCTAGTCCGCTGCGACCTGTGTTTTGTTACTTTTATTTCGTCATTTACAGCTCACGCATAATCTTAGTTCAGTGCTATTGATGATGATCTTTTTCTCAATATGTTTTTCTTCTTTTGTTCGCTTTATTGGATATTGTTGTGCTACTGATTTTATTAATCTTCTTTAGTTTGTAGTTTACAAATAAAATTATGCGTTGCTATCCCTAAAAAAAATACAGCGCTTCAATTTTAACCCAAATGCGTTCAATTCTAACCGAGTGCAGAATGCCAAGTACGCTCTTCCGGCAGCGTCAGTGCAAGCATATGAAAAAGATTAAAAGCTCTATACTATAAAGAATATCAAAATATGTTAGGCTATAGACAAAATACACATGTTTTAGATGTACAGATGTATCAAGTTACTTGCATATAAGTGTATATCGGGGTATAACGGGGAGTGGGTTGTTAGACGCGGATTTTGCCAATCCAGAATTCCTTATGATTTTCATCACACTATTTTTCTAAATCAAT
Source organism: Dendrocalamus latiflorus (assembly GCA_017311315.1). Taxonomy (NCBI): domain Eukaryota; kingdom Viridiplantae; phylum Streptophyta; class Magnoliopsida; order Poales; family Poaceae; genus Dendrocalamus; species Dendrocalamus latiflorus. The sequence continues at coordinate 34,944,594 of CM029629.1, forward strand.
AGATAATGTTTATAGATTCATTACTGTATATCAAAATCATATCTCGCGGAAGCGTAAACATAATAGTGAATTTACTCATGGGCCGATCTAATGTGACTATGGCCCAATATTTTGAAAGGTAATGATGTGTCGATTGTGGAGAACACGACGTTGATGATCCAAAGGCTCTGACCAAAACAGATCGAACCCCTCGCAATCACTACACCACTGCTCCGATGGTTATCAACCGTGCTAAACACGGTCAACCTCGCCAAGAAGGCTATCTCCTGCAAGTGAATTGAGAACACAAGCAAGAAAGTAGAAAATGTAATTTGAAATTGTACTGCGAATAATAATTAAGCTCACAAAGTTAGGGTTCCTCAAACCGAATGTGCGGCAAAACTACCATGCAGAATAATATAAAAAGAAACCCATCTAGAGAGGTGCTAGTTCCTATCTATTTATAAGAAGAAAAGAGGAGTGGAAAGTTCATCCAGGGGGTTGGCGCACAAGACAAGGGGTGTGCACAGCCCTAGTTTCATATCCTATTACATGACCTGTGGGTCCAAGGGAAGGTGGCGTATCACCTATTGCTCTTGGCCAGGAAAAGATAGAGTCGAAGTAAAAACTTGTGGTTGATCTGAAATTGTGGGGAGGAGAGCTCATGCTAATGGAATTCCTTTCCTTGGGCGTAGAGATATTATTTGGTGGCTGATCTGATCCTTCCTTCAAATATGCATAATGAAAGATAGACTTTGATTTTGTCCCTTATTGGTTATAATTGGCTCTATGTGAGTGGTATGGCCGAAGTTGCATCGAAACGGCGTGGTTGTGGTGCTGTGGTCGAAGCGGCCATGGTCGTAGCGCCATTGTCGAGGCACCGTGGTCGAAGCAGTCGTAGAAGGAACGGTTGTAGTCGGAGTCGAGCAGTCGTAGATGGAGCGGCCGTAGTTGGAGTCGAGCGATTGTAGATGGAGTGGTCGTAGTTAGAGCCGAGCAGTCGTAGAAGGAGTGTTCGTAGTCAGAGTTGAGCAGTCATATCCTCCCCTAAGAAAATATCACAATTATTAGGTAATATACCATTTTGCATAGATAAATTATTAGCACCTAGAAATGAGCTCACCTCATAATTTAAATGACATGCACGAGCTCTTGACATAGGACCTTCAGCAACTATATTCGGAGGATTTTGTGTAGTGCGTATATCTGAAGGAGTGATGTCCTCATCATCCTCCCTCTCTTGAATTGGAGTCGTCCTTGACTCAAGCTCATCTTCTCCTCCCACATATGGCTTGAAATCTGAAATATTAAAAGTGGGACTAACCTCGAAATCTGCAGGCAAATCAAGTTTGTAGACATTATCATTAATATTCTCTAATGCCTTAAATGGACCATCAGCTCTAGGCATTAACTTTGATTTTCTCAACTCGGAAAACCTATCTTTTCTCAAATATAACCATACAAGATCACCAGGTTTCAAAGATAAATGTTTCCTACCCTGGCTACCCGCAATTCTATACTTCTTGGTCATGTTTTCAATGTTCTCTTTAATAATTTCATGCATTTTCAGAATTAGTTCAGTACGCTTTTGAGCATCTAAATTCAATTTTTCAGAAGTAGGACAGGGCAAAATATCAATTGAAGCATGACGATTAAACCCATACACTACCTAAAGCGGACTTACCTTGGTGGTAGAGTGTACCACCCTGTTATAAGCAAACTCAATCTACAGTAAACACTCTTTCCACATCTTCAAATTCTTCTTTAGCATAGCCCGTAGCATTGTAGATAAGGTGCGGTTCACAACTTCAGTTTGTCCGTCTGTTTGGGGATGACATCTAGTAGAAAATAGCAGCTTCGTCCCCAACTTGTTCCAAAGTGACCTCTAAAAGTGGCTCAAAAATTTCACATCACGATCTGAAACAATGGTATTGGGTATCCCGTGTAAGCGAATAATCTCCTTGAAAAATAAATTAGCTATATTTGTAGCATCATCGCTCTTGTGACATGGTATAAAGTGTGCCATTTTAGAAAAATGATCCACAACCACAAAAATATTGTCTCTCCCCTTCTTTGTCCTAGGCAATCGTAAAACAAAGTCCATGGATATATCTTTCCATGGTGCACTAGGAATAGGAAGAGGCATATAAAGTCTATGTGAATTGAGATGGGACTTAGCTTTGTTGCATGTAGTGCAGTGAGCCACGTAGCGCTCGACATCGTGTCTCATCTTTGGCCAAAAGAGATGGGCAAACAACACATCTTCAGTTTTCTTTGCTCCAAAATGTGCCATCAGCCGCCTCCATGCGCCTCCTGCAATAACAAAAGACGAACGGAATTCGCTGGAATGCATAGCTTGTTAGCACGATAAATCAAACCGTAATTTAGCACGTACTTATTCCATATTTTTCCATCCTTACAATTATCAAGCACTTCTTTAAAGTCCAAATCAGTAGCATATAACTCCTTTATCATTTCCAAACCAAAAATCTTATGATCAAGTTGAGATAACATGGTATAGCGTCTAGACAACGCATTAACAATCACATTGTCTTTACCTTTCATATGTTTTATGATATATGAAAATGACTCAATAAATTCTACCCATTTTGCATGTCATTTATTTAGTTTAGCTTGACTTCTAATATATTTCAGCGATTCGTGGTCAAAATGGATAACAAACTTCTAATATTCACCTCAGCGTGAGAGCCGACATGGCTGCCGTGTGGCACCCCGTGGCCTGCCAACTCAGCGCTATCTCAGCACAAGCAGCACACACAAGTGCCACGCCACCCGCCTTGCCACCTCAGCTACCCTTTGGTCCCTGGACCTGGTCCACGATAGACCAGGCCCACTGGTCAGTCTCCATTAGCCCAGGGCTGACATCAGCCTGGCGTCATAAAGCCATTTTCCAATAGAAAAATAATTCGGCAGGAAATTAAGTTTTGTTGCTGATATCAGAAACCAATTTTTCAGTGTAAAAATAATTCCAGAAAATCTCCTTTTTCTTTTTCTTTAATTTCAAACTTCTGGGAGCCTGTATTTCTTCATTTTAACTTTGATTGGACCCATTCAGATTTCTAAATTCATCAAAAATTTCAGAATATCCATTTTTGCCATTATTTTAAATATTTGAAGTTTATTTGGTATTCTAAAAATTTAAATTTGAAATTCCAAAACCTAGTTCATTTTCAAAGCCTCAGTTCCATTCAAAATTTTCTGTGCACTTCCAAAATTCAAATTCAATTCTTGCAAAATCTCCATAAAATCCATTCTATTTTTTTGGGTCCAAATATTTTCTTGGCACTTCTCTTTTTCTAAAATTAATGAGACTTTCCACCAGCCCACCCATCTTAAAATTATTCCTCTCCCTCGCTTACCTTCCAAAATTCCATTAATTCAATTGCCATCTCGCCACTTTCTTTCTTATGTATAGACAACACTTCTCTTTTCTTTTTATTATTGTCTAACTGAACAACCTGCTACCCTTTCTCCTGTTTCTTCAACAAAATAGTTGGCAGCTCTCTTTGTTCTTTAAACAAATCACCAAATGCCTCGGCCATGCATGTAAAAAAAGCAATTCCCACCAATGAAATTAAAGGCTGCAAGTAACACCTTCCATCACTACTAGTAATCAATCCTATTCAGTTTCAAACCCATTTGAACTTCGGTTTTTAGTTTCTAGTCTTGCAAAACTGAAACCGACATTATATTAAATGCAACCGAACCAATCCTACTTCCCACCTTCTTGCTATATAAATAGAAGCACCACCTTGTGTTCCAATCCCATGCTAACCCCCAGCACCTCCTCTACCATTACGTAAAACACTAGAGAAGCCGCAGCCCGCCCATGCTCTCTCCTCCCTCCACCATGTCACCTTTTCTTCGGTGATCTTTTTTTTTGACTTTTGTTCATGTCACATCATATTCCAGCATCTTAGCAACCTACCCATCAATTTAATTTGATTTTGATACAACCATTTGGCGAGAATCAAGTTTTTCTCAAAATCTTCTGTTTTCGCTTCTCGTCGTCGATTCATCACATCTAATGAATTTTAGCCCGAGCCATCCGACTAAAATTAAATGGCATGCAGTAGAAACACCAGAAATCCAGCACACTAGAAATCCAGCCAAAAAGAAGATCTCAAGGAGTATTCCCTCGATTGGTAATTTTCAGCAATTTCTTTTCCAATCGATCTTCCGATCGCTCGTTCTTCCTCATACGAACTCCGAATTTGTTGATTCTTTTTCCTAAATTCATCTAAAATCATAATCTATCTCTCATTATATATTTTATAATTTTGGATTTTATTTGAATTTATTACTTGGATCCCTCTTGATATGGTTTCGACGCCGCCGAAGTTGCAGGCGATGTCCGAGTTGCCGTTCTGCTTGTAGAAGATGTTGAAGGCGTACGAGGCGTGCGACAGGAGCATGTCGAGCTGGTAGCACTGCCCGCTTGACTGCAGTGGCGAGCAGTCGGCGGCGCCCTGGCCGCACGCCCAGTCCAGCGCGTTCTGCAGGTCCTCCTGGCCTCCTGGGAGACTCCCGGTCGGGCCACGCACCATGTTACACCGTCGATGAATGTCGTGTTGCCTTCAGGGGGAGATAGTGTGGGGATCGGCGTGGTGGACTTCGCCTTCTCCTGTTGTGCAGCGCCGGCTGAGGAGACTGATGAGTGATCACACAGAAAAGGGCATAGTAAGATCAAATGACAGACAAACTCTGGTCAAACACTAGACTTTTACAGCTAACACATGTAACTACACCATGAAGGAGCAGGCTATTGATGGATACCCCTCACTAACCATATTGTTGGAAATTTTATTCTGTCATCATGTCCACCAGCGACTCCACTTGTCTCTTCCACGCGACTCGACTGCCGTAGGTCTGGATGACCCAGCCGATGTGATATATCTTGCCGTTTGAACGTGAAGAAGCAACGCCTACCTCTTGACGTGAACCTCTTGACCTTCACATGAGACATGCAAAGAAATAGCGATGCGATGTGATGCTCTCGCCGAGCCACAACACATATACGTTTGCTTTTTCTCTGAAGCACCTGCCCTCTCTTCTCTCTATTTCTTATCTCTAACTTCTGCTACTTACATTGTTTTCTCTTTATTGGAATAGTCCCACATTGGTTGTAGAAGGGCAAGAGACCTAACTTAAAAGTGAGGGAGTACCTTACCTCATTGGTTAGTTTTTGGGGGTGAGAAGGCCCTTATAATCCAACAAGTGGTATCAAAGCCCGGTTTAGATCTAACTTAAAAGTGAGGGAATACCTCACCTCATTGGTTAGTTTTTGCGTGAGAAGGCCCTTATGATCCAACAAGTGGTATCAGAGCCCGGTTTTAACATCTCTGGCCCAATGGACACTATTGTGTGAACGCCTGATGGACTATAATCCTAAAAGATTGTCGGTGTACGGTGAAGAGACCCTGAGAGACCGTTGGTGTAGGGTGAAGGCACTACAAGAAATTTGAGTATCAGTGACGAATATAGTTATGATGAGAAACGAAAATGTCATAAATTAGCTATTATTCCGTGACGATTCAAATGATTTCGTCATTAATATGCGGGACGGTACCTTCGACGCCTAGTTTTGTGACGAAAACAAATATTTGTCACAGAATATACAGAAAACCATGATGATTGTTTATATTCGTCATAAAAAAAATTATTATTCGTGATGATTTATTGAATGACGAAAAAAGTATTGTCAAAAAAAAAAAAATAGGGCGAATGGGGCCATTGTCTCGCCCGCCCGCCCAGATAACTCCCGTCCGCCCCCCTCTCGTGCTCTTTCAGACTCTATGTCTCGCCGCCGCCTCATCCTCCTCCGCCCCCCACCCGGCTGCATCCGCCGCCTCCGCCCCCACCCGGCCGCCGGCCGCCGGCCTCTTCCTCCGCCCCCACCCGGCCGCATCCGCCCTCCACCCGGCCGCCGGCCTCTCCTCCGCCCCCAGATCTGCCTCCTCCTCCTCCGCCCCTAGATCCGCCGCCTCCTCCTCCTCCTCCTCTTCCGCCCTCCACCCGGCTTGCTCGCCGCACCGCCTCCGTTTCCGCCTGCTCGCCGCAAACCGCACCGCCTCCGTTTCCTCTCCAATCCCTAGGGTTCGTAGCCCTTCAATCTGCATGGCCTCGTCGGTCGCCGCCTCCCCTCTACTCTACTCACCCCTCACCCTCGTCTCCTCCCCACCCGCCGAGAGCCCGAGACGTCGGATCCAGCGGTCCAGCCGCCTCCCCGCCGCCGTCGTCCTCCAGATCGAGCCACCGCCCCCACCCGCCGAGACGCCGGATCCAGCCGCCGTCCTCCAGATCGAGACGCTGCCCCACCGCCGAACCCACCCGCCGGGACACCGGATCCAGCCGCCGCCCCGCCGCCGCCGTCATCCCCTATAAAGCCCGACAAAAACTGCAAGGTGATGCTTCCATAGATTGTATAAATTGTATAGATTGGTTTTGCTCGCATATATTGTAAGGTGATGCTTCCATCTACATGGGGAAACTGCGATCCCATTGAATATATTGTTCAGGAGGGTGTAGTGTGCACGGGTTTGTCTAAGTTAGGGTGAGCTGATTTCGGCTATGCCAACGAAGAGTGTTTTTTTGTTGAAATGAGATGGAACGCTCGGCTGTTGTGTGGGTTGGGTGGCTTTGCATTCTTACAGAAGTTGTGGTTTATGGTAGCTCAGCAAGTTCAGATATGACATTAGTTTGCAATTAAACCAATTATAACAAGCGAAGGAATGATGTGGTAGCATTTTAATGCCATCATTTTAGATTAGACATGGCTCTTGTTCTGCACTCCTGATAAAGTGATAGTAGATGACTGTAGAAATGCGCTGGTTGTATAGAATGAATCAATCTTGTTCTTAGGTTGTCCGGTTGTAGACCACAATTGTTTTTCCTAATCAAAGTATTCAAATGATCTCTTTTTATGCTATAAGCCAATTGTGCTTCTAGTTTCACTATTTATAGCACGTAATGTGCCTTGGGCCTTATAGTATTTAATTCCCACTGATTATGCTTTGTTTAGTTCCTTTTTTTAGTAATGCATAGTCTTCTAATAAAGAATCAACACTGAAAGAGTATAGTCTTGTCCTTGATTCCTGCATTGCAAAGGTTATAGACTTTTGTCACCAGGGTTGCAACTGCGATGTATAGGGATAGATACTTAGCTGTGGACCTATCACTGAAGTTTATCGCACTTGACTTGTAGGCCTCCTTTTTCCTTTTTAGATTTATCAGGTCTTGCAATCTTTATTCAGTCTGTACTCTTTAGCTGTATCAGTGCTTATGGTATTATTTGCTGATTCTCAGTACTTCTTTTTTGTTTTAGATTGCTTCTGAGGGTCTTAAGCACAGAGTTTTTGAGGTATCCTTAGCTGATCTTCAGAATGATGAGGATCAAGCTTACAGGAAGATCAGACTTCGTGCAGAGGACATGCAAGCGAAGAATGTGCTCACAGACTTCTGGGTAATGATCTCTTCTTCATTGCACACAATTACTGCTGTTAGGTCACATTTTACGGTGTTAACCAGTTCTTCCTCATGATAGGGCATGGATTTCACCACTGACAAGCTCAGGTCCTTGGTGAGGAAGTGGCAGACGCTCATCGAGGCACATGTGGATGTTAAGACTACTGATAACTACATGCTCCTTGTGACAAGACATACTTGTTACTGCTAGTTACATTTGGCTAATATGGTTTTGCGATGGAACTGTGTCTATGGTGATCACTTTTGTGTTGAACCAATGATTGTAATGGCATATATTGGATAAATGTCAATTAATTCTATATGCTTTGATGGAACAATTCTATGGTGATTATCTGGAGAATTATGCTACTGTTCATGACTTTTTTTTGTCATTCATGTATGTCTGGATTAAATTTTGTGACGTTGCAAATATATTCATGATGAATAATTTCGTCATAAATTACACGTCCTGGACCACATAACGGTATCGTCATAGAAAATATTTTATGACACTAAGTAAATCGTCATAAATATTATTGTATGACGATCTGTTATTCGTCATAAATGTGTACTATTTTATGACGATTTCCCAATGATTGTCACTAAGAACATTCTATGACGCAGAATCTGTGACGATCCGAGTGACGCAAGAAAATCGTCACTATTATGCTTTTATGACAAAAATCCATGATTTTGTGACAAATACGTATCATCACCGATACTCAAATTTCTTGTAGTGAGGGACGGTGAAGGGCTAAGGGACGCCAATGTGTGGAGGGGGGAGATTATTGGAATAGCCTCACAATAGACACGATCTCTTTTTACCGTGGTGTTCGGAGACTTACCGGTCTCCCCTAGTTCACGTTGAGGCCCAAACGAATTGGACTGGCTCCATGAATTAAGCCTTCCACCTCAATTCCACTAGTGGTAGCTCTTTCCTACTCCGGGTAGGTGAGCTCCAACCTTCACACTTTGCCGGGGTCTTCTCACAACCTTCTTTGAAAAGATTACCGTGCACGACGCCTCTAACGCTGTCTAGGAGTCAGCAAACTCCAGGAGTAACAAGTCAAACCCCTCACTTGACTCTCACCACATGCAATGAATGCACAAGCTCAATTGGATACTAAGTCCACCTCTAGATGCAACACATGCAATCTAGATCTCGTCCCCTCCCTCAAAAGGTGCAACACATGTATAATTGAGTGGAGAGCCTCACATTAGCTCAAGACAACTGAAATGAGTTCATCAACCTTCTCTCCAACCGGCCACAAGGGGTATTTATACCCCACACCAAAAAACTAGCCGTTGGAGCCACATCCTTGTTTTATTTCTAGGTCTACCGCTGTAGGTCACGATCTAAATATATAAGAAAGATACTTTCAACACAACACTATTTTTAATCCATTTGATCTCAGCTTCTCTAGTAGTACACTTGGAGTCGAGACGGTGTGCATTTCTTCATGCTGCCTCGCTTTGTTAATAAGTTTTCGCCTTTCATGCTTCGCATAGAGGGCACCAACGGATTTCCCAAATAAGTACCCAACAATAGCGACTCCATAAATTATCCACACGCTCCAGTAAAAATGATAGGAACAGTTCATGAATCTTCCCTGAAGGAAAATGCACCATGAATCATGACAACAGATGCACCTGCTAATCCCAATTAGGCACTATTCATATTAGATTCTAAAATCTGTTTTTCTATGGTAAATGATTTTTCTATATTACCTAACTTTCAAACAGGTTGTCTTTTTAATATGGAGTCTATTAGTCGATTGAAGTACATGTTAAAGGTAATGCTAGAGATAAGGGCTAGATATAGAAGATCTGTACAGGTTTGTACCTGACTGCAATCTGTTCGTTAGAGATAAGTATTTGATTGTAATCTGCCGTAGTAGATATGATTGGAAAGTCCTGGTTTTAGATAGAACAGATTGATTCGGTTATATCTGTTAGAGATGGGTTCCCAGGCTTTCCTAATCTATGTCTGCAGCGTATTGTATTATGTGGCGTTTCAGCCATCTATATAACATACAGGGATCGGTGGTGATCCTTAACCCCAAAACAATAGACTTTTACATGGTATCAGAGCCTCTCCTCAATGGCGAGCTCGTCTACCCTTATGGTCGTCGCTTCTCTAGGTCATCCTGTGACCGAGAAACTCACCAAGTCCAACTACACGTTGTGGAGAGCGCAGATTCTCCCAGCGATTCAAGGTGCAAGACTTGTCGGCTATCTAGATGGTTCGACAGCAGCACCAATAGAAGAAATCATCACCAAAGATGGCGAGGAGACCAAAGTCTTCAATCTGGCGTATGATCTGTGGCTTGAAAAGGATCAACATGTCCTGGGCTACTTACTCTCCTCTCTCTCCCGAGAGATCCTCACCCATGTTGCCTCCAAGAAGACCGCTGCAGAAGTCTGGAAGGCTATTGAGCAGATGTTTACAGCTCAAACTCGTGTGCAAGCCGTCAACACGCGTATTGCCCTAGCCACCACAAAGAAGGGCCATATGACGGTTGCGGAATATGTTGGGAAGATGAAGGCTCTTGGAGATGACATGGCAGCCGCCGGGAAGCCTCTTGATGATGAAGAACTATTGTCCTACATCCTCGCTGGACTCGATCTGGAATACAACTCTGTTGTAACCAATGTCACTGGACGACCTGATCCAGTTTCCGTTGGTGAGCTCTATTCTCAACTCCTCAGTTTCGAACAGAGATTGAATCTTCTGCAGGGCAACCAATACCAGCCATCTATCAACTCTGCGATGCGTGGACAAATTGGTTTCCAGCGTGGTCGTGGAGGATGCAATGGAGGCCGAGGCCGCAGTAATGGTAACCGTGGTCGAGGTGCAACATTCGGCAATGCAAACCGAGGGACTGCAGACTCAAACACACGACCCATCTGTCAACTTTGCAAGAAAAAGGGGCATACTACTCCGGTCTGCTGGCACCGTTTTGACGAGAATTATGTTCCTGAAGAAAAGAGTGCATCTGCAGCAATGAATTCTTATGGCGTTGACACAAACTGGTACACTGACACCGGTGCGACAGATCATATCACGAGTGAGCTTGATAAGCTGGCGGTTCGTGAGAAGTATACTGCTGGGGATCAGATTCACACGGCGAATGGGGCAGGTATGGATATTCATCATATTGGTCATACTATTGTTCGTGCCCCCTCTCATAATCTGTATCTCAACAACATCCTTCATGTCCCTAGTGCTAAGAAGAATTTAGTTTCCGTTCATCGTCTTGCTTCAGATAATCAAGTGTTTCTTGAGTTTCATCCTACTTTCTTCTTGATTAAGGACCAGATCACGAAGAGGGTTCTTCTCAAAGGCAAATGTGAGGGAGGTCTTTATCCTCTTTCATCCATACCTTCGGCTGGTCCCAACAAACAGATTTTTGGAGCAATAATGTAACATCCCGAAAACTCGAAATTAGAAAATAAGAAGCTTTTGAATTACTTTTGCAATATATCCCATTTGAATTTGGATTTTACGCTGTTTTTCTGAATTTGGTTGAGGTTCCAAAAATTGAAGAATTAATAAAAGAGAAAAACAGGTATGGATAATGCCCTAAAAAGGAATGTGCAAATAATGGAAGAAAGACAAACATTTGTAAACATGAATCTGAAAAGATGATCCATAAAAGTAAAGAAAGAAATTTGATTTAGGGCATAAAATATTATTTTTTGAAAACAATGGCATGAAAAACAATGGAAGCAAGTAAAGTAAATACCAACATTAGTTGGAAATATTTTTATTAAGTCCAAAATGTTATAAGGAGCTTCTGTGAATTTTCCTGAAATTTTTGGAAGTAATTACATATTTTTCCAAGGCTAAATGAATTTCTGGGCTTTTCTGAAAATCCAGAACTCAATAAAGAAAATGGGAATTCCAGCCCTCCCTCTCCGTTCGACATGTGGGCGGCCAGATCCCGCCGGAAACCCGCCTACCCTCTCCCATCGGCCGACACGCGTGCGGCCCGATCCGCCCTCCCGCGCGCGCCGGCTTCATCTGCACCGCCCACGCCCTTCCTCCCCTCTTTCGCTAGCAAGCGGGCCCGAGCTGTCAGCTCCTTCTTCCCTCCCCTTTCTTTTTCCTCCGCGCGGACGGGCGTGGCGCTCGCTCAGAACCTTTTCTCCCCGTGGCGCTCATGCACGGCATCGCTCTGCCCGCGCCGTCCCGTCGCCTTGGTGGAAAGCCTGCGGACCCCCCGTCGCCCTTGACTTGGCGCCACCGCCCGCAGCTTTTCCCCGCTCGGTCACTTCGCCCCGGGCGGTCGTCTACCGCTCTACGCCTGGCTAGGGAGGAGAGGGGGCAGCAAAGCTGAGACAACCACCCGGGAGTAGCTGCGCTGCGTAGCTCCACAGTCAGACGGGCATTAATCGTCGCCTGCGTCTCCAGCTGTTCCACCACCTGCTCCGAAGCGACCACACGGCCGCCGCCCGTTGCTGGCTTCGCTCGGCCGCCTATAAAAGGCAAGGAGCCCTCGGTTGAGTTCCCCACATCGCCCTCATCGTTCCTCAGCAGGTAATTGAGCCCGAACGCCCTCAATCGCCGGCGAGCCCCTTTCGTTCCCAACTCCGGCCGCCCGCGCAACCCATCGATCCGAGCCACCAAAACTCGATTCCTCTCACCCACACCACCTACGGAGCACCGCGAAGCCGTCCCCGGCCTCGCCCGAGCTTCCCTACGCTCGTACATCGCCGTCACCGAGAGCCACTCCGAGTCGCTGCCACCGCACGCCGCCGACCCATCTCCGGACCTCCTCGGCCCCGGGCGACTACACCATCGTCTTCACCGCCGCACGAGGAACGCGTTTTGCCATTCCCCCGTACCACCCCGGTCCCCGCTCGCCGTCGGCACCGCAGCTTCACCGCCGCCTTCTTCTTCCTCTGCCTGGCTCCCTCCCAGAGTTGCTTTAAGGGGATTAATTACCCTTATAGGGTAAGCATCGCTCGGATTGTCCGAGTGGCTTTCAGCGTTACTCTCTCCTCCCTCCTGCTCCCGCGGCGCGCGTTCGAGCCCCGGCTCCGCGCGTTGCGGTCGAGCATTTCTTTTAATTTCTCCGCTGACAACTGGGCCCCGCTGGTCAGTGGCCGGCGGTCTGCGCTAGTTGCTGACAGAGGGGTCCCACACGTCAGTGACCGGACACGCTGACCTGTGGGCCCTACTGGCCATAGAGACAGAGGATAAATAATAAAAGAAAAAGATAAAAATTAAAATATGACATGTGGGCCCCACACGTCAGAATTTGATTATTTTTGGAATTGACTGGAACCGAGGACTTTGACTGCTTATAACTTCTTCATTTTAGCTCCAAATTGAATGAAACAAATTTCTAAATTCATTTAAATTTAAGATCTATCTAATGGAACCAGAACCATAATTTTTGGAGTTCATTTGAATTTTTGGTAATATTTTGTTGATTGGTTGCTTTTCTTTTATTTGGGTATTTCGCACGATTAAATAGCATACGAGGCTCAGGAAGAGGAGGTTGAGGCAGCCAGCTTGGAAGCATCCGAAGACCCATACCAAGACCCCCGCGAGCAAGGCGAGTTAACACCTTGATCATTTTGAACCTACGATTTTGCAAAGTTAATTTCTTTTAAATTATCAACATGCATGCTGTTATTTTATGTGATGAAATATGTTCATTTCCAGAAAGTGGTAGTTAGATACCTAGTATAATGCTTGCTAATAATGATCCATTGCCATGCTTGGACATATGAACCTTGTCGCCCTAGAAAAGTTTATATTATCATATCTTTTACCAGTAAGTCCAAATAATCATTGTGTGGCTTAGTATTGCTAGAATGTGATATTGTTTGGGGGACAGTCATGGATGGAATGACTGTAGTAGATGGACACAATATTTTCTACATCTGAAAAATTCTAAAAATGCTTAAATACCTGGATGGAATGGTTTGGTGGCTGGTATGTGGTGCAATGGATGCACAGAATGTGAAATGTGGTGCAATGGATGCACAGAATGTGAAATGTGGTAGGACCATCCAGGTAGCCCTAAGGCCTGAATCTTGTCATGTCAACCCATGTAAATCAGTACAACCACAAGCTGGCAAAATGTAGGCAGGGTTAACTAATTTGTGTAGCTCCAAGGTGGTTACGTGAAGGTATGACCACGAGCAAGGGGTGGATGTGTAATATTCCTCGCCTTTTCCCGTGATGGCTCATGAGGGACCCTTCCCGGCGTATGCGTAATATTACTACGGAAGGTTGACCTTAGCGGGCGTAACCACAGTGGACTATGCATTGTAAAGGCCGTGTGATAGTCTATTCAACCACATGGCTAAGGAATCATGTGGGGCAATGAGTAGATCTATCTCTTGTGGGTAAAGTGTGCCAACTCTGCAGAGTCAAAACTATTCGAATAGCCATGCCCACGGTCAAGGGCGGACATGGGAACATAACTAGATATAGTTCTGTTTACAAAAATAATTGGAACTTGGGAGAAGGGAAACTTGTAGGGCGAAGGACTGCCCTGGTTTCGGAATTGTCCTGGGTGTTGTCCCAGTGGTAAGTTAAGCGGCTATAACGCTGAAAGATGCTATATGGTGCGGATGCCATGTAATGGTGGATGGAATCTGTATCAATTATAGAGATCAACTTATTTTATAAGTAAAAGTTTTGAGTTCAAGATTGCTAGGTCTCATGATTTTTCTATAATTGTATTCAAAAGCACTCTCCGCAAAATAAAATGAGCCCAAGCCATCCTTTGATTAGCCATACATGTTTAAATATTGCATTCTGTGTGTTGGCTTGCTGAGCACGGGGTCGGAGTGCTCATTCTCGCTTTTGCGACAGAATTCAGAATCAGGATTCACATCACCTCGCCTCAGCAACAAGATTGGGTAAGCTGACAGAGAAGATGAAGATGTCAAGGGCTAGGTCGCGAACCTCCAGTTGGTTGCCTGTGGGCATGTCCTGAAGGTCCCACCTGTGTGCTTCATTCCGCTGCTGCAATTTAATGATTTCGGCCTAATCGGCCCATGAGTAAGTCTAATATTTATTTACGCTTTCGCATGATATGTATTTTGATATTCATAACTGTAAACTGTGAGCACTATCTACTGATCCAGGGAATAGTGCAGTAAATCACAATGGATTTGGATTGAAAAATCCGGGTCTGACAAATAAAACCGCCATTTTCTTCACGGTGGCATAGTCGCCTTGGTCATCCAGCTTCCACAATAGTGCAGCAGGTTGTTAGACTAAATAACCTTCCTTGTTCCCCCAGAATCCAATAAAGAAACTGTGTGTAACGCTTGCCAACAAGCGAAAAGTCATCAATTACCTTATTCCAAATCCTCTAGTGTCCTAAATCTCCTCTAGAGCTAGTCTTTTCAGATGTTTGGGGTCCAGCATGTGAATCTGTTGGAAGAAACAAGTTCTATGTCACCTTCATTGATGATTATAGCAAATTTGTGTGGATTTACCTGCTTCATTACAAATCTAAAGTTTTCCAAAAGTTTCGTGAGTTTCAGCAATTGGTTGAACGGTTGTTTGCTAAAAAGATCATCTCCATACAAACAGATTGGGGTGGTGAATATGAAAAATTTAATCCTTTCTTCAGGCAAATAGGCATATCTCATAGAGTGTCTTGTCCTCATACCCATCAACAAAACAGTGCTGCCGAAAGAAAACATCGGCACATCGTTGAAGTTGGTCTTTCCCTTTTAGCTCATGCATCCATGCCGCTTAAGTTCTGGGACGAAGCATTTGCTACAGCCACATATCTGATTAATAGAACTCCTAGCAAACTTCTGCAGTTTTCAACTCCTTTGGAATGGCTATTTCAGACCAAACCTGATTACGAAACCCTTCGTGTTTTTGGTTGTGCTTGTTGGCCTAATTTACACCCATACAACACTCTATGAGATGGAATCTTCGCCAACTTGATGTAAAGAATGCGTTCCTTCATGGCGTTCTTGAGGAGGATGTATTCATGAGGCAGCCGTCAGGGTATGAAGATAAGAAAATGAAAGATCATGTGTGCAAATTAGACAAGTCGTTATATGGATTGAAGCAAGCTCCTAGAGCCTGGTATTCAAGACTAAGTGAAAAGTTGCTTCAACTTGATTTTCAGCCGTCAAGAGCTGATACATCTCTCTTCTTTTATAGAAAAGGTGATGTGATCATATTTATGCTCATCTATGTGGATGATATAATTGTGGCCAGCTCATCAGCCAAAGCCACACAAGCTCTTCTCAAAGATCTTCAAGGTGAGTTTCCATTAAAAGATTTAGGAGATCTATATTACTTTCTTGGAATTGAAGTAAAGAAGATAGATAATGGAATTCTCCTAACACAAGCAAAACACACTGCTGATTTGTTAAAAAGAGTTCAGATGCAAACATGCAAGCCAATGAATACTCCTATGTCCACCATTGAGAAACTGTCATTAGAAGGAGAAAAGTTAAGTCTTGAGGATAGCACAAGGTATAGAAGTATAGTTGGATCTTTGCAATACCTAACCATGACAAGACCAGATATTTCTTTCTCAGTAAATAAAGTGTGTCAATATCTACATGCACCAACAACTGCACATTGGACAGCAGCTAAAAGAATACTCAGGTACTTGCAACACACTATGGGATATGGTTTGAAAATTACTAGATCTCCTTCTATGTTAGTTTCAGGATTTTCTGATGCAGATTGGGCTGGATGTCTAGATGATAAAAAATCCACAGGAGGTTTTGCCATTTTTCTAGGAACCAATCTTGTGTTCTGGAATGCAAAGAAACAACCTACAATTTACAGATCTAGCACAGAAGCTGAGTACAATGCAATGGCTAATTGTACAGCAGAAATAATGTGGAACCAGACTTTTTAAAAAGAATTAGGAATTTCTAGTCCTCCTGCAGCTCGACTATGGTGTGATAATCTTGGAGCAACTTATCTATCTGCCTATCCAGTTTTCCATGTTCGAACTAAACATAATGAGGTTGATTATCATTTTGTTAGAGAAAGAGTAAATCAAAAATTGCTTGACATCAAGCTTATTTCAACAGGAGATCAGATTGCAGATGGTTTCACTAAAGCTCTACCTATTCAACGCCTCAAAGACTTTCAAAACAATCTCAACTTGATAAAGTTGTGATTGAGAGGGGATGTTAAAGATAATGCTAGAGATAAGGGCTAGATATAGAAGATCTGTACAGGTTTGTACCTGACTGCAATCTGTTTGTTAGAGATAAGTATTTGATTGTAATCTGCCGCAGTAGATATGATTGGAAAGTCCTGGTTTTAGATAGAATAGATTGATTCAGTTATATCTGTTAGAGATGGGTTCCCATGCTTTCCTAATCTATCTCTGCAGCGTATTGTATTATGTGGCGTTTCAGCCATCTATATAACATGCAGGGATCAGTGGTGATCCTTAACCCCAAAACAATAAACTTTTACAGTACACACTACAGTGACTTCATTTATATCGGCCAAAATCGCAAGTAAATTTCTCTCTACGTATGGCGTATTACTATTTATAAACTAAAGTTAAAATCTATTATCAAAAGCCAATATGAACGGACAGCATCATGATTTAGCACCCACGTGAGAGGTAAAGTTGTACAATCTCTGCAGAGTGTATAATCTATCCTGGATAGCCGTGCCCACGGTTATGGGCATGCTGAGTAAAGGTTTTTCATGGATTAGACTTTGTTTTTCAAAAATGATTTTCGAAAACATTATGTATGGGTGGAATCCATGAAAGATGGAAAACGTGTGGATGGATGGAATCCATACGAGTTTTTTGGAAAGCTTGTGGATGGATGGAATCCACGAGTGTTTGGAAACTTGTGGATGGATGGAATCCATACGAGATTTTTTTTGGAAAAGATGGTCCGAGTGGGATGCCCGTGGATAGGTTGGTGTTTGGTTAGAGCCTGCACTGGCGGTATTATTTTTAAGAGTAAAGTCCATTACCGGTCCTTAAACTTTTTATGTTGTGTCATCCCGGTCCATAGACTTTTAAAGTATGCCATCCCGGTCCATAAACTTCAAAATGTGCCATTACCGGTCCTTAAACTTTTTATGCTGTGTCATTCCGGTCCATAGACTTTCAAAAGTGTGCCATTACAGCTGGACCCGTAACAGGTGGTAATGGCACACTTTGAAAGTTTAGGGACCGGGATGGCATACTTTAAAAGTCTATGGACCGGGATGACACAACATAAAAAGTTTAAGGACCGGTAATGGACTTTACTCTATTTTTAATAACAAGTATTATTTTTATATACTGTATTAAATTCAACATTTTCAATCTTTTTATTGTATTTCTTTAAATATTGTTTTATGCAAATTAACCCTATAAGCATTCCATTGATGCCTTTGTCATTATGTTGTATTCTCCGTGTGATTTGCGGAGTACAAGTTTGTACTCACCTTACTATCTCCACACAGAGGAAGACGTGTACGACTACGATGAAGATCTGGACGAATAGGCCGCGTCCTACTATCGTTTGCCTGTGGGAAGGCTTATGCATCGCTTCTTATCAGTTTGCTTTCGCCATTATTTGCTTTATTATTGTATCCAATGGGCATTGATGTAAGACTTGGCCATAAGGCCGTACCTTTTTATTTAATATATATATATATATACATATATATATATATACATACAGGAAGGCGAAATGGGACTCATAAGAGTCCAGACACCTAACCTATAAACCGTTCGATCAAATTGAGATGTGCTATTTTGTAGTAGGTAAGATTTTAACGGGTATACCCATTAGGCTATACAGCTTGCCGTAGTATTCAAACTCCTAATTGAATGCATGCAAATCGGATTATTAATTGCCATAAACCGTAGTATACCCATTAGCCAATACATTCCTTCCGTAGCGATTGAAACGACTGATTGATTAGTGCAAACCGGAATATTTTGAAGTATGTGTGTATAACCTTTTGAAGTAACGTGAAAATATTTATGTGTTAAGATCATTTGGTGCCATATATAGATTTCCTGCCATTACCGTAGAGTAGGTATGTGTATTGGCCATGTATGAATTAACATGGAGTACATGGAGTATGTATGCAAAACCGTACGACATTTAAATTATGATCGTGTGTACGTATAAATTTAATATAGTATGGTGCATGCGAAATATCATTACTTGTAACATATGATAAATCATTGTGATCAAATGGAGTATTATACCCAGAAAAAAAATTTAAGTGGTCTTATGACGGAATAATAAAAACTGTGTTGACTTTCATTATTTTTTATTCAACGCACGAAATGATTGTGAGCGGCGAATTTATACGAGATGTTAGCAGGTAAGGGAAGAATCTTTTGTGAATTTGTCAACTCAATCGGACAACAAAATGCTTTATTAAATGGATGATGCATACGAAAGGCTTTTAAATAAAGAGTATGTTGACTTGCATTATTTCCATTAATTTTTAGATGTCGCACGGAACGATTTAGAGTGGCGAATTCGCACGTGTTGTAAGCATTTAAGGTGACAAACTTATGTGTTTTTTTCATCTCAATCAGACAACAAAAGCTAACTTAAATGGTTGTAGTACACAAACGGCACAGAAAATACGGGTATGTATGCTTACATTATTTTCTATAAGCCACACGTAATGATTTAGTGCATCGATTTTTTACGCCCTGTGAGCGCTTATTGTAAAAATCTTATTTGGAGTTTTCATCTAATTCGAGCAACAAATGTTCATTGAATTGTAGCTAGACATGAATGCGTAGGAAAAACTGCATGTGTTGACTTCCATTTTTTATATGAAAAAGTGAATGATTTAGAGTGTCGAATTTGTACGTCATGATATGGGTTTCGGTTTATATGTTGTGTGAATTTATCAAAATAATCGGACATCAAAATGTCCTCTTGAATTTATTGATTGAATCTGACTACAAACGTGTGTGTTGACATCCAATAATTTTTGTACGTTGCACGAACTAATTTAAAGCGGTGAATTTGTACATAATGTTAGGAGTAATGGTGAAAATATTATGTGAAATTTTCGTATCATTCGAGGCACAAATTCTTGTTGAATTTGTCATGGAGACGAATGCGTTAGAAACCGGGTATGGCATGTTATCTTAAAAAGTTAAGCAACTCCGAACTAGTATACAAATGTTCAAAACAAAATGATGACTTTCACTAATTTTTATACACCGCATAAAACGATGTTGACTTTCACTAATTTTTATACACCGCACGAAATGATGTTGAGCGGCGAATTCGCACGTGATGTTAGCAGTTAAGGTGAGAATCTTATGTGAATTTTTCAACTCAATCAGACAACAAAATGCTATATGAAATGGTTGATGGAGACAAACGGCATAGAAAAAAATGTATGTTGATTTGCATTATTTCCATTATTTTTTAGACACCGCACGGAATGATTTAGAGTGGCGAATTCGCACGTGATGTTAGTAGTTAAGGTGAGAATCTTATGTGAATTTTTCATCTCAATCGGACAAAAAATGTATCTTTAATGGTTGAAGGAGACGAATGGCATAGAAAAACGCGTATGTTGACTTACATTATTTTTCTATACGCCGCACGGGATGAATCAGAGCGACGAATTTTTACGTCATGTAAGCGGTTTAGGTATAAATCTTATGTGAATTTTTTTGAGATGAACGGTACAGGAACAATCGCGTGTGTTGACTTCCATTAATTTTTATACGTCGCACGAACTGATTTAGAGCGGCGAATTTATACATAATGTTAGCAGTTAAGGTGAAAAAATATTATGTCAAATTTTCATATCATTCGAGCAACAGATTCTCGTTGAATGGTTCATGGAGACGAACGGCGTAAGAAAACGCGTATGTCGCAAGGAATGATTTAGAGCGGCGAATTTGTATGTCATGATAGTGGTTTGGGTGAAAATCTTGTGTGAATTTTTTAGTTGAATCGGACATCAAATGTTATCTTGAAATGTTACGCAACTCCGAACTGGTATACAAATGTCCGTCCGGAGATATGCACACACAAATCACTCTATCAAATTCTAACAACCTCTCCTTTGTTCTTGTATAGTTGTAGACAGCGCTCTATCAAATTCTGGACCTGCAACAGGGTGCCAAGTTTAGTTAATTAGTTGGTGACAGTGTTATACTGGCACTGTATAAGGATGTCATCTGATCAAAATTGAGCCTGCAAAGAGCCAAAGACTACAGAATAGCTAGACATCTTACAAGTTCAATGTCTTCACGAGAGACCTTTCTATTATCATTACTAGCGAGGAACCAGCGTCTCCTGCAGGAGCATCAGAGGCCATTGGATTTGGTTGGTTACTTTGCACTTCATTAGTACCTTGTGCTGAAGACATCACTGAAATCGACATTTAACTCCGACGTACTACAGATGAAAGCGAAATTTAATTCTTAGAAAATGTATTGGTTTTGTAACATATTAGTGTAGGAATATCACAGGATCTAGAAAGTGAAAGACAAAGATTAGAAGAAAAAAAAGAACAGCATGCCTAATACTAAATTACTGATAGTAACAACTTACAATTAACTTAAAAATTAACATATCAGCCCACAATTAGTGCTAGTTCGCAATTTCTTAAAAAATACTATAATAATACTATGAACTGCCAAGAACTTGGAAAAGGTAGGGAAACAAATAATAAATTTTATTTAAAAAAAATAAAGGGCCCCTAGTTACTTGGCCCAATGACCAGATACAATAACTTTAGTGCAACTCAGAAAGAAACAAATCCTCCTGCACCCTTAATACCAAGCGCACTAACTTCAGAAGGAATTTTTCTCCTAAGGGAAGAACTGTGCTTACAAAAAGTTTAAATTCCAAAGCAAGATTCCTACAGGGATTTCGACGAGATGCAGTTTCATGGAGGAACAAGAGTTCTACTTACAATTCGTCCCAGAATCTAATCCCAAACCAAGATTCCGACTTTACACATGAAGAGGGAAGAAAAAAAGGCACGAAACGGAAGCAAGTACCCATTTTATTCTCCCAGCAATTACGGAGAAAGGAAGAACAGCAAGAGCCCCACAAATCTTTTGAACAATTCCAGGGGATTCCAACTCCAAATCCGGAAACCCACCAAAAACGGAATAAAATTCGCCGCTCAGAAGAACACATCCAACAGCCAACCGATTCCACCCAAGAAATCCAACAAAACTTCCTAGAAGAAATCCGCGAAACCAAGATTACCTGAGAGCACCTGAAGATCCCCAGGAGGAGAGGTGGGAGAGGACAATTCTTGTGGAGCAGCTCAATCTTGGCCTGCTCGCTTCGCTTGGTGAAGGCCGAAGGGTCTCAGCGCGTCTACATCAGGAAGAGGTTCGCCTGCGATGACGCCATCGCTGCAGCCTGCACGCGCGAGCGGATTCCGGCGGAGGTGGCCTCCGGTGAAGCAGCCGCTCGCGATTTGGGGGAAAGATGCGAGACTGGGGGAGACGCGGTTTGGGGAAAAGAAGCAGATGCGAGACCGGGGGAAATACGCGATTTGGGGAAAAAAAGTCGTGACCGAGCGACGGAGGTTCCTAATTTGCTCAAGCAACGGGTCTAGCATCTCCCAACCTGTTAATCAACTTTTCCCCGGCTGAATGTCCGTACCCGTACGCTATCGGACGGCACACCATTGAGGAGTCCGGGCACCTAATAGCACTCAATAATTTTACTATACACACACACATATATATATATATACTAGTAAGGTGCCCGTGCGTTGCAACGGAGTATCAAATAAAATTGATACATACTATCAAACATGATCTCAAACTGAATAATAAACTTTCTTTCGTCATCATGTATCAAACAAAGCATACATGTTCATACTCGTAAATAAAGCAAATATCATATTAGTGAAGCATGATAGAACAAGCACCACATACAATAATATGTACAAAAATAATACTAAAAAATATTTTTCCATAGTATACTTAATACATAAATAATTGTCAGACCGTCTTGGAGAATAACAAACCAATTGATAAATAGGACATCATGCAATAAATATAAACATTAACAGGAATATTAAAATGAGACTGATGCACCATCCTTCTGAAAAATGTAGTACTGATGATAGCACTTTCCAAATTAGTATGTATGAACACACATGGAAAAAGAGTGACTGATCTACAGTAACTGAAACAACCATAAAGCTAAAATGTATTACTGCTAATGCACTGCATAGACTGGAAGAGATCACCACCTTTAATTTTCAACATTTTTTATCTCTCCAGTAGAAAACTATTATACTGTCACCTCTTCTCAGGGAGCACCAATCTGCATTTCCTTCAGTGAAAAACAATGGGAATAAGCGACAATTCGATTAATATACTCCAAAACAATTTTAGCATACATCGAAGAGGATTAGTGCACAGCTAACGCTCCTCCTATGAAGTTAACTGCATGGATTCAAGCAAATTATGAGGACGGGCAAAATAGAAAATAGGTATCATGGGAAAAGACAATGTTTGGTGTCTACCATTGACAGGCAAGCAACAGCTATGCACAAAATAGGGGAAAACCAACATGAGCAGTTCATTATTTTAGTGAAAAAGAGAAAGCTCGAGTCTAGACAATACTTACAGGCTACTCTTCCTTCTGCTGGAATGGGAATCTTTAAATGTTTCAGAGTGTTAATTCCCACAACATATAAATCAGTTACTACATATGAAGATGCTGGTTTTTGGGTATCCGATTTCCAATTGGCTATAAGAAAGTACGAACCTGATATCAAATTGGTCACATAGAAATCAAAAGAGAAAAACGGGCCATTTGCCTCAAAATCATGACAGGTGAAAGGTCAGCTCTATGGGCATGTTAAAGGGGAAGCAGTAAAAAGGGGCATGGGATGAATTCAGCCAGCAGATTCCCATCAACATGCTTCGAGTGGATCGCCTCCATGCTTAGGACAACAAGGTCTAACTCCAACTCGTTGGTTTCTTCCCTTCCCCAAGTCGCTCCATCAACCCAAACTCTGTAAATCCACCTGCACATATAGAAACATGGTTGTCAGCACAACGATAAGAATTGATGAGTGAAATGGTGCAACCTTCTGAGAGATGCCATCTAAGGCTTGACATCTGAGTGTCATGCTCTGGGACTGACTCCTTCGGCTTTTCATCAATAACTGAAACCAAGAGTAGATAACATTAAATTTACTATTAAGATAACATTAAAATAAATTTGACAACCAAAGGTTACACATTCACAGAAGTGGGATGGATTCTTACTGAAATGGCGTTTGACACTCAAATTACATGCTAAGCTTGTCAAACACTGCCTTAAAACTGAAAAGGGTTTATCAAGTAGCACATGCAAATTTGACTTAATACTATTTCCTCGGTACATAATTTGACAATGACAAAGTTTCTTTTCTCAACAACCCTCTCTAGTCCCAAACTAAAGAGTTTATAAGAATGAGCAAGCAGTAATCCAACATTAGAAGTTTGTCAATATGAGACCCCTTTTAAAACCCAGACACCATGGTTGACACCTTCCATGAAAAGGATGGTTCACGGTTTCAAGTTGCAACCACAAGAACCCCAAGAATTGTGCAATAAGTACAACAGAATGTATGACTTGTGCAATAACCATCTTTCATCGCTCGAGTAAACTAATCCGGCAATTACTGACCAGCAGAAAGGCTTGATGAATAATCTTTGAACAATGATCCTAAACATCAAGATTGCAATGAAAAAATAGCGCAATTAACAGCAGCCATTAGCAATTAGCAACATCTCGATCAGAGTGATTGAAAGAGCGAACCTGCATGAGCGAGATAGGGAACGTGAGCTTCCCCAATGCCTCTAGGACACGCACAATCTCCTTCATGGTTCCCTTCTAGCTCTGGCAGACACCCTTGCATGCCACCACATCCTTGCAGGATGGACACAGCCCTCCGACTCCTCAATCCTCACCAGCACCTCGCGCAGGAGCTCAGAGGGAAGCTGCACCTAGCAGCTCTACCGCAACGCCTCCGCTGGACCCACGCTCGAGTAAAACAAAACAGTGAAATTGATTCAACTCTACAGTTGTAATGAACTTATCTGCTGGCTTCCGAATGAATAAAAATTTGTGTCTTTTTATTTCTCCTTTCTAAGCACAAGTTAGTCACAGCAAAAGTCCAGTTTTTGAATACTGCTATGACTTGACTTGTTTAAGTAATGTAACTAAATGGGAAAAAAGCTTCATGGTTTGATATTGATTCAGATGGAATCATGGGAAATTAAACAAACAGACAGCTGACGTAATTTCTAATTTGAATACTTGGCTCAGTCAAACCAGTAATTACTGTGGATGGATATTTTGCTGCTCGTAGAATAAAGTGAAAAATGGATGGTATGCTTAATTAGTGGTCTCAGGACATAGCCAAGTAAAAATATTAATCAATCACACCATTGTCCAGTAATGACCATTCTTCTTGAAGTGAGATGGTGTTGGAATTCTATCTTTTCACCTGTTGTGACATGCTTCCGCTGTCCACCAGAGATGCCCCTCAGCATCTCATCCCCTACCATGGTGTGCGCATATCTCCAGTCCTAACATCTACAAGTCAACGAGTAACATGCAAAATAATAACTTCGTCATTGAATCTAAAATTACACTCATTGTCACTCAAGAGACACTTGTACCTTCAGTATATACTCCGTGGCCATGTCAGTTTCTTCCCATTGCAAACGCCTAATTAAGATAAGCAGAAATGTATACAGTCTTCAATCTGATTAGTTATCATGAAAAAACTTCACCAAGGACATATTTCTTGCCTTCATGAATGCAGAGATATCAGAATCAGGCATGATATTTCCCTCCTTCTCTCGCCTCAACAGCTCAGTCAGCAAATCTGACAACATCGGCGGTGGCTGGGATAGGGACGCGGAGGGCGCTCAGGCAGCCGTGGCGACAGGAGTAAGGGCGGGGGAGTGGGAGGCAGGCGCGGAGGCGGCCGAGGCGCGCAGAAGAGGGGGGCGGCCTTGGTGATTGGAGTAAGGGCGTGAGGGAGGAGGGCGCTCAGGCGGCCGTGGTGACAGGAGTAAGGGCTTGAGGGTGGGGGAGGGGGCGGGGGAGCGGGAGGCGGGCGCAGAGGCGGCCGTGGCGCGCGGAAGCGGAAGGCGGCCATGGTGATTGGAGTACGGACGTGAGGGTGGGGGAGGGAACGGGAGGCGGCGGTGGAAGGTAAGGGTAGTTGGGGATTGCAGCATGGGGAAGAGAAGGATCGCTTCTAGGAGTCGAGGAGAGGGCGGAGGGTTTGGCGGCGACACTATCGGGATTCGCTGGCATAGAAGCTAGAGATTTTTTGGGACCTGACCTTGCCGGAGCCGAGGAAGCCGATGATGTTGGTGGCCAGGATGCGGTCATCGGGCGGGATCATCGTCTCAACACCGGTGCCCTCCTCTGTCATCGAAGTCGCCGATACGGCAAAGCACCGCCTCGCTCGTGATGATGGTGTCCCCGTCACCCGCGGTGCGGTGGTGGCATAGCAGGATCGCAAGGCAACGCACAGCCGTAGGGAGAGAATTGAGACGGTTCCGTGCGCTACCACGCCTAGAGCTGCCCCCGTGGAGATGGTCGGGGAGGCGGAGAAGGGCGCCGCCATGGTGGTGACCCGTGAGGTGAGAGGGGAAATGGATATCGTGGAATGGGCTAATGGAGGACGTGCTCGGGGTGGGGGGGGGGGGGAGGCGGCGGCGGCGGCGTGGAGTAGCGGGGAAGAAGGCGGCGGCGGCGTGGAGAAGCGGGGAAGGAGGCGGCCGCGGCGCGGGGCAGTTGGAACTTGGGGAAGCGGAGGACAGCGACAGCGCGGGGTGGGGAGGCGGCGGCGGCGAAGCGGAGGAACAGGGGAGGAGGAGGCGAGGGCGGATCGGAGATGCAGTTTGGCGAGGGCGGAGCGGTTCGGGGTGGGGAGAGCAGTTTGGCGGAGGTTTCGTGAGGAAAGAGGAGAGCGGGAGGTGGCCCACAAGTCGGTGAAAAGTATTTCTAAGGAGGAGCAGTGAAGTGGAGGCCGTACCTACCACCAACTCATTCTTTTATATAGTAAAGATATATATATATATATATATATATATATATATATATATATATATATATATATATATATATATATATATATATATATATATATATATATGATTGGTCATTTGTGTTCGATATGTATCTTTGTTCTATTGTGTGCACTAGCTATTTCTGGACTAGTGCGATTTACACAGAGGGTTTCGGAGTCGTTGCTCTGGGATCCGACAAAACGCTTGGTGGGAACGTTCATATATGTGTTGGGTTAGAGGTACGAGGGACTTAGTTTCTGGGAGGTGGCCTCCTGGCATGGGTCGTTGTTCGTTTCGAGCTGCTGCAGCTCTTGCTAGTCGGGTTTCCACACGCTCCCAAATAAGTACCCAATAATAGTGACTCCAGCAATTATCCACACGCTCCAGTAAAAATGACAGGAACAGTTCATTAATCTTCCCTGAAGGAAAATGCACCATGAATCATGACAACAGATGCACCTGCTAATTCCAATTAGGCCCTATTCATATTAGCTTCTAAAATTTGTTTTTCTATGGTAAATGATTTTTCTATATTACCTAACTTACAAACAGGTTGTCTTTTTAATATAGAGTCTACTAGTCGATTGAAGTACACACTACAGTGACTTTATTTATATCGGTCAAAATCGTAAGTAAATTTCTCTCTACGTATGGCATATTACTATTTATAAACTAAAGCTAAAAACTATTATCAAAATTCAATACGAACGGACAGCATCATGATTTAGCACCCACGTGAGAGGACGCTACACTTGAGGAGGCAGTTTTTGAATCCCACACCTGTGTTCCGATTCAAAGCTCAAGACACTGTATGCCCAATCCAAGCTCAATTATCATAACAAGCTTTTATTATTGAAGACCCTGGTGTATAGTACCCAAGGGAAGCTAGGGACAACATAACATTACCGTGGTAACCATGAAGGCATAACTAAAGTCCTACCACACGAGAAGTGGTTCCCAGAACCTATGCAGTACAATATCACTCTGAGGATTACACATTCAAAGAAGAAAGTGTTCAAAGCATATCACCATCAGCAAAAGTAAAACTTCCATGACTGGATGTAGCACATACAAGTACCAACCACCAAGAAACATACTATATTGCATACTACTGACTAACTGCAGTTAAAATATAAAGGTTCACCAGCTCAAAATACATAGGTCACAGTCACCAATTATTTAAGCATGGAAGGTACTTTCGGTACAACATAATTTTAATTTCATTTCATCGCAACTTCTCGACTAGTAGTACGCTCTCAAGTCCAAGCTCCAGGCATTTCTTCATGCTTTCTTGCTGATACCTAGCGCCTCTTTTATCTCAAGAAGTTTTCGCCTTTCCCACTTTGAATAAAGGGTGCCAAGAGCAGTCCCGAACAAGTATCCAACAATAGAAATTCCGCCAACCATCCACATTTTCTCTATGTTGTTTGCACCAATCTTCTTCTTGCGCTCAAGGATCAGGCTGCAGTACATGTTAAAAGGAAAACTGGAGTAATTCTGCATGATGGTTAGGGTGGCTGTGGAGACAAGAGTACATTAGCAAGAAAAACTCTTGCTAAGTACCTCTCAGTGCAGACAGAGACAAGTACCTCTCAGTGCTTTCTCTCAGCAAATCCCTTATTGCCAAGTTCTTCGAGGTATCCCCTAGTTTCCCCATCAGCACTGCCTGCATTGCGACCCGGTTAAATCAAACCTTCTATATTCATGTCAACCTCTGAGTGTATTTTGCAGAAATTTGTGATCAGTTTGCCATGAAAAGTGTAAGCGTCAGCGCCGAATATTCATACATGTACATTTTTTAACAAGAGGGTTACTTCTTATCCCAGTTTATTTCGAAACTAGTGGGTCCATACAACCAGCTAATAACAATCCGATATTACAGTTCACCGGGAAGAAATTTTATTGTGTAACGGTGACAGTACGGTTTGTGTCACGAACAAATCGGAAAGCAACGCGTGGCATGGTAACACTGTAGCAGTACTGTAGATTGTACAGAAAAATAACTTTTAATACCTGCTACAGTTCAGACGTCCGAAAAAATAATTTTTAATAGCTGCTTACTGATCGCAAGCCGTGGTCGTAAGTCATAAGTTGTGGTTGTATACCGACTTACGACCACAGCTTGCAACCAGTAAGCAGCTATTAAAAATTATTTTTCCATACAACTGTTAGCTGTAGCAGGTATTACAAATTAATTTTTTCCATACAATCTACAGTACGACCTTGCCACGTGCTGCTTTCCGATTTGCTCGTGACACTCTACCAGAGTGGTGGACCTTTTTGCTTTACACAAGTCAATGATTGGTTGAGTCGTTACACAAATGAGGCTGTGCAACCGTGACACGATAAAATTTCTCCTAACCAGGGCAGCAACTGCAAGGCAAAACCAGAAATCAACTCCACTGAAAACTGCATTGCAATTTGGCTTGTGATGAGGGGTAACACCACTTAAGCTACAGATTTAACATTACCCATATAACTTCAGAAAACCATATTATACGCTTTTTTTTTAAAAAAAATAAGGGAGGAGCTCTACCATTCATTTCAGGGAGAAGAGAATTACGCCGGCCCCCGAAGGGGAAACAACAAGACGACAACACTGGCGGAGGGGGGAACGCCAACATGGAGGAAGGAGTCCCCAGCGGAAACTCCTACCAAAGCACCTACTGCATCCACAAGACGAGCATCTTGTGGAGCAACAACAACACACGACCCTCTCCCCACAGACAACGAAGCAGAGAGCCAGGTATCCACAAGGCAAAGCACAAAATTGGGAAACCAGGGCTCTTGCCGGGGCTTGGAATGCAGCCATCAATGGCTGGGTGCACACCATATTATACGCTTAAGGGGCAGTTTGTATGCTTATCCCTAGTTTGTAGTCCAAGTCTAATTCCATAAGGAAAAAACAAGGTACATCATAATTGTTAAATTCCAGTCGGTGGAGTTTGATGGTTAGCATTTGAATCAAATGGTTGGGTATTGAAGTTTGATGAATTAAAACTAGAGATGAAGGCTTTGAACGAAAGCCAAGCTTGTAATCATCATTGCTAACATCACAACTTACTGAACTCAAAATTCTAGAGCAAAATGTTCAAGTGCTACCTAAGCGTGAAGCATTATGGGATTTCTTACAACCACCCTATAAAATGGTAGAATACAGTCATACAAACTCATTCAATCATCATAAACAAGTGCACACAGTGATCTTATCATCTGAGGGAACAAGCACTGAATACGACGTAACGGCAGAAAATTGGAAGCGTTGCTTACGAACTACAACTACCAGATGGTGTGGGAATTCACCCAGTTTTTTCATGTCACCCAACTCAAGAAGCACTGTGGTCCTAAAGCCGTGCCTAGTCCTGATTTGCCTCTCGTCAGTAAAGAGGGAAAAATCAAGACGGAGCCAGTCTCAGTTCTGGAAACCCGAGCTTTACCCAGAAGAGATCGTTTGGTCACGCAGTGGTTGATACAATGGGAGAACCTGCCTCCAGAAGACGCAACGTGGGAAGATGCAGACTTCATCAAAGGTACATTTCCGGAGTTCTATTCGCAAACTATTAAGTCTTGGTTTCCTGATCAAAACACTTGAGGACAAGTTTGTTGCTGAGGGGAAGGCACTGTCAGAACCTGGAAATATATCTGGAATTGAGAGAGTTACTCAATCTGAAGAAAACGCTTCGCGAGCTTCAGCTGGTTTCAGTTGGGGGTTTCCTGACGGTCAGGATCTATTCATATTCACTGCTGGAGCATCCACGGCCTACATTAGTTCCATTAAGGGTGTCTTAAGCATCTATATTAGATTACTTGCAATAGCATTTACCATGTGCTAAACTGGGTGTAATGACTGTTATTTTCTCTTAAGCTTACTGTTGGCTCTGTACCCATATAAATACCTTTTCACCAGAAGGAATGGATATGCTATTGCGCTGCTACTTCCTAGTCATACTGTAGCCTAGTTTATCTCTTCCGTTCTCCCGAGTTTTTCCCCCTTTTCCAATCTCAGATTTGCTCCTACTCTACCTCAGATTGGTCTCAGGATTTGGGGATCTGACAGGGAGGTCCCAGATCGAAGGCTAGGAACGAACTTTATTCAGATGCATACATACATGATATAATAGCGATCGATTTTGGAAGTAGAGATGAGAGATTGAGTGGGCACCCGCACCTTGTGGTTGTGCCGATACAAGGGGCTAGAGAGGGGGCGGCGGCGGTTGCCGCCAAGGGCACGGCCGACGTGGAAAGAATGCTCCGCCGACGTGGCGCGCCGTACCGCCGCCGCCGCCGCAGGTCGCAGCATCCACGGTGCCATACCTTCAGGCTGGGGGAACGGCTCAGGTGCAGGGGCCCTGCACTTAGCGCCGTGCAGGGGTGCCCAGCAGCCTGACACGTGTCCCCCCAAATACAAAAATATTCCGAAAAATTCAAAAAAATATTTTAAAAATCCGAAAAATTGTAAAACGTATTTTTTAAAGTATAAAAAGTATTTTTTTAAGTACTTAATTTTTTTGATTTTTTACTTTTATTAAAAAATATTTTTTTAAGTACTTAAAAATACTTTTTAATAAAAGTATTTTCACAAAAAGTACTTTTTACAGTTTTTCGGATTTTTAAAGTATTTTTTTGAATTTTTCGGAATATTTTTGTATTTGGGGGGACACGTGTCAGGCTGCTGGGCACCCCTGCACGGCGCTAAGTGCAGGGGCCCCTGCACCTGAGCCGTTCCGTCAGGCTGGTGCTTCTCTTTTCTAGGGTTTGGTTGCTTGCACGGGCTCAAGTTGGATCTTGGATGTAGCTATGCGGGCTATGCGAAACTCTCCTTGAACGCCTCCCGTACCACGTATACGATACGACCAGCGGCTCGCTCGAACGAGTTTTTGATATAGCTACAACTATTTTTATAAATATAGATTTAAAGCATGTTAAAGTGCCAAAATCTCGGCTCGAACGAGTCCATCGGACTGGACTAGGCCCTAGGCACCCACAAGATAAGAGTTACAAGGCACCTAGAAAACCAACTCACAGGAGAAAAACCAAAGCTCCGGGGTCATGCGTCCGCGCTACGATCTGCGGCGGCGGCTGGGAGGGAAAACCCCCGGATTCATTATTGAAGCCAGATCGAATCCAAGGAACGAACTACACGGGCAAGAAGAAGAATTATTCAGACGCATGCAGTAGCAATCAAGAATAAAGAGGGTTGGAAGTGGAGATGAGTGGGCAACCGCACCCCCCAGTTGTGGTGATCCAGACGGTGACGGTCGTAGCCACCCATCTGGGAGACATTGAGGGCGCGGCCACCATGGACGTGATGCCACATCGGCTGTGTGGGTGCAGCTCTCGAGGACACGCCCTTCCGGACAGCCCTCTCGGCCGCCACCGCTGATCGCAGCGCGGACACCATGACCCCGGTGCTATGGTTCTCTCCTGTGAGTTAGTTTTCTAGGTGCCTTGTGACTCCTATCTCGTGGGTGCCCAGGACCCAGTCCAGTCCGGTGGGCTCGTTCGAGCAGAGATTTTGGCACTTTGGCATGCTTTAAATCTATATTTATAAAAAAGTAGTTGTAGTCATATAATAATTATAAAAATATCACTTCTATCAATAACTGAACGGCAGCACCATAGAGCTGATATATGGATAGAAGTGCCCCCTGGACGTGCGGCAGAGGCCTGCCGCTCTGCCACCGTGCGCCTCCCTCTATGCCGCCTTGTCACCAGACGACAGTATCTGCCTCAATTACTAAATTATATTTGCTGCTTTTTTGAATTTTTAAATATAACAAATGAGCTCAAAAAATTACGGAATTTCATGTGCAGCCTCCCGACACAACGTACTTGATTGTGTAGTATGTTTATAATTTTATTCGCTCTGAATGTTACTCAAAAATTTATACGAGTGTGCTATTTTTAGGAGTTGTTACATATACCAAATGAGCTCCAAAAATTACGAAATTTTATATGCAGCCTCCCAACATAATCGACCTAATTGTGTAATTTTTTAGGAATTGTACCCATTATGATTTTGCTCGAAGAGGGCCGGCACCCCTGGGTAATACATGTACCAAATCTTATTCATAGGGGTTTTTTAGGGTAGTAGCTAGTAATAATAATAACAATATTTTTTATTGATTTGATGGAAATTATTACGGGGGATAAAGAGAAAATTTTGTATGTAATACATGTAGTAAATCTTGTTTGTGGTTTTTTAAATAAAAGTGCAGACAAGGTAGGTTGATCCTTTTATGATTTTTAAGTGTATGAAATCTATTAGATTCACAATAATATTTTATGATCGTCGTATGTTGTTGTAGTACAATGAATTTCTGAAGCATTTAGTAGGGATGATTGAGGTGACAGTGATTAGTAAATACGAAGATAAGTGATATTATGATGCAAAAGAGAATTCATATAAAGAGGAGAATTTTACATAAATAGCATAACGATAATAAAATGACAGTTGATCCGAAAATGATGTTACATGGCATGTAGTCTAACGAACCAAGGATGGTACACATATGGACGAAAAGGATTGAACTACTGCGTTGGCCGCGACCATTTGTCTTTCCTTGTGAGGTCAGCATTGTAGTCCTCGCTGGCCGCTATGGCCTTAGCCGTCAGTTCGCACTTTCTCTCGCGCTCCTCCTCGTCATTTCTCATCTCAGTCGCTCATCGTACAAACTCATTCTCGCGGTCACTGCTCAAAATTAGGAGTGCGTAGCTCATTATTTCGAGAAGCCAATGCATAGCTAATTAAGGATGCGGTAGTGTTGATTGCTTCTCCCGAAAGGCAGGTAATTTTATCGTACGCTTTTGACGTTATTCCCGTAATCCTAGTCAATTAGTGTTATTTAGTTAGTCGTGATTAATATAGTTTATATTACAAAAATAACTAGGTCGTAATAATTTAGACATAGTTTTGACTATTTTTGTGTACGTATGGTACCTATAATTTGGTAATGTATGGAAATATGTAATTAAGTAGTCATAATTACTGTAGTAGTAATTAGTTAGGGGTAAGTAATCAATTAGTGATAAGTATTTAAGTGCTAAGGACGACGGTAATGAATGGCTCGTAATTTTTTGGATGAGTAATCAAATCATCGGTCATTAATGAAGTATTCGTATGTAGTTACACGCATATAATCGCTGACTTGTAGTATGTTGCTGTCATTATCAATCTTCACACTAATATTTCGTCTATCCCATTTGTTGCAAGGTACTCTCAAAATTAAGAGTGTGTAGCTAATTAAGAGTGGCACACTTGTTCCAGCCCCTGCACCAGCCAATTGGAAGGAGAGGCTGGTGGACCGGTTCGACCGGCCTATCCCGGAGAGTGTACATGGCGTCCCCCGCACTTGGTTGAACAATTTCAATATGTGCCCTCAGTATGCAACGCCAGAGGTCAGCAGGAGGCACCTCGCCGCATTCCTTATTCAGCTCTTTGGTTGGAGCATGTTTCCAGTCACACATGGTGACATTTGGTTGGAGTATGTTTCCAACCACACACGACGAGTCCACCGATGACAATACGGGCTTCCCAGATGCTTCCAGAGAGCACTACACTGCGCTAAAGTTTGTAGCGTATGCAGGGCAGAGTTCAACATTCACAGCATACCCAGGGTTTGGACACTTCGGTTGGCAGAGCTTCTTCGACTTCGCTGCCATGTCGTATGATCAAGGCGAGAGCTCCTTCGCACCACAGGGGGATTTCTAGAGTCCTTTGTTCACGACATTATTGCAGGCAGCTCATAGTTCGGCATGTCTTAGATGGAGGACATCAACTTATGTGCTTGGCTTTGGCCTTCTCCCATCCTGTGACTTCTGTGCTTTCCTATGGAGCTAGTGGCTTTACTGTGCACAAGGGGTTGGATTTGAATATTTTGGCTGGTTGGTTGCAAAATAGAATTTTAGAATAGATTCAGGTTGATTTTAATGCTAGATGATGAAATTCTACGGCTGCGAGAGGTGCTGATTGGTCCTAAATGGTCTGATATCTCAATGAGTGAAATGCCCATTTCGATAACTAAACCAAGATTCTGGTAGCAAGGTGGCTATTAATTTTCTTCTTTTGTTCGGTCTTTTTGATATTTATTTTATCCCACAATTTATTTTTGTAAACCGAGCGAATTGCAATTTACGGAGGTAATGCAGTTTATGCAATTTAAATTCTGTAGTTCCCGATTTAATACAAATATGTATGAAATGTTTTCTGTTGTAATTTAATTTCTGTAGTCGCTATATGGATGACAATTGGATGTAAATGTTGAGTTTCGATGTCTGTTACAAATTATATTAATTTACTTTATCGATTTTCAATTTATTTGCTATGAAATATTGATAATTGGAGCAATTACAATAACAATGCTAATTACGTAGTTTAAGTGATAAAACATGGAGCGGAAGGGGCGAGGGCATAACCGCAAGAGAAATCAGGAGCGCGACGGCGCTAGGGACTGGAGCGTAAATTTTAAAAAAGTTTAAACTATTTTTTAATTTGTTATTCCAATTTTATTGCATATCACCACAAAAACACCTTCACGTGGAGCGCTGCAACTTATAAGTTGGTGTATGTTTTGTTGGCTGCTCAATGTGGTACTAAATTGTGGGACTTGCACGCGTGGCTTAATGGGTTGTCCAGATCTCAACCTACGGATCAGATCGGATTCCCTTAACTAGGTGGGAGCGGAGCTTCGTGGCCATGGATCTTTTATGGATTGCAATTATAGTTTGGGTGTTGTGGACCTTAGCATGGGGCCTTATGTCGGGTTGGGCTGTTTCTTCTGTTACTCATGTTGGAATTTCGATATATACATGCTTGAATAGCTGTGAAAGTGAGAAACCTTCTCTCGCATGAGCACTTCTGGCTACTCAGCTTCTTCAAACAAAAGATCAAGAACGACACATGCTCTAACCATCGATGAACTCTCGCTAATTATTATTATTTCTAAATAAGTACCATTCCTAATGCATAATCTTCACAAAAAAAATACACGAAAAAGCAGCCCTGTTCCTTGCTCCTTGCAGAAGTACAAAAAAACCACCACAGCATTGTCGATCTTGTGTTGCATACTTTGGTAGCATCAAGCCATCCACCGAGAAGGAATATGTAATCCAGGCATGGCGTTGGCACTCAGTTCACAGCT
Source organism: Dendrocalamus latiflorus (assembly GCA_017311315.1). Lineage (NCBI taxonomy): Eukaryota > Viridiplantae > Streptophyta > Magnoliopsida > Poales > Poaceae > Dendrocalamus > Dendrocalamus latiflorus. Next base: position 34,980,223 of record CM029629.1, read on the forward strand.
TGGAAAGCTATTAGCTGAAGCGCAATCAGGGACGCAGCACAGATCATCCACACCCTTCCCAACGTCAGTGCTGAAGCAGTAGAAGTCCTGCACATGTTACCAGCGCAAACAAAATTTATCCTTCGTATGAATCACTTGATATGTGACCGTTCTTTTGTGCTACAGCTGATAGCTTTTGACAGTATTTTTTAAGACAACGACAAATAGCTCACACTATTTTAGGCTTGTGAAACTGTTTAGAGAAACCATCTTGTTTGTTTTGGCTTTCGGAGAAGCCAAAACCAAAAGCCACAAAAAAGCCGGAAAAAGGGCTATGATCGAGACGCAGGGACGGACCTAGCATAATTCAAGGGTATTCAGTTGAATACCCAAAATTTTTACTAAAAAATCTACTATATACAAGATATAATACATATGTATATTAGTAGTTAGGCCAAATTTGCCTTATTCATACCTAGCCAGCCTAAATTATCGCTAGATCCTTTTAGCCTATTTCCCTCTCCAAAGCCCAAATTGGCGCTAGACACTGGCTTAGGCCCACTAGGTCACTATCATAATTCATATGACACACGGTATAAATTCTAGGTCTCACCCAGTCTCTTCTCTCACTCGAGTTTCTCCTCTCTGTCTCTCTCCGTTTGGTGGCACAGGAGCTTCTGGTCTTATAGGACCACTGGAGCGACCGTTTCACAAGTCGCAATCATCTTGCCATCGTCGCTCGCCAATGCGGTTCAGCCACACAGGTTCACCCTCACCGACCTAGTGACCCCCATAGCGTTTTGGTTGAAAGATCAAGCTCCGTTTAAGTTGGTTTTAGTGTTAATAACAAATTCCATAATAAGATTTTGGTGATAATGATAAATGTATATATGAGACTAATATGTTTATTCAAGTATATTATAGCTTAGTCTCATTTGGCTGGAAAGGTGAAATCAAAGAGATATGCATTCAAAATCACTCTCATTTACTAATACATTCCTTAGATCCAAAATATAGATTGGACTCCTCAAATAGTCCAAAATGAATATGTGCATATGTCTTCATTATATACACTTGTATGCACATATTTAGGGGGAGCTCTCTGTATATTTTGGAGTTTCATAAGTATTGATCATGCTTCTTTCAATATGCATATTTAGGATCTTTACTTTGAAATACATTCTTGAGTATATATATAGCTTGTGTAGTTCATATATACTCATGTGCAATCAGGTTGTCATCTAACTTCTCCATTATGTGTTAATGGTTGAATGAAAAATGATAATCGGATAAGTAAGCTTTGTCTAAAGCTTATCTTAGAGTATACAATTGTTGTGTACAAGGTGTATACTCGCAAATCAATTTTTATATCTCATTATTTGTTGAGATTGTCATGAATTACTAAAAAGGGAAGATTGTTGAATCTAGTTCCTCCATTATGTGTTAATGGCGAAGTTTGGTAATTGGTGACAATTGTTTTGTGGACTAATGGTTTCCATTAGTTGGATAAATAGGTTAGGTTCCACAAATGAGGATGACTTGGGATGACTTCATGTGTTAAAGATCATCAAGTCAAGATGCGAGAAGAAGATAGCTTCATGAGTTGAAGGTCATCAAGAAGAAGGATATGCATCATGAGTTGACGCATGCCCAAGATGATCATGTGTTGATTAAGTCAAAGAAGACCATCATGTGTTGATGGAGTTGATGAAAAGGATGCATCATGAGTTGATGCATATCGAGACGATGATCCAAGGCAAAGGTATGACTAGTTAGGGCTAAGGATGTGTTTCTAGTCTTTTACCGGTCTTGGTGTTTGGTTGAAAGACCAGATTGATAGTGTAGGTTGCCGTACTACTAAGAGGGGTCATGTCTAGTAGTTTGAGTCTCATCATGTGTTGATGGCTCAACCTCACTTGCTCTAGCTCATCTTGTCATGAGGCTTGTATTTGCGAATGTGTTTTGCAAATGGTTGAAGCTCATGTGGTGAATCCTTGTAACATGTGACTATATTTTGCAGATGTGTTTTGCAAAAGGTTGAAGTACATGTACCTACTCCTTGTGACATGATCTAAGTTTGCAAATATGTTTTGCAAAAGTTGGAGATCATGCATTATCCCTTGGCATGGTCAAAGATTGTTTGTTACTATTTCCTTTGACATTAGACCATGGTAGTGACTCTTTGGATGTCTTGTGATTTCTGCATTGATCTAATGTGTTTGAGGTAATGCAAATAGATGTGTTGTGTAGCCCTCTGAATAAGCTTTCCATAGAGTCTAAGATCACTCAATTTCGACATCGGGGTCAAAAGTTATGACCGTTTTTCCGAGTGTCGTCTGTGCTGAAAATCGAAAACAGAAGTACCGTTTTTATAATTGCGGTAGTTCCCTAAAAATTGGAAGTACCAGAGTGAAAAGTAGGGGTGAAAACGGATCGAATTCGGACAGATATTGTTTAAACCGTATCCTAACCCACATTTTTTCCTCCAGATTCGGAGTCGAATACGATAAGACCGGATACGAATACGAATTCAGAATATTTGGAGTTTCGAATATGGTACTATCAGGACGGATATGTAACGGATTCGGCTCGGAAATGGATAATATAGACAGATAATATGGGTGATTACAGTTCCAAAAGCTTATACTTTAGTTCCAAAAGCTTACAAAGTTACAACGACATCTTGGTTTTATAAATGTGAAATCAATACTCATCAAGAAACTTTGTAAGCTAATTATAGGAACAATAGGAACACAGATTCAGCAAAACGAAGAATAGAAGAAAGCAGTGAGAACAATAGGAACACAAATTATACATAAGTGATAAATTCATATAAGCCACAATAGGAACACAAAGGTTCACACGTTTGTTTACCTGAGATATTCTATCTTCCGAATAACAAAGTTAGTCCTCATGTCTAAATCAACTACAATGTTACGCCATTAGTAAAGAATAAAAGTAAAAGTTTCATCAGTCCCAATCAACATATGATCAAATAAGCAATTTGTCCTAAAAAAATTTCGCCGATTCAAGTAGCAGTACACACAACGAGAAAAAATAACTAAGGTAAGTGTGCTTTGGCAGAATCGTACCAAAATTAGGCAATGTTAACCAATCCCATGTAATGCTCGGAATCCAAAACTTGGTCACAAAGATCATGACTTTTCCGCATTCCAACCTAAATTTTCTCCGGAACCAAGAACAGGCACCCACCTCGGCTATCATGGCCGGCGTGTCGAAGTCAGGCTCCCTTGTGGTGAGGCCAATGACCAGCACGCCGACCTGCCGCAGCGCCGTGGCCTGGTCTGTGATGGCCATGGTCTTGGACGGCCGCAACGCGCTCACCATCAGGCTAATGGATACGTCCACCGCCTCCACCCTCACCACCGGCATACTGCCCCTTGCAGCGGGCCTCTTCCCCCAAGCCCTGCGATGCAGCCAAGAAATGAGGCAATCTCCCCCCTCACTCACCGATCGCGGCAAGAACCAAGAAAAGAAAAGGTACCAACTCCCGAAGCTTTGGAGAGCCCGCCCTTGCTAAACTGGCGAAGCGGATGGAGATGGAATTAGAGTTGGAGGCCGGTTTGGTTGGGACGGAGAAGGACGGAGCGGGGGAGGAGGCGGGGGCGGCCATCGAGGCTGCAGCGTCGGCGGCGGCGAGATCGAGAGGCGGGGAGGGATTTGGGGGCGGGAGCGAGCTAGGATCGTTGACGCGGGTGGGGAGGGGAGGAGATGACGAATTGACGAGGCGAGAGCGAGCGAGCGAGGCGGGTTTGGTGATGGGCTGAGCGCTCGGATAATCGGATATGTATTCGGTTTTTATTCGGATACTATCCGAGTAACCGAATACCAAACCTATTCGGTCGGATATCAGCTATACCAAATCCGCTACCGAATCCGTCTACACATATCCGTATCCGAAAGCGAATCCAACCGGATACCAAACCAGTTTACCGAATTTGCTACCAGCCGGATTCGGTACCGGATCGGTCGAGAAAAACCCGACCCGCTTTCACCCCTAGTTAAAAGTGGAACTTCTGATTTTCAAAAGTTCCGACCTCTGAGCGGAACGTTTTTTCTAGAGAGCAACTTTTGAGAAACTTAGCCTCTTGGAAATCGGAAGTTCCAGGCCGAATATCGGAACTACCGGAAAATTGGAAGTTCTGAAAAATGAATGGTGGAAATTCTGATTTTGGCTCCAACGACTAGTTTTTGACCATTGGCGAGGCAATCAGAAGTTCCGGTTTTTGGCCGGCGGTACTTCCGATTTCCCTGATTTTTCAAGCATTTGGCTCCAACAGCTAGTTTTTTGGTGTGGGGGTATAAATACCCCCTTGTGGCCGGTTGGAAAAGTTGTTGATTCATTCATTCATGTGTTCTTGAGCTAGAGTGAGGCTCTCCACTCAATTGTGCATGTGTTGCACTTTGTGAGAAGGGAGAGAGGATCTAGAGTGCATGCGTTGCATCTAGAGGTGGACTTAGTGTCCAATTGAGCTTGTGCATTCATTGCACGTGGTGAGAGTCAAGTGAGGGACTTGGCTTGTTACTCTTAGAGTTTGCCGACTCCTAGACGGCGTGGGAGGCGTCGTGCGCAGTGATTTTCTCAAAGAAGATTGTGAGAAGACCCGGCGAAGTTGTGAAGGTCGAAGCTCACCTACCCGGAGCGAGAAAGACCTATCACTAGTGATTTGAGGTGTAAAGCTTAATTCGTGGAGCCGGTCCGATTTGTTCAGGCTTACCTCAACATGGACTAGGGGAGACCGGCAGGTCTCCGAACACCACGATAAAAAGAGAACATGTCATTTGTGGTTTGCTCTCTTGTGCTCAATTTACTTTCATAAAATTATTTTGATTGCTTGTATACCTAGAATTGCAAACCTCGACCTAGGCTAGAATTGTTGGTGCACTTAGACAAATTTATTTGTACTAGGCACTATTTGAGCTAAACTGACTTGAATTTAGCTTCCACATTGTATACTTTGTTTAAGCAAATAGAAAAGGTCTTTAATTATTAGTATTAATTTGTAGAGAATTTTTAGACCGCCTATTCACCCCTCTCTAGTCAGCCTCCTCGATCTTACAAGTGGTACAGAGCTTGGTCTCTCATATATTAGGCTTAACCGCCTAGAGAGTATAAAGGATGGCGGCTAGTGGAATTGTGCACCTAGATGACACCTCAATTTAATGGCCTAAATTATGATAATTGGAAAATCCGCATGATTTGTTATTTTAAGGCCATGAGCCCAAAAATATGGCGGATTGTAGATGTGGGCTTTTCTCCTCCATTGGATCCTCTAGCTCCAACTATTGAGGAAGAGAAATGCCAACATCTCGACGCTCAAGCTACTAATGCTCTTTTTATTGCTTTGAGGGTAGAGGTGTTCGACACAATATGCAATCTCGATAGCGCTCATGACATGTGGACAAAAATTCAAGATAAATATGAATTGTCCACCTCATCCGATGAGGATTGCATACGAGAGTGGATGTCGGGAGAAGAATGCTCAACTTCTAGCTCCGACGATGAAGAGTCCACCATTCCTTCTACATCAACTCAATGCTTTATGGTAAAAGGTAACAAAAAGGTAAATTATAATGATAATGATGATGTGCCTTCATATGATGAGTTGATGGACATGTTAGAAGAATTAAATGAATTCCTTGGGAAAGAAAAGGCTAAATATAAAATTTTGAAGAATGATCATGTTTCCCTCCAAAATAATTATAACAAGTTAAAAGAAGAACATTAAATTCTTCTTCTTAAGGAATATACTAAGCCTAATATGGATATAGGCATAACTTGAGATTTAATAGATGATATGCCATGTGTAGCTCCTAGCTCTTGCAATTCATCTAAAACTAATGTATCCACATCTTGTGATGATTTGCTTGATTTATCTTGTTGCTCAAATATAGATGTTTCTACTTCTTCTATGCATTGCAATAATAACATTGTAGAGGAGAATAATAAGCTTAAGGCCCAAGTCATAAGTTTGATAAATGACTTGGAGAAGAGCTGCAAAGGAAAGGCCTCTCTTGACATAATATTAGAAAGTCAAAGAAGAATTTGAGAAATGTGTTTGTTAGGAATGTTAGTTTACATAAAACCACTCCTAGGGCCATTTGGGTGCCCAAATCTATTGTGACTAACATTCATGGACCCAACCAAGCTTTGGGTACCAAAATGCGCTTAAATGTTTAATAGGTACTTAGAGAGGCATTGGAGGTTTGGCTCATTCATGAAGAGGTGAACTCCACCATATGCACAAATGGAAGCCAAGCTTGAGGATGATCATGCAATATTATGAACCAATGCCGTCTCGGTAACAAGTATCTACCTTTGATATGTTTAGCCCCTAGCCTTGTGTAAGTTGCATTTCATGAAAATCATTTAAAAGGGGTTCTCTTGCTCTTGTGCTAATTTCATTATTGTAAATTATGAGCAAGATATTAGTGGACATTAAGGCGGAGTGCTAAATCATATTCATGTATATCACATCCCTAAGTGTGCTCATATTAATTAAGTGCTAGTATTGTTTTTCAAAATTGAGTCATTTAGCCAAAAGTCAAAATTTTGAAATTACTAGTGTTCTTTGAAAAACTAGTTGAAAAATGTATACAAATGCTTTTCAAAGGTTTTACAAAATTTTTTGGCTTTAGAAATCTTATTTCAAGTAAAATTGAGTTTCCAACCCAAAACTATCTATTTAGTATATTGTTTTGGCTTTAAACTCAAAATTCCCCAAAATCAATTCTGAAAGGAATATGAAAAAGTGTTCAATACCAAAAACATAGAGTTGGCCATTTCAAACATTATTGGTATTCAAAAGTTTTCCAAAAAGCCAACCAATCAAAAGTTATTTGTATTTAAAACTCGCCTAAAACTTCTAAGTTGACCTATGTGGTCACAATCTAGCACTTAAGTGAGTTTTGCCTTTTGAGCTAAATCTATTAATGTATATTGGCTCACAAGGATATTTACAAACTCATACATACAATTGAATACTTAATATACCCTCAAATACTCATTTTTGCAATCGTGAAGAATTTATTAAAAGTGAGCTTGTTTTGAAAATTAAAAGCTCAATATGTTAAAAATTACTTTGAAAAAGGTTTTTATCTTGGCATATAGTTGGAAATGCTCCATAAGAGACTTATGGTTCTGTGTGAAAAACTTTAGAGCAATATACAACATTATATCTTGCCTCTCCTCAAAAATTCAATCTCTTGGCCTGCTCCCAGAAAAATCAGAACTACTGGCAGCCATCCAGCGGTACTTCCGTTTTTCAGAACTACCGGTGGTGAAACAGCGGTACTTCCGATATTTCTGGCAAGTGGCTGTTTTGATTCAAAATTTGATTTCCAATTTCCTCAGCCATTTCCTCTTGCTCCACAAAGTCAAGATGATCCATTTTACACTTGTTAGCTACCCTCAAATATTTATTGACTTCATATGCCATTTTGTTCTTAATTTGATTCTTTTCATTAAAATGGCAATCTCTAAAGAGTGGTAGACCTTTAGTCATCTTGACATCGGCATGTGCTTCAGTCCCATCTTTTTAAGTGATATCATCCATGTCCTTCAAGTGGTATCCCTTGGTTGTGAAAATTAAATGGTATCCTTATTCCTCTAAGACATGTCTTTTGATTTGATATCCTTTTTCCTCTTACCGAGATAATCTTTTCTATCAATCAGGCTCTTTCACCCATGATATCATCTTCTTCTAAGTGGTATCCACCTTTACGAGTGGTGTATCCTCTAATGATATCATCCTCCTCCAAGTGTTGTTTCAAATGACATTTCTATTTACAAGTGGTATATTCTCACAAGTAATTTCGAATGTCATCTTAAGTGATATAAAGATCAAAGTGGTACAAATTATGGACAAGTGGTTTACAAGTGGTACCCATTAATCCTTGTGCTAGATGACATAAGAAGAATCCTTGTTAATCAAAGGAGGAAGAGATAAGAAAAGAGAAGAAAATCAAGAAAAGGAGAATCCTTTGCGTGTCAAAGGAAAAGAAATTGTCAAGAAGAGACCTTTGTGTAGGGGAAGTTTTTATTTGTGAAAAACATATATAATACTGTGTGCTTACGAAAGCAAAAAGGGTAAAATAGTACTATTGGGAAATTTATTTTACTTATTTGCCCAAAAATTATTTTGGAAGCTTGTGAATGAATGTGTTTCACTCTCATTTGCTTCTTTTGGTATTCATGGAGCAATAATCAAATGATATGCAAGATATCCCTTTCAAAAGAGCCTCTTTGGCCAAAAATCAAAAATCTCGTTTTAAAAGGCTAAAAGTTGTGAACAACTAAATAAAAATACTCAACTATATATTTCAAATATTTTCAAAGTCTTTTGAGTAAAAATTTCTATTTTAGAAATCAAAAGGAAGTTTTGGCCCCAAAAGAATCTTATATGATCTTGTTTTTGGATTAAACGACATATTTCTCTAAATTATAATCTATTGAGTATTTGAAAAAGTGGTCAATACAAAACTCAAAGGGTTGGTCATTTCAAACATTTCTCTAGTTTAAAACTTTTGCAAAAGACCAACCGTTGAAAAGTTATATCTATTTGAAGTTCACCGAAAAAACAAGTATTACCCCGAAATAACCTATTCTTGCATATTGTGAGTATGGCTATTTGAGATAAAATTCCTTGTACATCTTTTCTCAATATAGTGTTCCCAACTCATACAATGTCTAAAAGGGTAGAAACTCCATGAATCTAAAATTGTAATAAGTTTTGAGCTAATTGAAAAATGAACCTTTTCATTGTACTCAAAGCGGCATGTTGCCACTTCTTTTAAAAGAAAAGTCCTATTTCAAAATTTCATTTTGGAAAATGTTCTATTTAGTCTAAACTTAAATTCTGGAAAGTTTCAAAGGAATTTGATCTCATTTGAATGGATTTAGCATTTCATCCCATTTAAAGCGGAAAGTTCAAAATGAAAGCGCATTTTGGCATATCTTTTGATTGGAGAAGTCTTTTTCAAAATTTCTTGTTGGAAAATGTCAAAAATAGCATCAAGCTCATATCTACAAAGTTTGAAAATATTTCAAGTTAATTTGAAAAAGTTTTGACCTTTTCTCTCTTTAGCAAAATTGCTGAAAATTCAGAACTTTCATGATTCTGAGCTGATTTGTGATTTTTATATCTTCAAATGGGTTCAGATTTGAAGGAATCCAAAATAATAAAAATTGATGCTCTATAGTTGGTCTTAAACGTAAAATTTTATTAGAATTTATAAAGAGCATTTGATCAAATTTTCTATTCCTCTCTAGAAGCTAATGTGAGATGCAAAAGTATGAAAATTCAGACTCAAATATCTGAAAAATCATGTTTTGAGCTGATTTACGATTTTTGTGTCTTTAAGTGTGCTCATAATATGAGGAAGTTATAATTATGACTTTTGATCCTCAGACATTCATCTATATTGACAAATTTTCTCAGATTTATTGGACATAGTCTGATTTTGATCCTCCTCGTCTTATCGAGCTTTTTCTAAAATTGATATAGTTTGATTTAATATCATTTTACGTATAATTTGAAAGTATTTTTAGAAACGAGCTAACGAGCCGAGCCGAGCTGAGCTAGAGCAAAATTCAAATTCATTTGAAATCAACTCATGTTAATATTTAACTAATTAACAAGTATAATTGAAACAATTTTGAACCCAACCAACGAGCCCACCTAACGAGCTTTTTTTCCACCCCTATTTACAATGAAAAGCCTTCAACCTGGTCGAGCCAACTCTAAGGATTCACCCCAGTAAGGAATCCACCAGACCGGGACCCCCTCTTGAGCCTAGACGAGACTTCTCATGGCTTAACCACGCTCGCCCAAGTGAAAATTCACATGGCACCAACCACGCTCACTTTCAACATACAACTTGACTCAGGTTGGGACTTTGCAAATTATTCAGCCAGAGCTGTCCCATACCAGCCATGTGGTAGTACAATTAGGGCTTTGCAACAGTAGCTCACAGACCGGTCCTTAATCTGACTTAGGCCCAACCACATACCCCTGTGCACGACAATCAACCACTGCGGCTCCAACCAACAGGGCATGCCTGCACCCACTACTCTAACCAATTGCCTAAGTCTAAACCAGTTTTATATTTTGTTTTCAAAATAATTCATAAACCTCCTTGACTCACCAAAGTCAAGAGTACATAACAAAAGCATATCATTTTATGTGAAAAGGGTTCACCATTTTATGTGAAAGATATCCCAAAACAAATATTATAACTAAGCATGGCTAAGCATTTGATTAAACCCTCTAGCCAACACTAATGTATTAACTAGAGTTTGATTCTAGGGTGACAAGGTATTGAGGAATTCAAATTCAATGGAGGGATTAACAAGTAGGCAATAACTAAATTTAAAACTGAATTGAAATACGTTGAAAAAAAATATGCATGCAGAATAATTTAAAACAACATAATTTTACTTTGAAATCTAGGATCAACATGATCAAGGAGTGTGACTTTCCTTGCTCTTCAACTTGGTTCAAACCTTCATCGTCGAATTTTCCCAAATCGTCGAATTCTACACGTGAAAATAACCCACCAAAATCAAATAAATTCAAATTTACTTCAAAAAATTTAATTGAGGCCAGAAATGGATAGAGGGGAGTTTTTGATGAATTTAGAAATTTGAATGGGCTAAATCGGAGTTAGGACGAAGAAGAACGGGCTTCGGGAAGATTAAAAAGAGAGAAAATGGAAAATCAGGATTTTTGGAATTACTTCCCTAAAGGAAAATATGAATTATTGCGTCAGCACGGATTTTCTTTTTCAGCAAAATTGTTTTTCAACTGGAAAATCAATTTACTGCGTCAGCATTACGTCAGCCAGGGGTTGGACTGTCTGCCAAGTGGGCCCAGGTCCATGTGGACTAGGTCCATGGACCGGGGATGGTGTGAGGTGGCGCGGGAGTGACGTGGCAGCCGACGGGGCGAGGGGAGGCTGGATGGCACCGACGTGGCGCTGACTCGGCGCCACGTCAGCGGCCACGCAAGCACGGCCAACGCTGGCCGGAGGCGCACGGGAGTGGCGACGGCGGTGGCCGGCGGTGAAGGGCGGAGAAGGGAGAGGAGGACACAAGGATCTCGGGGAGGGCACGGGCCTTACCGGCGGCGAGCGCAGGGCGGCGCTCGGGGCTACGGTGCAACGGCGGTGGGGTGGCTGGGAGAGGATGGGGAGCGGAGGGGGAGGTGCGGTGAGAGGAGGCAGAGCTCGGGGGCCATTTTATAGGGGCGGAGGGCGACGGGGGTAGCACGGATTTGTCGCCGGAGGTGGGTGGTGGCGACGGCGGTTGCGGCGAATCGGGGGGGAGTGGGGAGGTGGGGAACGGGCGCGCGGATGACGGGGAGTAGGAGCGTGGCGTACGGCGCGGGCGGAAGAAGGGGAAGGCGCCGGGTAGGGCGGAGGAGGCACAACGGCCTGGCGGCGGCGTGACCGGGAAGGAGGGGCGCCCAGGGAAGACGGCTCTGACAAGCTAGGCCCGCTGCGCAGTGAGTGGGGGAAGGGAGGGGTGACTGCGGGGTGGGGTCCGCGGGCAGAGAGATGGGGAGAGAGGGAGCGGGGTGCGGACGGCGGGGATGGGGACGCGCGGCTTCAGGGCGGATCGGGCGGCCGAGGACGTTAGGCGGGGCGGATGGCGCAGATGGGCCGGGGAGGCGGGGCGGTGAATCCGGGTCGTACGCGTGTCGGCCCGGGAGGAGGGGTAGGCGGGTTGGCGGTGGCGACGTGGGCGGAAATCTGGCCGTCCACGTGGCGGCCGGCGGGAGGGGCTGGGGGATTTTTGGATTTCTAATTTTATTTCTTGATTTTCAGAAAACTCTAAAAATTCATTTATTGCTCTGAAAAATATGAAATAAACTCCAAAAATTCCAGAAAAATTCAGAGATCCTTTTGGAGACATTTTGGACTTAATAAAAATATTTCCAACTAATGTTGGTATTTAATTTTTCATACTTAAAATACTTTTTAATTTCAAAAATAGTTTTTAAATTCCAGAAAAACTCAGAACACCAAATTAAATCCAAGTAACTAATTTAAAATAGAATTTTATAGAAAATCAAAATATCATTTTATTTAATAATATTTTTAGGTTTTTCTTAAAATGCTTTTCAAATACAACTTTTTCAAAAACAGAAATTCAGGGCAAATCCAAGAATAAAATTCAGGCACAAAAATACTTATTTTAATTTTAGATTTTATTTTAATTAATTTTTAATCATTTATTTATTAATTTTTATTTTAAGAAAAACCTGGGATGTTACACCTCCTCGATCTTACAATGGCCCCATAACCCTAATCCAGTAATCCCTCTGCCTCCTCCTCCCCTAGCGATCTTTGATTTGAAGCAAAATGATGTGTCTAAATAAAGACGTTAGTTGTATTTTGCTTAAAGAAGTGAGGTATCTATAATGATTCTAAATGCGCTCCGTCCCCTACACTTCGAACGGGTGGCAGCGGAGCTGGCGCCGAGTCGACGCGCGCGCTCCGTCCCCTACCCTTCGAATGGGTGGCAGCGGAGCTGGCGCCTAGTCGAAGTAGACGCGCGCGCGCTCCGTCCCCCACCCTTCGAACGGGTAGCAGCGGAGCTGGCGCCTAGTCGAAGTAGACGCGCGCGCGGTGGCAACGGAGCTGGCGCCTAGTCGAAGTAGACGCGCGCGCGCTCCGTCCCCTACCCTTCGAACGGGTGGCAGCGGAGCTGGCGCCTAGCCGAAGTAGACACACGCGCGCTCCATCCCCTACCCTTCGAACGGGTGGCAGCGGAGCTGGCGCCGAGTCGACGCGCGCGCTCCGTCCCCTACCCTTCGAACGGGTGGCAGCGGAGCGGGCGCCTAGTCGAAGTAGACGCACGCGCGCTCCGTCCCCTACCCTTCGAACGGGTGGAAGCGGAGCTGGCGCCTAGTCGAAGTAGACGCGCGCGCGCTCCATCCCCTACCCTTCGAACGGTGGCAGCGGAGCTGGCGCCGAGTCGACGCGCGCGCTCTGTCCCCTACCCTTCGAACAGGTGGCAGCGGAGCTGGCGCCTAGTCGAAGTAGACGCGCGCGCGCTCCGTCCCCTACCCTTCGAACGGGTGGCAGCGGAGCTGGCGCCGAGTCGAAGTAGACGCGCGCGCGCTTCGTCCTTTACCCTTCGAACGGGTGGCAGCGGAGCTGGCGCCGAGTCGACGCGCGCGCTCCGTTCAGTAGTGCGCTTTTAATGGCGCCTGGAATCGCGCCGACACCTGGCCTGTCAGGGGCCGGTCGTCCTGTGAGTGGGGCACGTGGCAGCTTGCAATAGGTGCGTCGTGGGATGTGAGCGGTTGCGTGACCGCGGCCGTTCGCCGCTTCCCCAGGGACGCCTGCTGGCGTTGCGCGCTGTCCGGCCACCTACCGGGCGTGCCTCCCCAAGCGCCGGCGCTTCCTCTTCCCAAGTTGCGGGTAGCCGAACCGCTGGGGGAAGCGAACGGGCTTTATAAGGCGCCCTCGTTGTAACGGGGACGTTTCTGCGTCGCCTGTTGCCTTGTGCTGCTTGTTTTGCGCTGATATTAGCCCGGCTTGTCTCTTCTTGTCTCGATCCTAAAGAGCCATGGCTGGCCATGACGATGCCCCTCGCCACCCCAGTGGCGGCTCCATGTCCGACCGGGACGAACTGGTTGTTCCTCCCGGCGAGTTCGAGCTAGCGCCGCGGGGGCGTTCGCGCGCCAGCAAGCGGTGGGATGCCATGGAGTACTCGGGGGGCCGCTGCTCCCGCGTGCTGGGAAGGAGCCGCACAACCGAAGAGATGCTGCAGCGGCTTGTCCGGGAGGGGAAGATCGAGGATCGGGTCGGGGCTCGCCTGCCTCGCCACGACGAGACAGAGCCAAACCCTCGGGAAGGAGAGGCCATCATTTTCGTCGCGTTCTTCGACGCCGGCCTTCGGGTGCCTTCAGCGAAGCTCGTGGGCGACGTCCTGCGGGCCTACGGGTTGGAGCTGGCGCAGCTGACACCAAACGCCATATTCCGCCTCACCGTCTTTGTCTGGGCATTGCGGACAGAAGGCTGGCGCCCCAGCGCGAGCCTATTCTCCACCCTGCATGACGCGCGCTGTCGACCGAGGAAAGTTGGAGAGGAGGCCGTGTCCAACTTTGGCGGCGTGGAGTTTGTGCTGCGAACGTCGGGTGAGACGTTATTCCCTGCGGCGGCCACCCTGGGGCGGTGGGAGTCTAGCTGGACCCGTCAGTGGTTTTACCACCTCGTGACAAGCACGAGCGGCCTGCTCAGCCAAGGCGGGCCGATATCGTTCACCGGCGCGCCAGTCGTGAAGCCAGAGTCTGATGACTCTCGGAGGCTGTGGAGTCTTGCCGGTATTACTCGCCGGCTGAGTATGCGCGACCTGGCCGAGGAGTTCACGCTGTACGGGGTGTCTCCCCTCTCCGCCCGGTGGAAGTACGCGCGTCCGGTCGAGAACAGAGAAGACGGGTTTCAGCCGTCGGTGTCCCGCTTGCTTCGGCCTTCCACTCCCTGTGAGTCACTCGGCGCGTTGATGGGTATGCCTTTGCGCCTGCGTAGTCCGTACTTGCGATTGACTTGCTATCTTCTACGCAGTGGCCCGGCTGGAAGATGCGGAGCGTGCGGTTGTGGCGTTCCTCGGCCCGTACACGCTGAAGGAGCACCGGCTGCGCGAAGCCGAGACCGAGCGCGCGAAGCAGGGGCGGGTGAACCGCACGTGCGAGGTTCTGGGCATTGCGGTGCCCGAGCGCGTGGTGCCGGCGGAGACTCCTGCGGAGGCTCGGAGCGCCCGCGACGGCGGCGGCCAAGCGGATTCATCGTCTTCTCGGCGCCGGGCCCGCTCCGAGGCGGTCGTGGCTGGCCCGCCCGCCCCCCCGGCGACTGACGCCGTTGGGACGGGAGTTGCGACCGGCGGTGGATCCAGCCGGACCGGTTCAGGAGGGCGCGCCATCCCGAGTCCTGCGGTACCCTCGGCCGACACCGCTGGACTAGGGAGCGCGACCATCGCTGGGCCACCGAGACCCGCCGACTTGGTGGAGAACCCCATGCCTGGAGAGGGAGCAGCGGTTAGCGGTGCTCCGCCCCTCCCCGCGGCTGTCGAAGGCGTGGCCGGGGCGGTCGAGGCGGCAGGAACTGCGACTGGCGACGTCGCAGAGTCGTCTGCAGCGCCGCAGGCGAAACGCCCCCGGGTGCAGTCTCCATCGTCTCGAGGGGGCCGGTACGTTGTTGCGTGCTCCGCCCGTGGGATTGTCGCGCCGATCACACCCGGGGGGGCCCTCCACCATCTACCGAGGCACCCGCACCCCAGCCGGCAGTCGAGCCGGCACCATCTTTTGCCGCGGCGAGGAGGGCAGAAGGTACGCGTGATTCCTTCTCTTCGCGCGACTTCGCGAAACTGTCCCCTATTTGCTCGCTCATTCTGTCGACATCAGGCGAGACAAGGTCTCCCGTGCGCGGCGAAGGTTCGAGCAACAGAGGTGCGCGCGAAGTCGCGGACCCCGCGCAGGTTGCTCCGCAGGCATCTGTCGCCGTCGAGGCGGCAGACGCCTCCGTAGCCCCAGATGCGGCGGGACCGGAGCCCGTTCTCTCCGACTTCCTCCCACGTTCGGAGATACTTCGCGTCCTTAGCTTGGCCGCAGAGCGTGCCAGCGGCTGCTTCGACCGGCAGTTGATGTCGGCGTGCGAGGGGGATCTTCTGGCCCTCGCGCCGCGGGCCTCGGGGACCAGGGTAAGTATATTCACTTACGTATTCCCGGGCATACCGGGCGCCTTTGCTGACCCATATTGCTGCTTGCAGACGCTTGTCATCAGCGAGGCCCTGGACCAAGCCCGCATCCGGGAGCAGAGGGCCCTAGAAGCCAACCTTCGCACCGTGGATGACGCTCATGTGGCGAGGGACGAACAAATTCGCGCGCTGGAGGGCGTCGTGGATGCCGCGCACTTCGAGATCGAGGGAGTAAAGCGTGCCGCGGCCGAGGAGCGCGCCTCCTTCCTGCAGTAGATCGCCACGCTGGAGGAGGAGAAGACCCAGCTGGAGGCGGAGAAGGCCCAGCTGGCGGAGTCTCTGGCTTGGAAGAACCGCGCCTTGCACGCCGCGTCTACGTCGGCATGGAAGGCGATGGGGTCTCTGAACAAGGCTCTCCGAGATTTATGCGTCAAGGTGCCGGACGCTACTCATGAGCCAGAGGACCTGATGGAGACGCTCGGATTGGTCGAGGAGGGGGCAGGCGTCGCTCTCCGCGGCGCCAAAACTTTTGGCGAGCACTGCGGCTATCTTGGCGCGTGCCTCGCTCTTGCTATGCTCCATACCCATGGGTGTAGACACACCCATGAGCTGACGAATCCTCAACTGGGTCTGCCTGGCGGGCCAGGGGCGTTGTCAGACGCCATCCGCGCCATCGATCCTGGCCTTCAGAACTTCCATCAACGGATCTGGGGCCATTTCGGGGAGGATGCGGCGAGGATTGCAGTGCAGCACACGATGCACGGGGAAGGGGACCTTCTCCGTTGGCTCAAGGAAGTTACCCGGCGTCCCGACGACGGCGCGAGCCCGTCTGCATCGCGCGAAGGCTAAGTAGCTGTCTGCGCTATGCGCCCCCGCTTGTAATCACATGACTAGTATATTTTGGTAATGCACTGAAGTATCACTTACTGTTGCGTGCTGTATTTTGGGCCGATATTTGTGCTTGTACTCCGGAAAGTTTTGGGGGTGTTTGTAGACTCGCGCGTGCGGAGGCGGATCCCGACGCTAGGTCTTGCTTATAGTCCTGGGACTCGCGCATGCGGAGGCGGACCTCGACGCTACGTCTTATTTATAGTCCGCAGACTCGCGCGTGCGGAGGCGGACCTCGACGCTACGTCTTATTTAGAGTCTGTAGACTGGCGCGTGCAGAGGCGGACCTCGACGCTATGACTTATTTATAGTCCGCAGACTCGCGCGTGCGGAGGCGGACCTCGACGCTACGTCTTATTTAGAATCCGTAGACTGGCGCGTGCGGAGGCGGACCTCGACGCTACAACTTATTTATAGTCCGCAGACTCGCGCGTGCGGAGGCGGACCTCGACGCTACGTCTTATTTAGAGTCCGTAGACTGGCGCGTGCGGAGGCGTCCCCCCACACGTCTTTGTTTATACTCATGCCCGTCACCGTTTGGCTACGGAGAGTGCGCGCGCGAACGCGTGTCTTCGGTTTATACTCATACCCGTACCCCTGGCTACGGAGAGTGCGTGCGCGAACGCGTGTCTTATTTAGAGTCCGTAGACTGGCGCGTGCGGAGGCAGACCTCGACGCTACGACTTATTTATAGTCCGCAGACTCGCGCGTGCGGAGGCGGACCTCGACGCTACGTCTTATTTAGAGTCCGTATACTGGTGCGTGCGGAGGCGGACCTCGACGCTACGACTTATTTATAGTCCGCAGACTCGCGCGTGCGGAGGCGGACCTCGACGCTACGTCTTATTTAGAGTCCGTGGACTGGCGCGTGCGGAGGCGGACCTCGACGCTACGACTTCATTTATAGTCCGCGGACTCACGCGTGCGGAGGCGGACCTCGACGCTACGTCTTATTTAGAGTCCATGGACTGGCGCGTGCGGAGGCGGACCTCGACGCTACGACTTCATTTATAGTCTGTAGACTCTCGCGCGCGGAGGCGACGCGCATATGAGTGATGACGAAGCCAGGTGGAAGCAAATGGAAAGGGTGGGCTTTATTACACTCCCGTTTGCGCGGGCCCGCACGTTACAATGGGAGATTGGCGCTGCCGACTTCCTTGCCGTACTACGCGTAGTACCGCCGGAGCCTATCCGCGTTCCATGTGTGGCGAAGAGTCTGCCCGTCTAGCGTAGCGAGGCGGTGTGCTCCCTTCAGCAATGCTTCCATCACAATGTATGAGCCTTCCCACTTGGACTCCAATTTGCCAACTGTCTCCGCGTGGAGTGCCACCTTGAGGACCAGGTCTCCAGGCTGGAACCTCCGCGGGTATATGGATTGATCCCGAGTGCGCGCCATCTGCCGAGCATACTTTGCGACGTGTTGGGTTGCGCTGACCCAGTCGCCATCAAGGATGTCCAGGGACAACCGGCGCTCCTCGTCCGGCGCCTGGACGAGGACCCTTCTCGAGCCTGCTTTGATTTCTTCAGGCGTCACCGCTTCATCGCCGAAGAGGAGCTTGAACGGCGTGAACCCCGTCGGACGCGTCACCGTTGTGCGGAGGGACCAGAGAACGCTATGAAGCTCCGACGGCCATTTGCCTTTGGGCAACCCTACCAGACGCTTCTTGACTGCGCCTGATATGGCGCCATTGGCCCGCTCGACCACGCCGTTGGACTGGGGGTGGCCCACCGATGGAAAGTGAAGCGTGATTCCCATATCGTCGCAGTACTCCTTGAATAGGGCAGCGTCGAACTGTAGGCCGTTGTCGACGGTAAGCTCCCTGGGTACACCGAAACGACAGATGATGTTCTGCCAAAGGAAGCGCTGCATGGCCGCCGAGGTTATTTTGGCCAAAGCCATAGCCTCCGGCCATCTGGAAAAATACTCCAACGCCACCACCACGAAGCGCACATCCCCTGGGGCTCACGGCAGTGGCCCGACGACATCTATGCCCCATCGCGCCAGCGGCCACACCGGGGGAATAGGGTTGAGGCTCGTGGGAGGCCTGCGGATGATGCGCGCCATCGACTGGCACCCCTGGCACCGGCGGACAAGGTCCTGGGCGTCGGCCACGGCGGTTGGCCAGTAAAAGCCTTGCCTGAAAGCTTTGCCGACGAGCGACCGCGGCGCCAGATGCGTCCCACAAAGCCCCGCGTGGATCTCTCCGAGGAGCTGTTTGCCTTCGGCTTGTGAGAGGCATCGTAGGAGCGGCGCACAGACTCCCTTCTTGTAGAGCCTTCCTTCGAACACCTGGAAAGACCTGGCGCGGCACTGCAGGCGCCGGAGCTCGACGGCGTCCTCCGGCTCCGTGATGCCCTGCAAAAAACCAAAGATGGGCTCCCGCCAGTCACCCTGTGGGGCGATGTGGTGAACGAGGGCCGCGTCTCGGTTGTCCCCTGCGATAGCCGAAGTCGATAGAACTTCGAAGAATGCTCCGTCTGGGGGTGGTAGCTGCTGGCTTGCGGCCTTCGCAAGGGCGTCGGTCGGCTCGTTGTCCGCTCGAAGTATAGCTTTGACCGTAAGCCCCGTCCGTGCTGAGCGTCCACGCCGGGTCGTCTTGTTGTTGGACAGGCTGCGTTGTCGGGGTCCACTCGGTGACGAAATCCGCAAGGACTTGGGATTTGATCGCCGTTCGCGAGGCGTATGTCAAGGCGAACGGGGCGAGCTCCGCCGCCAATTTGCCAATGCGCCCCGTCGACTCCTTGTTGTGCAGCATTTCCGCCAAAGGGAACGAGGAAGGCACCGTGATTGGGTGGGCCAGGAAGTAGTGCCGGAGCTTCCTGGAAGCCGTGACCAATGCGTAGGCGAGCTTCTCGAGTTCCGTGTATCTCGTCGTGGCGCCTTGGAGGGCTTCGGAGACGAAGTACACCGGGCGCTGCAGGGCACCTTCCTCCAGGACGAGAACGGCGCTGACCGCTGTTGCAGACGCGGTGAGGTAGAGCAAAAGGGGAGCCTCTGGTGCCGGGGCTACCAGCGTGGGAAGGCTCGCCAAATGCCCCTTGAGGTCGTTGAAGGCCGTCACACAATCACCGTCCCAGCGGAAGCCGTCGCACCCGCGGAGCGTCTTGAAGAATGGCAGTCCCCGTTCTGCCACCCTGGACAGAAAACGGCTTAGGGCCGCCATACGGCCTGCCAGCCTCTGGACCTCCCTTGTCGTCTTGGGCGGCTCCATGCCTAGAATGGCGTCAACTTTATCAGGATTCGCCTGGATGCCCCGCCCGGAGACGAGGAAACCCAGGAGTTTGCCCGCCTGCACACCAAAAACGCATTTGTCGGGGTTGAGCTTGATTCCGTGGCGCCTGAGGTTGTCGAATGTCTCCTGCAGGTCTTGACCGTGCCAGGCGAGTTGCTTGGTTTTGACTACTACATCGTCGATGTAGGCTTCCACGTTTCTTCCGAGTTGGGCGGCCAAAGCCAGTGCGATGAGGCGTGTGAAAGTAGCGCCTGCGTTCTTTAAGCCGAAGGGCATCCTGACGAAACAGTATGTCCCAATCGGCGTAATGAAACTAGTCTTGTCCTCATCGCCTACGGCCATGTACACCTGGTGGTAGCCGGAGTAGGCATCCAGGAAGCTCATCAGCTCGCACCCGGCTGTAGCGTCGACCAATTGATCAATGCGCGGCAGGGGATAGTTGTCCTTTGGGCACGCCTTGTTGAGTGCAGTGAAATCTATGCACATACGCCAGGCCCCGCTGGCCTTCTTGACCAGCACCGGATTGGCTAGCCAATCTGGGTGGTGGACTTCACGAATGACCCCGGCCCGGAGAAGCTTCGCCACCTCCACCTTGGCCGCTTGCTGCCGATCCGCGGACATGCGGCGGAGCTTCTGTTTGACCGGCTTGGCGTCGGGGCGGGTCGCCAGGCGATGCTCGATTATCGCACGGTCCACGCCCTTGATATCTTCTGGTGACCACGCGAAAACGTCGGCGTTGCTCTGAATCACCCGGAGCACCTCGCTTTCGACCTCCGGAGGGAGCCCCTCGTCGACGGATACGAATTGCCCCTCTGCCTGGAGCGGCATCTTCTTGACTCCGCCCTCGGGCCGAGGCTTCGGCGTCCAGCCCGGGGCTGAGGGCGTGTCGCGGGGCGCGTCCGAAAGGACGTGCACCGAGCGACGCGTACCCCGGCTGCTGACCTCGGCGCGCCTGGCGAGGGCCTGGTCGCCGAAAACGGTGATGACACCCTTCGGGCCGGGAAGCTTCATGCACAAGAAGGCGTGGTGCGGAACCGCCCCGAAGAAGGTGATGGCGGGCCGGCCCAATATGGCGTTGTAGGGGTGCGGGACGTCCACGACGTCGAAGACGACGTGTTCACTTCGCACATCATCCCCCTGGCGAAACACAACCGGGAGGGACACGTGCCCCAGGGCCTCCAGCGGCTGGCCTCCGAAGCCTTGGAGCGGAGCTCCTGGCTGTTCCAAGCGGCTCCGGGGGATTTCCATACGATCGAGGGCTTCCGCGAACAAGACGTTGGCAGAGCTTCCACCGTCGATGAGGATGCGCCTGACGTCGCATCCCGCGATGCGGGCCTGGATGACCAGGGGGTCTTGGTGGGGGAACGCCATGCTCCTGGCGTCGTTCGCGGTGAAGGTGATGCTGTGGGACGACCGCCCTGGTTGTGGTTGCGCCGCGGGGGCTCCTGACGGGGAACCGCCGGTGATGACGTTGACGATGCGGTGCTGAAGGGATGAATCCCGGGGCGTGGCCATCACCCGCCGTAGCTCCATGACCGCGGTGCACGCCTTTGTGCGATGGTCGCCGTAGCCGTGCACTTCGCACCATTCGCCATAAACTATAAGCTCTTGCTCGGCGCGAGGTAGTTCGTCGCGGTCGGGTCCTTCTTGTTCCCGGCCGTCTCGCCGCGGAGTGGGGGCAGGTGGCCGAAGGGGGCTCTCGATGGCGAGGGCTTGGCGGGCCTTTTGTGGCCTGCGCTAGTAACGCCGGGGCCTGCGCCTGCTTCTCGGGGAGTCTACGCCCGCCTCCCCCTTGCAAGGCGAGGGCCCTACTTGGGCGATGTCGGAGGCGGCGGTACCGCGCCTCCGCGCATCCTCTTCCGCCCGCGCATATTCCTCCATTTTGTCGAAGAGCTTGGCGACCGTCTTGATAGGCTTCCGCGCGTTGTACTCGGCCATAGGGCCCGGACGAAGGCCTTGTACGGCCGCGTTGATGACGGTCGTTTCATTAACATCCTTGACTTGGCAACGCACCTTCGCGAAGCGCCTAGAATAGTCCCGGAGCCCCTCCGAAGGTTTTTGCTTGACGGCGAAGAGCTGATCTGCCTTGATCTGCTCGGCGTAGCTCCCCTGAAAGTTGTTGTAGAGACGGTCGCGGATCTGCTCCCATGCGTAAATGGAGTTTGGCTCTATGGTAAAAAACCAGGAGAGCGCCACTCCCTGCAACACGAGGGGGAGTCCTTTCGCCTTCGTCGTGTCGTCACCGCCCGCGGCTTCGATTGCGGTCTCGTACACGCGGACGAACTCGCGGGGGTCCGCATCGCCTTTGAAGGGGGCGATGACGCTGGGGAACTTGAAGTCTTCGGGCCACGCCGCCTGCTGCAACCCTGCCGAGAGCGGGGACTCTGGATCGACGCGTCGCGACGGCACGCGACTGGGCGTGGGGGCTTCGCGGCTGTCCGTCCTTTCTGGCGTGGGCTCCGGCTCGGCCCTTGGCGCGGCCTACTGGATCCGAGCCTCTTGCATGCCCCGGACAGCCCCGCGAAGGTCCCCTAGCTCCCGCTGGAACGCGCCAGCGCGAGCGTCGCCGGTCGTCGCAGCACGAGCGTCGCCGGTCGTCGCAGCGCGAACATCGCCGGGCGTCGCAGCACGAGCGTCGCCGGTCGTCGCGTCGTCCCCTGCTTCCGCGATGGCCGATGTCGAAGCCCTGGTACCCACGCGCCGCCCCGACCCAGCTGCCTTCCTTACCTTCGCCGGCGTCGTCAACGAAGTCTTTCTTGGTGCCATCCTTCTTCGGATCTTTGGCTTGTTCCCGTCCTCCCCACGGACGGCGCCAACTGTTGTAGCTACAGACCAAACAGAGAGAGATGTGTAGTGGGGAGTGAGAGAAGTCTGCCTTCCCCCTTGCCTTCCCTTGATATATATATTCACATGGGGTATGCTTTTACAATTATGCCCTTACATCGGTACACCCCCGTCAAGGGTATTTAGGCCATTACATGTGCTCCACTTTACACTCTACAACCTACTACATGCCTGCTGGGCTTAGGTGGGGGCCACCCCTACAACAGTATCTATAATGATTCTAAATTTTTAGCGTAGTAGTTGATTATATTCTGATGACTTATGTATCAATTATTTAGAAAATATGTGAGCATTATCAAGTTTGTCATGTAGCTTGATGTGTTGGACCTAACTTAAAAGTGATGGAGTACCTCACCTCATTGGTTAGCTTTTGGGGTGAGAAGGCCCGTACGATCCAACAAGTGGTATCATTGCCCGGTTTTAACATCTCTGGCCCAATGGACACTAATGTGTGAACGCCTAATGGACTGTGATCCTAAGAGACTGTCGGTGTACGGTAAAGGGACCCTGAGGAACCGTTGATGTACGATGAAGGGACGGTGAAGGGCTGAGGGACACCAATGTGTGGAGGGAGAGATTGTTGGAATAGCCCCACATTAGTTGTGGAAGGGTAAGAAACCTAACTTAAAAGTGGAGGAGTTTCTTACCTCATTATCTAGCTTTTGAGGTGAGAAGACCCTTACAATCCAGCACCTTGCTTAGTAACTCACTACTCACAACTCCCCACTGTAAGCTTGCGACTTCTGTCCATTCTCTAACACTAGGAATGCATCTTCAAAATAGCTGTTGATGTTGAAGCCTATGAATTCTTATCTCTAGCACAAGGAATGCTTGTGACTTCTTTCCATTCTCTAACACTAGCATTGATCATGCTCGTCTTTATTTCATGTTGAAGCCTATGACTGCTTATGAGGTCAAAAGAGCCAAAATCTTCAAACAACTTGAAGAAATTGAGTTGAAGACGTGGAGAAGGTGAAGAGAATGGAGAGTGAAGATAGAAATTTGCTCAACCGGTATGTGATTGCTTAAGACTTAAGAGTTTGCATTTGTAGTTATTGTTCTCCATCCCGGTTTCAACTTCATATATCCGCATGCATATGTGCAGGTTGCTGACTACTTGCGGGATGCCCCAAGGGGAGTTTCGAGATAAGCTAATCTTTGGCTGTAATCTTGCCACCCTGTTTCTTGCATCCAGCGTAGTTGGGACATGGAATACTGACAGAGACGTATGGTATAAGTTAGCTATGAACGCTTGTGTGTAGTTGTGAACTTGTGGGAATCAAACCATTGATGTATTGGCCCAGAAATGAAACGAACTTAACAAGTGTTTCCGAAGGATTGTGTCACTTATTAAATGCTGATTATCATTCATGGCCATTCTAATCAATATTTTGTACGTTCAGTGTCGTATATGTAACCTGCAGCTAAATTGTGTCTTTAGTATATGCATCCGAGTGGGTTATTTGATGTCTTGTGCTCTTCTACTACAACTACTGCGTCCTCTGCAATTGCAAGAGGCAGGGCTAGTTCACCGCAACCTGTGTTTTTTTTAATTTCATTTTGTTATTTACAGCTCACGCATACTCTTAGTTCAGTGCTATTGATGATCTTCTTTTTTCAAATTTTTTTTTCTTTTTGTTCGCTTTATGGGATATTGTTGTGCTACTGATTTTGCTAATCTTCTTTAGTTTGTAGTTTTTGAATTTACTGTTCATATCATGTCATTCCAATTTGTAATTTGTATATGCTACTTTGTCTATAAAGGTTGCTATAATGCTTAACAAAATTTCAATGTATACGTGCCAATGTAGCGTGGAGACCAGTCATCATGATTTGGTGCAAGGAATCTTTCTTAATTAAGTATTTATTCTAGCTAGAATACTTTTTAAAATGTTATTAGACTGTTTTACTATAATTAGTTGTTGTGCCAATGCTTATGTACTTTTGCTATGATGTAGTTTAATTGTAACCTAATAAGGTTTCTAACCTATCATAAGTTAGTCACACCCTTGTTTCATTTCTAGGTCCGCCACTATAGGTCACGATCTCAATATATAAGGAAGGTACTTTCAACACAACATTATCTTTAATCCATTTGATCTCAACTTCTCTAGTAGTACACTTGGAGTCGAGACAGTGTGCATTTCTTCATGCTGCCTCACTTTGTCAATAAGTTTTCGCCTTTCATGCTTCGCATAGAGGGCATCAACAGAGTTCCCAAACAACTACCCAACAAGTTACATGTTCTAGCTATACAAGTAGTATCTCCCAGTGCTCTCTCAGCAAATCCCATTTTGCTAAGTTTATCACAGAATCCATTTGTTTGTTGAGCAGCACAATAACCTGCACAGCGACAGGGTTAATTCAAACCCTCTTTATTAATGAGAAGCTTTGAACTTTTTTTTTTGCATAAATTTGAGCTCAATTTGCCATGAAGAGTGTAATCTTCAATGTGAAATATCCATACATGCATAATAATAATTTCTTTATAACAAGAGGACCTTTTATACATCCCAATTAACATTGAACACAATAGACACGGTCTTTTTTACCGTGGTGTTCGGAGACTTGCCGATCTCCCCTAGTTCACGTTGAGGTTAACCCAAACGAATTGGACCGGCTCCACGAATTAAGCCTTCCACTTCAATTCCACTAGTGGTAGCTCTTTCCTACTCCGGGTAGGTGAGCTCCAACCTTCACACTTTGTCGGATCTTTTTACAACCTTCTTTGATAAGATCACTGTGCACTACGCCTCCAACGCTGACTAGGAGTCGGCAAACTGCAAGGCAAAACCAGGAATCAACTCCACTCAAAACTGCATTGCAATTTGGCTTGTGATGAGGGGTAACACCACTTAAGCTACAGATTTAACATTACCCATATAACTTCAGAAAATCATATTATACGCTTTTTTAAAAAAAATAAGGGAGGAGCTCTACCATTCATTTCAAGGAGAAGATAATTACGCCGGCCCCGAAGGGGAAACAACAAGATGACAACACCGGCAGAGGGGGGGAACGCCAACATGGAGGAAGGAGTCCCCAGCGGGAACTCCTACCAAAGCACCTAATGCATCCACAAGACGAGCATCTTGTGGAGCAACAACAACACACGACCCTCTCCCCACAGACAACGAAACAAAGAGCCAGGTATCCGCAAGGCAAAGCACAAAATTGGGAAACCAGGCCTCTTGCCGGGGCTTGGAATGCAGCCATCAATGCCAGGGTGCACACCATATTATACGCTTAAGGGGCAGTTTGTATGCTTATCCCTAGTTTGTAGTCCAAGTCTAATTCCATAAGGAAAAAACAAGGTACAACATAATTGTTAAATTCCAGTCGGTGGAGTTTGATGGTTAGCATTTGAATCAAATGGTTGGGAGTTTCTTTTAAGGCTCAACTGTTGGAATTCCATCCTGAACTCATTACACATGACTAGCAAGATGATTAGACCAGGAGATTAGTGGCTCAACTGAGCTAGGAGGGAACCATGTCCTAACGATTCAGAGATTTAAATGCTCTGGGAGTTGGAGGAGGAGTTAAATACCAAGTGTTACCATGCCATGTTGCACTTGGAGCACAAGTATGATTTTGTACAACACAGAAGAAAAAAAAAGGAATTTTCTGTTGGAGCTAGTAGGGAAAACCCTCGGATTCATTACTGAAGCCAGATCGAATCCAAGGAACGAACTACACGGGCAAGAAGAAGAATTATTCAGACGCATGCCGTAGCAATCAAGAATAAAAAGGGTTGGAAGTGGAGATGAGTGGGCAACCGCACCCCCAGTTGTGGTGATCCAGGCGGTGACGGCCGTAGCCGCCCATCTGGGAGACGTTGAGGGTGCGGCCACCGTGGACGTGATGGCGCATCGGCTGTGTGGGTGCAGCTCCTGAGGGCACACCCTTCTGGACGGCCCTCCCGGCCGCCACCGTAGATCGTAGCACGGACGCCATGACCCCGGTGCTTTGGTTTCTCTCCTGGGAGTTAGTTTTCTAGGTGCCTTGTGACTCTTATCTCGTGGGTGCCCAGGGCCCAGTCCAGTCCGGTGGGCTTGTTCGAGCGAAGATTTTGGCACTTTGGCATGCTTTAAATCTATATTTATAAAAATAGTTGCAGTTATGGCCTCGTTTGGCACAGCTCTAGCTCCGAGATCTATACTGGATCTGTAGTTTGTTAATTAAATTAAAGTGATTTAAATATTTTTATTTAATATATAATATAAATGAAATGAGTCATGTAAATGCACTTAACATGCCTGCAACTCTAGATCCAGGATTTTCTAGAGCTATAGATGACCAGCTCTAGGAAATCTACAGATTTTTTAGAGCTAGAGCTCTACCAAACGGGGCCTATATAATAATTATAAGAATATCACTTCTATCGATAACCGAACGGCAGCACCATAGAGCTGATATATGGATAGAAGTGCCCCTGGACGTGCAGCAGAGGCCTGCTGCCCTGCCACCGTGCGCCTCCCTCTATGCTGCCCTGTCACCGGACGACAGTATCTGCCTCAATTAGTAATTTATATTTGCTATTTGTTGAATTTTTAAATATAACAAATGAGCTCAAAAAATTACGAAATTTCATGTGCAGCCTCTCGACACAACGTACTTGATTGTGTAGTATTTTTATAATTTATTTTGCTTTAAATGTTACTCAAAAATTTATACGATTATGCTATTTTTAGGATTTGTTACATATAACAAATGAGCTCCAAATATTTCGAAATTTATATGCAGCCTCCCAACATAATCGACCTATTTGTGTAATTTTTTAGGAATTGTACCCGTTATGATTTTGCTCGAGGAGGGACGGCACCCCCGGGTAATACATGTACCAAATCTTATTTGTAGAAGTTTTTTAGGGTAGTAGTAATAATAATAATAATAACAATATTTTTTATTGATTTGATGGAAATAATTATGGGGGGTAAAGAGCAATTTTTGTATGTAATACATGTAGTAAATCTTGTTTGTGCTTTTTTTTAAACAAAAGTGCAGACAAGGTAGGTTGATCCTTTTGTGATTTTTTGTAAATTTTTAAGGGTACGAAATCTGTTAGATTCACAATAATATTTTATGATCGTCGTATGTTGATGTAGTAGATTCATTAGATAATTAGGTTGACTGTGTCGGGAGGCTGGAAATAAAATTTAATTTTTCGAGCTCGTTTGTTATATGTAACAACTCCAGCAAACAGTATAATCGTATGAATTTTCGAGCAATATTCGGAGTGGATAAATTTTTTGAGACACCGTTGCCTATATGTTAGCTCTATAGCGTTACCGTTTGATCACCATACAGTAGAAATAATAATTTTATAATTATAACGTAACTACGGCTGTTCTTACACGTACGAGTTCAAAACTCGCGAAAATACCAAAAACTCGTTCGAGCGAGCCGCCGGTCGTATCGTATACGTGGTACTGGAGGCGTTCAAGGAGTGTTTCGCACAGGCCGCACCGCTACATCCAAGATCCAACTCGAGCCCGTGCAAGCAACCAAACCCTAGAAAAGAGAAGAAGCACCAGCCTGAAGGTATGGCACCGTGGACGCTGCGACCTGCGGCGGCGGCGGCGGTACGGCGCGCCGCGTCGGCGGAGCATTCCTTCCACGCCGGCCGTGCCCTTGGCGGCAACCGCCGCCGCCCCCTCTTTAGCCCCTTGAATCGGCATAACCACGAGGTGCGGGTGCCCACTCAATCTCTCATCTCTACTTCCAAAATCGATCGCTATTATATCATGTATGTATGTATGCATCTGAATAAAGTTCGTTCCTAGCCTTCGATCTGGGGCCTCCCCTCCTCCTAGTAGCTCGACAAGAGGAACAAAAACTCTTTTCCCCTGTGTTGTTCAAAATTATATCCCCCTCCTACCTCGAATAAAAAGATCTTTTTTTCCTGTGTTGTTCAAAAATTATACCTGTGCTCCCATCCCATGTACGTGGTCGGATTTATCCAGTGGCGAACTCAGATCAAAATTTAGGGGGGGCTGACCCCTGGTGGATCTGCGCCTGCCTTCCATCATCATCGAGTGGTTAAGCGTGCTATGATTCACTATACATTCAATGAGTTCCGTTGCAACGTACGGTTACGTAACTAGTTAGTGTGTGTATATCGGCATATGAACCTGCCATCTCGTGTCTAGGATACGTATACAGCATTGATTGATCACAATACGCCGCTAGCTAGCTAGCTAGCGTCCCAGCCAGGAATCATGCTGTGTTGATCTGCTACACTAGTTGATTACTCTGATCTCCAAAAACTCCAAATCCAATTAAGTAGTACTAAGTAGTATAATCGTGTGCCAGCGCCCCTCCGAATCATGCTGGCATCGTGCGGCGTGGTTGCTGTGGGAAAGGCTAGAGTCATGAGCGCTACCTGCGACCAGGGGTGGCCGGCCAGCGGTAGGTCCACCCCTGATTACAAACAAGCAGTAAGAATCTGAATTATCATCACTGCCTTAAATATATATTGGTGCAGTAGACATAATTCGGGCATGCTAACTATGGCTAAGCTTTGATCCATTGACGAGTAAAGAAGCGGCTGGATAATGCTGTTGATCTTACCTAAGCTTAGTTATCGCATGATAACTTAGCTAAGCTTAGCTATCACATGATAAGGCAACAAGAACAAGACGAGACCGTGTGTGCATGTCTGTCTGTCCCGAGCATATATATGCATCAAGCATTTCCCTTCGTTTTTATGGCCCCTCCCTTATCCATCCATGAATCCATTCATACCCAGCGCAGCGCGCGCATCTTTCGGTTGAGAAGCACCCAGCGCAGCACGGGCATCCATACATGAATCCATTCATACCCAGCCAGCCGTAGGGGGGGGGGGGGGGGCGCCAGCCCCGGCTGACCCCCCGGTGGGTCCGCCCCTGGATTTATCTACTCCTTCGAACAAAGCAAATTCTTCAACTAGTTAAAATTCCGGTGCAACTCCCAGTCATTTGATTCAAATGCCAACACCAAAAACCACCAGTGGAATTTACCGATTACGATGTACTCTTATAAAGCAATCGATGATTACAAGCAATGATGATTACAAGCTTGGCTTTCGTTCAAGCCTTCATCTCTAGTTTTAATCCATCAAACTTCAATACCTTATCTTATAGGTTGAATTAAGAGACTCTCATATTAGAAAAATAGCACTGGCTTTATTGTGCACTTGTGCTAAATGATACATGTTACTTATACATGTCAAGCCTTCATCTGTGGTTTTAATTGAACAGTGACATTGAACATGTGAATGCTTACGGAGAATTGCAGTCAAATCAAGATTCTCCTGTTTGAACCTAGTAGTGGGTGCGGATGTCTAAAGCTTGGCATGTTGGTGTGCAGGTGAATGCATTGCTCGACGAAATCAAGGAAACAAAGGTTGGCATGGTGACAAGGGATACAATAATCAAAACTGTGCGACAGTACGTAATCCTGTGAATTGCAGCTTGTGTTGTTTTTCTTCTTCATGTTTGCTGACACCCTAATTACAAGTGTTGCCCTTGTGTGCATGTCTAGTTCTATTCTGGCGCGTCAGCAGATTCTGATTCAAAATGTGTTGCGGTCATGGGTGGTTGCTGCATCAGTTATCACTGGATATTGTTGGGGTTACAACAGAGTTGCGCAACGTTCTGGTGCTGGCTATGAACCACGAACGGAACATGAGACAAGGTAGAGAAGAAGCTTGGTAGGATGCGGCCAGGCAGGCCGAAACTTTTATGTAATGAAAGCACCTCTTTAGTTCAAATGGGTTGCGCGATTCTATCCGTGTAACCTGAGTTATGGTTTTTATTCGTTTGCTTATATGAACTTGCGCTTACAATGCTGGCTCCATTCTCGAGCCAGCTACTTCATTGAGAAGCAGCTGTGTCAACCAAAGGGAAAGGATATGTGCTGGTGCTGCCCCCAATGTAGACGTCTGGCGCTTGTCATAGAAATTGAGGGTCGATTTGGCTCGCGTAATGTGATGCTGACAAGCCAAACTATCAGTCATCAGAAATGCGAATTAGCTGCAACATTTATATATAGTGCGTGGGCTGTTTGCATTTTGGTCTCGTTCGTTTTGACTTCTGGCTTATTTTTCACTATTTATAACTTTTGTCTTTTTTTGATTTTTTTTGGAATTTTTTTGAGTTTTTTACCGGTTTTTTCGTATTCGTTTGCATTACACGTGCTGGACTAACCTGTTTTTTTTCCTAATTTTAATTTTTTTTAAATTTAATTGTGCCAAATAAGCCACCATCAACTATAGTGCCAGCTACAGTGAAATTCAATCATAAGCCACAAAAATTTAGCCCAACCACCTTAGAATCTTTTGGGGTTAGGGATTTCAGTTTTCACCCTTTCCATGCAGACTGGTTTTATGCCATATGATCGAGGCGTTTCTGTAAACCATGCGGACAATCTCCAGCAATCACCGAGGTATT
This sequence comes from Dendrocalamus latiflorus, assembly GCA_017311315.1. Lineage (NCBI taxonomy): Eukaryota > Viridiplantae > Streptophyta > Magnoliopsida > Poales > Poaceae > Dendrocalamus > Dendrocalamus latiflorus. The sequence goes on from CM029629.1 coordinate 35,011,320, forward strand.
GCCAAAGTTAGCATGCGTCGCGCTTGGACAAAGGAAAGTGAAGCATGCGCGTATACACACACAGGATACTGAAATAGAATACCATGGTATCTGAGCATAAGTTTTTCTGCTTTTGGATTAATTTTAGGTACGTGTTAATGCAATGATATATAATATATCAAGCAAATCCGTTACTATCCATTAATTCAAATTTCAAAAAGGTATCCATTTGAAAAGAAAGTCATTATGGATGAAAAGTCTTAATTATGAATAGAAAGTTTCAATCATACAGCTGAACACCATGATAGCCTATTATGCATGCATATGTATGCACGTAGTGTGTGTGTGTGTATATATATATATATATATATATATATATATATATATATAGGAAAAATACTTTTTACTCCCGGGTGTAATTACATCCACCTCTAATATACCACCTAAACAAATTTGAAATACTCCTTTATTACTTTAGGTATACTCATATACTAATTATAAGATACTCCAATGTGAACCACACGAAAAAATTGCAAGGAAGTCCATAGTTTTTAGCGTATTTTATAAATACCTTTATATACGTACATAAAAAGGAGTATGTCAAAAAAATCTGCATACCACCTCTGAAAAATTATTCATACCACCTATATAGTATTAAATACTCGTATACTACACGTACATACTCTCCATTACGCGAGATACTACCTATGTTGTGAGATACGACATAGGGTGTAATTACACCCGGGAGTAGAAAAGAGGCTTCCTATATATATATATATATATATATATATATATATATATATATATATATATATATATATATATATATATATATATATATATGGGAATGTATCTAGTGTTAATGGGCATTTGGGTGCTAACATATTAATGCCGCTCTGGATCGTTAGATCTGCCCCCTACGACCTGCATCTTTAAAGATGGAAACATCCAATCCACTTATACAATTTTGCGAAAACTTTTGTTCTTCTCCCCGCGTCGTTCCACCTCCCAATCTTTGTTTCCCCGTCTCAACTCCCATCTCCCCGCACAAGAATCTACATGTACTGCCTACACAAACCAAAGAATCCGGCCGGAACCACCGCATGCAGAGGAAATCAAGGGGGCGGCGAGGAGGCGAAGGACTGTCAGAATCTGGGGATATTTTAGCTGGAAGTTGCTGTTATTGTCTGAAGTCTGCCGTTTGTTGTCTGAAGTTTTTCATCCTTCGTCAGTTCAGTTACCGTTTCGTGGATTCCTGCTGGCAACATCCTACGGCCAGGATTACCAAAGGTCTGGGAATGAGATATCAACGGTCTACATTAGTGCCATTAGTGTAGTCTTAAGCATCTTTATCTGTTTACTTGCAATAGTGTTTACTTGTGCTAATTTGGGCGTAATGGTTGTAATTAGCTTAAGCATACTGTTGGCCTTTGTACCTATATGAATACCCTATCTCCAGATGGAATGGATATGCTATTTGCCCACATATCTGTTATTCTTAGCTGTAGCGTAGAAAGAAGTTCCTGGTTCCCTTACTTTCCCCTTTTTCTCTCGGTTCCAATTCTTGAAATCCCACTCAATCGGGCGGATTCCATCCGGGATCTGACAAGGACGACACGTTGCACAGACGGCTCGGCGTCGGCCGGAAGCTCCACCTCCTCAGCGCCCCGGCGCCACGGCCGCGCATGGCGGGCGCGGGCGGAGACAGCGCCCGCCGCACCAGCTCCCTGTTCCCCATCGGCACCAGCGCCGGCATCGCCTTGCCGCACGTCTGCTGCCTTGGCGTTGCCCGCAACCCACCAGCTGAACTCCGCTCGCCCCGACGCGCTCCTGCCGCTTCCCCGGCAGCCCTCCACGCGCCGCACGGGCGTGCCGCTCTGCCACTACCGCCGCCGCCGCGCAAGAACTCATCGCACGTTGGCTGCCGCTGACTGCTGCCGCTGGCTCTGCTCCCGTTCTCCTCTCGTCGTTATGTTGCTGAAAAATGCAGATGATGAAGACATTAAGATGTACTGAGCACCAGGTCTTTAGCTAGATACTCCTTAGACTTTTGGTGTATAATCTGGAGGATGGATCACTGCCCCTGAAGTAAAGAAATAGTTGTGATGTTGTAGTTTTTGGCTGAAACTCGGACTATCAATATTTGACGGTACTAGCGTCAAACTTGTACCATCATGTATTAAACGCTGTTCTGTTATTTGTGGTCAGCATATTTGCATCCAGCATAGAAAATATCCTGCCGTTTAACATGTCGTCGTGTTGTGTATGTTAGCCCTTTGTATCATGTATCTTTTGTTGTGTGAGTCTTAGTTTGAAATGGTCTTGCACAAACAAACAATATACTCAGTAGCTATAATATTCCGATATCCTGTCCCTTGTTTTCTTTTCTTCAATGCCTTAGATAAGTAACTTTGTTCTTTAATGATCATTCTGGGCTTGACTGATCTGGGTGCCTTTGTGGGAGCATAATGTTTCTTATGTTGCTGCCTTTTCCCCCCTGTTAACATGCTTGACTGACTGCATGCCTTGGAAAATTTGCAGGAAGGCATAGGTGGGTAGAGTATGCCGAGAAGGGCCGCTAAAATGCATCCCAAGTGCCTCCTGAATGGCATGGATGGCTGCACCACATTACAGACAGCACTGGGGACATTATTTCCTGCATATTTTTCAAGCTTCGGTCTTCCAACAAACCTACAAGTAATAACAAGGCTTTCTCTGTTTTTTTTCACTACCTTAGTTGTGTAAAATAAACTAACAACTAAGCAGTTGTATGAGGCTGTGAATTAATTTGGATGATGAAACTTTGGTTTTGAAACATTTGTTGCTCAGTATTTGTTCTGTGCAATAGGGTGATGAGAGACATTGTCACATTTTAAGCTATTGTTTTCTCATATATTTGTTGGTGTTAAGGGTATTAGAGATAAGGTATTAGAGATAAAGTATTAGAGATAGAATAGGACTCTTATTTGTTTCCTTAAATCTCTTGTACTCTCCTATATATATGGCCCTTTGGGTCTCATATCAATACACACAATATTCATAACATGGTATCAGAGCTCTAGGTTTAGATCCTAACCCTAGCCGCTGCTAGCTTCCGCACCGCGCGCCCCCGGGGAGATCAATCTCCGCCGGGGGCAGCGCCACCGTTTAGGCGGCGGATCCTATTGATACGGCCGCCATCGTTGTCAAGCAGCAGTTCGGGCCTCCTCCTTCTCTGGTGAATCTTGGCTGGACGCCTCAGATCCGCCGTCGCTCGGCCCTCGGGGAAGCCCGTTGCCGCTGGATCGAGCCGCCTCGCCTCGTCCGCTCTGCCTGGAGAGGTCGCCGCCGTCCGGGGGCCTCCGCTTGGAGCCCGGGCCGCCGAAGACCCCGCCGCCTTCCTCCTCAGATCCGGGGCCGCCGCTTGGCTCGTCTGCCCGGGATCGCCTTCCTCCGTCGCGGATCCGGGGAGCCGCCGCCGTCCCTCCTCCCGGGCTGGCGTCGCCTTCGCCTCCTCCCGGGCTGGCGCCGTCTCCCCCTCGTCCGCTCTCCGCCGCCGGATTCAGTGCTCTCCGCGCCGTCGCCGCGTCTCGCCGCCTCGGATCCGGGCTCTCCCTCACGGATCTGGCCTCTTCGCCGACGCCGCGCCTCTCCCCCGCGCCGGATCCGGCCGATCTCGCATGTCCGCTGGCCTCAACGCGCCTGGATCCGGCCGCCGCTCTTGTGGCCGCTCGGCCGGCGCTCGCCTCATGTCCCGGGCTATCTCCACCCCGGCCGCCGCCGGATCCCGCTGCCGCCGCTCTTGTGGCCGCTCGGCCGGCGCTCGCCTCATGTCGTTTTGCGGTGGAGAGAGAGGGGGGAGAGAGTGAGGAGGAAAGCGAGCACCAGCACTCTCCATTCTCCCGGGAACGAGTGAGGGAGGGGATAAAGAGAGAGAGAGAGTGGGATTTTCTGCTGCTGTTTTCTTTTAGTCAGTCTTCAGTTATTTTTCGTGAGTCTTCCGTCGCGTCCATCCAAGTCCGTAGTCTCTAATCTTTCGTTCGTCCAAGCCGTGCGAGTCCACAAATTTATTGTCAGTCATAGAAGTGTAGAAATTCTCTTTTGCATGGCAGCAGCCGCTGCTCTTTTCCTTGAACCGCTGCAGATTGTAGAAGTCTCTATGATGCTGCCGCGTTTCTTTTGCACCGTGCCTCCGTCGCGCTTATTGTGCATTGCGTCGCCGCGTTTCTTTTGCACCGCGCCTCCGTTGCGCTTCTTGTGCATTGCGCCGCCGCGCTTTTTCTGCACTGCGCCTCCGTTGCGCTTCTTGTGCACTGCGCCGCTGCCGTCTCAGGCTTCGATCTGTGCCGTCATGCTTCTATCTATTCCTCTTCGGCTTGATTTGACAGTTTATTCGACGACTGCACACAACGACGACTTTATCACGACTCGGATGCTGGATATTTTTTGTTTTAGTATTAACCCTTTTTCAAATGCAATGCTATTGCATACGCCTTGCATTTGTGGGGGGTGTTAAAGGTATTAGAGATAAGGTATTAGAGATAAGGTATTAGAGATAGAATAGGACTCTTATTTGTTTCCTTAAATCTCTTGTACTCTCCTATATATATGGCCCTTTGGGTCTCATATCAATACACACAATATTCATAACAGTTGGCAAGGCTGTGGTGTCCATAGATGTTTCTTTGGTTTTAGGAGATTCAAGGCAGCAATCTTACTATTTGAATGTTGAAACTGGTTAGCCGATAGTCATACGGTTCTCTTTCTGTTACAACTGTTGGAGCAGAAGCCTAAAGCGTACATTGTGGAACACAAAGAGAACTTCGCTGGCGAGGGTGAGGAATTGATCTACCACTCCAAGGGGCATGCTCTAAACCCAGGACAAAGGGACGTCGGCCTGGCACGCGCGGGGAGAATCTGCTCGCAGAGGCCGCCGGCGCGCGGGACGACGCGGAGCTTCTCGACGTCAGCCTGGCACGCGCGGGGAGAAGCTGCTCGCAGAGGCCGCCGGCGCGCGGGACGACGCGGAGCTTCTTGACGTCGGCCTGGCACACGGGGGGAGAAGCTGCTCGCAGAGGCTGCCGGCGCGCGGGACGACGCGGCGTAGGGCATCAAGAAGCCGGAGAGGAGCACGCAGAGAGTTCAGATGTCGCGGGGAGCTCAAACGGCGTGGGGAGCTGGTGGGTTGCGGGCGACGCCGAGGCGGCAGACGTGCGGCAGGGCGGTGTCGGCGCTGGTGCCGATGGGGAACAGGGAGCTGGTGCGGCGGGCGCTGTCGCCGCCCGCCGCGCGCAGCCGTGGCGCTGAGGAGGTGGAGCTTCCAGTCGACGCCGAGCCGTCTGTGCAACGTGTTGTCCTTCACCTCCTCGCCGTCCCCTTGATTTCCTCTGCATGCGGTGGTTCCGGCCGGATTCTTTGGTTTGTGTAGGCAGTACATGTAGATTCTTGTGCGGGGAGATGGGAGTTGAGACGGGGAAACAAAGATTAGGAGGCGGAACGACGCGGGGAGGAAAAAAATTTGGAGGGGGTTTTCGCAAAATTGTATAAGTGGATTGAATGTTTCCACCTTTAAGAATCCATACGTGAGTGACTCCTGGAGTTGATGTATTTGGTTTTCCCTGATTCAAATTGTAATCAATAATTGGGTCTATTGTAGGCATGGCGGATGTATTACGATCATTTTCTATAGCATTGGATCCAAGATTCTACACAAACGTAAAGAAAATACCAATTAAAAACATAACCTATGAGCAAGCAGGATGAGAAAATGTGCAGTTTGGAGAGAATTTTACCACTGTTGCCATTCCACCCCCGGTAACTGATGTTTTCTGATTCGAATTCACCAAAGTTTCTCGTTCAGTATATCTAAGCTCAATTATCTTAGATACCTGACAGGTGACATCCATAAGCACTTGCATTGCTTCTTCTTTGGCTCTGTCAAAAATAGCTTTTATGTTGTCCCCTCCTGTCCTGACAACATTTGTCATCTCCATTGCAGCCTATAAGTGCAGTACACCAAAAGAAAAAAATTAAACATAATTAATACCATTATAAAATGACATGATCCTGATTGGTATTAACTGGTTTTTACCCTCTTATTTTCGTCATAAATGTCACCATATGTCTGCGAAGGGTTGAAACTATCATCTGCATGTGAACTGGAGTAGCATATGTCCTTGCTTGGTCGGATCTGGGGATTATTTCAATGATTTAAATTCAGTAAGGTTGAGCTACCCACAACATAAAACATAAATGTAAACACAGACCCGAAGTTTTCCAAACTGTGCCATCTCATTCCTGCCCTTCGAAACAAAATCTAGTTTGCACCTCTTTCTGATTTCTTCTTCATTATAAACTGAGATTCTAGGCAGCTTGTTGTGCACAAGGTTCAGTCCACCAAAATCCAACTGATCAAGGTATAAAACCTAGATATATTTGTATAAAGTAAAAAACATGGTAAGTCTAATAATCTGGTTAGCAAAATTAAAAAGTGATAATGATAAGTAAATGCGATATACCTGGAGGAATATTACACAGCCATTAATATAAGTAATCTTCTCATTGTCGTTAAGCTTTTTCTGCACTGTTTCAGCAGCTGAAAGTATGTCTTTAATGACATACGAAGCCCAATTATATTTGCCAATGTCATTAGGACTGATAACTGCTCTGAAATATCTTGCGCACACATTATCATGCATAGACTGCGGTGCCAAGAACTTAGTAACAACGTGGATTACAAATGCAACTTTGAATACTTTTATGTCTTCCTCAGACATTGGATTTGCGTGTTCTTTTTGAAATATTCCATACAGGAATTTCCTATTGATATGCTTTACATCAGGTACTTTTAACAACTTGCAGATAAATTCCTTAGCATATATTAACTCTACACCTTCTGGTTCCACAAGATCCCTCCCATAACACGGTATCCCAAGTACCTTGTTCACATCCTTTTCCGAGAAGCGCACAAGGTTGCCGTTGCTTACTCTAATAGCCTGAGCTACACAATCAACTCGCGATAAAAGCCACAAATTAAATTCACGATAATTTGTTATGTTAGGCACCTCAAGAAGTCCTCCAAAACCCATTTGTCGAACGACCTCCTTCTTCGCTTCACTGAGCATGTTAGAAACTGACCAGACAGCCAATGGGATGCACCGCGATGTTGGAGGTGTGAACTTGCCATCTACAACTCTGTTGCGGGGGGGATTCACGAAATCATCTCCATCAGAATCATAAGAAGGAAAAACTTCAGGAGCAGCTCGGCGGGATGGCTGTGCACGGGGAGGAACAGATGCCCTTGGTAGCCTCGGCATACTGACTGCAAGGCATAAAATAACTTCAAGGTTAAGAATCTCGCCGATCACATTCAGACATTAGAGCAAACATTAGTAGCATCTGGTGCAAACGGGTAGAAAATGGAGACGGAACAACGATTCAACAACAAACCTGGTGCAAACAACGTATTGATGTACTGCCAGAATGAAGAGCACAGAATGAACTCTGAAACTCACAATGGCTATCAGATCGCCAGATGAAAATGGATACGTATCACCAGATCGCATGTACATCAATACGTTAGCTATCACCAGATCGCATGCTGATTAGTTTCCAAACTGAGGCTCCTCAAATCACTCTGTATGCATGTACGTGTATATGGTAAGTTTAGATTCCAAACAATGGGTCCTCAAATCACTCTGTATGCGTGTCCGTGTATATGGTAGCTAATCAGCATTCGTGATTAATTGGCCCATTCAAAATGACGGTTATCGGGTTGTCTTTCTCGGGCCCGTTTCTTTAGCCATCAGATGAATCACAATCTTCGAGTATGGATCAACGATAGATAAGAATGGAGCCTAGGCACCAAGGTGCAGCTTGTAATTTCTCTCTATATATATATATATATATATATATATATATATATATATATATATATATATATATATATATATATATATATATATATATATATATATATATATATATATATATATATATATATATATATATATATACAAACACTGCTGGTATTATCACTGAGTAAAGATCAAGTGGCCGGGAGGCATTTGCTTGAGCAGCTGATGGTAAGAAAGTTGAAAGTTGCAGCGAGGGGTCAAATGTTGACCATCATCAATGGTAAAACAACATAAGGTAGCTCAAAACCACAAGTCATGCTGTTATCAACAAAACATACTAATAATCTTGAAAAAAGCATCTCAAAACAACAATAAAACTTTTGTCCTAAACAAATTAAGGTAGACTAGTAATAAAACCTTTTTAATGTCAAACAAACGAGAGTTCTCTAATAAAACCTACAACACTAATGCCCTAAATCTTACATCATGCCATGTGAACTTAGAGCCTAAAACATCATCCCTAAACTTTCTTCTTATGTCATAGTTCCGGTATATGGATCGGTAACTTACATACGCTTATATCTAAAGCTAATTCTTTAGATACATTCTAATATATCAAGTTTCTTTTAACTGCTTACTCCTACGTTAGTCGCAGTCGACCTCTGTATCTTCTTACGTTCTCAGTACGTCTTAAAATTCTACTATATACCAGTTCCTTAGAAGGCCTCCGTTGGAGATATGCAAACCATCTCAAGCAATGCTGGACAAGCTTCTCTTCAATTGGTGCTACCCGCACCATATCATGTATATCATCGTTACGGATTGGATCCCCCTTGTGTTACCACAGATCCATCGCAGCATCCTCATCTTCGCTACACTTACCTTCTGTATATATTGTCTTTTAATCGCTCAGTATTCCGCTCCACATAGCATCGCAGATCTAATCACCATCCTATAAATCTTACCCTTTAACATCCCAATTAAATATCACTTTCCACAAATAGCACCCAACATCACGAGGGCACTACTTGAGGAGGCAGCTTTTGAGTCTCACACTTCTGTTCCGATTCAAAGCTCAAGAGCTATGTGAGCACACCGTATGCCAAATCCAGACTCAAATATCCATGGTGGATGGTACCCAGGGACTACTGTCCAAATGATATTGCAGCGAAAATCATGAAGGCATGACCAACACAAGGCCAACCACATGAGAAATAGTGACCACAACATCAACAACTGGGTTCCACAACATGTGAGATCATTGATAGTTCTCAGAAACCTATGTGGTACGACGGGGCTTTGAGTATAGCACAAAGGTTTTATATTTTCATAAACACAAACACAACTAATGGGTTGATCGGCCAGGGAGATGTTCTCAAAACTCAAAACATTTCGAAAAACAGGGATGTTCCTAAAGCAATCAATCAAGAAGAAGAAGCAAGCAAGCACAGGTAAAAGTACTGAATAGAAGATGTCTCTAAACCTTAAATACTGCTGCAGCTGTTGAGAACATAGTCGGCAATTCATCAGGGCGCGGCATGACAAATACAAAGTGAGCAAGTTGTATATTGGGCAAGCACATAAACCATTTAGGAACATGTAGGAGTATGATATAAAGTTGAGGTCACAATGTCATCCGCATTAAGGGGGGTAATACATTAAGACGGCAAGACATACAGATTAGGATCTCCAATCCATCCTTAATGTTTGGGTTTAACTAGTTATGATCTGGATACATTACTGGTCATGATTCCACATGGAGCAATTTACGCAGCCGCCGCACGGTCACACTCTTGATTCACTTGGTCTTGAGCATGAAGCAGCCCACCCCAGTCTTGAGCATGAAACACCCCAGTCCACATGGATATGACAAAAATCAGAACAAGGTTGTTTGCCCAGACCCAGTCATACAAGATGTCTCCATGGGGTGGCCTGCAAAGATAGATAGAGATATGGCATAAATCCTCCCGATGAATATGAGTGAGTAGATAGATAGATGGCAGCGACATGAATTAATTAATTCTCAACACAAGAGGTCCCTTAAAACAAAACAGAACAGAACAGAACAGAACGGAATGGGTAGGTACCCATTGAAAGGATTAGCAAGGAGTCTGATGCCTCTCTTTTCGGTCTCGACATCTCGGGCGTAGTGCTGCCGCAGCAAGGGCTCCAACTCCTGAGGCAGCCGGGGAAGGTTGTTCCTTGCCGCCGCACTAAGCGGGGTGAGCGTCATCTTCGCATCAAGCCACCAATCAAAGAGAGCAAGGCACCACCAGATCAAAATCAGAAGCAGTTGACGTGGTTTTCGCTTGAGCGGAGGATCGATCTCTCTGAACACGGGCAAGCTAGCTAGGTGATTAAGGGGGTACCTGCGGTTCCCCGGCGATGGTGTGGTTGAGCCTGCTGCGGAAGCGGGACTGCGCTTGGGAGTGGAAGGCGCGGCGAGCCGCCGCCATCATCCTTCCGGCGGCTAGAGGAGATCGCGACATCATCGTCAGATTCGCTCGCTCTCTGATCTAGGGTTCCAAGAAAGAGAGACAGGAGAGAGGAAAAAGATGAACTCCGGCTGGGGATAAGAGCACCTGGGCTGGGCTGGGCTGGGATCTTATTACTAGAAGAGTCGACTCGAGTTGGACTTTGACTCCGACCCACTCCGGCCGGTCTTCCGATTCTTATCGTTAGTTTAGTCATTGGTAATCTTTCGTAGGTAACTTTGCTGACGATTGAGAGTAATTTTACAATTAGTTATAGGTATTGTTACTATCAATCATACATAATTTTACTATGAGTCATAAGTATTTTTACTACTAGTTACATACCTGTGCGTTACAATGGAATTCATTAAATACATAGAGTTAAAGCATTTTTCCGAGCAAGCCTAGCCTACTGGTAGGGTTGGAGGGGGTAAATGGCGTGCTGTGTTAGGCTAGCCCGTCGTGCTGAGGTGCCGGCCCAAACATGCCACGCTTGGTCGGGTTGGGTTAACATGATCCCTTTAACTATTCCTATTTGGTCAAGTCTGGATAAGGGTGGTTGATGTGAAGGCAGATCCCGATATTCCGATAGGATGATAGTTCGATTTGTAGAGATGACTTTTACAAAGGACTACTTACCGAAACACGATCAGATCATCAAACAATCGCTAAACTATACTTTGAGTCATTATCAACTATGCTAAGAATGTGATTGACTTGAACACGAGATTTGTTTCCTGCAAATACTCAAAGAACAAGCAAGAATAAGATAAGAAGCAATCTGAATATTGCGAATATCAACTACAAACATGAAAGAGTTGACGCCTACAATCGTGGTTATTAGTCTAGTCAACACAAGAACACACAACAGAGTTTCACGGCGGAAAACTAATCTGAACAATCCTAAACATAAAAGTGGCGCACACATGGGTATATATGTTAGAGAGTGGCAGAGGATGGTAGCTAGGGGGCAGACACGTGCCCCTAGGAGGTACAAGGCATGTGGGCCCAAGTGAAGGTGGCGCGGGACCTTTGGACTCGAATTCATAATTAACCCTAAATTACTTTGGTGATTGCGGTGCGTACAAAAGGAATTTAGTCAAATTTGATTCCATAACGTGTCTCACTAGAGCTCTTGCTTGACTTTGGAACCAAAGTGACGTGGGAACCTTTCTTGTACCATGCTTGCACATGCTTCTCTTCATATTGTATTCTTTCTTGTGTTTGATTGTCTCTTAAGTTCCTGAGTAAAAGAACAACACATGTATGAGGTAGCGGTATATTCTCCGTTCCACAATTATGCATTCCTAGGAACGAGTTATTACCGCAGTCGTAGGTAATTTTTGTTAGTCAGCTAGTCATAATTAATGCAGTTTGTATTATGAAGTAAGTAGGTCATAGTAATTTAGTTATATATTTTTTACTATTTATAATAGTCGTAAGTACGGTATCCGTAATTTATTAGTGCATGGCATTTTTGTGGAATTAATCAATCATAATAAATTAGGCTTTGTTATATTTCGATGCACTACAACGTGAAACAGTGCCAGTATGGCCAAAAACTCACATATTGTCTGTCTATATTATCCGTTTCGATTCGAAACCATCATGTATCCGTTCCGGTGGTGTTGGTTCATCAACGTTTTTCCAGCACCCTGCGCATGAAACTCAAGTACACCATCCGAAATCTGACAATTTTTGGATTTAGTTGAACTGAGATTTTTAAATGAGGACAACTTATTCATTTTAACTCCAAATTGAGTGAAACAAATTTCTAAATTCATCTAAATTCAAGATCTATCCAATGGAACTAAAATCATAATTTTTGGAGTTCATTTGAATTTCTGGTGTTATTTGATTTGATTTGTTGATTTTCTTTTTATCCAAATTTTCGCGTACGCTAAAATAACATACAAGGCTCAAGAGAAAGAAGTCGAGGCAGCAGCACTAGAAGCACCAGACAACCAAGAGCCTTCCCTTGATAAGCCATGCATACTATTTAATTGCATCCTGTGTATTGGCTCGCGGAGCACGTGAAAGATCAAGCTCCATTTAAGTTGGTTTTGGTGTTAATGACAAATGCCATTATGACATTATGATATTAATGACATATACTTTATAATGTTTTGATGAAAATGATAAATGAATTTATGAGACTAATATGTTTATTTGAGTTTATCTTTGGTTAGTCTCATTTGGATGAAAAGGTGAAATCAAAGAGGTATGCATTCGAAATCACTTTCTCGTTTACAAATGCATTCCTTAGATCCAAAATATAGATTGAACTCCTCAATTAGTCTAAAATGAATATGTGCATATGTCTTCACTATATACACTTGTATGCACAAATTTAGGGGGAGCTCTCTATATATTTTGGAGTTTCATAAGTATTGATCCATGCTTCCTTCAATATGCATATTTGGGATCTTTACTTTGAAATACATACTTGAGTATATATAGCTTGTGTAGTATATATATACTCATGTGCAATCGGGTTGTCATCTAACTTCTCCATTATGTGTTAATGGTTGGATGACTAATGACAACCGGATAAGTAAGCTTTGTTTAAAGCTTATCTTGGAGTTTACATTTGTTGTGTACATATTGTATACTCGCAAATCAATTTCATATATCATTATTTGTTGTGATTATCATGAATTACCAAAATGGTGAAGTTTGGTAATTGATGACAATTATTTTGTGGACCAACGGTTTCCATGAGTTGGATGCAGAGGTTAGGTTTCACAAATGAGAACGACTTGGGATGACCTCATGTGTTGAAGATCATCAAGTTATGATCGAGAAGAAGATGGCTTCATGTGTTGAAGGCCATCAAAGAAGAAGACGCATCATGAGTTGATGCATGAGGAAATAATCGTGTGTTGATCATCAAGTAAAGGAAGACCATCATATGTTGATGGAGTTGATGAAAGGGTGCATCATGAGTTGATGCATATCGAGACGATGACCCAAGGCAAAGGTATGACTAGCTAGGGCTAAGGATGTGTTCCTAGTCTTTTACCGGTCTTGGTGTTTGGTTGGAAGACCGGATTGCTAGTTTAGGTTGCCGTACTATTAAGAGGGGTCATGTCTAGTAGTTTGAGTCTCATCATGTGTTGATAGCTCAAACCTCACCTCGTTTAGCTCATGTGTTGAAATCTTTGCAACATGGGACTATGCATTGCGAATGTGTTTTGCAAGTGCTTGAAGTCCATGTTTTTATTCTTTGTGATATGAGGCTTATATTTGCAAATGTGATTTGCAAATGGTTGAAGCTCATATATATAATCCTTGTGGCATGTGACTTAGGTTTGCGAATGTGTTTTGCAAATGTGAAAAGTCCATGTACCTAATCCTTGTAGCATGATCTAAGTTTGCAAATGTGTTTTGCAAAAGTTGGAGATCATGCATTATCCCTTGGCATGGTCTAAAATTATTTATCGCTATTTCCTTTGATATTAGACCGTGATAGTGACTCTTTGGATGTCTTGTGATTTCTGTATTGATCTAATGTGTTTGAGATCATGCAAATAGATGGGTTGTGTAGCCCTCTGAATAAGCTTTCCATAGAGTCCAAGATCACTCAATTCCGACATCGGAGTCAAAAGTTATGACCGTTTTTCCGAGTGTCGCCTGTGCTGAAAAACTGGAAAACGGAAGTACCGCGATTTGTACTGAGGTAGTTCCAATTTTTGCGGAAGTACCACGATTTGTACTGCGGTAGTTCCGATTTTTCCGGTAGTTCCGCGATTCCGGAAGTTCCGATTTTCGAGCGGAACGTTTTTTCCAGAGAGCGACTTTTTGAATGATTTAGCCTCGAAAAAAACGGTAGTACCGCAATTTGTACTCCGGTAGTTCCGTTTTTCCTGAGAAACGGCTAGTTTTCTGATCGTTGGCGAGAAAAACGGAAGTACCGCAATTTGTACTGCGGTAGTTCCGTTTTTCCTGATTTTTCAGGGGTTTGGCTCCAACGGCTAGTTTTCTTGTGTGGGGTATAAATACCCCCTTGTGGCCGGTTGGAGAAGTTGTTGCTTGACTCAATTAATTGTTCTTGAGCTAGAGTGAGGCTCTCCACTCAATTGTGCATGTGTTGCACTTTGTGAGAGAGGAGAGGTGATCTAGAGTGCATGTGTTGCATCTAGAGGACTTTGTGTCCAATTGAGCTTGTGCATTCGTTGCACGTGGTGAGAGTCAAGCGAGGGGCTTGACTTGTTACTCTTGGAGTTTGCCGACTCCTAGACGGCGTGGGAGGCGTCGTGCGCGGTGATCTTCTCAACGGAGGTTGTGAGAAGGCCTGGCAAAGTTGTGAAGGTCGGAAGCTCGCCTACCCGGAGCGGGGAAGAGCTATCACTAGTGATTGGAGCTGTTTCGGCTTAATTCGTGGAGCCGGTCCGATTTGTTCGGGCTAACCTCAACGTGGACTAGGGGAAACCGGCAAGTTTCCGAACACCACGGTAAAACATCATTGTGTCAATTGTGGTTTGTTTTCTTGTGTTCATTTATATTCAAGCAATTTACATTCATAGAATTAAATTGATTGCTTGTATATTTAGAATTGCAAACCTTGACCTAGGCTAGAACTATTAGTGCACTTAGACGAATTTGCTTGTCATAAGCGCTATTTGAGCTAAACCAAATTAATTTAAGTTTCCGCATTGTTTACTTGGTTTAGGCAAATAGTAAAGGTTTTGAATTGTTAGAATTAATTTATAGAGAATTTTTAAACCGCCTATTCACCCCCCCTCTAGTCGGCCTCCTCGATCTATGGCGGATTGTAGATGTGGAATTTTCTCCTCCTACGGATCCTCTTGCTCCAACAATTGAGGATGAGAAATGCTCACATCTCGACGCTCAAGCAACTAACGTTTTATTTAGTGCTTTGAGTATAGAGGTGTTCAATAAAATATGCAATCTCAATAGCGCTCATGACATGTGGACTAAAATTCAAGACAAATATGAGATGTCCACATCAAGTGATGAAGATTGCATACAAGAGTGGATGTCGGGAGAAGAATGCTCAACTTCTAGCTCCGACAATGAAGAGTCCACCATTCCCTCCACATCAACTCGATGCTTCATGGCAAAAGGTAAAAAGAAGGTAAATTTTGATGATGATGATGATGATGCACCTTCTTATGATGAGTTGATGGATATGCTAGAAGAGCTTAATGAATTCCTTGGGAAAGAAAATGCTAAATTTAAAGTTTTGAAGAAAGAATATGTTTCTCTTCAAAAATAATTATGATGTGCTAAAAGAAGAACATGAGTCTCTTATATTCAAGGAATATACTAAACCTAGCATGAATATAGGAATTACATGTAATTTGCTAGATGATATACCATGTGTAATTCCTAGCTCTAGCATTTCATCTAAAATCAATGCTTCCACCTCATGTGAGGATTTAATAGATGATATGCCATGTGTAGCTTCTAGCTCTAGCAACTCATCTAAAATTAGTGTTTCTACTTCATGTGATGATTTGCTAGATTTACCTTGTTGCTCAAAATTAGATGCTTCTACCTCCTCTATGCATTGTGAGACTAACCTTGTAGAGGAGAATAATGAGCTCAAGGCCCAAGTCACAACTTTAAGAAATGACTTGGAGAAAAGTTATAAAGGGAAGGCCTCTCTTGACAAAATATTGGGAAGTCAAAGAAAATCAAATGACAAGAGAGGTATTGGCTTCGTCTCCAAGAAGGAAAATAGCAAGACAAGGCACAATGCAAGACACACGAAGAAAGTCAAGTGCCACGGATGCAATGAAACGGGTCACTTCGCCTCAAAGTGCCCCAACAAGGTGGAAAACAAGAAACATCCATCCATGAAGAGGCAAACCGGTAATGAGCAAGGCAAGAAGATTAGAAGAGGTAATAATTGCCAAACTTGCTATAATTGCCGGGAAAAGGGACATTTGAGTAAGGATTGTCCCAAAGGTATCATTCCTAAGCCATCTCTATTTAATGAACAATATTTGCTTAGGAAGGATAGAAATGGCAATGTGTTTGCTTGGAATGTTAGTTTACATAAAACTACTCCTAGGGCCATTTGGGTGCCCAAATCTTTTGTGACTAACATTCATGGACCCAACCAAGTTTTGGGTACCAAAATACGCTTAAATGCTTAATAGGTACTTGGAGAGGCATTGGAGGCTTGGCGTATTCATGAAGAGGTGAATTCCACCAAATGCAAATTGGAAGCCAAGTTTGAAGATAATCTTGCCACATCATGAACCAATGCCATCTCGGTAACAAGTATCTACATTTGAATTTATATAACCCCTAGCCTTGTGTAGGTTGCATTGCATGAAAATCACTTAAAAGGGGTTCTCTTGCTCTTGGTCAAAAAAAAATTTCATTATTGTAAATTATGAGCAAGATGAAGTGGCACACGTGGGAGTGCTAAATCATATTCATGTATATCACATTCCTAAGTGTGCCCATAGTAATTAAGTGCTAGTATTGTTTTTCAAATTTGAGCCATTTAGCCAAAAATCAAAACCTTGAGATTATAAGTATATCTTTGCAAAACTAGTTGGAAAATGTATACAAATACTTTTCAAAGGTTTTACAAAGGTTTTGGATTTAGAAAAGCTTATTTTAAGTAAAAGTCAATTTCTAATCCAAAACTATCTATTTAGTATCTTGTTTTGCTTTAAACTCAAAATTTGGCTAAAAATCAATTCTAAAAGGAATTTGAAAAAGTGTTCAATATCAAAAACCTAGAGTTGGCTATTTCAAATATTATTGGTATTCAAAAGTTTTCCAAAAGGCCAACCAATCAAAAGTTATTTGGTTTTGAAACTCGCCTAAAAACTTAAGTTGACCTATGTGGTCATAATCTAGCACTTAAGTGAGTTTTTCCATTTGAACTAAATCTATTGACATATATTAGCTCACAAAGGTATTTACAACTCATACATGAAATTGGAAGCTTAAAATTACCCTAGATGCTCATTTTTGCAATCTTAAAGGATTTATTGAAAATGAGTTTATTTTTGAAAATTGAAAGATTAATTTGATAAAAGCTATGTTAAAAGAGTTTTTAATCTTGGCTTATAGTTGGAAATGCTCCACAAGTGGTTTATGCTCCTTTGTGAAAAACTTTGGAGCAATATACAACATTATATCAAACCTCTCCTTGAAAATCAAAATTCTTGGCGTGCTCCCAGAAAAATCGGTACTACCGGCAGTCATTCTGCGGTACTTCCGTTGTTCGGAACTACCGGCAGTCATACTGCGGTACTACCGGGATTTCGGAACTACCGGCATTGAAAATGCGGTACTTCCGATATTTCTGGAAGAATGGCTGATTTGTTGCAAAATTTGATTTCCAAATTCTCTCAGCCATTTCCTCTGCTCTTCTCAGTCAAGTTGATCCTTGCTTATCCTTGCTAAGCTACCCTCAAGTATTTCTTGACCTTATATGTCATTTTGCTCCTAATTTGATTCTTTTCATAAAATGGCATTATCTCTAAAAGAGTGGTAGACTCTTAATTAACTTGATAATGGCATGTGTGCTTCACTCAAATCTTTTCAAGTGATATCAATCATTTCCTTCATGTGGTATCCTTTAGTTGTGAAACTTAAGTGGTATCCTTATTCTTTTGGATTGATATCTTTTTCTTTTTGCCAAGCAATATATCTTCTCTTAACCAAGCTCTTTCACCTATGATATCATCTTCTTTCAAGTGGTATCCACCTTTACAAGTGGTTTATCCTCTAATGATATCCTCCTCCTCCAAGTGCTATTTCAAATGGCATTTCTATCTACAAGTGACATATTCCCACAATTGGTATCTTATGGTCAATCAAAGGAGGAAGAGATAAGAAAAGAGAAAAAAAAATAAGAAAAGGAGGAGAATCCTTTGTGTGTCAAAGGAGAAGAAAGGATTGCCAAGAAGAGACCTTTGTGTAGAAGGGAGTTTTATTTTGTGAAAAACATATATTATACTTTTGTGCTTACTAAAGCAAAAAGGGTAAAATATTACTATTGAGAAAATTATTTTACTTATTTGCCCAAAAATTGATTTATGGTTCTTGGGAATGAATGTGTTTCATTCTCTTTTGCTTTTCATGGAGTAATAATCAAATGATATGCAAGATTACCTTTTCAAAAGAGCCTCCTTGGTCAAAAATCAAAAATCTTGTTTAAAAGGCCAAAAGTTGTGAAAAACTAGATAAAAATACTTAACTATGTATTTCAAATGTTTTCAAAGCCTTTTGAGTAAAAATTTCTATTTTAGAAAGCAAAAGGAAGATTTGGCCTCAAAAGGATCTTTTATGATCTTGTTTTTGAATTAAATGACATATTTCCTTATATCAAAATCTATTGAGAATTTGAAAAGGTAGTCAATACCAAACTCGTATGGTTGGTCATTTCAAATATTTTTCTAGTTCAAAGCTTTTGCAAAAGACCAATCATTGAAAAGTTATATGCATTTGAATCTCATCTAAAAACTTCAATTAACCCGAAATGACCTATTCTTGCATATTGTGAGTTTGGCTATTTGAGCTAAAATTTCTTGTGCATCTTTGCTCAAGATAGTGATTCCAACTCATACAAAGTCTAAAAGAGCAAAAACTCCATGAATCTCAAATTAGATTAAGTTTTGAGATCTATTGAAAAATGGACCTTTTCATTGTATTCAAAGCGGCATGTTGCCACTTCTTTTAAAAGAAAATTCCTTTTTCAAAATTTCATTTTGGAAAATGCTCTCTTTAGTCTAAACTTAAATTCTGCAAAGTTTCAAAGTAATTTGATCTCATTTGAATTGATTTAGCATTTCATCTCGTTTAAATGTTAAAAATTCTAAATGAAAGCACATTTTAGCATATCTTTTGATTGGAAAAGTCTTTTTCAAAAATTCTTGTTGGAAAAGGTCAACAATAGAGTTAAGTTCATATCTGCAAAATTTGAAAGCATCTCAAATTAATTCTAAAAAGTTGTGACTTTTTCTCTCTTGGGCAAAATTCTGAAAATTTCAGAACTTCCGTGATTCTGAGCTGATTTGTGATTTTTATATCTTCAAATGGGTTCAGATTTAGAGTACGTCATAATAATGAAAATTGATCTTCATTTTCAAATTTTCTCAAAATTTATGAAGATCGTTTAGTCAATTTTCCCTCTCTTTCTAGAAGCTTAAGTGAGATGCAAAAGTCTGAATTTCAGACTTTCAGTTTTTCTGAAAAATCTTGTTTTGAGCTGATTTATGATTTTTGTATCTTTAATTAGGCTCATAATCTAAAGAAGCTATAATTATGACTTTTGATCCTCAGGCATTCATCTATACTGACAAATTTTCTCAGATTTATTGGACATATATAAGTCAGTTTTTCAGGAAGCTTTTGAAGGCCACTTGGAATTCAAAAACTGAAATGATTCGAATGCTACAAGTGTTTCATATACAAATGGTTTTATATACAAGTGGTAGCATATCAAGTGGCATCAAGTCTTCAAGAAGCTCTAATGAGTAAGATTATTTGAATGTGTTTCAAATATCTTTTGTTGATTTAAGTAATATCAATTGGTCATTTGCATTTAGTTTCATACTTCTTTATGACCATATGAAATTGAATTAAATTGATATCAAGCTTCTCATGATAAAAACATCTCCTTTAAATGGCTTAATTTATCTTCTTCCATTGTTTTTAATACTAATAGATGCTATTTAAGTGTTAATTGTCTCTTTTTGGTGCTTAATGCCAAATGGGGGAGAAATTTGAGATAATAGTTTTGAAAATGGGAGAATTTGTGATAATGTTGTGATAATGCCAAATAGGGGAGAAACAATAGCTTTGCATATAATGCCAAATAGGGGAGAAACAATAGCTTTGCATATTAGAAAATTAGAAATGCTATTGCTAATGGGGGAGAAATATGATAGTAATTGAATAATGTTAAAAGGGGATAAATTAAAATTTCTTTAATCTAAATGTTGATAATGCTTTCACCTTCTCTCATATGATTAATAGTTTATCATTTAGTCATTTTCACCCTTATGCTATTATCATAATGGATTTGTCATCAATCACCAAAAAGGGGGAGATTGAAAGATCAAGCTCCATTTAAGTTGGTTTTGGTGTTAATGACAAATGTCATTATGATATTATGATATTAATGACATATACTTTATAATATTTTGGTGAAAATGATAAATGAATTTATGAGACTAATATGTTTATTTGAGTTTATCTTTGGTTAGTCTCATTTGGATGAAAAGGTGAAATCAAAGAGGTATGCATTCGAAATCACTTTCTCATTTACAAATGCATTCCTTAGATCCAAAATATAGATTGAACTCCTCAATTAGTCTAAAATGAATATGTGCATATGTCTTCACTATATACACTTGTATGCACACATTTAGGGGAGCTCTCTATATATTTTGGAGTTTCATAAGTATTGATCCATGCTTCCTTCAATATGCATATTTGGGATCTTTACTTTGAAATACATACTTGAGTATATATAGCTTGTGTAGTATATATATACTCATGTGCAATCGGGTTGTCATCTAACTTCTCCATTATGTGTTAATGGTTGGATGACTAATGACAACCGGATAAGTAAGCTTTGTTTAAAGCTTATCTTGGAGTTTACATTTGTTGTGTACATATTGTATACTCGCAAATCAATTTCATATATCATTATTTGTTGTGATTATCATGAATTACCAAAATGGTGAAGTTTGGTAATTGATGACAATTATTTTGTGGACCAACGGTTTCCATGAGTTGGATGCAGAGGTTAGGTTTCATAAATGAGAACGACTTGGGATGACCTCATGTGTTGAAGATCATCAAGTTATGATCGAGAAGAAGATGGCTTCATGTGTTGAAGGCCATCAAAGAAGAAGACGCATCATGAGTTGATGCATGAGGAAATAATCGTGTGTTGATCATCAAGTAAAGGAAGACCATCATATGTTGATGGAGTTGATGAAAGGGTGCATCATGAGTTGATGCATATCGAGACGATGACCCAAGGCAAAGGTATGACTAGCTAGGGCTAAGGATGTGTTCCTAGTCTTTTACCGGTCTTGGTGTTTGGTTGGAAGACCGGATTGCTAGTTTAGGTTGCCGTACTATTAAGAGGGGTCATGTCTAGTAGTTTGAGTCTCATCATGTGTTGATAGCTCAAACCTCACCTCGTCTAGCTCATGTGTTGAAATCTTTGCAACATGGGACTATGCATTGCGAATGTGTTTTGCAAGTGCTTGAAGTCCATGTTTTCATTCTTTGTGATATGAGGCTTATATTTGCAAATGTGATTTGCAAATGGTTGAAGCCCATATATATAATCCTTGTGGCATGTGACTTAGGTTTGCAAATGTGTTTTGCAAATGTGAAAAGTCCATGTACCTAATCCTTGTAGCATGATCTAAGTTTGCAAATGTGTTTTGCAAAAGTTGGAGATCATGCATTATCCCTTGGCATGGTCTAAAATTATTTGTCGCTATTTTCTTTGATATTAGACCGTGATAGTGACTCTTTGGATGTCTTGTGATTTATGTATTGATCTAATGTATTTGAGATCATGCAAATAGATGGGTTATGTAGCCCTCTGAATAAGCTTTCCATAGAGTCCAAGATCACTCAATTCCGACATCGGAGTCAAAAGTTATGACCGTTTTTCCGAGTGTCGCCTGTGCTGAAAAACTGGAAAACGGAAGTACCGCGATTTGTACTGTGGTAGTTCCGATTTTTCCGGTAGTTCCGCGATTCCGGAAGTTCCGATTTTCGAGCGGAACGTTTTTTCCAGAGAGCGACTTTTTGAATGACTTAGCCTCGAAAAAAACGGTAGTACCGCAATTTGTACTCCGGTAGTTTCGTTTTTCCTGAGAAACGGCTAGTTTTCTGACCGTTGGCGAGAAAAACGGAAGTACCGCAATTTGTACTGCGGTAGTTCCGTTTTTCCTGATTTTTCAGGGGTTTCGCTCCAACGGCTAGTTTTCTTGTGTGGGGTATAAATACCCCCTTGTGGCCGGTTGGAGAAGTTGTTGCTTGACTCAATTAATTGTTCTTGAGCTAGAGTGAGGCTCTCCACTCAATTGTGCATGTGTTGCACTTTGTGAGAGAGGAGAGGTGATCTAGAGTGCATGTGTTGCATCTAGAGGACTTTGTGTCCAATTGAGCTTGTGCATTCGTTGCACGTGGTGAGAGTCAAGCGAGGGGCTTGACTTGTTACTCTTGGAGTTTGCCGACTCCTAGACGGCGTGGGAGGCGTCGTGCGCGGTGATCTTCTCAACGGAGGTGTGCTTCATTTCTGCTGCTGAATTTTATTGCTTTCGGCCTAGTCGGCCCATGTGTAAGTTTACTATTATATTCACGCTTCCGCATGATATGTATTTTGATGTTCATTTCTGTATCTGTGAGCACTATATACTTATCTAGGGAATAGTGTAGTGAAATCATAGAGGATTCCGGATTGTAAAATCTGGGTCTGACAACCCACCTGTCAGTGACCAAGTATGAATGGGCATCACCGCCATGTGGGCCCCACCTGTCAGATTTCTAGTAATTTCTGGATTTAACTAAACTGAAAACTTTAAATGGGCATAACTTATTCATTTTAATTCCAAATTGAATGAAACAAATTTCTAAATTCATCTAAATTCAAGATCTATCAAATGGAATTAAAACCAGGAATTGTAGAGCTCATATGAAATTTTGGTGAAAACTATGGACAATTTGGGAATAACCTAGGGAATGTAGTAAATTTAATTAGGAGGTAAAATAAGGTTACTTAATATTTAATATCTGGTTAATTACTAAATGAACAACTAATATAGCCTAAATAGTTAGTTGAGGTCTAATTATCAAATAAAGGCATGAATAAAACATGATTTAGCTTAAAGTCCAAAGTTAATAAATATCTTAATTAAAGACACATTCAATATTACGATTCGGGGAATATGAATAATATGTCTAGTGCTAACTAAGGGTACATAAAATATCGTACTACAAAACACTATAAACGTGGACTCTAAAGAATAATTCGATAAGCTAAAAATTTTATATATCGCGTATATACTCTGAATATTAGAACTCGACAAAATAATACCTAGCTAAACCCGTACACCAATTCATAGGTCTAACCTAACTCATGGAACTTTCTTGATAAATACAAAAATAATAAAAGAGATTATAAATAAAAAGATCAAGTCATCGTATTCTACCACCGGCCTTGCCTCAAATCACTTGAATCACTCATTAACTCATAATAAAACTAAATTGAGTTTATCCGGATTTATTTGGATCTTTTGAGTTATTTGGTTTTATTTGGATTCAGTCGTTTATCGCGTACTTAGAAACTGGAGTCCTGAAGATTCCACGGATCAAGCGTGGTCAGCGCAAAGTGAAGATAAAGAATAGAAGCTCAAGAGAAAGCATCATGTGAGCTCAAGTCCGGGGTAAACCGCGCCAAGCGAGTCAATACTTTGATCATGTTGATCCTACATTTTCTGCAAATTACTTTGGTTTAAATTATCAAATTGCATGCTGTTATTTTATATGCAAATACATGACTAATTCAATATTCTAGTTATATGCCCATTATTTAACTTGATTAATAGTACATCCTCTTTGGAATATTTGAGTGTGTGAACCTTGTCGCCCTAGCAAAATTATAATAGTAACCTTTCGAAAATAAGTCCCTAATTATACGCCACGCTTAGTACTACATAGATACTCGGGGGCGCTGAAATGCCCCAAGCATCATTATCATTTTCAATCGTGAGAAACTGGTTTGGTAAGTCATGGTGGTAATGACTGGTATATGTTGGTATGATTATTTTATGTTCCCAAAAACCCCAACTTGCTTAAATATCTGAGCGGATGGTTCGAGGGTTTGTGTGTGGTGCAGTGAAAGCACAAAGTGGGTAGTGGTAGAACCGCCCAGGTACCACTAAGGACTGAATCTTGTCATGACCACCTGTGTAAAACAATACAACCACAAGTCTGCAAAGTGCAACTTGGCTAAGTAAATTTATCGAAACTCCTGGACCCATCTCACCGGTAGTGGAAGAAAGTGGATACGCGAGGACAAGGGGAGGCCTAAAGGGACACCGAGTGGAGGGTGAAGTTTCCCAGCTGTACTAGCGTTGCGGTAAGTGGAGCCCGACTGCGTTAGTAACTGTGAGGAACATCCCGTGCATAGATGGGACCCACCGTAAGTGGGAGCAGCCCATAAGGTGAGATGACAAAAGGGGCTAGATACTTTGAAAAGTCACTATGATGGTCTGCTCAACCACATGACTAAGGAATTGTGTGGGGCAATGAGTTGATTGTCTCTTGTGGTGAAAGTGTACAAACTCTGCAGAGTCAAAACTATTCAAATAGCCGTGCCTACGGTCATAGGCGGACATGAGAACTTAACCAGATATAGTTCTATTTCAAAAACTTTGTGGGGGTGGAATTGGAAAAGTGAAGGGCTGCAGATAGTCCTGGTTTGAATTGCCCTGGGTGTCGCCCCAGTGATATTGTAAGCGGTTATAGCGCTGAAAGATAAGCATATGGTGCAGATGCCATGTAACGGTGGATAGATTCTGGATCGCTATTATTATTGCATTCTCTTACACATTATGTTTTTGTTCAAAACTGCTAGGTCTTAGGAAATTTTTTTATGTATTATATTTTGATACTTCTCACAAATAAAATGTCAGGGAGTAAATAGTCGTAAGAAAAGAAGATGGCTGTTTGTGGTAAACACATAAAGGTGTTGATGGGTGCATGTCAATCATAAAAAGGAAACGATAGAGTGGATTCTGGAAGAAATAAACTGGTGGAGCCTAAATGAATAGATATGCTAGATAGATGATTTAAATAATTTTTTGGAGAATTAGGAAATACAAAGATAATTGTTGGATTACGACACTGATAACTAATATAAATTCTTGGAAGAAGTTGACAATATTGGGATTAATAGAATCGGTTACTAGATGAGTCAATTAAACTTTTGGGAATTTGGAGGTATGATAACAATTCTTGGAGTATAAACTTGATCAATGATATTCTTGGTGGATGAATACTAGTGAATCGTAAACTTAATCATTGATATTCCTGGTGGATGCATACTAGTGAATTAGCTAGAGACAGATAACGGAAAATAAGATTGATTATTGGAAGAGCAAATTATGGTTTCGGATCAATAACAAAAGGATTGATTTGTTAGGAAGTCCCGATACAAATGATTTCGGTGGATTTAAAAGAAGATACGTTAGATAATCATTAGAATTTAGAAATGAAGAGTTGATGATTAGCAACCACAAGATTGGATTGTTAGGAATAAAGAATACACAAAATGTTGGTGGATCTAGAATAAAGAATTTGGTAAATAGTGAACCCGAGTTCGGATCCATGAATTGGTGGAAAAAATTAGATTCATATGGGAGTTAGTAACTTCGATGTGATTAATAGAATGTCTAGACAATGTGATGAGAACTGTTTGATCGGTGGATTAAATAAACGATTACACTCGCTGTTTGGAGTCTTACACAACAATCAATAAAGAAGTGTATCTTCGATGGATTAAGTCAATTATGGCAATCGCTGTGTGGAGTTTTAGGTAGCAACATTAACACTATGATTAAATAATAATAATGCTATTAAAAGCGGTTTTATGGCAAATAAATTAACCCGAGCATTTCCTTTGATAAGCCATGCATACTATTTATTTGCATCCTGTGAATTGGCTCGCGGAGCACGGTGGTTTGTGCTCACACTCACTTTCACAACAAATCCAGAATCAGGAACCAGATCACTACGCCTCAGCAACACGATTGGGCATGATGACAGAGAAGATGAAGATGTCAAGGTCTATGTCACGAACCTCCAGTTGGCTGCATGTGGGCATGTCCTGAAGGTCCTACTTGCGTGCGTCATTCTTCCGCTACTGCAATTTAATGATTTCGGCTTAATCGGCCCATGAGTAAGTATACTATTATATTTACGCTTCCGCATGATATGTACTTTGATATTCAAAACTGTAAACTGTGAGCACTATCTACTGATCGGTGGAATCACAGAGGAAATCCGGATTGTAAAATCTGGGTCCCTACAGTTATCAACCGTGCCAAGTGCGGTCGACCTCGCCAAGAAGGCTATCTCCTGCAAGTGAATCGAGAACACAAACAAGAAATTAGAAGATGCAATTTAAAATTACATTGCGAATAATGATTAAGCTCACAAAGTTAGGGTTCCTCAAACCGAATTGAGGTGACAATGATTCGTAAATACGAAGATAAGTGATATTGTGATGCAATAGAGAATTCATACACAGAGGAGAATTTTAGATAAATGGCATAACGATAACAAAACGACAGTTGATCCGAAAATGATGTTACATGACATGTAGGCTAACGAACCGCGGCCATTTGTCTTTCCTCGTGAGGTCGACATTGTAGTCCTCGTTGGCCACTAGGCCTTACCCACCAGTTCGCACTTTCTCTCGCGCTCCTCTTCACGAGTCTCGCGCTCCCTACGCTTTGCACGCCTCCAGCTGAGCTTCCGTCTCCCGCCAGATATGCTCGCTTCGATCTTCAGCGCGCCGCCACTCCTCCATCCTCTCGCGTGTCGTCTATGTGTTCCACTCCTCGTAGTCCTATTGCCACTTGTTGTGCCGTGGATCTCCCAGACGATCTATTTACAATACACGCATAGCGGTTCCAGAGACTACGGGAAGAGGCGAGAGCTTATTAGTGCGTGCCATAGGAAAGAACTGGCTATGTCCCAATGCTGGTTGAGATAGTCCCAAGCGTAGTCACCTCAACTCTAGTAACGCATGTCTATAAGGCTCCGCTCGTTTCGACTTAGACTTCTGGCTTCTAGTTTATTTTTCACTATTCAACAATTTTGTCTTTTTCTAGTTTTTGGATTTTTTAGCTTTTTTATTGGTTCTATTTTTTCCGTATTTGTTTTTACTGTCCGTGACAGGCTAACCTGTTTTTCTATTTTTAAATTTTTATAAATTTAATTACGTCAAATAAGCCACTGTCGGCTAAAGTGTTTTTTTAGCCAGCTACAGTGATTTTCAATCAAAAGCCACTCAAAATAAGCCCTTTCGAGTAGGGCATATGCTCAACCTGTACATAGATTTGAAGAATTTGCATGCATCCATACACCAGCAAAGAGGGGGCATCTCCCCATGGGCAGATCCTACAGCGAATGTGTAACAGCCCAGCTGTTTATTTTAAAAAATTTGGAGAAATATTAAAATTATTTTATTAAATTAATTTTGTTTAAAATAAAAACAAGTGTTTTGTTGCCTAAATTTTAATTTCGATTTGCCCTGAATTTCTGTTTGAGAAAAGCTGGATTTGAAAAGTAAATTAAGTAAAAACCTAAAAATAGTATTAAATAAAATGATATTTTGATTTTATATAAAAATCTTAATTCAAATTAATTATTTGGATTTATTTGGCTTTTATTTGGTTTTTCTTTTTTTCTGGATTTTAAATCTATTTTGAAATTAAAAAGTATTTTAAGTATAAAAATATAACACAACATTAAGTTGAAAATATTTTATCTGAATCCAAAATAACTCCAGGAACTTCTGTGAATTGTTCTGGAATTTTTTAGAATTTATTTCCTATTTTTCTGAGGTTTATTTGATTTTATGGTATTTTCTGAAAATCAAAATGAAAATAAAACTCCAAACCCCCTCTCGTGCCGACGCGTGGATGGCCACGATCCATCCACGTCGCCACTCGGGATTCCACCTTCCCCCTCCATCCGGCTGACATGTGGGCGTCTCAGATCTTGCCCACGTCTCCTCCCTTGCCATCTTCCCCGTCCGCCGCCTCCTTCTCCCTCGGCATTCGATCGTCATCAGACCTCTCTCGCTCCTCCTCTCTCATCTCTCCCGCTGACACCCCGGGGCTACCTGTCAGGCTCGTCTCCTTCCCCGCGCGCCCATCCTTCTTCCCCTGCTGCGCCGCTGCCAGGCCGTTGCGCCACCTCCGCCCTTCTCAGCCTCTCCTCCCTCTATTCTACCCGTGCGCCACCCTCTCTCCGCCTCCTCTCGCCCCACCCCTTCCACTCTCCTCCTCCCTTCTCAATCTTCTGAGCGCCCCCGCACCGTGCCGAGCCCCGCCGCCAACTCCGACGAGCTTCCCTCGCCACTCCAGCCGCCCCCGGCTTCGCCGTGTCGCGCCCGACCTCTCTTGCCCCTCGGCCGGGCATTAGCCCATCGGAGCACCACCGCGCCAGAGGACCCAAGTGCCTTCGCCGCCGTTCTCGCCGCCGACCCGTTTCCGGCCGTCTTCAGTAAATCACGCACCCACCCCCGAGTTCCCCTCAGCCTCCTCAGGTAAAGCCCGAACTAATCGGATCGGCTTCACGAATTAAGCCTTCCACCTCAAATCACTAGTGATAGCTCTTTCCCGCTCTGGGTAGGTGAGCTTCAACCTTCACAACTTCAGCGAGTCTTCGCACAACCTTCTTGAGAAGATCATTGCACACGACGCCTCCCACGCCGTCTAGGAGTCGGCAAACTCCAAGAGTAACAAGCCAAGTCCCTCACTTGACTCTCACCACGTGCAACAAATGCACTAGCTCAATCTGGACATAAAGTCCTCCTCTAGATGCAACACATGCACTCCAGAACACCTCTCCTCTCTCACAAAGTGCAACACATGCACAATTGAGTGGAGAGCCTCACTCTAGCTCAAGAGTATAGAAATAAGTCAAGCAACAACCTCTCTAACCAGCCTTGAGGAGGTATTTATACACCTCCCTCAAAAACTAGCCGTTGGAGGAAAGAGATGGTTGAAATCAGCCCGAGGGTCGGAACTACCGCAGTTAAAATGCCGGTACTTCCGCTCTCCCAACGATCACAAAAAACTAACCGTTGGGCTGGAAAACCGGTCAGACCGCCACACGAAAACCGATCAGACCGCCCACACAGGACCGGTCAGACCGCTTCTAGAAAGATCAGCGGAGTCGCTCTCTGGAAAAAGGTTCCGGGCGAGAAACGGAAGTTCCGGGGGCCGGTCAGACCGCTACCTCAAAGCCGGTATGACCACCAGGTCAACACCGGTCAGACCTCCATTACAAGGGCGGTCTGACCTCCAGATCAACACCGGTCAGACCTCCATTACAAGGGCGTTCTGACCTCCATTACAAGGGCGGTCTGATCAGCGTTATAAGGGCGATCTGACCTCCAGATCAATGCCGGTCAGACCTCCAGTCATAACTTTTGACTCCGATGTCGGAATTGAGTGATCTTGGACTCTATGGAAAGATTATTCAGAGGGCTACACAACCCATCTATTTGCATGATCTCAAACACATCGGATCAATGCAGAAATCAAAAGACATCCAAAGAGTCACTACCATGGTCTATTGTTAAAGGAAATAGTAACAAACAATCTTAGACCATGCCAAGGGATAATGCATGATCTCCAACTTTTGCAAAACACATTTGCAAACTTAGATCATGTCACAAGGAGTAGGTACATGGACTTCAACCTTTTGCAAAACACATTTGCAAAGTATAGTCACATGTTACAAGAATTCACCACATGAACTTCAACCATTTGCAAAACACATTCGCAAATGCAAGCATCATGCCAAGATGAGCTAGAGCAAGTGAGGTTGAGCCATCAACATATGATGAGACTCAAACTATTAGACATGACCCTTCTTAATAGTACGGCAACATATACTAGCAATACAGTCTTCCATCTAAACACCAAGACCGGTAAAAGACTAGGAACACATCCTTAACCCTAGCAAGCCATATCATCTCGATATGCATCAACTCATGATGCATCCTTTTCATCAACTCTATCAACACATGATGGTCTTCCTTGACTTGATCAACACATGATCATGCATCAACTCATGATGCATCTTCTTCTCGATCTTGACTTGATGATCTTCAACACATGAAGTCATCCCAAGTCATCCTCATTTGTGAAAACCTAACCTATTCATCCAACTCATGGAAACCGTTAGCCCACAAAATAATTGTCATCAATTACCAAACTTCACCATTAACACATAATGAAGGGACTAGATTCAACAATCTTCTCTTTTGGTAATTCATGACAATCTCAACAAATAATGAGATGTAAAAAATGATTTTGCGAGTATACAACTTGTACACAATAATTGTATACTCTAAGATAAGCTTTAAACAAAGCTTACTCATCCAGTTGTCATTAATCATCCAACTATTAACACATAATGGAGAAGTTAGGTGACAACCCGATTGCACATGAGTATATATGAGCTGCACAAGCTATATATACTCAAGAAAGTATTTCAAAGTAAACATCCTAAATATGCATATTAAAAGAAGCATGGATCAATACTTATGAAACTCCAAAACGTAGAGAGAGAGCTCCCCCTAAATATGTGCATACAAGTGTATATAAAGAAAGACATATGCACATATTCATTTGAACTGTTTGAGGAGTTCAATCTATATTTTGGATCTAAGGAATGCATTAGTAAATGAGAAAGTGATTTTGAATGCATACTTCTTTGATTTCACTTTTTCATCCAAATGAGACTAAGCTATAATATACTTGAACAAACATATTAGTCTCATATATACATTTGTCATTATCACCAAAGCATTATAAAAGTATTTGTCATTAACATCAACATCTCATAATGGCATTTGTTATTAACACCAAAACCAACTTAAACGGAGCTTGATATTTCAATCTCCTCCTTTTTGGTGGTTGATGACAAATCTATTTATGATAATAGCATATAGGTGAAAATGACTAAATGAAAGGAAATTAAGTGCATAAGAGAAGGTGAAAGCATTATTCAACAATTAGATATGAAAAATTTTAATTTATCCTCATTTGGCATTATTCAATTAATTTCTCCCCGATAAATGTATTATCACATTTCTCCCCCACTAGAATTAGCATTTCTATTTGGCTTTATCATTATTATGAGGAGTTTGATGCCAATTGAGTTTAACATAATATGGTCATAAAGAGTATGAACAAAAATGCATATGACCAAAATGATACTACTTAAATCAACTAAAGATATTTGAAAAACATTCAAATAATCTTACACATTAGAGCTCCTTGAAGGCTTGTGAAGTGTTCTTCTTTTGGTATTTGATACCACTTGACATGATACCACTTGTATATAAAACAATTGTAGCATTTGGAGCACTTCTGGATTTTTGCATTCCAAGTGGCCTTCAAAAGCTTCTTGAAAACTGACTTACAAATATCCAATAAATCTGAGAAACATTGTTACTATAGATCAGCAATAGAGGATCAAAAGTCATAATTATAGTTTTCTCAGATTATGAGCCTAATTAAAGATACAAAAATCATAAATCAGCTTAAAACATGATTTTTCAGAAATGTGAAAGTCTGAAAATTAAGACTTTTGCATCTCATATTAGCTTCTAGAGAGGGATGGAAAATTGATCAAATGCTCTTTATAAATTCTAAGAAAATTTGACATTGAAGAACAACTATAGAGAATCAATTTTTATTATTTTATCTTCCTTTAAATCTGAACCCATTTGAAGATACAAAAATCACAAATCAGCTCAGAATCATGGAAGTCAAAACCTTTTCAAATTAACTTGAAATGCTTTCACATTTTGCAGAAATAAACTTTGGACTCCTAGGAAACTTTTCCAAAAAGAATTTTTGAAAAATGAGTCTCCAAACAAAAGATATGCCAAAATGCGCTTTGAGAGTAAGAGAGTGAATTGATTTTGCATCAAAAGCTTAAAATCCAAACCAATTGGATTTCCATGGAGTATTTTGCTTTCTTAGCTTTATATGACTTATAAATACTATTTCAAGCCAAGATACACAAAGAGATCTTTCTCAAATAGCTAAACTCATTATATGCAAGAATAGACCATTTTGGGTCAATTATAGTTTTTGGATGAGATTTAAATGAATATAACTTTTCAATTATTGGTCTTTTGCAAAAGCTTTGAACTAGAGAAAAGTTTGAAATGACTAACCCTTTGAGATTTGTATTGACCACTTTTTCAAATACTCAATAGATTATAATTTAGAGAAATATGCCATTTAAATAAAAAAACAAGATCATATAAGATCCTTTTGGGGCCAAATCTTTCTTTGATTTCTAAAATAGAAGTTTTTACTCAAAAAGGCTTTGAAATCATTTGAAATACATAGTTGAGTACTTTTATTTAGTTTTTCACAACTTTTGGCCTTTTAAACAAGATTTTTGATTTTTGACCAAAGAGACTCTTTTGAAAAAGTAATCTTGCATATCATTTGATTATTACTCCATGAATAGCAAAAGAGAATGAAACACATTCATTCCCAAGAACCATAAATCAATTTTGGGCAAATAAGTAAAATAATTTTCCCAATAGTAATATTTTACCCTTTTTGCTTTAGTAAGCACAAAAAGTATTATGTATGTTTTTCACAAAGAAAAACTCCCCCTTACACAAAGGTCTCTTCTTATTTTTCTTCTCCTTTGACATACAAAGGATTCTTCTCTTCTTGATTTTCTTCTCTTTTCTTATCTCTTCCTCCTTTGATTAATCATGTTTCTTCTTAAGTCATCTAGCACAAGGATTTATAGGTACCACTTGTAAACCACTCGTCCATAATTTGTACCACTTTGATCTTTATATCACTTAAGATGACATTCGAAATTGCTTGTGAGAATATACCACTTGTAAATAGAAATGTCATTTGAAATAGTACTTGGAGGAGGAGGATATCATTGGAGGATACACCACTTGTAAAGGTGGATACCACTTGAAATATGATGATATCATAGGTGAAAGATACCACTTGTAAGATAACATCACTTGGAAATCAGTTATATCACTTAATTTTCACAACTAAGAGATACCACTTGAAAGAAATGGATGATATCACTTGTAAAGATGGGAGTCAAGCACATGTCGGTGTCAAGATGGCCAAAATTCTACCACTCTTTTAGAGATAATGCCATTTTAATGAAAAAGAATCAAACTAAGAGCAGAATGGCATATGGAGTTAAGAAATACTTGAGGGTAGTTAGCAAGGGTTAATAAGGATCAACTTGACTAAGAGGAGCAAAGGAAATGGCTGAGGAAATTGGAAATCAAATTTTGAATCAAATCAGCTACTTGCCAGAAATATCGGAAGTACCGCCGTTTCACCACCGGTAGTTCCGGAAAACGGAAGTACCGCTGGATGGCTGCCGGTAGTTCCGATTTTTGAGGAGAGCTTTTATATAGTGTTGTACCATGCTCCAAAGTTTTTCACAAAGAAACATAAATCTCTTATGGAGCATTTCCAACTATATGCCAAGATTAAAAACCTTTTTCAACATAGTTTTTAACAAATTAAGCTTTCAATTTTTCAAAAACAATCGTATTTTTAATAAATTCTTGATTGCAAAAATAAGCATTTTGGGGTAATTTAAGCATTCAATTTCATGTATGAGTTGTAAATACCCTTGAGAGCCAATATACATCAATAGTTTGGCAAAACTCAATAGTTTACCTTTTCATGAATGAACCAAGCCTCCAATGCCTCTCAAAGTACCTATTAGGCATTTAAGCATATTTTGGTACCCAAAACTTGGTTGGGTCCATGAATATTAGTCACAATAAATTTGGGCACTCAAATGGCCCTAGGAGTGGTTTTGTGTAAACTAACATTCCAAGCAAACACATTGCCATTTTTATCTTTTCTAAGCAAATATTGTTCATTAAAAAGAGGCGGCTTAGGAATGATACCTTTGGGACAATTCTTACTAAAATGTCCCTTTTCCAGTAATTGTAGCAAGTTTAGCTATTATTACCTCTTCTTATCTTCTTGTCTTCCTTATTGCCGGTTTGCCTCTTCATTGATGGATTTAACTTGTTTTCCACCTTGTTGGGGCACTTAGAGGCGAAGTGACCCAACTTGTTGCATCCAAAGCATTTGACTTTGTTGGATTGTTCTTCAATTTGTTTTGGGATGCTCTTTACCTTTTTATGGGAGGTGAAACCAATACCTCTCTTGTCAATTAACTTGTTTCATCCAAAGCATTTGCTTTGTTGGATTTATGTTGTTTTAAATTATTCTACATGCATATTTTTTTATTCAATGTATTTCAATTTCAGTTTTAAAGTTAGTTATTACCTACTTGTTAATTCCTCCATTGACATTAAATTTCCCTGATACCTTGTCACCCTAGATTAAAAACTCTAGTTAGTACACTAGTGTTGGCTAGAGAAATTTTGAATCAAATGCTTAGCCCTGCTTAGACATAATATCCTTTGCTGACGTCATAATTCCGATTTTTCTTTAGAAAAATAATTCCAAAAATCCAGATTTTCATTTTCTCTGATTTTAAAATTCTGAGAGCTCGTTCTTCTTCATCCTAACTCCGATTGAGCCCATTCAAATTTCTAAATTCATAAAAAATTCCCCTCTATCCATTTCTGGTCTCAATTTAAATATTTGAAGTTGTTTTGAATTTATTTTGAATTTGATTTGAGTTTGGTGGGTTATTTTCACGTATAGACTGCGACAATTCGGGAAAATTCTTCGACGAAGATTCACACCCAATTGAAGAGCAAGGCAAGTCACACTCCTTGATCATGTTGATCCTAGTTTTTAAAATAAAACTATGTTGTTTTAAATTATTCTACATGCATATTTTTATTCAATGTATTTCAATTGAGCTTTAAATTTAGTTATTGCCCATTTGTAATTACCTCCATTGACAATGAATTTCCCTGATACCTTGTCACCTAGATTAAAACTCTAGTTGGTACACTAGTATAACTAGAGATTTTATGGTTAGCAAATGCTTAGTCTTTCTTAGAAATGACTATGGGTTGGGATATCTTTCACATAAAATGATGAGCTTTTCACATGAAATGATAAGCTTTGAAATGTATTCTTGACTTCGGTGAGTCAAGAAGGATTATAAAATTATTTCCAAAGTAAAATATAAAACCTGGTTTAGACTTAGGATAATGGTTAGGTAGTGGGTGCAGGCATGCCCTGTTGTTCGGAGACACAGGGTTGATTGTCGTGCACAGGGGTATGTGGTTGGGCCTAAGTCAATTAAGGACCGGTCTGTGAGCTACTGCTGCAAAGCCCTATCGTACTACCACAAGGCTAGTATGGGACAACCCTGGCTGAATAATTTGCGGAGTACCAACCTGGGCTAAGTTGTAGGTTGAAGTGAGCGTGGTCAGTGCCATGTGAAGTCCCATAGTTTGAAGTGAGCGTGGTTAGTGCCATGTGAAGTCTCACTCGGCTCAAGAGGGGGTCCTTACTGGGGTGAAACTTTAGTGTTGGCTTAACCAGGTTGAAGGCTTAGCATTGTAAAGGCCTTGTCATGATCTTCTTGCCGCACACCAAAGGAAGTGTGTTAATCCGGTGGCAATATGGGATGATCATGTCTTGTGAGTAAAGTTGTACAACCTCTGCAGAGTGTATAATCTATCAGGGATAGCCGTGCCACTACTAGAAAATCCCCCTAACGCAACGGCGGAAAATCGTGGCAACAGCTACCAATTGCCACAATATCACTTCATTGGCAGTCGTTGCAAAAAAGTGAGTGGCAAAAGGTCTTTGCAACGGTTTTGCGTCCTGTTGCAAGAGCAATGCTAATTGCAACGTAATCATGCGTTGCAATTGATAGGTGTTGCAACATACCATATTGTGGCAATAAGGTATATTGCCACTTTTCAATCCGTTGCAAAAGGCTTTATTACCACGCATATGTTTCGTGGCAGCAGGAGCTAATGCCACGTCGTTGTTTGGTGGCAATACGTTATAATGCCACACTCATTGCTTCATTGCATTAGAGCATTGTTGCAACACGATACGTCCAGTGGCAATAGTCCCTATTACCACGGAAATAAGTTCGTGGTAATAATCTTTTTTTTGCAACGGAGGATGTTTCGTGGTAATAATGTTTGTTGCAACGGAGGATTTTTCATTGCATTAGAATATTTTGCACCGCAATGTATCTGGTGGCAATAGGCTATATTGCCATGGAAATTAGCTCGTGGTAACAATATTTGTTGCATCGGAGGATGTTTCATTGCATTAAAGCATTTTGCAACGCAATCTGTCTGGTGGCAATAGGCCCTTATAACAACGAAGTACAAATGTTGCATTTACATGTATTGCAATAGAAGGTTTCTGTGGCAATGCATTTTGCATTCTGAATTCGGTTATTAAACATTATTGAAACAGAATTAAATAATTATAAATTTTGCAACAATAATATGGAATGAAACCATCATTAATTGTAATATATTGCCAGCAAAATAGTTTGTACAATCATCAAGCAAAAGTTACTATTACTATAACAATGTCATTGAAAACTGGTAACTAAAATTGATATAACATAAATATTCTAGCTATATTAGGCTTCGGCATAGCTTGTTTGCATCAGCATGCTGCTATCTTGTCTTGACCATGCCATGACTCCGAGTCCGAGTGATCCTGTATGTATATATGGAGGGATGCGCAGATTCAGCATGCACATCACTCCAGCAATGACCTGTGTTGACACAGTTAAATCACTATTGCAAGAAAAGATTATGGCAACAAAGGAACCTCAAGACAAACAGTTACCTTATCCACAAGTCCATGAATGACAAGGCTTGCCTTTTTATCCTTTAGAGTTGCCTGAGTGGAAGGGAAAGACTTGAAAATGTTAAAGCATTCGATTGCATATCTATTGGAGATTTATCACATGCCATTGGAAAGTTCCAATATTGTGGAACTTGTCTTTTAGTTGCATGGACCTGAAGATTTACAATATCCACCTTCCCCCCATTCTTGATTGACATCAGAGGCATATTGCATGCTGGAGCAATCTGTAGGCTGCACAGTGTTGGATATCAGAAATAAAAAAAGGAACAAAAAACATAACTCGTTATTAGCATAAAGCCGTTCAGCAAGCAAAAGCGACAAGGTACGACATTAATACCTACCACCAAAGACAAAATCAACAACGAATTAACATAAAGCAACACAGATCAAATTGGTCAAATGAGAGGGACATAGGACACAATGCCTTCGATTGGATTGTGGGGAAGAATACAAACAACAAAGACATGGCACAAGTACTTTGTGTGGAAACAATGCTTTCCTCATTGAGACAACTCTATACAGCTCCTAACTGAGCCTCCACTACATTTGAGTCTACCTATAGACCACATAAACATAATTAAATGCATAACACCAAGACATGCATGAGGTGCTGTGAGTAGCTAGATGATCCTTGCTGGGGTTGCTTGCTCGAGGCCAGAACCTGTGTGTGCTGTGACCAAGTCTTGCACCATCCTCAGCCCCACTCACGTACATATTCTTTTTCTCAAGAAAGCAATATTTCCTCACATACATATGTTGCATGAAAGCAGTATTCAAACTTAGCAAGGAGATAGGGGATCTCAACTACCATAAACTAAAGTGGAGATTAAGATGGATAATAATGGAGAGAGTTACGTTGAAACTAAAATTTATGTCACTCTTAAAATTCTGATATTTTAAAATACTTATATATGTTACTAATGAGTTAAATAATTAACTATGTTGACTGCATCTGTTCTTCGGAAAGACAGTTTGTAATTGTATTGCAGCAGCAGGTGTTGATTAAAAAAAGCAAAACCCTTGAATCAACAGGTTGTTGTCATCAAAATATAACATACTGCAGTTCATACCTGTCCATTCCTTGCCAGTACACGTTTTGATGCAGCATTCCTTAGACTTTGTGAGGAAATGTAATACGCTGAAGCATTGTTTTTTTGAGAAGTGCCTCCTTTTTTATTTGAACGTTTGTTGCCAACAGTGTTTGTTGTGTCAGGCGTAGCTGCAGAAGGATTAGTTTGGACGATGCTTTCAGGATTAGTCTGCATACAAAAAATGATAAAACAATTTAGCTTGCATAAAGTTTCCAAGACTGGTGTTGGTCGAAACAATGATACAATTTTTATACCTGTTGTAATGTGGCTTCCCTTTGTTCTGCAAGGGCTGCAAGCATCTCTTTCCTCATTTCTTCTCTTAATGCTTGTCTTTTCTTGTCCTCTTCTTCTTGAAGCTATTGCATTTTTTCTTCCAATATCCTTTCCCGTTCAGCAACTTCTTTTTCAAGTTTCTCTTTTAATGATTCTACCTCACCTTGGAGCTCAATATTCTTCTGGTTGGTTGCAGCTGTAGCACGAGCTTGTTCTAGGAATTGAACATTCAGCATACGACTTTGTGTTGGATATTTCGACAAGTACCCATGACCATGAAGTCTAGTTGCTTTGCATCCTGTGGTTTCCTTGTACGATAACTGAAAAAAAGCATTATCCTCTTCTCTTGTAAGACTAGATAAGTCAGATTGTTGTTCTCTCTCCATAATTCGGTTGCATGCATTATCCTAAGAGGAAGGTCATAATTGAAGTAAGTAGAATTCAGAACTGAATGGATGCACAATATATTGAAGCATGCTGTGACTAGTGAAATTTCTGATTTACTAACATAGACATCCTTCGAAGCATTGTTTGACCATTGTCCATTCTTCATGTGAGTAGTCATCCAAAGATTGAAATCATTTGGCTCTTCACCAGTTACAGGGTCTCTCTAAAAGATGGGAACAATGTATCATATGAGTTTGTCATTGATGAAAAAGAACCATATTAGTATGTCATAATTACCTGCTCATAGCTTATTCGAGAAAACGTTCTGCTTCCCATGATGTGCATAGTCTTTTGTTTATAACGGTTTTTAGAGTTCTGGCTGCTAATTTTCTGAAATCAGTAGAAAAATGCATTGATTAAAGGAAATTAATTTCTGACAAGCCTGTATTTAGAGGAAAATTAAGTGTATACTAGTTAAAATAAGTAAATCTGGTAGTGGCAAATTAAAATAATGGAAGGTGAATTTCATTGTTTATGGTAATATTTAAGAGGTAATGATTAATGTAACATGTATAACAGAAATGGTGCATGAGAGCATGTCAAATAAAGTGCTTGCATCCAGTTGTCAGGTCGCAGGAATAATTATGCATAAATGAAACAATGAAAAAAAAAAGAGAAACAAAATCTAGATGGAAATAG
Source organism: Dendrocalamus latiflorus (assembly GCA_017311315.1). Classification (NCBI taxonomy): domain Eukaryota; kingdom Viridiplantae; phylum Streptophyta; class Magnoliopsida; order Poales; family Poaceae; genus Dendrocalamus; species Dendrocalamus latiflorus. The sequence goes on from CM029629.1 coordinate 35,050,634, forward strand.
TCTGGTTAAATGGAATTCTGTAACTGTTGAACAGATGCACAGATTATTGTTGACATTCAAAGCAAATCATGTGAGAAAGGAATACAGTAGGTTAAACACAGCGATAGATATCATTCCATTATCCATAAGCTATGGAATATAACAACTCCACCCAAAATACATCTACTTGATAAACTAATTCAACTACAGGTGGAGAGGCCAGTGAATGACATATACAGATTGCTATGAAAATGTGATTAGAAAATGAAATATTGAAAGAAACAAAGTGTTCAAAACTTTCATCTATTTTGTTCCATATTTGCAAGTGTATAGTAAAATTATAGGAAATGGTACCGAACCTGGAATTTTTCAGATCCAAAATACAACTGCAAGTAGTGCCACTCAACAATGTCTACATCCGCGGGCTTATTTTTCATCCTCACGGCATAAGTGTTGTATGCCTTGTATGTAGAACTTAAAGCTGATCGCCATCCTTTGTACCTCTCTTTGGCAATCGACCATATCTTTTCCTTTTCATCCACAGTGCTTGGAATGTCCCACCTTTGCTGTTTTAAGTTTAAAGACAAAGAAAAGGTGAATTATTTGGTAACCTGGGACTGTGCATGCTTAGGCAACAAAAAATAGGCTAAAATAGGCTCGCGAGCCGGCTCATGAGCAGCTTGAACTCGGCTTGATTTTTTTGCGAGCCACGAAGGAGTGAATAGCTGGCTTACGTGAAAGAGTGAACGAGATGGCTACTAATCATTGCCACGGATCGATCGACACTAAAAGCTTAGCCAGCATTCCTCGAATCGACGTTTTTTTGTTTCATTCTTTTGTTTTTTAGGAAACACGCATGCATATACGACTACTCTACGTATTGTATTCTACTCCATGTATTGTATACTACTCCATGACAATTTCTGAGTAGCTAGTGTAGCGAGAAAAAAGCCAGCCAAAAGGAAATTAACCAAGGAGGAAAAAAAGCGTTTGAACTTCAATTGTGACCGGGGTGAAATACTAATGACCTGAATAAGAAAAGTATCCGAGACATGATCGAACAAACACTCACACGTGTGGCTAGATCATACTCCTATATATACTAGCTTAATCGGCTATGCTATTTGTAATTAAGTTGCCTGACTTGTTTAGCACAACCTGATTTGGAACCTAGCTAATTATGTAATCCCTTGAATGGCTAATATGCACGTACCAGTACATCGGATGCTATTGAATTTCTGACATTAGGCTGTATATCCTTCCACTTTTTGACTCCAATGAGTGGTGCCCTTTTCTTTGTAAACAGTACCACTTCATCCACAAAAGCACGGCTGTTGTCTCCTATGGGACCTCCAAGCCTAGATAAAAATTCAATCTTAAGTTTCTGATCACCACTCTTTATTCGCTTGTTGGCTGCTGCTATACCCTTAAGGGTACCACGTCCTTCTTTTTTGAAGCCTCCGCCGGAAGCTAGTTAGAAACCAATTACAATTAAATGATTAGACACATTCAGAATGGAAGTTTTGAAGCTTAAAATAAAAATTGTTCAAAGCAAAATATACCATCATGTTTTTTCCTTTGACGTCTAGCATGAGATGGCCAACACGGAGGAGTTTCGCTGCTGCCATGACTTTCCTCTTCAGCAAGTATTTCATCATCTTGGCTATGCTGATCTAAATACGATACTGCATATATATCCAACATCAGATGCAAAGGTACACAGAAGGATTTCTGTGATCAGGTAAAATAATCTTATGTGCTAACAGACCAAACACTGTAAACATCTAATAACCTATGGATGTAAAACCTCAGTTCACTGTAGTATAAAAGAACATCTCCTGTACGGCTGTACTAACAGATAGAACACTACAAACAAGGATTTCAGTTTTAGATAGCATAAAAAGAACTGCAACACCAACTGAATTAGTATGAGTTCACTGCAGTTGCAACTTGCAAAATACTCCTAATTATGTAGGATTCTCTAGAAAGATTCGAGGAATGCTTAATTTGTTTATTAATCAGGTGAATCTTGAACATGTCCAGAAAACAGAGGTTGGTCACTGTCAAAGGAATTAGTGATGCACTCACAACTATTTCTTAAACAAAATGTAGTACTAGTAACTTGTATGCAGAGAGTACAATACGGTTGTCTAATAAACAGTGCCTAAGAAGAGACTAAAGTACATTACACAGAGCAAGTACATTATTTATTGGCGATTCATTTGGCTACCAAATAAGCACATCTTGTAGATAGTACATGACAGACCAGCAAACACACCGAACTAGTAGGTGGTACAAGCTCACTGCGAAGTAAACTGTTCTACTAATCGTATTTTAACTCAAAAAATCGACCAACTTCATTTCAAAATTGAGCACTGAACTTCTTGCTACTACAAAAAATTTCTGATCCCTAACATTAGAACATTAGGTTTCTGCGGTTAGACAAACTGAGCTGATGAGCAAGTGAGCATAGCCACTGGCAAGCATCCAACTTCCAAAAGCAAGCTTGTGGTTTTTTGTCAAGTAGTGGACAAATTGACCAGCAGTGGACCCACACGGCACAGGCAGCACTGACTTCTGCTAAGCTGCTACGCACTTTCAGATACACATATATCATGTATGTGGATGGCAGCAAAGCATTGACTGGGGTCATGGACCCATAGGCCATGTTTCGATAGCAAATATTTAAATAAATTTTTAGAATTATAAATGAGTAATAATGTATGCGTCCAACATAGATTAAATGATGAGCAAAATTAAAATAATTGTCAGATCATAAATCTCTTCTAAGTCATTTAAATACGAAATCATGCTTAACATGGCTGTTAAAAATAAATGAACAATTAGCATAATACTTAAATTATTGTTTGTTATTTGTGCTCTCCGATGTCAGGTTGCTTCTATTTTAAACAAGTACTCCTCGACATGGCGATCTAAATCTAAATCTAACCGTTTGCAAAAATTACATTGCATGTTAGTACTCTGACAATAATCAAAAGAAATTACTGATTTCTGGAAGATCGCCTTGCTGCCTTAGCCATGCTTTATAAGTTAGGATTGTTTCCTCCCTGTAGTCATCTTGTAAAGCTGCACTTAACAAATATGTTAGCTGTCTGGTCGAAACAACACATCTTATATTAAATGCAATGAGTCTGGCAACTTAACTTACGTGTCTCTGGGTCTTCGCGTTGCAGTATTGCAAGCCATTTCTTGTATGCATCAATATCTACTCCTGAAGTTGGTTCATCACCATTTGGCCGCTGCCTTGGTCGCTTGATGGGGGTTATGCTCACTTGCAGACCTCTCGGTTGATCTTTTGTCAGCACAAATCTGATTTGTTTCTCCCTCTCATTCTCTGATAGCATGGCTTCTGTTTGGTGGTTAAAATCGAGCACCTCGAGCTTTGCCTGAGCCCTACCACATCGCTTCTTATAAAATAAGAAGTCCCTCCCAGAGTACCCAAGCTTCGATTTGATATACATCAAGTTGTAAAACGTGATATAAGCCCTGTCAAGTTCTAACTCGACAACTTCGACTTCTGGATCTGCCCCAACGCAATCAAACTTGATATTCCAAATCTCTCCGATGAACCTGGCACAGTATAAATTGAGAAAAGTGACTTTATTAACATGATGCCTAATAAGAATAGTAAATGTACAAGTACTGTTAGCTGTTACAAAGCATGAATTTTTAAATATGAAACTTTGTTGCAAACAAATTTTTCATGTACAGAAAAATAAAAGGTAAAGCACTGTCAATCCAACCCTGCATTATGAGCTATTAAAATTGAAAGATCTGTACATTGCATAAAGACATCAGATTACCTTTCAGGTGGGGTTGATCTATTATAAGTTTAATCTAAGTGTTAAATACTATGGTGTGCAGTCGTCAATTCTACTTGTTTATCTATTCTGGATAGAAGGATGTATTGATTAATATGTTCTGGATAGAAGCAACTAACAAAGTAGTAGCAGGCCTGAGGATTCATTAATATTACAAAAAAAATAATTTGCACAGCTACCTTCCTGACGTAGCCCTGAACTAGTATCACTTTAGAAAAAAAATTTATTGGTACACCATATGTAATACAAGTTTAATCTACCACCAGGGGCCAAATTATCCCACAAATTGGTCAATTGTCTTTCTTTAATACACGATAGGACAGAGTAATATAGAAGTATGCCCTGCGTATCAGCTAAAGGGGATTTCAAGCACTTAACACTTAATCTCCAGAAGTTCCATCATTTAAGATTTCAACTAAAGGGGATGCAGTAAGCTAGAATTCTAGATGGGCAATCACCAATCAGATACAAAACTATCTCTAATCTCTACTCTCTGGAGTCTGGATAATGAATAATAATCCCTACAGATCCTACTGGCTACTGTAACTGTCTCTAATCGTTTGCAAAAATTACATTGCGTATCAGCTAATCCGATTTGTTTCTTATCTTGCAGTGTCACAAACCCAACATAACCCTCACATCAATCCGCACCGTAGACAATTTATAAGATTAGGGTTCGATCCATGGATTAGGGTTGGATGCAGCAGAAAACTTACTTGTCAGGTCGGGGAAGATCCACCGATATCTCCCCAACCTTGATCGCGTCAATTATAGAAGTGTCAGGTTGGCCGATGTAGTTGGCGGCGGCAGTCGGCGGCGGCGTGCTGCCTGGATGAGTCGGCGTCGCGGCAGGAACCAAACCGAGGAGGGCTGCTGAGACGAAGAGGAACGTGGCGACAGCGGCGGAAGGACTGGGCAAGCCGCTGAAAGCCGAGCCTCCACCAAGACGCCTTCAGCCTCGTGCACCGCCAAGTCTCTCTCCCACAGATCCCAAGCCGCGCAGCCTCCCGTACTTCTTTTCCAGCGGCGGCAGCGGGGCGGAAGGACGAGGGTTAGGGGTGGGCGACGCGAGCGGGAAGGGCGAGAGAGAGGAGAGCGAGGGAGGCGGCGTGGGGCACTGGGGCGAGAGACCGGGGAGAAGGCGACTGAGGGAGCTAGGCTTTCGTGGCCGAAGCGCTCAATCTGGTCTGTACGTTCGCCTCCATGTCCCGCGATCCAACGGCCGGAGATCGCCGCACACCTAAACCAGATCGGTTTCTCTTTAATAAAGGTATTGGAATATGGAGGGAACTTTTGGCGGGGTGTTGAATTCGTTGTAAAAATTTGGTGGGAAACAATTCCTTGTAAAAATATTACCAAATGAATCCTAATCTTGATCAAGTCCCAAACTTTGTTCAGTCCAAATTGGGTTTAATTGTACAGAGCGTTCATTTATTTAAAAGCAAATGATAGTGGAAAATAAAGGATCTATCACCAAAAATTACTGTGATCTTGTGCAATGCAAGTTTCTCACAATTGTACATAGCATAAACTTTGTTTAGAACAAATCATAGTGGACAAGTATCTATCACCAACTTTTCCTAATTTTGAGCTATTTTATCTCGTTTTTTTTCTCGAACACGCAGAAGAGTTGCGTATCATTATATTAAAGAAGAAGGATAAAAGGGTAAAGAACCCCGGTTACACCAACACACACACCCAAAGGATCACAAAATTACAGACGCACCTATTTGCTATATGTAGCGCTCCAGCCAATGCCCCAAGTTGGGCCTCCTCCTCGGCAAGCAGCAAGGCTGTAGCCATATTGCCAGCAAAGCCATCAAAGACACATTTGTTCCTATGTTTCCAAAGTGTCCAAGCCCCTAGGATAATGAGGGAGTTGATGCCTCGTTGCAATTTGCCATCGACCATCTCATCAGCTATATACCACCAGTCCTCAAAAGAAGCATCATTGATCGTCGGCGCTAGAGTTTGCGGCCCAAAGCGATTTAGGAGGGAGAACCAGAATTGCCTTGCAAACACACAGCTAGTGAGCAAGTGATCAATTGTTTCCTCAGCTTGGTCGCGATGAGGACACTGAACTGGATGTGGAAGTCCACGTTTGGCAAGACGGTCTGCAGTCCACATAAAGAAACGACAATGCCCTGGAGCCCAGGTTTTCCAAATATGATCAGAAGACCAAAATTTGACATAACCTTGGAAGAATCCTTCATAAGCAGATTTAGCCAAGTAAAGTCCTGATGAAGAGAGGCACCAACGATGTACATCCGCAACTTCTGGCTGTAGTTCAACATCAGAAAGGAGATCCCAGAGATTTATAAATTCAGCAAGGATCCCGACTGAGAGAGCTCCCTGTATATCTCGGATCCAACTATGATTAGGTATTTTATCTCATTCGCCTACATGTAAGTCTAGCCCGTCTAGATGCTAGTCATGGGGTTAACGACTAGTTTAGCTTATAATTTAGTTAATTATTGTATCATGATATAGCTTATAATTTATCTAATTATCTGATCTGATGATGATATAGCTTAAAATTTAATTAATTATCATATCATATGTTATCACATCATAGTGGTTCATATGTTATGAACTTATCATAACATTGTCTTTTTGCTTTTGACGCTAGAGTACAATTAGCCAATTGTCAATTCAGTTTTAAATACATATGTTTGACCCCAATTGTCAATTCAGTTTTAAATACATATGTTATGTAAAATGAAATCAATTTTGAAATTTGAGACCAAAAAATAAATGGTTGGCAATTTATCTATCACCAGCACGACCCACCGCCCACACCGCACGCGATGGCCTCGCTCGCACTCGCCTCGCCATCTCCTCCCTTCCCCAGTCCCCAATCCCCACCCGAACCCTAGCTCGCTCCCGCCCGGCCGCCCCCAAATCCCTCCCCGGCGTCCCCGCCTGTCGATCTCACCGCCGCCAGCGCTGCAACCAAAAGCCCTCTCATTCTCGTCTCCCTGTTCCCTTCCTCGCTGTCGCAGCCGGTAAGTTCCCCCCTCCCTGTTCCCTTCCTCGCCGTCGCGGCAAGCGCTCATCCCCCACCGCACCGCCCGCCGAGTCCGACGACGAGGGCCCCCTACGCGGCCTCTCCGTGCTCTCCCGCGACCCTACGCACCCGCCGCGACTGCTGGTGGGGCAGCCGCGCCTCCGCCCGGGCTCCCTCCTCGATTCCAAGCTCGCCGAGGCGCTCAACCTCGCCAACTCCCTCGAGGAGCTCCGCGACGGCTTCTACTACGTCGACCTCGACGCCAAGGGCACGCCGCCGCACCTCGTCGTCCAGAACCCCTACTCCCGTGGCCGCTCACACCTGCTCCAAAATATCAACCGCCCCTACTGCCTCTGCTCCACCAATGGTATGGGATGCCTCAGTTTTGTATGTAACTATTTAATTTTATTCTTTTGTAGTATGTTGCTTAAGTGGGGTTGCATCCTGAATTGAACATGTCACGAATGATAATTCTGCATGCATGTATGTGGATATGGGGGATTCTGTGTTTTTGTTTAATTTCATTGAAACCATACACTGTGGTTTTGTTGGATATCATGTACTTTTTGCGTGTTCCTGTTTCTTAACCATAAATGAAACTATGAAATCTATGTTCCTGTGACGATTTTCTTTAGGTTCCATTAGTAGGTGGTTTTCTTTAACTAATTTTGAAGGCATACTCAATAAGAAGTTTGGCAGCCCTATTACCGTCAAACTAGAATATACTGGGATTCTACTTTGTTTAGAATTAAGATCCTTCATGCAAATATCCTGTAGTTTATTCTCATAATGTACTGAAGACAATTTAGCTAATACATGCGGGACATGTATTGCTTTCAGAAGGTGAGCTATGTGTATTGCTGTCCAGTTTGTACAGTCTGCCATTTATATGCACTAATTGAACTGAAAGATATGTGTTTGATTAAATTGTAGTTGGCTCAGCCCAATTAGAACTACTTGTATGTTAACAGTTTGCATAAATACATGTATGTTAACAGAAGACTTGAATTGAGTTGTACATTTTAATTGTTCCAGTTTGCATAAATACTTGTCTGCATGTCCGCAATTTCAAAACATACTAAATTAAGGTTCAGGAGCGTGATAAATTATAGTATCCAAAACAAACTATGTAACATAAAATTTTTAAACAAAAAAATCATCATCAACTCCTTGCCCAGAACCGTGCACTGGTGCTACATATCCATCATCAATGTAGGTGTCATCATCATCTTCTTCATCTGCTAATCCAATATCATTTGGTTCATCTACGGATTCGGCAATCGCTTTTTGAATTACAGAAGCATCACCAGTAACACATTCTATGTCAGACCTTCTCCAGTTCATCAAGACTTCATGGCTGCCTGAAGCAATCATGTCTTGCACTCCCACATCCAGTGAGTCAAGATCGATTCCTCCCTCGCTTTCTGAATTTGCCGATTCCGGCATGGCAAATAAATTTCTGGGTTTCATTCTTACAACAGTGCGCCAGTCTGGTTTATTTGCGCCGTTCACATAAAACACCTGCTCAGCTTGTGTACCCAGAATATAAGGCTCATCTAAATAACGCAATCGAGTTGTATCGATATCAATAATTCCATACCGATCCCTTTGGTACCCTCTTCCTTTGTTCTTGTCGGCAGCAAGAACATCGAACCAGTCACACTGAAATAGTATCACTTCCTTACCAAAAGGAAAATCTAGTGCGATAATCTTTTTAATCACGCCATACCAGTCAATATTGCCAGAACTGCCATCTCCTGAAACAACAACGCCACTGTTCTGTGTGTTAAGGTTCTGCTCTATCTGAGCTGTACGAAAAAGAAATCCATTGATGAAGCATCTGTTGAAAACACGTGCTCGTTGGTCTGGTCCTTGTGAAAGACCATACATCAGATCACTTGTTCCTCCTTCTTCATTAAGTTTGCTAATCTGCAGCCAGTAATAAACCCTTTTAGTTCTGTACAGAATTGTCAGTTAGTCAGCAAATATACAAAGAAAAAATTCCAACTCACTGTGCGCTCAAACCAGCCTACAAATTGTTGCTGGTGTCATTGCTCAACACTCCGAGTACTGATTTTTCTAAGTTCATCCATATGCTTACTACAATATTGAAAAAGAAGGCTTCAAGTAAATAAAATTAAATAAAACTTGGTAATTCATACAAGCAGAATATGTATTTTTAAATAATATCTTACTTGATCCATGGAATGACCTCATCACAGTTTCTTAAGATGTAGTGCCTCATCCGCTGCGGCTCAAAAGAAGTAAGTGTCTCGATAGTAAATCCTTTCTTGGTATAGTCAATGTTGGCAAATATGCTTAGACCAGATGGTGGTTCATTCACTGTGGTAGCTTCATGGCGCTCTGGACGATTAACCTTGGTTTCGATGTCTGCTAGGAAGCGAGAGCAAAATGTCATGCACTCCTCTGATATATACCCCTCGGCTATTGAACCTTCAGGGTGTGCTTTGTTCCGCACGTAGCCTTTAACAGTACGTAGATATCTCTCAATTGGATACATCCATCGATAGCACACTGGTCCTCCAAGTTTAGCCTCTTCAGCTAGATGAACTGGCAAATGCACCATGATATCAAAAAAAGATGGTGGGAATATCATCTCAAGCCGACAAAGGGTTTCACTAATCGAGGTGCTCAACTGTTGTAACTCTTCAGCACTCAACTCCTTTGAACATATTGCATTGAAGATCCTACTAAGCTGAATCAACGGGATAGCAACATCTTCTGGCAAAATGTTGCGTACTGCTATGGGTAATAGTTTCTGGAAAATAATATGGCAGTCATGAGATTTGAGTCCAGACACCTTACACCTGCTCACGTCCACGCTCCTCTTGATGTTGGAGGCATAACCATCAGGCATCTTCACACCTTCTAGAAATTTGCATAAGTATGTCATCTCATCCTTACCCAGAGAGTACAGTGCTGATGGCACTATGTATTTTTCATTCTCCACCACGAGATGTTGATCCTTCCTAATGCCCAAATGTTCCATGTCTAGCCGAGCCTTCTCGCTATCCTTTGATTTCCCTGCCATGCAAAGCAAAGTCCCCAGTACGCTCTCACAAATATTTTTCTCGATGTGCATCACATCCAAATTATGCCTTACAAGCAAATTTTCCCAGTAAGGTAGTTCAAAAAAATACTCTTCTTCCTCCAATTATGCCACCTACTTTCTTCTTCACGCTGCTTCCTCTTCCTAGCGGACTTCCCAAAAGTCACTTGCTCAAAACTTTCGTACTGTTGCAGCACCCCTTTACCACTCAATGGCACTGGAGACTCCCTGGTTTCCACTTTGTTATTGAAGCTGCTCTTGTTCTTGCGCCACCTGTGGTCCATAGGCAGAAAGCGGCGATGTCCCATATAGCAATGCTTGGACCCAAATTTCAACCATAAAAAGTCTGTATCCTTGTGGCAGTATGGACATGCAAACTTGCCTTTCATGCTCCAACCAGATAGCATCTCATATGCTGGAAAATCATTAATTGTCCACAGGAGAATTGCACGCAACTTAAGAAAAAATTTCACCTTGCCATCCCATGTCTCAACACCCTTTAACCAAAGATCTTTAAGCTCATCAATCAGGGGCTGCAAATATACATCAATGTTATTTCCTGGAGAAGTAGGACCCGGTATCAACATTGACATCATCCAATAAGGTTGTTTCAAGCACAACCAAGGTGGCAGGTTGTAAGGGATTAAAATGACAGGCCATGTAGTATATGAAACATTCAGCATCCCAAAAGGATTAAAGCCATCAGATGCAAGTCCCAACCTAACATTACGAGGATCCAAAGCAAAATCCTCGTACATTTTATCAACATGATTCCATGCCAAGGAGTCAGCAGGGTGCCGCATTTTTCCATCTCGGACCAGGCCCTCGTTATGCCAACGCATATATGCGGATGTGGTCGCATTCATGTACAACCTTTGCAGTCGAGGAGTAACTGGGAAATACCTTAGGACTTTTTGTGGGACACGCTTATTGGCTACCTCCTCCTTATGCGTGGAAACAATCGGTTTCCATCTGGACTCACCACATGTTGGACATGTATCCAACTTAGCATAATCCTTCCGAAATAACACGCAATCATTCACACAGGCATGTATCTTTACGTAGTTGAGGCCAAGATTCCGAACGACCTTTTGCACTTTATCCAATGTGTCTGGAACATAGTGACCTTCAGGGAGAACAAGCGAGAACAACTGAAGTATGTCCTCTAATGCACTGTTACTAATACCATACATGCACTTAATCTGAAAGAGCATGACAATGAAAGATATCTTAGTGGCCTCCTTGCAACCTGGATACAATTCCTTCTTCGCATCTGTTAATAATTTAAAGAATTTCTTTGCTTCTTCATTTGGCTCTTCATTAATAGTACCTATGATGTCTCCATGTATAGCACCCCTTATTAGTGTTGAAACCAGTTCATTCACAGCACTACGGTCACCTGTTGCGCCATCATCGACATCTGTTGCAGTGGTGCCCTCATGTAAATCATCTTCTCCTTGGATGAAGCTTTCATCAAACCCTCTGAGAACCAAATGACTCTGAACCTCTGTTTTTGTTCTGTAGTTCATGCAACGACATCTTCTACATGGACATGGTGCAGTTTCTCCTGGAGCAGTCCCACCAAATTTAATTTCAATAAATTTCTTGAAACCTTTTTGCCACTCATCTGTCGTAAAATGCATGCGCATCCAACTCCTACCATCAACAGGCATGTTCTTCCAGTCCAAATGAACACAAATAACTAGTTCAGCCACTGCAACACAAACAAAGACAAAAGTAAACATATATATTTTAAATCACTAGCTGAATGCCCGTGTGTTGCTACGGATTTTAAAAAAAATTAGAACATATTTGTATGCATGTTCTAAAAAATTTTACCACCAGTTATCAGAACATATAGTATGATAAAATTTTAAAATCCGTAGTAACGCACGGGCATTCAGCTGCAGTATATGTTTATATTTCACAGTAGATCTAGCTCTCAAGGATGATTAAATAGTTACTTCCGCAGGTGCTAAGACAATACTACTCCGTTAATGAAAGTTGGTAGGCCCTTGCTATTTTTTCTAAAGATTTGCCACAGGCAAGGACACCTTTTGGCACCAGAGTAACGGGAATTGGAAAGATGCTAGTAGTAGGTTGTTACATACAATAGTAATTGTAAAATGGAGGATTGTTTCTCTGCAGTAGTTCGAATGCAACAAAAAAGCAAATGCAAACAATACTGACACATTTACGAAATTAAGTATTTAACCAACATAATGATGTACCTTTATTGGTTATGCGCTGGTTTTCACCCCAGAAGGTGTAGGCCACAGCCTTAGGATGCTTTTTTCTAAAGGTATCAATGAGGCCTCTGCTAGAAAAGTATGTCTCAAGTGACTCCCTCTCATAAATTGTGAAACCTGCAGCCTCGGTTTTTGCCTGAAAATAGTGCTGAGTAAGGAATTCCCAAACTACAGGCTACAGCAAGGGGTTGCTGAAACAAGAAGAGAACTCGTGTACTACAATGGGAATTCTGAAACAACCTAAGTTGTTCCATGCTCAGAAGATGTAACTGCAATACAAAGAGCAACTTGGAATATTTTTGTTGACTTTTTAACTCTATTGGCAATTCAATATTAAACTTGAAAAACTGACAAAGTAAGTTCAAGACTATGTTGTAATGATGTACCGGCGCTGGACGAGAGTCGCCCGCGTTGCTGGGCGGAGAAGACTCCGTGATGAGCGAACGAAAGCAAGATGCAGGGGAAGGGCGCCGGAAAAGACAAGTATTTGGAGGAGATAAACGAGATGAGTAAATAGTTCTTGCTTGCCTCTCTCTATTACAATCTTCCTCAATTTATAATGCAACCTGATCTAAAGAAAGTATGCAAAGGAGTCTGTAAGGGACTCTTATCCAACTAATATAACATACTAATTACGCATAGGTATTCAATTACAATTCCAACTATTAATCGGTTTCCTTCTCATGTATAACCTCCCGCGCCACAGAATCAGAAGGAGGCGCCCTTCCATGGCGTTGTCGCCGAGTATACGTACGCCTCCACATTACATTCAGCTATTACCCTTACAAAATTTATCAATAGATCATCTCTGTGATTGTTTCAACTCCTCTATAATTCACTGAAATTTTAGAAAACTATTAGTAAGTAACTACCAAAGGTATCCGTCCTGGATTCAACATTAAAAATCAAAAGAGTTAGTAAATTACCAAGTTGGGATAATGATTATATTCACAAAATTGGCTCAAGTGATCACACTGTGCCCTAGCTACCTGCACCGTAATTAGAATTTCAGAATTTCAGAAAATTGATTACTCATAAACTACAGTCATACTTAATTGACATATGAGTGATCAACAAATTAAATAAAAGGGCAAGCATAAACAGACGTACTTCTTGCAATGCTCGGAGAGTTGGAGATGGAATCTCGCGTTGATTGGCGTCAGAAACAGAGACACGGTGATACGGGGTCGTCCGATCTTCTCGACGTAGGATTGGATACTCACGTGCAGCCCCTCGAATCGTAGCGATCCTCCGTTGCCTATGCAAGAACGAACGCTCTTTAATTCGCAAGATCACATGCGCCGGACTTCACGACCACCGAGCGAAAGCCCTAGCGGAAAGGTTGAACGATCTTGATTTGTAAGAACTCTCAAATTTCTATTGAATTTTTGGTGGCTATCAAAAACTCAAAAACAAGCACATGGTTCTCAAATTATCTAGTCATGGGCACTGTTCATCCCTAACTTTCCGTCACGTAGTGGTTTTTCCATCTTCTAGTCGGTCCCGTTACCATCAGGTGGCGGCACTACTTATAGTCGTTCTCTAGTCATGCACCAGGCCGACTTGGACTCACATGCAAATAAACACATACGGCCCAACATAATTAGCTAACAGCACAACTGGCTAATGACATAAGTTGGCTTGCGGCCGGCTTGGACTTCCGTGAGATTGGGTTGCCTTTGTGTTTTGCAGATGGGATTGAGTTGGGCATGCGGCACTTGATGTCATCGATGGTGGCCGCACTACCAGGCAATATTGTCTCTCCTTGCTTGCTAGCAGGATTGACGTCTTCTTGTACTATTACAACTTTAGCACTGGACTTCTTCGTCTTCCTCGTGATTCTAAAATCTTCACATCGTTCAAATCTAAGAATGCATAAAGAACTTGCATTAGGCAGTATAAAGTTCTCATCAATACAAGGACATTCGTTAAGAAACCAATTCACCTGATAATATTTAATACGGCTTAATAATTCCTTCCAATCAAATAATATTTTTAACTGAAAATCGTAAGACATATGCGTATCCGCATCATCCTCTCCTTCTTCAAGAAAAGTCGTCCTCGGCTTTTGATAGCCTGAAATGGTACTAAACAAAGAATACAATGTGTATGCATGGTATATATATTTATCGTCAACAATTCTCCTGTTTAGCACATCATGAAAATAAAGACATGTTTAATTAAGAGCGAGTTCACCTGTTGATTAATCTTTTTAGCTCGTGCTCGCGTAATCGGACCAATCTAGATGTCCTCATCATCTTCTAAACGCATCTTTACTTTAGGCTTGTACAGATCGAGTATGGGCCTGTATATAATTAAATAAAATAGTCGTAGCTCTGTATCTCCAAGTATAATCATTAAATACCCAATTAAATTAGAGTTCACCTGATAATATTTAATACGGCTCAATAATTCCTTCCAGTTAAATAATATATTTAACTGAGAAGTGCAAGACATGAGCGTATCCGCGTCAGCGAGATTGATTTCCCAGGGGTTACTCATGTGTCCTTTCCCATAACGCAAATACTGTAAAAGAATAAGTGCACAAATATTTGAACAAAACACATGCCTAGCCTAGTGGTAAGAAAAATGTTTATGACCGTGAAGGTCCTGGGTTCAAGACCTAGGACATGCTTTTGTGTTTCTATTTTCGCTTAAATAAATTGTGGCAACACAATTACTTTTTGCCACCCAACAAGTTTTTCTTCCAACAAATTTAAATCGTGGCAAACCTTTATTGATGCAACGCTTTACAATTTCGTTGCAACATATACAAACCTTTTACAACACTAGTTAAAGATTATGACAACGCAATCAATTCGTGGCAATAAAATATTTATTGATGCAACGCTTTACAATTTCGTTGCAATACATATCAACCTTTTGCAACGTAATTTAAAGATTATGGCAATGTAATAAATTCATTGCAATATTGTCAACTCATCGCAACCACTTAGAATTTCGTTGCAATAACATCAACATATTGCAACGAAATTCAAGATTATCATAACGTAGGAAATTGCGTGGCAATATTGTCAGCTAATCGCAACGATTTTGAAAGTGGTAGCAATAACACCTACCTCTTGCCACGAAATTCAAGATTTTTGCAACGCAATAAATTAGTGGCAATATTGACCACATATCGCAACATTTTTTCTAAACTGTGGCAATAAGGCCTACCTATCGCAACAAATTTTGTGCCATTGCAATGTGTTTCGTGGCATTAGGGGGATTTTCTAGTAGTGTGCCCACGGTCATGGGCATGCGGAGTATAGGTTTTTGTGGATTAGACTTTGTTTTTCAAAAATAATTTTCGAAAACCTTATGGATGGATGGAATCCATGAGAGATGGAAAACGTGTGGATGGATGGAATCCATACGAGTTTTTGGAAAGCTTGTGGATGGATGGAATCCACGAGTGTTTAGAAACGTGTTGATGGATGGAATCAATACGAGATCTTTTGGAAAAGATGGTCCGGGTGGGATGCCCGTGGATAGGTTGGTATTTGGTTGGAGCCTGCACTGACGGTATTTTTTATATACTGTATTAAATTCAGAATTTTCAATCTATTTACCATATTTCTATAAATGTTGTTTCATGCAAACTAACCATATAAGCCTTCCATTGTTGCCCTTAAACATTATGATGTATTTCTCCGTGTGATTTGCGGAGTACAAGTTTATACTCACATTGCTATCTCCATACAGAGGAAGACGACTTTTGACTACGGTGAAGTTTTGGACGAGTAGGCCGCGTCTTACTGTCGTTTGCCTATGGACAGGCTTGGGCTTCGCTTCTTATCAGTTTGCTTTCACAGTTATTTGCTTTATTTATCTTTGCCGATGGGCATTGATGTAAGACTTGGCCATAAGGTCGTACTCTTTATTTAATATAGTTGCTCAGTTGTGCTTGGTATTTAACTTTGTTCTACTGTGTGCACTAGCTGATCCTGGACTAGTGCAATTTGCACAGAGTATCCAGGAGTTGTTGCTCCGGGTTCCGATATTACTGTATTAAATTCAACATTTTCAATCTATTTACTGTATTTCTTTAAATAATGTTTTATGCAAACTAACATTATAAGCCTTCCATTGATGCCTTTGTCATTATGTTGCATTCTCCGTGTGATTTGAGGAGTACAAGTTTGTACTCACATTGCTATCTCCACACAAAGGAAGACGTTTACGACTACAATGAAAATCTAGACGAATAGACCGCGTCTTACTATCGTTTGCCTGTGGGAAGGCTTGGGCTTCGTTTCTTATCAGTTTGCTTCCACCGTTATTTGCTTTATTATTGTATCCAATGGGCATTGATGTAAGACATAGCCATAAGGCCGTACCCTTTTATTTAATATATATGGTTGGTCATTTGTGCTCGATATGTATCTTTGTTCTACTGTGTGCACTAGCTGTTCCTGGACTAGTGCGATTTACACACTGGACTAGTGCGATTTACACAGAGTGTTTCGGAGTCGTTGCTCCGGGATCCGACAGAACGCTCGGTGGGAACGTTCATGTATGTGTTGGGTTGGAGGTACGAGGAACTTGGTTTCTAGGAGGTGGCCTCTTGGCACAGGCCGCTTGTTCGTTTCGGGCTGCTGCAGCCCTTGCTAGTCAAGTGATCACCTCCCATTTAGGCCTGGGCAAAATACCCGCTACCCGTTACCCGTACCCGAATTACCCAGACCCGAACCCGAAATACCCGAACCCGAGGTACCCGATCCCAAATTCGGATAGCGATTCTGATTACCCGAAATTAGGTTGGGTAGTTCGGGTAATATCCCCCGGTACCCGAACTACCCGAACTGTCCCTCCAAAACTTAAAGGTATGTCAAATATGAATGGAGTATTGAGTATTCTTTTGAATGGACAGTTACTTGTTCTTGTGTGATGTGTAATATATTATTCTATGCAAATTACTGCTGAAATTCTATGCAAATTGCTGCTGAAATTATGTGCAAATTCTGTGCAGTTTGCTGGTTTTCTGTGAATTCGGGTATATCGGATATACCCGAACCCGAACCCGAATTATCGGGTACCCGAAATTGCGGGTAGTGTTTTTTTGGGGCTAATATCGGGTAGCAGTTTTCATTACCCGAATTTTGAATTACCCGAACTACCCGACCCGAAAAAATCGGGTAACCCGAACGCCCAGGCCTACTCCCATTGCTTTTCCATGGTAACGATGTGGTGTTTTAGCCATGGTGCATGAAACACGGTGTCAAAGGAGTAGTACTTATAGGCTAAACCCACGCGGCATACGCTTTGCAAGTCCTATTTGGTTTAGTACAAATCGCCTAGGTGGACCACCCGTCGGGTGTGTGTTGTCATCGGTTTCATCATAGCCTGGGTCGGTCCTCATTGATAATTAGGTTGACTGTGTCGAGAGGCTGCAAATAAAGTTTTATAGTTTTTCGAGCTCATTTGTTATATGTAACAATTCCTACAAGCAGTATAATCGTATGGATTTTCCAACAACATTTAGAGCGGATAGAATTTTCGAGGCACCGTTGCCCACATGTTAGCTCCATAGCGTTGAGGGTCGATTTGGCTCGCGTAATGTGATGCTGACAAGCCAAACTATCAGTCATCAGAAATGCAAATTAGCTGCAACATTTATATATAGTGCGTGGACTGTTTGCATTTTAGAATCTTTTGGGGTTAGGGATTTCAGTTCACTCCTTCCATGCTGACTGATTTTATGCCACATGACCGAGGCGTTTCTGTAAACCATAGTGGCATCTCCAGCAATTGCTGAGGTATTGCCAAGGTTAGCATGCATCGCGCTTGGAGAAAGGAAAGTGAAGCACTCCAGTGTGAAAAAATATATATACTACTGGTATTACCACTGAGTAAAGAACTAAGTGGCCGGTAGGAATTTGCTTGAGCAGCTGACGGTAAGGAAGCTGCAGCGAGGGGTCAAATGTTGACCATCAGCAATGGTAAAGCAACATAAGGTAGCTCAAAACCATAAGTCGTGCTGTCATCAACAAACATACTACTAATCTTGAAGAAAGCATCTCAAAAGCAACAACCATAAGTCGTGCTGTCATCAACAGACTACTCTCAGTACTGTTCTCAAAATACTCTTTCTACATCAAAAAGTCTCAAATGCTTGTGCCCTTATCACGAAGCATGTCACGTATGCGAAGAACAAGCAACGATTGAGCTAGTAGCATAGATATCACAAAAGAGACCATCCAGAGCTTCCTCCAAATGCCATCTTCGGGGGGTTTGAAACCCCATGCGACGAGAAGGGACTCAAATCCCGACGGCTTTGGTGAGCTACAAAACAAACACAAGTTTCAGAAATTATTTGCTAAATTGTAAATGGAAAAGAAAACAATACCTCTGTGGTATCTTCGCAATGTCATCCCTGATCTGCTTCAACAATTCATTGCTCTCCAGACCAGCTGTAATCATCCTCTCGTGGCTAAGTATGAAATAAAAGAAAATATTAGTTACCTAAGGACAGACTAAAAGTATGTTCTAAGAAAACATTAGTTTTAGGTTAGTACCTCTTCCTAACCAATGAAAGGCAAGACGAAACATGCTGCATAAATTTTCTGGTTTCTTGTGGTATCAATGCCTGCAAAACATGCATTTAAATATAAGTACTTTGATCGTCAACTGCAAAGCAAAACCAAGAATCAACTCCACTGAAAACTGCATTGCAATTTGGCTTGTGATGAGGGGTAACACCACTTAAGCTACAGATTTAACATTACCCATATAACTTCAGAAAACTATATTATACGCTATTTAAAAAAACAAGGGAGGAGATCTGCCATTCATTTCAAGCCATTCATTTCAAGGAGAAGAGAATTACGCAGGCCCCCGAAGAGGAAACAACAAGACGACAACACCGGCGGAGGGGGGAACGCCAACACCGAGGAAGGAGTCCCCAACAGGAACTCCTACCAAAGCACCTACTGCATCCACAAGACGAGCATCTTGTGGAGTAACAACAACACACGACCCTCTCCCCGTAGACAACGAAGCAGAGAGCCAGCTATCCGCAAGGCAAAGCACAAAATTGGGAAACCAGGGTCTTGCCGGGGCTTGGAATGCAGCCATTAATGGCTGGGTGCACACCATATTATACGCTTAAGGGGCTGTTTGTATGCTTATCCCTAGTTTGTAGTCCAAGTCTAATTCCATAAGGAAAAAACAAGGTACAGCATAATTGTTAAATTCCAGCCAGTGGATTTTGATGGTTAGCATTTGAATCAAATGGTTGGGTATTGAAGTTTGATGAATTAAAACTAGAGATGAAGGCTTGAACGAAAGCCAAGCTTGTAATCATCATTGCTAACAGCACAACCCACTGAACTCAAAAATTTTGAACACCACAGGAAAAAAAAATCTTTTTATTCGAGCTAGGAGGGGGCAGGGGCGAAGCCACCGGGTGGGCTTCTAAGGCTTCAGCCCACCCTCGGCCTGCCCGGAACCCCCCATAGCAGAGAGTTCATCTAGACATCCCCCAAGAACCGAGCCCGGTGGCACGACAGTCGGCGGCCGAGTGAGCAGATCCGGTCATCCGGGTGGTGCCGCATCGGCTGAGCACACATCCGAGCGGCGGGCTAGCAGATCTGGGTGGCGGTCGACGGGCTAAGGCACTGACGCCGAGCAAATCCTAGCGGCATGGCGGTGGCGGTCAAGTGCAGAAGTGCGGAGACTCCCTGGCGTTGGCGACTGCAACTCTCGCTACTGCTCACTCCCGTGCTACAAGGTGAGCATTCTCGTGGCTTGTAGCTTGTAGAACAGCGTTTAAGAGATTTCACACTCCTGTTGATTCGATGTCGGAGGTGTCGCGTGCGGACGCCCACAAGGTGTTTGTTGAATTGCAGCAATGAGGCTATAGGCTTTTCGAGGGTACAGTAACCGATTTCTGTGCTAAACATTTAGCTAATTATACAATGGGTTCATTGTAAACCAGGCTAAAGGCGGGAGAATTGTTAGCTTTGGTGTGTTTATATGGTGGCGTACTTACTCCCAGTCATACTCATACGGTGCATTTTCGTTGCTAATTAGGTATAGAAGATTGCATGGATGGTCCACATAATTGCAGCCATTCTCAAGATTAGGCAGACCATTGGTTGTAGCCGAGAATCACAGGAGTTAATTGATGCAGAACTTTCAGCCCGTGTGTTACAGTTGATAAATATTACTGACACGGGGGTTCTTGCTCAGAGATATCAAGAAATAAGTAAGCAAAGGCTTGATCGAGCTATTCTCATCTTTGTGCAAAATTTCGAGAGGTCATATGTAGGAGACCCAGCAGTGCATTCTGCAAAGTTGTATGCAAGATTGTCTGAACTACTTGGACTGAATGACCATTTAGTTTTACTTAACGTCATTGTTGGGAAAATAGCTACAAATCTGAAGTGTTACGCTGAGTGTGAGGATGTTATTGATCATACTCTGTCCCTTTTCCTGGAGCCTGCATCGGGCTATATGACTGGAAAGTTGCTTCTCAAGCTGGAGAGTACAAAATTCATCATTGCAAATCATTCTAGGGAAAATTTTCCGTTTCATGAAGAATACAGATGTTTCCACAGTAGAACTACCTTCTATTACATCCTTGGCTTCTTGGTCTTCATGGAAGATGGCCCAGTAAAATTCAGAAGTTTCATGGAACCACTTCTGCAGGTTGCAGTTAATCTGGAGGCAACTGCTGATGCTGCTTTCAGGACTGATGTTGTGAAGTATGCATTTATTGGTTTGAGGAGAGATCTACGAGGCATTGCGATGGCGACAAACAGCCGCAGGACTTATGGTCTCCTATTTGACTGGATGTATCCATCTCGCATGCCACTTTTGTTGAGAGCCATCTCACTGTGGGCTGATGAGCCAGAGATCACCACACCCTTGCTCAAATTCATGTGCGAGTTTGTTTTGAACAAAGCTCAAAGATTGACATTCGATTCGTCATCACCAAATGGGATACTACTATTCCGAGAGATTAGCAAGCTGATTGTGGCTTATGGGTCACGGATTCTATTGCTTCCAAATGGCACGGATATTTATGGAAGTAAATACAAAGGTATGTGGATTTCACTGACTATTCTTTCAAGGGCTTTATGTGGGAACTATGTCAATTTTGGTGTATTTGAGCTTTATGGTGACAGAGCACTTGCGGATGCCCTTGATATTTCTCTAAAGATGACTATCTCAGTTCCGTTGTCTGATATTAATGGCATTCAAAAAGCTATCAAAAGCATACTATGGATATATGGAAGTTCTGTTCAACAATCATATCAGTTTTGTTCTCAAATTGGATACAAGCACATTCGTCCATATTGTCAGCATGCTCGAGTCTGGTTAAAGGGTCTAGATACGGGAATATCAACACCGTTTATGGTGAGTAGCTTACAAGATGAAATGTCCCGGAAATTCAATTTGGACACTGAATGGGCTGTGAGGCTTATATCAAGGATAACAAATGATGAAGACATAGCTATCGAGAGCAATACTGTTGTTAAACAGCTTCTAGGCCTTCAAATCAATGCAGAGAAGTATTATTTTGGCATAAGGAAAAGTCTTGTTGAGTTTGATGAAGTCTTAGAGGTCCAAAGAAAGCACATATATAACCTTAGGCAGGTGATATTATCAGGTGACTCTGAAAGCTGCAGTGAACAAATTTTCCAGTACATGCAAGCCATAGTCGATGAAATTATTTTGGGAAATATACTGGGAGAACCATTCAAGGAGATCCAAGAGGAAGACCTACAATCCTCTCTTGAGCAAATGCTGGGAGGTGGCTCTGAGAATCAAAAGGGACTTTCCCAGATTTTTATTCTCAGATTATCAGGGCATGGTTTCCAGAAAAACATACTTGAGGGCAAGTATGTTGCCAAGGGGAAGGGTATGTCAGAATCTGCAAGTAATGGAAGGAGAGGGTATTCGCCATCAAAGTTTATCCTACTGTAGCCCTAGCTTATCTGTAGCTTTAGTTGTTCTTCCTGTATCCTTTTTCCTCTCCAGATTTCAGCGATTTCCTACTTCCAGTCGGATTTCTCCATCGGGATCTGACAGGGGGGATATAATTTTTTTCCTCGTTTCGAGCTACCAGGAGGAGGGGAGGTCCCAGATCGAAGGCTAGGAACGGACTTTATTCAGATGCATACATACATGATATAATAGCGATCGATTTTGGAAGTAGAGAGGAGAGATTGAGTGGGCACCCGCACCTTGTGGTTGTGCCGATTCAAGGGGCTAGAGAGGGGGCGGCGGCGGTTGCCGCCAAGGGCACGGCCGGCGTGGAAGGAATGCTCCGCCGACGCGGCGCGCCGTACCGCCGCCGCCGCCGCCGCAGCAGGTCGCAGCATCCACGGTGCCATACTTTCACGCTGGTGCTTCGTAGGGTTTGGTTGCTTGCACGGGCTCGAGTTGGATGAAGCGGTGCGGTCTATGCGAAACTCTCCTCGAACGCCTCCCGTCCCACGTATGAGGCGGTAATGTCTGGATGGGTGATAGAAAAGGTATGAGGCGGTAGGGTGGCAAAACGTAAAACGTTTTGAGGGGAAAAAATATGAAAACGTAAAAAAAATTTGCTCTTTCTCACTATTATTCTTGTGAAAGATGTTCTGGAAAATCCTTGAAGATGTTTTTTTAATCTTAAATATGTCTAAAAGAAAAAACATTGAAGAAACCACAATCCAGCAAGGCGCTTGGAGGCCCCATGCTGTATCTATGGTGACCTTATAACCAGTTAACCTAATTTCAAAAAAATATAGAGGTGCTACACTTTACAGTGGATGTTCGTATTGGTTTCTACTAATGTCTTTTGGTTGTGGCCGATGGCTTTTCGCTAAAAATAAAAAGTAGCGGCTGAAAGAAGTGGCTTTTAGAAGTAGAAAACGAGTGGTGCAAAAAGTGAGGGAGAGATATATATGCGATACGAAAATGAGAGGAATGGGATACGTGATGCGCCCGTGACCCCTCTAACTTATCCTCGAAGCGAGAAGTGTAAAAAAACCCTTTAAAAAGGTCAGGTGTTCATGTTAGTTTGTAACCTTTTCAAGCAGAAGCCAATAAAAAAAACTATAGTTGCAGATCCGTATACTATACTATGCAGGCTAGGGAAAGGTGAAGCACAATCTTACCCCGCCGCACCACACATCGAGGTGATCATTCGACGGTCACCTTTGATGCAACAAAGATTAACGTAGCACAAGAGATCTGCGCACGAAGAGGAGCAGCAAGTTAGCAAATGAAGTGATCCAACTGGTAGTTTTTTCTTTCTTAGTAACAAATAATATCTTTGTCTTTCATGCCACATATATTATTAGTGTCCTAATACCTCATCTGTCGATCGTATAGTTGCATGGCGGCCGAAACTACTCAGTATAGCTGTGCGTCGTAGGCCATTCATTACCTGTCAATCAATCATCAATCAATGCGAAGCAAGAAGCATCATCAGGATAAATTTACATCATTGAGATAACTGCAAGTATATTTCCTTCAATCGACCGTAAACTAATCGGGGCTCAGAGTGAGCAACATAAGGATCTCTTGATTTTGTGCTCGCAGATCTGGCGTATGGGCGGGCATCACGTATTGGGTGGGCGCGGGGGCAACAAACCTGCCGGTCGCGTTGCTCCTGCATGGAGAAGAGGACAATAAAACGACATTTGGGTTACACAGAAACACATCAAAAAGCTTTGTGTGGCGTGAAAACTGGAGTGAACCAACCTTTTTTCTGTGGCAGGATTGTGGCTCCGCTCCAAATGGCTTATAAGTTGAAACTTATAGCTTATTTTACACTGTAACTCAGAAGCGAAGCCAGAATTTTCGCAATGGAAGTGCGAATTTAAGATACATTGGTAATTGTAAGCAAAAGGGAGTAATTATAAGTAAAACAAAGCTTCTTCAGTCCAACAAAACATGAACTTAAAGCAATATAAGAACTACTATTGGTCCTAGGAAGATTCACATCAGCAAGTGAAGCTACCTATATATCCCATGTGGTTAGCCTTCAGGAACCTCTAATGACACATGTTTGCTCTGTTCTCTATCAAAAACAGCAATCAGGTACCAATGTACCACAGATACACTGGTATTCTAATAATCAGACACCTATACATGATTTATACAGTAAAAAATAAAGGCAACGCATGTCCTTCAAAAGGGAGTTAGCACCTAATGAATCATCTTCACTCCTATGCCTTCCTAGCTATGAGTAGCATTGAAACAAATACAAGATAATTTGATAAAGCAAAGGCTAACTTTTAAGCTCCACCAACTCAGTAATCCTAGTTGAGATCTCATTAAAATCTTCAGATTTTTAGAACTGAGAACAGAGCTATACTACATTGAGCCATTGTGTCATTGATAGCCTCGTCCGTCGTATTTCAAATTTGACTCATTTGAGAATAGAGCTACACTACACAGAGCTACATTTGAGAATAAACATGGACCATGCCGATGCCTGTTGGGCCTAAAGAAGTCAGAAGCCGAAACCGTTTGGAGCGGAACATACTATTAGCCTGGGGGCGGTCTAATAACCTGAAAGTAATAATAATATACAAAAGAGGTGTGCCGCGTTCATCTTAGGAAGCTGTTTAAAAAAAACCATAAAAAAAGGCAAGATCTATCAGAGTACAAGTGCAAACAGTAGTGCTGTCAAAGTCAACGGATAAATTGCTGGCAGTGCTTCCATTGCATTGCTTGTAAAAGCATGTTTATGCCGCGGTACTGCGTCATACCTCCCGATGTTACAAGAGATGCAGTCAAATGTCTTTGCTGTGCATGGAATCCATTTGCTAAATATATAGTACAGTAGTATGTTGTTTGACAATGCACGCAGTAATTTATTTTCTTAATGAAAAAAAGCAACAAACCAGAAACCTGTATAGAACGTGTTGGCTTTAACACTTTTTCCCTTTTTCAATCATCCGTATAGGTATAACGGCGTATTTATTTTTCTTATTTTTTAATTAAATATCTTTTTTAAAAAAAGATAATAGATCAGCCAAAAACTAAACTCACTATGGAACGGAGCCTTAGTCAGTGCTGAACATATTGGTAACTAAGCAGTAAGCAAGCATAGCATAGCATTGTAATACTAGTAGGAGCCAGTGTTGGTTCTGAAAGCCAAATACTGTTAAATCAAATACAAAACCGGTCAAGTCAGGGTAGTTCATCATTAATTAGGGCAAATCGATGCAGAATTCGGCACAAATAAATTTACCCCTATTATCTAGGCTTTGCTAGTAGTAGTAATCGTATAGGTGGACAGCTAGTAAGTACATTTTTTACACACGGAAAAACGGAACGGATCCTCCTTTCCTTGCAGATCCGGCGGGCGCCCGTACGGAGGAGGAGGAGGAGGCGGCATCACATCACGTATTTGAGATTAAACAAAGTACGAAGAAAAGGAGATTAAACAAGCCAGAAAAAGAAAAAGCGGCAAGGAAATACCATGGCAGGCAGGAGAAGTCGATCTCCTCCCCTCTGCGCCTGCGTCTGCCAGAGATGAGATCATCATCAGATTCCTGTCTTCCATCCGCTCCGCGCCGCGCCGCAGGAGAGAGAGATGGAGCGGACTTGTTGGGGAAAAAAAAGAGGAGAGACGATTTGGGCTATTTGAGTCCAGATCCAACCTATAGGCTATTGAATGCGAATTTCCATCCCTGCCCCTCTTTTCCATGCGGATTTCCATACCTGCCCCTCTCGACCTTTCTAGCACATCCCACCGTCAAACGCCACGTAAACCAGCTTAGAGACATATGGTGGGCCCACAGTACACTGCTCTCTCTCCTGACCTTTTAGCGCATTTAGCACTTTCGACGGCGGTATTTACAAAAGTAGCAGTATATATATCGTATTTGCAGAAATATCACTTTTGTTATCTGGTGGACGACGGTGGAGCCGAGGAGGCGACGCATGGGGGCCGCCGGTGAGGAGACGGCAGGATTAGCCGGCTTAATTACCCGCTCTAATTCTTTTCGTTTAGTATTTGTTTGAATTTTTAAATATATCAAATGAGTTGAAAAAATTACAAAAATTTATGTACAACCTTCTGACATAACATACTTGACAGTGTAATTTTTGGTCCGATCGTGCTATATTTTCTTTCCTGCTATGTCCTTCGCACAATTATCACTCTGTGTGTGTCGTCCCCCCTCACGCGCTTCCTCGTCCGCACTAATGCCGTTATGTCCGTCTCGTCCCCCTCTTCCGCTCCCTCGTTTGCACATTTGTCAATGTTACCATACCGTCCCCCCTCACCCGAAATGCTACTCATGACAATGAGTCCTCAATCTACGGGGTGAGGGCACCGGGTTCACTTTTCGCTCGACCATAAATACGAACCTCTCGCAATTCGTCATTACTCATCTCAGTCGCTCATCGTACAAACTCATTCTCATGGTCGCCGCTCAAAATTAGGAGTGCGTAGCTCATTATTTCGAGAAGCCAATGCATAGCTCATTAAGGACGCGGCAGTGCTGATTGTTTCTCCCGAAAAGCAGGTAATTTTATCGTACGCTTTCGACGTTATTCCCGTAATCCTAGTCAATTAGTGTTATTTAGTTAGTCGTGATTAATATAGTTTATATTACAAAAATAACTAGGTCGTAATAATTTAGACATAGTTTTGACTATTTTTGTGTACGTATGGTACCCATAATTTGGTAATGTATGGAAATATGTAATTAAGTAGTCATAATTACTGTAGTGGTAATTAGTTAGGGGTAAGTAATCAATTAGTGATAAGTAATTAAGTGCCAAGGACGACGGTAATGAATGGCTCGTAATTTTTTTGGATGAGTAATCAAATCATCGGTAATTAATGAATTATTCGTATGTAGTTACACACATATAATCACTGACTTGTAGTATGTTGATGTCATTATCAATCTTCGCACTAATATTTCGTCTATCCCATTTGTTGCCAGAGGTCGGCAAGAGGCACCTCGCCGCATTCCTTATTCAACTCTTTGGTTGGAGCATGTTTCCAATCACACATGGTGACATTTGGTTGGAGTATGTTTCCAACCACACACGACGAGTCCACCCATGACAATACGGGCTTCCCAGATGCTTCCAGAGAGCACTACATTGCGCTAAAGTTTGCAGTGTATGCAGGGCAGAGTTCAATGTTCACAGCATATCCAGGGTTTGGACACTTCGGTTGGCAGAGCTCCTTCGACTTCGCTGTCATGTCGTATGATCAAGGCGAGAGCTCATTCGCACCACAGGAGGATTTCTAGAGTCCTTTGTTCACGACATTATTGTAGGCAGCTCATAGTTCGGCATGTTTCAGCTGGAGGACATCAACTCTTACCGGACTCAGCCTATTGTACCTGATAGTTCGGCATGTCCAGAGCTGAGGAAGCTGACATCGCTTGGGCACGAATCTCTACATCAATCTGAAGGTGAGAAATCGACTATGAATTTGCAAAATTTCAGGGCAGTGAAAATAGCAAATCCAATGTCATTATTGGGGTGAGATAGATAGGCTCATCTTCTTCATCGCCAGCTTACGATGCACTAAAGCTTACCCGCCACCCAATGATATTCACCTATTTTCGTTACATTCGAACTAGGAAAGTATGGTAGTGAATAGGGGTGGACCTAGGGCCTGGGCTGGGGGCTATAGCCTCAGTCCTAGCCTAGTAACTTCAATGGGCCTTCATAATCATCGCTATGCGCATTAACTTCTATACCTTTGCTTCCCCTTTTGTAGATCTCCTGGTGGACGCAAGTCACACCCTGTGCGCCTCCTCCCTCTAGGCTCCTTCCTCAGCCCAAGTCCTAACCCTAGCTTTGCCGATTCTATCGTCACCTCATCCCTTTGGTGACCTTCGGCTCCGCCCTTCGCCAGTCCGATGGTTGGCCGGTGCGCCCATGACCCCTCCGCGGCTTCGCCCTCCGCTTCTAGCCTCTGAGTCTCGACCGTTGGCTCCAACCTCCATCCTCTACCCCTCCAGCCTTTGGGTCTTGGCCTCTGCGGCTCTACCTCCAGTGATGTGGGCCAAACCCTCCCCTCCCCCCTCTTAATTTTTGGTAATCCTAGAATAAAATCTATACTAATGTCTTCCCAAGGTGCTTTCGGTACTAGAAGAGGAGTATGTAATCCATGAGAGTTTAATTTGGACTTAGCTTTTTTGACAAGTGATGCATTGTTGTATGAATCATTTGACGTCCCTTCTCATCTTTGGCCTTTGTCCCATCCTTTTTCATCTTTGCAATGATAGTACGATACTAAAATTCTCTGTCATTGGAATATATTTCTTTTAAACTTTTCTAGTCAGGGGACATTTACTTTTAATTGAATTAAAAGTGCATATTTACATGACAAAACATTTGCAACAATATTGCCTTTTTCTTTCTTATGTTTCACAACATATGGCAATGTTTTTATGAACTCTACCCATCTAGTATGCCTACGATTCAATTTTGATTGCCCTCTTTAAGTATTTTAATGCCTCATGATCGTAATGTATAACAAATTTTTTGGACCAAAGATAATGTTTCCATATTTCTAGTATACAAACCAATGCATATGATTATTTACCATAAATAGGATAATTCAATCATGCACTTTCGAATTTCTCACTAAAGTATGCAATTGGTTTTCCTTCTTGCATTAATATAATACCAATACCAACTCTACTAGTATCACATTTGATTTCAAAAGTTTTAGTGAAATCAAGTAATGCAAGCAACGATGCTTCAGTCAAGCGACAATTGGAAAGAATTCTTGAAAAGAATACATGTGATTTACCCTATTGAAAAGAATACATTTCTTTGTTAATTCATTAAGTAAGGCGACAATTGTGCTAAAGTCCTTTACAAAGCGTCAAATCCAACTAATCCATGAAAACTTCTAATTGACTAATATTTAGAGGAGTAGGCTATTTTTTAATTAAAAGTAATTTTCATCATGTGGAACTAATTACTCATATAGAGGTGCTTACTAGAATATTTCTCACTGGCTCATTATGTTATATCATGTTTGATAAGCCTATTGAGCTAAATAGGATAATTGCAAAAGTTTTTGAAATAATGTCCTTGAAGTGTTTGCATAGATCCTACATCTGCAAATATAAATTTAATTTGATTGAAGATTATGTTGTAAACAAGAAGTTCATGTTTATCGGATATGTGTTATCAATGATAAGCTTGCTGAATTGAATTTACATATTTTGGACAAGCCATATTTTGAGTCATGCTTAATTATTCCAAATAGCGCAGTTGAAGCATAGAAAACATTAAAAAATTTCTCACCCATATTAGAACAATTTGATATGGTGTTGTCCACTACTAACTTGTATGCAGGTTTACAAAAGTCGAGGATGACTTTTCTCAACATAAGGTAGAATGATATGGATATTATACGTAGTGATTTGATATACATGTCTTATGACTATTGTTTGCACTAATTAGTTTGGGCAAAACAAAGGAATACAAAAACGGATGATAATTATATATACCATGCATAATTTTTATCTACTAATTACGATTAATTTATTACAATAATCCTGAACAATTATTAGTGGGTTTATATAATTTAAATACAACTAACAAAATTAACAGGGTATTTAAATATGCAATGGAACAATATAGATGATAGTACGGAACAATATTTAAATTTAATTTAAATATGCAACGGCACAATATGCAACGGAGCGCGATAGGGTTTCGCTTGGTGGACGTGAAATTCGGCGCGTGTGATCTTGCGAATTAAAGAGCCTTCGTTCTTGCATTAGCAACAGAGAATCGCTACGATTTGAGAGGCTATACGTGAGTATCTTGATCCTACGACGAGAAGATTGAACGACCCTTTATCACTATATCTTAAATTGAATCAGTGCCCTACTAATATAACTGTATTTCTTGAAACACAAAGTGGTGGCTTGAGTAGGTACCGGAAGAAAAAGGAGGAATGGGAAATGGAGTATGGATTCCAGCCTAGAGATGCAAGAGCAAGACCGATGTTTTCTACCAGTTCTCTAGTGGCCATCAATTGTGCCGAATAGTACGGCTATGGCTAAAGGGTAAGTTTTTTTAAGACAAGATCTATAGATTGATTGTATAGCTGTATCGACCAAAATCATATACAACTCTCTCTCTCTCTCTCTTCGTAATTTTTCTTACGAACAACTAGAATTAAAAAATTATAAACCAAAAACCACAGCTCAAAAGACCGCCCATAGGTTCTCTCTCTCGTCTCACCGTGTTCCTTTTCTCTTCGTTTGCCATCGTGAAAATAGACTGGTTTTTCAAACTTTAAATTTCTGCTGGTATGATGGAGAAGCAGCTGATATCCAACCAGTATTCCAGTGGCAGGCACGAAGGAAGATGGGATTATCTTTCTGTTACTTATTATATCCCAACTCAGATCCCTCTGTGTTGTAGTTAACCCGCTTAATCAATCTGCTTCCTCATTTCCGTAGTTACCAGGGCTTGGCACGTCAAAGTACCGGAAATATGGAATATTCCTAGACATCTAAGAGCAACTCCAGCAGTAGCCCTCAAAACAGGGCCCCTACTTTTCATTTGAGGGCTCCCCCTACTTTTAAGGGCCCTGTTTTCTGGGCTGCACTCCAGCAGGAGCCCTCAAAACAGGGCCCCTACTTCTCAATTCCATCTATTTCCTCACACACTATATGCATATGTATGGGACAAAAGCACAATACATAATAAAATATTTATGATTTCACAATGAGGGACAATATTTAAATATATGAATTCAAATACGAATATTCAAATTTAAATTCAAATTTGTTCCGAATTTAAATTGAAAGCACAAAGTTCATCACATAACATTCAAATTTGTTTCGAATTCAAATACGAATATTCAAATTTACTCCGAATTTAAATTGAAAGCACAGATATGAATTCAAATACGAATATTCAAATTTGTTCCGAATTTAAATTGAAAGCACAAAGTTCATCACATAACATCCAAATTTAAATTCAAATTTGTTCCGAATTCAAATACGAATATTCAAATTTGTTCCGAATTTAAATTGAAAGCACAAAGTTCATCACATAACATTCAAATTTAAATTCAAATTTGTTCCGAATTCAAATACGAATATTCAAATTTAAATTCAAATTTGTTCCGAATTTAAATTGAAAGCACAAAGTTCATCACATAACATTCAAATTTAAATTCAAATTTGTTCCGAATTCAAATATGAATTCAAATACGAATATTCAAATTTAAATTCAAATTTGTTCCGAATTTAAATTGAAAGCACAAATGTTCTACAAAAACGAGGAAAGCTGAAAAATGAGGGCTGGAGTAGGGGGCCCCTAGGAATGAGGGGTGGGAGGGTGATTTGAGGGCCTCCTCAAATTTGAGGGCTCTAGTAGGGGCTCTGCTGGAGCTCGTTTTTTGGCTCAAGCCCTCAAATTTGAGTTTTGAGGGCTCAAGTAGGGGCGCTGCTGGAGTTGCTCTAAGGGTTGTGTCTAAACTCTAAATAGGAGAAGGCCTTGTCACTTGTCAGCAGCACATTAAGCTTCTCCATGAAGTAGCCGCTGGCTCGAGAATGGCATGCACATGGCGAAGTCACGCAAGCAATGCATTTGATACGTCAATCGACCAAGGGATTGAATAAAAAATCATAACCCAAAAGGTTATGCGGATATAACTATAAAAATAGAGAGTATTTTTAAAAAAATTAGTCACCCGTCATTCGTTTTTAAAAATCTAGTCTACTACATAGAACTATAGAAATCAGCAGATACCTACTAAATTACAGTAGCTCTACCAGACCTTTTGCAGAATGTCCCTTAATTAGCAATACAAATTGTGCTTTAATTAGCAATCACTAATTAAGCTACTGTGCAGCCTACCGCACATGGGCTGCTCAGTAGCAATCTACCGAGTTAGAGAAGCTCGGTAGGTATTGCCGAGCTACTGTAGCTCGATAGATTGTCTGCTGAGCTCCTGTGACTTAGAAGATACCTACCGAGTTCAATAAGCCCATGGTGGAGTTTTGATTTATAAAAAATTGACAGTCAAGAGCTAAATTTTTTAAAAAAGGTTGTTACAGTAGCGTTTTCGTGAACAGTTCAGGAAAAAGAAAAAAAGGAATCGAGTTCTACTTCATGCTTTCGCCAAGCAATTATGCTACGTACTGTATAGGATGGATCATATAATATAATTAATTAACTGGACTTTAGGCAGGGTCTGCTAATCATAGTAGAATGTCTTTTAATACAAATTTTTTGTATGAATAATCTATTTTTTATTCGAAATTACAGAAATATACCCACTGAATTTTTTTTTATAAAAATAGGCTCCAGTCACCCAATGGAGGGGCGACTGGAGCCTATCGCCCAACTAGAAGCCAACACAATCCCTATCGCCCTACGCTGGAGCGACTACATCTAGTCGCCCACCCGTTGGGCGACTTTCATGCAGTCGCCCAATGGGGCAGCGACTGGGCGTGGAGGCCGCTGGTAGCCTCGTGCAGGACAATAGGTGCACGACACGTGTACCTCACTCCTTGAAACGACGGTATGCGCTGATGTGCTCCTCATGGCCCACCTCGGCACCTGCGGCGAGCCTGTGCAGCATACTCTCGGCCTCCGTGACGATCGAAAGACCCACGTCAGACTGAAGGAAAAGAAATAAAATGGTTAATTATCTAAGGTAGCATTGCCAGTAGGGAATGTTCGAAAATACATGTAACGTACCGCGATGTGCGTATCCCACGCGAGGTGCGCGGGATACGTGTCTGTTGGAGCGGGAAGGTGTGTGGGGGCGGGTCCACGACATGTACGAGCCTCGTACATGTCCACATCTGGTACCAGCGCAGGTACTTCGTGTACTTTGTGCTGTCGTAGGGGCGGTCCTCGTCAACCACGTTGTCAAGGGCACCGTCCCACTGCGGAACCCACCCCTGCATCTTCACCGTCCACTCCGTGCCGCGTTTCACTCCCTTTCTACAGTGCTTGCTTGTAGGACCACTTCGTTAGTAATTTCCAATGAAGTAGTAAGTATGTACAAATTTATAAGACACAGGCACTCACGCATGCATAGGAGGTGGCAATGCAGGTCTGATAGGTACCGACACAGCCTGGCAGAGACCAAACTGACGCGTCACTCGCTGCGGCGAGTCGTAGACGAGCTTCCAGCGCGTCAGCCAGAAAGCCCGGTCACGCCAGCACAGGCTCGACAATCCATCGGGAGCACGGTCCTCCACTGCCGCCTGTGAGTACGGCTCCCAGCGCATGTCGTCGCCCGTGAGGCGGTCGATCTGCTCAACAAAGGGCAGATACGCCCGTGTGACCTGGACATGTGCGAATTGTACCTGCAAGGAT
The DNA here is from genome assembly GCA_017311315.1 of Dendrocalamus latiflorus. Classification (NCBI taxonomy): domain Eukaryota; kingdom Viridiplantae; phylum Streptophyta; class Magnoliopsida; order Poales; family Poaceae; genus Dendrocalamus; species Dendrocalamus latiflorus. The sequence continues at coordinate 35,084,072 of CM029629.1, forward strand.
GAATAGATGTTACGTACGATCGTCGTTAGTATAAAGGAAATAACTAATTAACATATGACTTACCCGTCGACGACACCAAATAGAACCCATCGTCGGTCGGTCGACGTCTCCCCCCGGATACATGTCGGGCCCGTACGGACTCATGTCGTCTAGCAAAGGTCGTCCGAGACCGAAGCACTCGAACGACCACAGCTGCAGTAGTAGGGGACAACCCGCGAGGATCGAGTTCGCCTTGGTCCTCGAGCACGCATTGCACAGGCCGCGACAGGTTGCGGCAAGTTTCATAAATTTAGTATAACAAATATTTAACTTTTTGTAGCTAGATCTACACCTACGGTTGCTTTCTATATAAAAAATTCTATACTAAAAATTGTACTAAAATCTCTGTACTAAAAATGTTCCATCCTAACAAATGTATATTACAAATTTTATATACTAAAATTTCTATACTAAAAATTATACTAAAATTTTCAGACTAAATTTTCTACATCTAGTAAAATTATACTAAATTATACAAAATTACGTTAAGTAAATTTTCCTTATTAAAAATTGTATACTATAAATTTTCTATACAAAAAATTCTATTCTAAAAATGTTCCATACTAAAAAATGTATACAAAAAATTTTGTAATTTCTATACTAAAAATTCGTATACTACAAATTCTTATACTAAAAATTGCTATACTAGAAATTTCTATATTAAATTTTCTATAATAAATTTTCTATACTAAAAATTGTACTAAAATTTCTATACTAAAAATTCCTATACTACAAATTTATATACTAAAATTCCTATACTAAACATTCCTATACTAAAATTTTTTATACTAAATTTTCTATAATAAAAATTGTACTAAAATGTCTATACTAAAAATTTCGATAATAAAAATTTCTATACTAAAATTTCCATACTAAATGTTACTACCACTAACATTTTATACAAATATACTACAAATGTAATATAGTAAGAAAACTTTCGAAAAAATACATAAATCTAAAGATCTCGTGCTCTCCTCTTTTTCCCCTCCTATTCTTCTCCTCCTTCCTACTATTCTTCTCCTCCTTCCTTAGCAACGGCGGCTGCGGCCGAACTCGCCGCTCGGTTTTAACCCATTGCTGTCGCCCGGGCGTTGGACGACAGGAATAGCTATCGCCCAACTGTAAAGCGACTGCATATCAGTCGCCCAACGGCTGGGCGACAGCAATAACTCGCCCAACCGTTACCAAACTACCGAGGTGTCGCTGTGCGGTTGGGCGATTATCACCAGTCGCTCCGCGGGTATATTTCTGTAATTTTGAATAAAAAATGGATTAATCGTACAAAAAATTGCTTTTAATACATCATGATATTATCTAGAACTAGAGTGTTGTTTGCCACTATATAGGTGGATTCTTTTAGGCTGTAATTTATGGTTTTTTGTTTATAATTTTTGAATTTTGATTATTCGCAAGAGACGATCGTATAAGGAAATAGTCGTATGCTTTTTGGTCTGTATAGTTGAACTCGGTATAATATCTTTTATAATATACATGTAGACCCTATCTTGAAAAATGCACCGTTTAAAAACTAGTTACTGTAGCAAGCCTAAGCATATAAAGTGTCCCGAATGCACTCAATATCTTTCCGAACTAGCAGTGTGGTTTGTCACACGCTACAGGTATTGACGTGACCAAAAGATTAGATTTACTAGTATAATGTCCGTGCTAACGCCACGGTGACATTTTAGGGATGCACATGAAATCAACCAAATGAATTTTTGAATGGCCATACATGTTTTGTTCCCTGCTTTCAAAGCCAATTTTTGAATGGCCATACATATTTTGTTTGGATAATTGGGTTGCTGCTGGCAACAAAGTTCATCCATGAATGAAAGCCAAACATATACATCAGATTATTTTGGCCAATCACTACAAATAATTGAAGACATCCAAATGGCACATAATACAGCCACTGCATATAGTATATAAGTTAACTGCAGATATCAGTGCTTGGGAATTAATAAATTCATCCTGCAAGGCTGTAACATATGCACATAATACATGCAGAATTTGTAGATCTATTGTTACACATTATACATACCTATTCGAACAGCATCAGAGCCCCTCATGATTTTGAGCTTCCGTCAGATAGAGGTAAAATAACTGCAAAGGAACAAATAAGGTTAGCACTTGCATCTTGATTTTGAGCCTCTCATATGACAACAAAGATTAAATATGCAGAATTTATTAAGATTTATTAAGAAATTTTCCTGCAAAGCAATTAAAAAGGAAAAACAGCTCAAAGTGAAAGAAAGCTACAATTTTGCTTAGTCAGAATAAGTATGTATATGATTATTGAAAAATGAAGTCATACCGCCCAATCATATGGTTCCTTATATGATTCCTTCATTTCACCAGTGTCTAGCAATATTGGTTTTGGAGCTTGACACTCAACTTGCTCCTTCCCTGGTGGCTTTAATAAGTTCCTTACTAATTTCCAGAAAGGGTTTCCCTGATAAGAAGTGGTGGCAACCAGTTAGTCCGTTATCTCAAATTGTGAAGCAAATTTTTCATTGATATACTCAACCTTGACATCTCCTTGTTTGAAATCAAAAGCTCCAGGGCCATCTGTGGTTCCAGCAGCAGATTTTAATAACTCTGATGCAGTGACCCTACCTCATATTTCAGCAAAGCTGAAATGGAAAGCATAAGAATCATATTATGCAGCAAACAACATCCACAGCCACATATATTCTCCAAAATTTACACAAGGGCATGCGGCGTCAGTTGCTCAGCAGTCATCTGAAAACAATCACTTTGACAAAATTACTTCATGAGAAGCAATTGCTGGATCGTTTTGCCAAATGCTAACATGTTTGGATTTTGAAGCAATAAAGTATGCACAGAGGAATGCGGCTAAGCTCCCTATCCACATAACTCATGCTTAGACTCTGTAATTCCCCTATCCAGCACCACTACACCACCAGTCCACCACAAACACAGAAACACTCACAGCCTTAGCACCAAAAGTACACAAATTTCTCCAAAATTTGCACATTCAGCCTATCTAACCCCCCCTAATTAATCCACTCCAAAATGGTACGCTTCGTCCCTCGCACCAAACCAAAATCCAACTATCCAAGTCCACAAATCACATAAATACCGAATCTTTCCTACCAATACCAAACAAAGGGCAAGCTTCCCCCGCGTCTCTCACCTCGAATCTAATTCCAGTTGAGGTTTGGGTCTTCATACTACGTTATAACCTACAAGCGTGATGAAAGTCCATTATACAATTCTTACCTTAATATACTTCGGCTTCTCCATCTCCACATGAGACATATAGCTTTCGACAGGGAACTTGAATCCAATTTCGAGCTCAGCATCAAACGAACCATTGTCATACCGGCTGATAATCCTCGACCATTTTATGAGGTAGATCACTAAACTACAGCAGGCTATCAAGGGAATCCAGCAGTTTAAAAAGGGACAAGCAGAACAGAATGTAAAAAAATATTAAGTTTTGTACTAAAACTACATACAAAATCCCAAAGTATCGTCCCATCTTGCATGATAGGGGCCATTTATATGGAGCACTAATTTGACGATACCAGATGCCTGAAAAAAAGAAGATTATCACAAAAAAATTATACGGTTGTCATTATTTACAGCCGCGAAGGTGAATGAGCAGCAAACCACATGAAATGGCACAGGTCCAGTCCAACCACAGAAAGAAGCTCCTCATATCTGCCGAAATGGGAATGGAATGCATATTAGGTCATGTATGTTAAACCATGTCCCCATGACAAGCGAAAACAGCATAGTACCTGAAGCTTCTGTCCTATAAAACATTTGATGTTCGGGATGTACTTGTCATATGAAGTCTCTCCAATCTACAGTCTACTGCTACATCTGAGGAATACACTATGTTGGTTTTAATTGGCATCACACGTGCAGAGCATGTAAATCAATAATCTTAGTGTGTTGTAGTGATGGAAATGAAGCAGAAAAGAATGGGCACAATTGAATACTGAGAGAACCAAGAAAAAGTTTTTCATGAATTATGCAGTTCACAAGAAACACATGAAATAGGAAAGCTAATTGTCACATTTTTAGATCACTTATTAAGAAAAAGGTAGCAAAAAGGGCGTTATTCTGACCTAAAAAGTCTATATTGTTCTTGCATCATCTGTATGAAATACTGGAAATATGACAAGAATGATACTTATTGTTTAGATACGAATGACAATGAAGCACCACAGGCAACCAGTATTGTCTGAAATTCTTCTGCACCGGTATATGTATTCTGAAACATGTACTTCTTAGCGCTTTTTGTGTCCATGAGCTTCACTTCATCTGTTACATCTTCCATCAGCTCACAAGATTTAAGAGTCCTAATTAACAAAGAGAGAAATATAGGGCAGCTGCAGAAATGGAATGCAACACTGTGTATACTAAATATTTGAAGCAAGGAGGACCACCCAAATAGGTTTGTTTGACAGGGACTGATCTGAGTTGGTGGTACTTCGGATAGTCCTGCGAACAATAGTTCAACCAATCAAGTAGGAATGAATTTTCAGATGTGCCGACCTATGTATCAGCCATCAGCTTACCAGCAGAGGACAGTTTGTTTGTGTTTATAGACGTGACGAACCTAACCAGTTTCATCAAGGACATATCATAAGCATGGCATCAAGGAGTTTACAAATCAAGTAGTTGTGATGGACATTATTGGACAACAGTTTCAGACCGTCACCATTGTAATCGCTGTTGTATGAACCAAAGCTAAATATAAATTGAATTGATGTAAATTATATCAGCCAAGTGATTTAAGCTATGAATTTTGAAGGGGTGAAAAAGGGCTTCTTCAGCCGAAGATTACCTTAGTAACGTTTGGATGATCAAGCTTATGCCAGACAGAGACCTCTTGTGCAAATGCTGCTCTCAGTGCAGCAATTTCTTGTTCTGATCTATGACCATCCTCCCCCCAGTCAAGCAATTTCACTGGAAAATAAAATTAATAAGCCAGGAAGAACGAACACAAGCAAGAAAAACAAAGCGGAAAAGTTCCCTAACAACTCGCAAAAGTAATAATCGATCAGAACCAGGAAGTATCCAACGCAGGCAGCCAACACTAAGTATTAGGGTAATTTCATCGAGCAGCTTAAGGATACTAAAACTGGGAGGTAAGTGTACGCGTATATGTGAAGTTGAGATGGTACGGTACCGGCGACGTCCTAGCCATCATAGACGCCACGGTGGACGGTGCTGAAGGTGCCGCGGGCGATGACGCCCTTGATGACGAGCTTGGAGGGGTCGATCTCCCAGGCCTCCCGATGCCTATGCTGCTGCAGCAGCTGCAGCTCCTCCCCCAACCTGGTGGACTCGCCGCGACGGCTCCCAGGCTGCGCCGCAGCGGGCGGGCGGCCGAGGTGGCGCTCCAGCTGCTCGTCGAGGCTCTTGAGGTCGATCTGGTCCGCCCGCACGAACCCCGCGTCCCCCCTCCCGCCGACGCCCGCGCTGGGCTGCCTCATGCTTCGAGCCCGCCGGAGGGGCTGGAGGAGCTAGAAGCGGCGGTGACCGGCGTGGGTGGGCCGTGGGCGCGGAAGGTCTCAGGTGGTATGGCTGCCGCGGCGAGGAGTGGAAGGTGGTGGTTATGCTATACTACAGGCGACGGGGATGGGTTGGCGAATGGTGAGGGGAGGCGTGGGGGAGGATGGGGGAGGCGGAACCAAACATATCGGGGCGCTCGATGAGCGCACGGAACTCGTCCTCCAGCCGCGCCATACACCGGCTGAGCAGCTCGTCCGCGCGGTCGAGCAGGACGCGGTTGGTGCCCGCGGCGTCCAGCTCCTGCACGGTGCCGATCCGATGAGGTCGTCGACCGCCTCCAGGAACGCGTCCGCATCGGCCGAGTCCGCCCAGATCAGCCTGTCCAAACTCACTTGCTCGCGATGGCCTCCACCTCGCCGCTCTCCAGTTTGGTGGGGTCGTCGCAGCCGGCGACGTAGTTGTGCAGCCCAACGGCGGCTACCTCCGGCACGACGGAGTTCACCGCGGCGGCCCCCACGACGCTGGCCGCGCCGAGCACGGCCGCGCCCGCGACCGCCGCGGCCCGCGAGCCGCCGCCGACGCGAAGCCCGAGGCCGTACCCCGCCGCCACGGCGGCTGCGGCGACCGCGAGCTCCGCCGCCGTCCGCGCCGCGGGCGGCAGCGTCTCCACCAGCGGTTGCACGCCGATGAGCTCCCTCCGGCCGCCGAACACCGCCTCCCCCGAGGGCGGGGCCGTCTGGCCCTCGCCCGACGCCGCCCCGAGGCGCAGCCGCTGGCCGCGGAGGCGGGCGGAGGCGCTAGGGCTCCGCGGGGGGAAGCAGAGGAGCGGGGAAGGGTTTAGGCGGGTAGAAGAGGAGCGGGGAGGCGGGAGCGCGGGGCGAGGGCCTCGCGGAGAGGAGGGAGAGCTCCATGCTCGCGCGTTCAGGGATCCTTCGCTGGCCGCGGACGGGTGAGGCGAGGCGTGGCGCAGGGGGGCTGCTTCTCCTCGATGGCGGCGGCGGCGGGCGGTGGATGAGGCGGAAGAAGAGGAAGGGGCGAGGCAGGGCAGTGGATAGCGTTGCGGGGATGGGATTGGTGGGGCGAGGCGAGGCGAGGCGAGCGTTAGGGATGCGGGAGGGGTACTGCAGATCCATTGAAGGATGATCGTCGGATATGGTTGGGTAAGGAGAGAGAATGAATGAGAGTTAATCTGGTGCGGACGTTTTTAGGATGGTGTAATTATGGGTGCATATTGTGGTGTGAACTTAGTTAAGGTGATGACTGTGGAGCAGGTAATTGTTGGGTAGATGTAGGATAATTTGAACTGGTGGATTATTAGTTTAGATAGATAAATTGGACGAGTGATTATTAATAAAAATAAATTAAAAAGAGGTTAAATAATAAAAATAGCTCGCTCTGGGATCGCCTCAAATAAGAGAAGTAATACATTGCTGTCGTGAGACTAGGTGGCCCTTGAACCGGTGGAGTATTAGAGTGTTGAAGGAACTACAGAGAAGACGTGCCCCCTATCGTGTCTTGTTGCTGCAAAGCTCGTTAGCCTCCATGGAAGGTGTCAAACTTTTGCTTTTGCACCGCTGAGGTAGAGGATGAAGGACGATAGAATCCTTTCGTCGATAGCCGGTGGGTGGCGTTGCTTTGCTGTTGGACAAGCCGTCGTACAATTTCCTTAAACCAGTGTCCGGTGACGTAGCTCGCTCCACCACAGCGCTTCTGCAGATTGAAGAAAGGAGGCGTTGCTTGCCTACATGTGAAGCCGCCTGACTTCCATCGCTTATCAAGGCCTCCAAAGCATCCGAATCAATCAGACATGGAGGTTGAAATCGGCCGGGAGAAGCGAATTGGGAAGAACTGCTCTCCTTTGACATTTGTTTAGATTTTAGAAAACATTGGCTCTTAATACGGCCAGATTTTGGTGGATTGCCGAGGGCGAAGGGAAGATATGATATTGGATTGCAGAAACGTCGGGGCAGCGATTAGTGCCGTGGGACTCGCCGAGTGTAGGGACGCGAACAGGGCCGGCCCTTGGCCAAGGCAACAAGGGTGTCTATCTAAGGCCTAACACCAACAAGGTCCAGCATGTGTGTATGTAAATATATATACAGCTTTAACAGGCTCAAAGTATTTACTAGTATTAGATAATAATTGTATGAGTAGCGTTACCACCAACGAGCAACTAAGAAAATTAGCCGTAGTACCCGCACAATTGCATGGCCAAATACTTATACATATATTTACGTGTGAAAAGAGTTATGTTTAATATACAACTCCAATACTTATGGTTAGAAATGTTGTATTGCTTATATAGTTGTAACATATCCTATCTACATTTGATTAATTTGCATTATTATAATATGTACCCACCAAATAAATGGTATTGTTGTGGTTACAGACCAAACAGAGAGAGATAGTAGTGGAGAGTGAGGAGTGTTCTGCCCCTCCCCCCATAGACCTCCCGCATATATATTCATGGGGGGGTATGCTTTTACAATTATGTCCTCACATGAGTACACCCTCATCGGGGGTATCTAAGTCTTTACACATGTTCTACCTTAGCCCTAATATCCTCCTAACAGGCCTGCTGGGTTTAGGTGGGGGCCACCCCTACAACAGGAGCCTCTCATGGTGAAGGGCTTCACAGGGCCGAAGCCATGTTGCCGAGTCCTTTGGCCCCCTCCGTCCCTGCGGCCTGTGAACTTTTGATCTTGCGGGACCTAAACTGGTGAGCTGAAGTAGAGAGGAGCTGGCGCCCAAGTCGAAGTAGAGGCGCGCGCGCGCTCCGTCCCCTACCCTTCGAACGGGTGGCAGCGGAGCTGGCGCCCAAGTCGAAGTAGAGGCGCGCGCGCTCCGTCCCCTACCCTTCGAACGGGTGGCAGCGGAGCTGGCGCCCAAGTCGAAGTAGAGGCGCGCGCGCTCCGTCCCCTACCCCTCGAACGGGTGGCAGCGGAGCTGTTGGGTAGTGCGCTTTTAATGAAGCCTGGATTCACGCCGGCGCTTGGCCTGTCAGAAGTCAGGCTGTTGCGTCGTGCGGTCTGTCTTTAAATGAGTGGGGCACGCGGCGACTCGTGACTGGTGCGTCGTGGGATGTGAGCTGACGCGTCCGACAGTTGCGTGCCTTTGAACCGGCTGGGACGCATTGGTTGCGCTGCCGTCGGTTGGCGTACCGCCGCTCGCCTTTTTGCCTGCGTGGCGACTCCTCGCCGGGTGAGGCTGGGTATAAATACGTTGGGAGTGGCGGGCTGCTCCCTGGTCGCCCCCGGCTACGCATCTTGTTCCTGCACACAGCTAATATCTGACGAATAGGTCAACTTTTGTTCATCTGCGTTTGGTGACCGCGTCCCTCGACGCTGGTATCAGCGAGCGCAGATGAACAACGGACGTCCTACTCGCGGGGATCTGCCGCAGATTGAGTGCAGGCACGGTCCTCCCCGCACAAGATGCGTGGTTACGAAAACGGCAAGGCCTGACCTGTTCTCGTAGACAGATATGAAGTCATCCACACGCTCTGGCTGTGCAAATTAGTCATATCGTGGTGTGGAGCATATCTGTCTACAAGAACATGTCCGAACTTGCCACGAATCAACCTTCGGGCTCTCGAGTTAGCACGATCGCATGCGCTGTTCTGCGCTCCGCGGGCACCTGCTGACGCCACGCGCGCTCCGTCCTTTGTGTGCCCTTCTAACGGGTGGCGACGGAGCTGGCGCCCAAGTCGAAGTAGAGGCGCGCGCGCGCTCCGTCCCCTACCCTTCGAATGGGTGGCAGCGGAGCTGGCGCCCAAGTCGAAGTAGAGGCGCGCGCGCTCCGTCCCCTACCCCTCGAACGGGTGGCAGCGGAGCTGGCGCCCCAGTCGAAGTAGAGGCGCGCGCGCTCCGTCCCCTACCCTTCGAACGGGTGGCAGCGGAGCTGGCGCCCAAGTCGAAGTAGAGGCGCGCGCGCTCCGTCCCCTACCCTTCGAACGGGTTGCAGCGGAGCTGGCGCCCAAGTCGAAGTAGAGGCGCGCGCGCACGCCGTCCGGATGCTTGGCCTGTCAAAGGGCGGGTTGTCACGTCGTACTGCGCCTCCACGTGGGTGGTGCACGCGGCAGCTTACAATTGGGGTGCCGTGGTACGCCAGGGGTTGCGTGACCACGGTTGTTTGCATTGATTTTCCATAGTCGTGCGGTCGCGTGCAGTGCGTACCGCCACGACGCCTCGCCTTCGATTATGGGGAATCGTGCCGGACGGACCTCTGTTCCACTGGGTCCGGGCCCGGCGCGCGGAGCGTCGCGACGTTTCGGCAGTAGCTCTAGGGGCGAGGTGGCTTAAAGTAACCTCCGTAACAGCGCCGCCACATTTGTACGCCTCTCTTCTCGCCTGCATCGCCCTTGACGCCCTTTTCCTGCGACCGCATACTCCCTTTTGTGATAAGCGATGGCATCCGGCGACAATCGCGGCCTCGCTGCGAGCGGTGTGGGCGTTCGCCGGCGGTCATCACGGCTGGAGGTGAAATACTCGCTCGGCGAGCGCGATCCGGCGGCGGCGGAGAAATGGTGGCTGGCGACGGAGAAGGAGGGCTCGTTTTCGAACGAGCTGGGCCCCTCGCTTGTGACCGAGAAGACCATCCAAGGGTTGCTGCGCGAGGGGAAGCTATCCGACCGTCAGGCGGTGCGGATGCCCTCCGTTGACGAGACGGAACCGCATCCCGATCGCTCGGAAGCGATCGTATTCATCGCCTTCTTGGACGCAGGGCTCCGCTTCCCGGCGGCGGCGATTGTGGGCGACGTATTGCGGACCTTTGGGCTGGAGCTGGCGCAGCTAACGCCGAACGCAAGGATCGGAAGGACGGGACCCTGTCGAACTTCGGCAGTGTCAGCTTCGTTCTTCGGCCGTCCTATGCCAAGCTTTTTCCTGCGAACTCCACGCGCGGGAAGTGGGAAGCTCATTGGATGAAGCGGTGGTTCTACCACCGCGTGGAGAGCGGGAGCGGCCTCGAGTGCACGGACGGGCCGATCGCGTTCAACATGCGCGACCTTGCCGAGGAGTTCGTGATGTATGGCGTGGCACCGCTTGCGAGCGGTTGGCGCCTCGCCGCTGAGAGGCGTCGAGATGACAACGTTGAGCCGTCGGTCTGCGTACTGCCGGCGCCATCCGACCCTCGTGAGTGCCAACCGCCTCTCCCCTTCTGTTCGCGCGGAGTGCGCTACGTATTCACCCCCCGTTTTCCTTTTGCTTTGACTTAGAAATTGGCCTGAAGGACGCCGAGCGGCTTGCACGCGTGTTCCTCGGGCCGTACACCGAGAGGGAGCACGAGCAGCGTGCGTCGGCAACCGCGGCAGCGGGGCTGGGGCGGATTAACCGCGTATGCGAGGCCCTGGGCCTTGCCGCGCTGGACCGTCCGACTCCGCAGCGTCAAGACGACGGTGCCAAGAAACCGAGGACTCCCTCGCGCAAGAGGGCCCGCGGCGGCGCGGCCGCCGTGCTTGGCGTTGTTGCCGCCACCGCCGCTACCAGCGCCCCCGACAGCGCGGCGGACGCGAGGTCGGATTCGGCGAAGTACGCCGACTCAGGCGTGGATGGCGCGGACACCGGGGGCGAAGGGTCCACGCCGGATGTCGGGACTACCGCGGTCAGCCGGGAAGGGGAAGTTTCGCCGTCCGCAGCGACCCTTGGCACGGTTCCTGCGCCGGCCAGTGGCGAGGTGGAGCCTTCGGACTCGGCCCCCGCAGCGCCGGAGATGCAATCTCCAGCTGCCACGACGTCCGAGACACAGCCGCCATTCGAGGCCGTCATGGCGCTGGAGACGCGGGCTCCGGTTGTGGCCACCATGGCGCCGGAGACGCAGCCTCCGGCTGTGGCCATCGTGGCATCGGAGACCACCGCGGTGTCGAAGACGCCCTCCGCGGGGGCGCACAAAGCCTGGCTCTCACCGACGGCTGTCGTTGGGAGCGAGGCACTTGCCGCGGGGGCTGCCCCTGTGAGGCCTTCACCTACAATCGCCGTGGCCTCGGCGACCCCTTCCGGCGCGGCCCACGAGACGGAGCCGTCGCCGGTCATTCCGGCGAAGCGGCCGTGTCTGCGGCCAGAGCTCCATCGGACGTCGAGGGGGTTCACCGTGCTAACGGGGATCAGGAGCTTGTGGGAGTCGAGGACGTGCGCGGGGGTTCCTCCGGCGCGTTCCCCCACTGCTCCTCGGGCTGCCTCGTCCCCGGCGTGAGAGCAGTCAACACCGGCCCGAGACGCCGGGGCGTCCGTTGCTGACGAGGCAACGCTTACCGCTACCCCGCCTGGAACTAGGGAAGCGGGCCTTCAAAGCCCTCCTGCCACCGAAGGTAAGGCGACGCAGTTGGCCTTTTGACGCTCTTGCCCTACGGCGCTCTCATCTGTAGCCCTTCGCGTAGCCTTGCTTATTCCGGAGGAGTCTCCGGCGGGACATGGGAGGCCCAGCACCAGCGGTACATCCTCCGCGCGTCCGAATCCGGCGGACTTCGTGCCTTCGCCGGAGACGCTAAGGGCGTGGCGGGGAATCGTAGAAGACGTGGCTGGCACCGTCGGCCAGGAGGCGCTGTCGTCATACGAGGCTGGGCGTCTTGGGGACGCCTTTGAGGTGTCGGGGGTGCGGGTAAGTGCTTGATTGCACCACAAGGCTTGGTCCCGCTGAGCTTGCTAAAACTTTTTGCCGTTCTGCAGATACTTGTGCTGGGGCAAGCCTTGCAGGCCGCCCATGCCCGCGCGCACCGGGCGCTGGAGGAGAGGCTTCGGGCCGTGGAGGAAGGGCTACGCGAAGCCACGAGGACCCGCGCCGCCCAAGATGCCCGTATTCACCAACTGGAAGCGGAATGCGCCGAGGCGAAGGCGCACGCTGAAGGGCTTGCCGCATCGGCGCGGGAATCGGCCGTGGGGGTGGTGCGGGCAGAGTTTTCCGCGGAGCGGGGCGGGCTTCTGCAGCAGGTCGCCTTGCTAGAGAAGGAGAAGGGCGAACTTGCCTTGACCCTAGCGCAACGCGAGGAAACGCTCGGCGAGGCCTCGGTAGTTGCCTGGGATGTCCTGCTATCGCTGGAGAGCCACCTCGAGGGGCTGGTGGCCAAAGTGCCGGACCACGCCTTTGGCCCCGAAGAGCTGCCGCGGACCCTTCGCTAGATCAAGGCCGCCGCCGATGCTGCCCGCGTAGCTGCGACGTCCTTTGGCGACCATTGCGCCTATGCGGCGTCATGCCTGATGTGCGCCGTCCTCCGGCACCGAGGTTGTACGCACATCGCCGGGCTGGAGGACACCCAGCTAGAGATGCCCTCCGGGGCCGGAGTGATGTCTGGTGCTGTCCGCGCCGTGCGTGGGGCCGTCGGATTCTTCCACGAGCGGATCTGGGACTACGTCGGGATGGCCACTGCGCGGGCCGAACTCCGAAAGTCCTTTCATGGTGGGGGGAGCATCGGCCGACTACTGGACGGAGTCCCGCGGCGCGACGAGGGCGGCGCTGAGGCCTCCGAAGGTGCCGAGGGCTCCCAGGTGCGACGCTGAGGTTGCTGAGTGTGGGCGTGCGTTGTAATGTCCGCCCCTTTTATTGAATGAATAAAACGCATGCTTGCTTTACGAGCTGACTGCTTTGGCTTTATCCCGGGCAGCTTCCTTGCTGGGGGCGACTGCTCGCGGCTGGCCTTGCGACCCGGCGGCGCCTTCGACGCTGGGGAAGGGCCGAGGAGTCGCTGAACTTCTGGGCGGGCCGACCTGCTTCGGGCGCGGCCCCGGCTGTAGCGCATGTTAAGGCCGAACCCGCGGAATAGTGTATTAGAGCGGCAGGGATGTTGCCGTTCCTCTATACTTATCTAAGCTTCCCGATATATGGATATGTTTGTATTTTAGGAAGCGCACTGCATGCTGAATGCACTTCGGGCTCGCCGACGCGCCACCATCGTTGCGTGCTGTGCGGTGGAGTCACTTGTGGTGGCAATCGCCTTTTGGTAGACCGTAGACTGGCGTATGCGGAGGCAAACCTCGGCGCTTCGCCTTTTTATAGTCCGCAGACTGGCGTGTGCGGAGGCGGACCTCGGCGCTTCGCCTTTTTATAGTCCGTAGACTGGCGTATGCGGAGGCGAACCTCGGCGCTTCGCCTGTTTATAGTCCGTAGACTGGCGTGTGCGGAGGCGAACCTCGGCGCTTCGCCTTTTTATAGTCCGTAGACTGGCGTGTGCGGAGGCGAACCTCGGCGCTTCGCCTTTTTATAGTCCGTAGACTGGCGTATGCAGAGGTGAACCTCGGCGCTTCGCCTTTTTATAGTCCGTAGACTGGCGTATGCGGAGGCGAAACCTCGGCGCTTCGCCTTTTTATAGTCCATAGACTGGCGTGTGCGGAGGCGGACCTCGACGCTTCGCCTTTTTATAGTCCGTAGACTGGCGTGTGCGGAGGCGAACCTCGACGCTCCGCCTTTTTACATGGGGCAGCCTCTGGTGCACGCTGTCATTAGCGCAAGTTCTTGGAGCCCCCCGTGGTACGCGGGGGCGACTCGCGACTCCCTGACAGGGTGCGCCATTGGCATCCGCGTTCCTCACTTCGCAGAGCGCGCCGAGGGCACCCATGCCTTGCTACGTGGCGTGCGTGGGATCAATGTCCACATCTTATTTATACTACAGGGAGTACCCGCAGGGACGCGGTCCCTGGCGTGCGCGGAGTTCGCGTCTTGTTTAGACTCAGTAGAGTGCGCAGGGAGAACATCCGCGTCTTATTTATAGTCCGTGGACTCGCGCGTGCGGAGGTGAACCTCGACGTCACGTCTTATTTAGAGTCCGTGGACTGGCGCGTGCGGAGGTGAACCTCAACGTCACGTCTTATTTTAGAGTCCGTAGACTGGCGCGTGCGGAGGTGAACCTCGACGTCACGTCTTTTTTTAGAGTCCGTAGACTGGCGCGTGCGGAGGTGAACCTCGACGTCACGTCTTATTTATACTCCGTAGAGTGCGTGCGAAGGCGTCCCCCCACACGTCTTTAGTTTATACTCAGCCCCGTCACCTTTTGGCTACGGCGAGTGCACACGCGAACGTGCGTCTTCGATTTATACTCAGACCCGTACCCCAGGCTACGGCGACTGCACACGCGGACGTGCGTCTTTGGTTTATACTCAGCCCCGTCACCTTTTGGCTACGGCGAGTGCACACGCGAACGTGCGTCTTCGATTTATACTCAGACCCGTACCCCAGGCTACGGCGAGTGCACGCGCCAAAGTGCGTCTTTGGCTTATACAGCGGGAGCGCACGTGTGAGCGAAGCCTGCGTGCGCGCCTGCCGCGTATACTTGTAACGAAAACAAGATTGGCGACAAACGGTGATATTTATTATATCCCCGTTTGCGCGGGTGAGCAATTTACACGAGGCGAAGGTACTGACCGCTTGGTCGAGGTTTAGGCGGAGCCTCTAGTAGCTGGACCATCTGCAGGGCTTGCCGAATCGCCTTCGTGTGCCGCCGCCAGTCCCCGTGCTGCGGCGCCAATCCTAGGTGTGCTGTTGGGCGGCCCGGCGGGGATATCTGGAGCCATGCTCGATACGTCAGGCCATGCCTTGGTCGCCGCGGACGGTAATGATGGCCTTCGGCCCTGGGAGCTTTATGCATAGATAACCGTGATGCGGCACCGCTCCGAAGGAGTTGATGAGTGGACGCCCAAGTATGGCATTGTAGGGGTACACAAGATCGACGACGTCGAACGTGGCATCTTCGATCCTGACATTGTCGTCCTGGCCGAAGGAGACCTGAAGGCATATCTGGCCGAGCGCCTGCAGGGGTTGTCCTCCGAAGCCTTGCAGCGGAACTCCCGGTGGCCCGAGGTGGCTTCTAGGGATCCCCATCTGGTCGAAGGCTGCTGCAAACAGAACGTTCGCAGAGCTGCCGCCGTCCACCAGGGCGCGCCCCACATCGCATCCTGCTATAACGGCCCGGATGATGAGGGGGTCCTGATGGGGAAGGTGGACGCCTTGGGCGTCGGCTGGTGTGAATGTGATGTCATGTTGCGCCCAATCCGGCGACGCCTGCGCTGGGTATGCCGCTACGTGGTGTAGCCTCCGTACGTAAGCCTTCTGCTGTCGTGCCGAGGCGAACTGCAGCGAGGAGCCTCCGGAGATAACGTTGATGACCCGGCGCTGGGCCGCCTCCGGAGCCTGCAGCTGTAGGAGGCCCTCTCGGGGCTGCTGCACATGAGCCTGGATTCGCGGAGGACCTTCATAGGGCTGCGTCCCCTGCGCTTGGATCTGCATGGGGGGCTCGTACGGGTATTGGACGTGGGCCACCATAGGCTGGCGTGCCTCCAGGTTCTTGTCCCTGGTGACGCTTTGGCGGAGTGCTGCGATGGAGGTGCACGCGCGCGTGTCGTGGGCACCACGACCGTGGACTTCGCACCACAACCCTTGTTGCTGGTCGCCGTAGTCTCCACGGCCTCTATCATCGCGGCCCCGGCCACGGCCGCGCCCCCGACCTCGGCGCCCCCCACCGCCACGGCCAGCGGAGGCGCTCTCCTCGGGGCTGTCTTCAATGCCGAAGACATATCGCCCTCGGCGCGACTTCTGTCCGCGCTTGGCTCTATCGGCTGGCTCCTTGAGGGAGGGCTCCTTGTGCTCGGGCGCGTCCTTGGACGACTCCTGCCTGCGCTTGCTCGGTTGGAGTCGGAGTCGTCGCCCCGTCTTCGTCGCGCATCCTCTTCCGCCCTGGCGTACTCTTCCAACTTGTCGAAGAGCTTTGCCACCGTCTTGATTGGCTTCCGCGCGTTGTACTCAGCCATCGGACCTGGGCGAAGGCCCTGTATGGCTGCGTTGACGACGGTAGTCTCGTTTACATCCTTGACCTGGCAACGAATCTTCGCGAAGCGCTTGAAGTAGTCCCGGAGCCTCTCCGAAGGTTTCTGCTTCACAGCGAAGAGCTGGTCCGCGTCGACTCGCTCGACGTAGTTCCCTTGGAAGTTCTTGTGGAGGTGGTCTCGGAGCTGCTCCCACGCGTAGATGGAGTTTGGTTCTATGGTGAAGAACCAAGAAAGCGCCACGCCTTGCAACGCGAGGGGGAGCCCCTTCGCCTTCGTGGTATCGTCTCCACCCGCAGCTTCGATTGCGGTTTCGTACACGCGCACGAACTCGCGGGGGTCCGTATCGCCTTTAAATGGCTCGATGACGCTTGGGAACTTGAAGTCCTCCGGCCACTCCGCCTGCTGCAGTCCAGCTGAAAGCGGGGACTCCGGATCTACGCGTCGCAGCGGCACGTGGCTTGACGTGGGGGCATCGCGGCTGTCCGCCCTTTCCGGGGTGGGCTCTGGCATGACCACCGGTGCAGGCTGCTGGCTCCGAGCCTCTTGCATATCCCGGACGGCTCCGCGAAGGTCTCCGAGCTCCCGCTGAAATGCGTTGAGGGCCGCCAACAGAGCGCCTTCCACCGCAGATGTAGTCGGGGCCGCCGGCGCGGCCAGCGGATGGGTTGAAGCGGGGACTATCGCCTCGCGGGGCCCCGAGCCGTCGGTTGCTCCGTTGCGGCTACCTCCGACCATCCGATCCGCGCCGCCCGCGTGCGTTGCGGCGAAGGTGGTGGGTGTAGCCGTCGTCGCAGCAGTGGCTGGGTCGCTCGTCATCATCGCAGCTGTGGCGGGGTCGCTCGTCGTCGTCGCGGCTGTGGCGAGGTCGCTCGTTGTCGTCGCGGCTGTGGCGGGGTCGCTCGTCTTCGTCGCGGCTGTGGCGGGGTCGCTCGTCGTCGTCGCGGCTGTGGCGGGGTCGCTCGTCGTCGTCGCGGCTGTGGCGGGGTCGCTCGTCGTCGTCGCGGCTGTGGCGGGGTCGGTTGTTGTCGTCGAGCGACCGTCGACGCTGACGCCCGCCGCGGCCGCTGCCGAGGCTCTGGTGCTCACATGCCGCTCCGACCCAACCGTCTTCTTTCCCTTCGCCGCCGTCGATGAAGCTTTTTTCGGTGCCATCCTTCTTCGGTCTTCAGGCTTGCTTCTGCCGCTCCCCACGAACGGCGCCAACTGTTGTGGTTACAGACCAAACAGAGAGAGATGGTAGTGGAGAGTGAGGAGTGTTCTGCCCCTCCCCCCATAGACCTCCCGCATATATATTCATGGGGGTATGCTTTTACAATTATGTCCTCACATGAGTACACCCTCATCGGGGGTATCTAAGTCTTTACACATGTTCTACCTTAGCCCTAATATCCTCCTAACAGGCCTGCTGGGTTTAGGTGGGGGCCACCCCTACAACAGGTATAGATCTTTGTCTTTTTTACTCCGATTAAGGCATGAATTTGTAACCTCTTATAGTGGATGTAGAAGCCCCTTTCCACCTTGTTTTAATAATATAGTAGATTAGTCCAATTAATTTTGAGATATCCCACTCCCATGTTAGAGAGACAGAGGTAGGTCCCTCTAACAAATTTAGACACTATCAACTTTTGAATTATAGGTATAGTTACTTATCTCCTTTTTATTTTTCAAATTAATATATACCTAATCCAACTATCAATCTAAGCCTTTAAAATAAGTGTCCACCAAAATAAGGGCAATATGTTTTGTTTATTAAAATTATTTCAAATTCTTATATCTCTAATCCAACTATCAATCTAAACCTTCAAAATTAAACCACTTTCAACATTTTTTTATTCATGGTCACTTGAGGATACTTGCAGTGTTTGCTGAACCAATATCATTCATGGTGAAAATATCTATTTCCTCTAAAGCAAAGAGAAATATCTATAGCACATTCGCTTGTATTTCAAGCACTATATATGGATATTTCTCTACTTTCCAATACTCATCCTATAAATGGAGTGGAGTAAGTGGAAAAATACAGAGTGAGGAATAAATTTAGAAACTTTGCCCATTTATTTGTTGTATTTTGCAACATTACAACTTTTGACATACATAAATATTTAATATTATAGTAGATTACTAGATATCATAATATTGCAACTTCTAAGGGTCATGTTTGGATGGAATGAACCATGAGACATAAAAGCCAACAAGATATTGCAAATGTTTTTAACAACTACATATAAAATCTCTCTCACCCTCTCTCTCTCTCTATCTCTTGAACAAACGACTTAGAGCTATGAGATAAGCTTTTCTCCCAACAACTAAAGTTATCATATTTTATTTGGTCGTGAGTAGAATTTTGAAAGCAGAATAAGAACTAGATAAGCACTTATCAACCGGGTACTCCAAATATATAATAAAAACTCATACAACACTTTGCATGGAAGAGTCTACATGAAAATAAGAACCACCTATTACATAATATTAAAATTAATTTGTGATTACTAGAATATACAAAGCTAACGTCCCTTCGGAGACATCCAAGAATATGCAATATAACCTTCCCACCACCAAATAAGATAGTCTCTCCAGTTGATATGTAACTTCTATATACTACAGCAAATATCATTCGTGGTGAAAATATCTATTTCCTCTAAAGCAAAGAGAAATATCTATAGCACATTCGCTTGTATTTCAAGCACTATATATGGATATTTCTCTACTTTCCAATACTCATCCTATAAATGGAGTGGAGTAAGTGGAAAAATACAGAGTGAGGAATAAATTTAGAAACTTTGCCCATTTATTTGTTGTATTTTGCAACATTACAACTTTTGACATACATAAATATTTAATATTATAGTAGATTACTAGATATCATAATATTGCAACTTCTAAGGGTCATGTCTGGATGGAATGAACCATGAGACATAAAAGCCAACAAGATATTGCAAACGTTTTTAACAACTACATATAAAATCTCTCTCACCCTCTCCCTCTCTCGAACAAACGACTTAGGGCTATGAGATAAGCTTTTCTCCCAACAACTAAAGTTGTCATATTTTTTTTGTCGTGAGTAGAATTTTGAAAGCAGAATAAGAACCAGATAAGCACTTATCAACCGAGTACTCCAAATATATAATAAAAACTCATACAACACTTTGCATGGAAGAGTCTACATGAAAATAAGAACCGCCTATTACAGAATATTAAAATTAATTTGTGATTACTAGAATATACAAAGCTAACGTCCCTTCGGAGACATCCAAGAATATGCAATATAACCTTCCCACCACCAAATAAGATAGTCTCTCCAGTTGATATGTAACTTCTATATACTACAGCAAATATCATTCGTGGTGAAAAATATCTATTTCCTCTAAAGCAAAGAGAAATATCTATAGCACATTCGCTTGTATTTCCTCTAAAGCAAAGAGAAATATCTATAGCACATTTGCTTGTATTAGGCTAGTTCTCATATTTCTAATACCTCGACCCATGAATACTCACTAGTAGTTTGATCATGGCTTCTACTCTCACAACAGAGCAAATAATCAATAGAAACCTTTGACATTTGTTTAGAAAACATTGGCTCTTAATACGGCCAGATTTTGGTGGATTGCCAAGGGCGAAGGGAAGATATGATATTGGATTGCAGAAACGTCGGGGCTGCAGTTAGCGCCGTGGGACTCGCTGAGTATAGGGACGCGAACAGGGCGGCCCTTGGCCAAGGAAACAAGGGTGTCTATCTAGGGCCTACCAACAACAAGGTCCAGCCATGTGTGTATTGTAACGCCCCCGTTTCTAGGGGTGCCGGAGGACACGGCATTCTGCAACTATTCACGCTTGAACAGTTATGGAACGTCGCTCAAGAGTGTACCCTCACATGCTTACAGCAAAAGATCCAACATATATTACAGGATACGGTTTGACAACCCAGTTTTACGACAGCGGGGCGTGCAAGCCCAAAGTATATTACATTGCAAAAACTCCAAGGAAAGCTCGAGCGTGGCGGAGACCTAAAGCCAAGGGTCCTCGTCGAAGAAAGGCTCCTCAAGGGCTTCCTCAACGGGGAGACTCTCACCAGCGTCTTGATCCTATGAAGGGTTAAGCAAGCCGTGAGCTAACCAGCTTAGCAAGTCACAACGGAAAAACCCTAGCTTTAGCTACTTTGCAAGGATTATCAAAAGGAGGAAGTATACTTGGTTTATTAACTTGAGTGGATGCAATTTTATTTGCGAACATTTTTGTAAGCCTCAAAGATGACAACTACTCCTTAAGATTAGGGGGTTTTCATGAAAAGATAATTAACCGTCTAGTCCAGTTAAAACATTTGCAAAAACTACTTACGCTTTGCATCTGGAATCACCCAAGTGACACAGCTCTATTAACCGGGAGCACGGCGTATTCGAATACCATTTGAATGACTCTGCAGAGTAGGCTCAACTTTACCCACACGCAACCTTAACCCTCATGACTGAGTTAAGGGACTGGGTCTTTTCGCTGCTCAACTCTTGGTATACACTCCACTCGATAGGTTCAGAATCCGCACACCCACGGGTATCCGTTGGCCACCACGGATAGCAGGGTCCGAGTTGTGGGACCTACCGTTGTCTTAGTCCGGATTCGCGATCCGTACCGACTCCCAATGCAGGGCTTCACTTAAGTTGAGCAGGTACTAAACCAGAGTTGACGAATCAACACCTGTGGTTGAGCGGTTACTATGTCATTTGCTCAGCGTAAGGGTCCAGTCCTTACATTTTCTCGAGGTCCACAACCTCCACCCTAGGGTAAAGTGGTGGGCAAAGACCGTCTTGTGGTTTCCCACAACACTCTTATCCTAAACTTGTGCACACTTGCACTACCACCCTAGGGTACGATGTCCCATACCACCTTACCCTAACTCCGAGTTTTTCCAAATTTACCGGGCCACAGCCACAACCTTATTAGTGTAAAGGATTTTGCATGAGATATAAGTAACCTACACGTGATTATATTACACTTAGAGTAATTCTAGGGTTACAAGGGCGGGGCTACAAATTTAACATGGCATTTATCGGTGGCAGGTTTTATCTATATTAGCAAGTCATTTTAAACATTTTATTTTGCAGAAACTAGCATTTCACAACTAATAATAATGAAAGTAGCATAGTATCATAATTAAACAACATGGGAAACAATTATGGTCAAGGTGTTGCGACTTGTCGTGAATCTGGACGATCTCAGCGATCTCGAACGTAGCAACTCCTGGGTCATGTCTCTACACTAAAACCTCCGGAATCTCCGAGACTAGTGCAAACACACAAAAATCAAGTAAGTCCGGCTTGAGACTAATCAAGTGAGGAATAATAATCTATGAAAAAGGAGTAAAATGCAAAAAGATTCAAATAGGAATTTTTAAAAATTTTCTGGGATGAATTTGGGAAAATGGAGGTCAAAAATGGGTTCAGGACATTAAACTGAGCAAAGTGATGAAATTTAGGAATTTTTGGAATTTTATGTGATTTTTAGGATTTATTTGGATTTTTCTGGAATTTAGAAATTAACAAATCTCTCGAAAATCACTTAGCACAGTGTTGGGCCGGCCCGGGGCTACCGGGCAGGAATTCAGCTCGCGCGGCCAATCAGCCCACGCGGCCCGTGTGCGCGCGCTCGGCGCGGCGAAGCAGGCCGAGGCGCGGCCCATGCACACGCGCCTACAGGGCCCGGATGGCTAACGCGCGGCTCGGGCGACGGTAGAGATAGAGCGAGACGGGCGGATGGGATGCCGCGTGGGGCAAAGATCGGACGGCAGCGACGCGAGGAAAGCGGGCGGAGCGGATCAGGCTGATTAAGGGAGATCGGACGGCTGTGGGGTGGCTGGATCGGAGGGTGGGGGTTAGATGGCAACAGAGGGGGAGGACGGTGGAGATGCTGCCACGACACAGGGAGAGTCGTCTTCTTCCTCAGGCCACTACAGTGCCTTTGGGACAGAGCTACGGCGGCGACGGCGGTCTGGGCGCGAGGAGGGTCGCCGGTGGCAACCGAGGGCACCAGTGGGTAGATTTCAGAGAGGGGAACCCATTTTGGGGTCTTAGGTGGCGAGGAGATCGAAGGAAAAGGGTGGAGGCAGAAGGGGGAAATTTGGCCTCCCGGCGGTGAAGGGGGTCACCAGAGGTGAGTAGGCCAATTCAACGGTGATTTCACGGTTAAGGGAGCGTAGGGCTCATGTTGGCGTTGGCCGTTCAAGCCGGGAAGCTTCCTGGAGAGCTAGCCACGGGGAGGTGCTTCTGCCGGCGCGCGGTGAGCAACGGTGCCGAGGCTCCTCCGGGTTTCTCCTGGCCAGCAAGGTAAACCAAAGGGATCAGGGGAGAGTGGAGGTGCTTTCGGCGAATGGAATCGAAGAATGAGGGGGAGGAGATGAAGATGAGCTCACGGGGGTCACCGGCGCAGGGGAGAGCGACGACGGCGAGGGAGTCAGCAAAACTTCAATCGACTGCTTCTGAGGGTGCCTGGGAGTAGCAGGGAGTGAATGAGAGTGGTGGAGAGGCTTGGAGCGCATGGGAGAGCAAGGGGAGTAGAGGGGTGGCTTTAAGCCTCAGCGGAGGGGGCTGAAATCGAGGGAGAGGGGGATGGGCGCGGCGCCAGGGTCAATAGAAGGACGGGGGTCTCGCGTCAGAGAGGAAGGGCGGTGATAGGGCTCTGCACAGGAGTAATAGCGGAGGAGCGGGCGTGGGAGCAGGTGGCCAAACCGCACAGTGGAGCGCGCTCTCTCGCGCGGAGGAGGAGATGGGCGGCGGCTGGCAAGTGGGTCCAAGGCGAAGCCAGGGCGACGCATGGCGAGGGGAGGCGTCGACGGTTTCAGACCGCCTGACGTCGGGGTGACGCGAGCGAGGGGAGACCAGGGGCGCGAGAGCAGCGTAGGCGCGGGCGCAGCGCGTGCGCGAGGGAGAAGGCGGGGAGGGAGAGGGCGCCAGCAAGGAAAGGAAGGAGGCGCTGGGGGAAAAAGAAAGCGGAAAAGGGGGCGGCGCCAACGGAAAGGGAAGGCGCCCGGCCAGAAAAGGAAAATGGTTCCCAGGGAAACTTTCCAAAAAGGGAAACTTTCCAAAAATCACTCAAAAATTTAGGGAAAATCAACGAAAAATTTGGTTTGAAGCAAAGAAAAATATCTATAGCACATTCGCTTGTATTTCAAGCACTATATATGGATATTTCTCTACATTCCAATACTCATCCTATAAATGGAGTGTAGTAAGTGGAAAAATATAGAGTGAGGAATAAATTTAGAAACTCTGCCCATTTATTTATTGTGTTTTGCAACATTACAACTTTTGACATGCATAAGTATTTAATATTATAGTAGATTACTAGATATCATAATATTGCAATACTGTGATAGTATTTTATCTATGGATGTAAGTGTGTTATCTTCATACTTTAAAACATACAAAGGGTTAAATACAAAAAAAACTACAAATAAAAGTAGCATTAATACATTTGGAATTGAAAGATGTATAAGTTTGAATAGTTCAAAATATATTTTACAAGTAAAAATTATTTTAGTATATATAAATGAGGGTTCTAATTCGTCCTCGAGCCTACCAAATGATAGGATCAGGCCTGCAACCAATGAGATAACATGCAGCATACAAGCTCTAAACAAGACAACCAACCCCCTCCTTAATCCATATGCATAGGATCTCTCACAGAAAGTCATAAATTCTCTATACACCAACCTCTCAAAGGCTTGTGCCCATGCTAGTAGGTAGATTGCGCACCATAATGTACACGTGAAGACAAAAAATGACTAAGCCAATAGAACAGAGGTCACAAATGATATCAGTGAGACCTTCCTCTATATTCCCTGCTTGGGGGTCCTCATCCCCATTCACCACATCCTCACCGACTCTATGGAAGCAGGTGTGTCTCCTTCGCTCCACTCTCCGTCAACCTCTCCCTACGATGCCTCTCCCCCATTCTCCGCCTCTCATGCCTTCTCACCACTACGTCGACTCCAGATTGGTCGTCTCTACCATGCCACCATCTCCATCTCTGCCACCAACAAGCACCACCGCCTTCTATGTGTCCACCGCACTCCCCCTCCAGCACCACGATGGCCGTGCGATCTAGCACCTCTCCCCTTGCCTGGCTGCCCTTTCTCCTACCTGGCCGCCACCTCTCGCTGCAGCAGCCACCAACCACAGTAATCGTGACTCCCCATGGTTGTAGGTGGCTTTGTTATCTACGTGATTCGGCGCCTACCTTTTTCTTTTGGAGGTAATGCTTTCCCCATCTGATTTGTGTTTGTTCGAGAGAGAGAGAGAGAGGGAGATTTTATATGTAATTGTTAAAAACATTGGCAATATCTTGTTGGATTCAACCTGAGTTAATACATATTAGCATTTCTAGTCTTTTGAGTAGCTGTGACGAAAAGTAGATGGGTCTAAAATGTTGTACTGGTGCCATTGAGGAGTGTTTCCGTTGATAGGTCTAAAATGTCGTGTATGTCGAGTTGTATCATATAGAGACGAAGCCAATGAGGAGTGTTGCCCCTTGCCAGGCGAACTAAAATGAAAGCTAGAGGAGTGCACTAGGGCATGAATCATTAGAGGCTGATGGGTTGATTGTGAGGCGAGGAGGCGTGTATTAAACACCTATTAATAGACTCCCCATGGTGGAGTGGGTGTGCACTGAAGTGCTAAATACTCAACTCTCCTAAGGCATGACTTCGCGAGGAGTTCTTGACTCAATGAGGAATGGCATTCGAGGTGAGGAGATATGCACCCGAACGCAAGGTGGCTGACTCGTTGAGGTATTAACTGCAAGGCAAGGAGTACTCAACAAACTAGGGTGTGGCCTTCGATGGAAGAAGATGATTTAGTTATCATTTGGTTATCCTTAGAGCTAGAGAGGGCCCTTAGTCGGGGAGATTTAATCGAGGCAAAACGAAGTTCGGTCGAGGCAAAGCCATTGAGCCCGAGTCGAACCATGCTGAGGCCAAGATATCAAGACATGTTGGAGCTTACCAAGGTGAACCCGTCAAACTAGGGGAGGCCCTAGTTGAGGAGGTGCCATCGAGGCAAAGCGAAGTTCGGCCAAGGCAAAGCCATCGAGGCTAAGTTAAACCACACTGATACCAAGCCATCGAGGCTTGTTAGTGCTTGTTGAAGTGAACCGGTTGAGCTAGGGGGAGGACCTAGTCAAGAAGACGTAATTGAGGCGAAACGAAGTTTGGCTGAGGCAAAGTCGTCGAGACTAATCGTACCACATCAAGGTCAAGCTATTGCTCTCAAGACGCTTGAAAAGTTTCATCAACATGCTGGAAGGGTCGAGGCAGCTGACATGGTGAACCACCTTCTATAAGTGATGTGGACCTTGTTTTTGGTGCAGCGTGAACCTAGTTTGGGGGTGGCACAAACTCGGTCACTGTGTAGACCTTGTCTAAGGCCCAGTGTAGAACTGGTTTGGGGACGGCGTTAACCTCGCTCAGGGGTGAGGTGGACCTAGTCTGGGATGCAACATAGACCTGGTCTGGGGGCGACATCCTAGAGGACAAGGAAGATGATGACACCATGGCTAGGTCCATTGTCCTATCCCGAACTCCCACCGATGCACGGCAGGGTTGAAGTGGAGGCAACGCCTAAGACCATCGTAGGTAGACTTCACCGGGTCAAGCCCAAATAGTAGTGGAGTCAGTCTGAGCTGGGATGGTGACGCGTGGCGAATATCGAGCCCGAATGACGGTACGTGGAATCATCGAAAAAAGTTAGCACTCGAGACAAGGCTTGCAAGTGCTTCATGGTTGGGGAGAGGTCGAAACTTTGCCATCTTCCATCCAAAAAACATAGCGCTCAAGATGAGACTCACAAGCGCCTTATAGATGGGGTGAATCGGTGAAGCCAGAACGCTGCCATCTTCCATCGAAAAAACTTGGTTCTTGAGACAAGGCTCGCGAGTGCTTGTGGTTGGGAAGGCTGGAATGCCACCGTCTTCCATCCAAAAAAACTTGGCGCTCAAGACAAGGCTCGAGAGCGCTTCGTGATTGGAGAGAAGCCAAAACTTCACTGTCTCCCATACAAAAAACTTAGCACTCGAGATGAGGCTCGCGAGCGCTTTGCAGATGGGGTGAGGTCAGAACTAAGGCTGTAAATGAGCCGAGCTCGAGCGAGCCTGGCCTGGCAAGCTCGAGCTCAGTAGAAGCTTGCGCTGAGCTCGAGCGAGCTTGAGATTGCCGTCGAACTTTAAGCTGGGCTCGAGCTCAGCTCGGGCAAAGCTCGAGCTTGCTCAAGCTCGTCTCATGTAGGCTCGGTAGTGGCAAAACCTGCGCGAGCTCGAGCTTGGCTCGTGTAGGCTCAGTAGCATATGCATCACAGAATCAACCAAAACAACCCTAATAATACTGCAACGACAAGCATTTTTTCAACCCCCACCGAACTGAATCTAATGAGGCAAGTCAACACAAACCAAAATAAAATATAAAATGTTGTTAACCATAGCAACAGAATCCGATCGGCTCATTTGCTCGCCCATGGGCATGATGAGTTGGACGTTGCACTCGCGGTTGCATGTGATGCAGTGTAGCCACCACCGCACACGCACGATGACGGCGGCTACATCCAGCATGAAGTCCACCACTGGTTCGACCTCCTTCATTTGCAGTGGGATCAGCGCGGGTGGGTCAAGGCGGTCGTACACGTAGGGCTGGTAGCTGGGCACGTCGGGGGTGTTGACCGTGCCAGGGTCGTCGACCACCGTGTATGCCATCGGTGCCAAGGGCAGCAACAGGACGGCCACCGTGTTGGGCCCCCGCTCCATCCTCGCTGATGGCAGCTTGCCCGACAGCACCAACCGCTTGGACAGCTTGAGATCGTCCTCCACCGCGCACGCGAAGTCCTCCATGGGACGGGGACAGATGATGCCCGGACAGTGCCACCGCTTAGGGTTTTGAGGAGATGAATGAGATGGGCAAAAGAGAGGTGATTGTTTCGTATTGTTGATTTGGGGGGGGCAATGAGCGTGGTGGTGAGGAGGGAGTTTTTATTTGGGAGGCATTGGGGGAATGGGGAATGGAGGGGAGATGAATACACATGAATCCATGACCAGCGCCAGCTGCGATGTCCTCTTCTAGCAGCGGCCACGTACAACGGTGATGTGCTCCTTTCCAGATTCGATGGCGGTGTCTTCTACTGGAATGGTTGGGTGGAGGCGTCTAGCAGCGATGGTGGCGTCCGTCTCTCCAGATCCAGTGACACCCTCTTCTAGCTCCCTCGGTGGCCTCCTCCCATAGATCCCGGTGGAGGGGGCTGCGATCGGTGGGGCTTGCCGGAGGAGGAGGCTAGCTAGTAGGGGAGGCTGGTGGGGAGGGAGGCAGCGAGCCGGTAGGTGACACCGGTAGGGGAGGGAAGAGGTGAGTCGGTAGGGGATGTCAGCGGGGGAGAGAGGTGACGATGTCGGAGGAGCACAGACACGTAGTACAAAAGTGGAGGTGCGAGCAGCGAGCCAGTGGCAGAGAAATGAGGGAGAGAGGTAGTGAGGTCAGAGGGGAAGGGATGGCCACACCGCAAACAGAAGTGGAGGCGGCAAGGGGAAATTTTGGGTGCGGGAGGCAGGATGAGACTGACGGGATATTTTGTTTGTGTGGGGGGAGGGAGGGCGGGCCCTTGAGGGAATGCGACCTTGGTGATTTTTTTGTTAATCCTTATGTGTTAGTGCCCATAGGGCAATTACATACTAACTTTGAGCTTATGGCTTGAAGCTCGTGAGCTATTCAAGCTTGGCTTGTTGAAGCTTGCAAGCTTGAGCTCGGCTCGTTTGGAGCTCGAACAGCCCATGAGCCTCGTGGTTTTTTTACAGCCCTAGTCGGAACGCCATCATCTCCCATCGAAAAAACTTGGCACTCGAGACAAGGCTCATAAGTGCTTTTGGTTGGGGAGGCCAGAACACCAACGCCTCCCATTTAAAAAACTTGGCTCTCGAGACAAGGCTTGAGAGAACTTATGCGTGTGTGCCTACTCGACCTTAGAATGTGAGAAGTCCTCGATAGGTTAAGTCCACTTGGCCCCAAAGGGTGAGTATGTGTTCACGCAGCCCAGAGGGTGAGTATCCGTTCACTCAGCCCTAGAGGGTGATTTTGCATTCA
This sequence comes from Dendrocalamus latiflorus, assembly GCA_017311315.1. Lineage (NCBI taxonomy): Eukaryota > Viridiplantae > Streptophyta > Magnoliopsida > Poales > Poaceae > Dendrocalamus > Dendrocalamus latiflorus. The sequence continues at coordinate 35,112,455 of CM029629.1, forward strand.
CTAGGCCTCAGAGGGTGAGTATCCGTTCACTCAGTGAGTATTTGATCACTTGACCCCTAGAGGGTGAGTATGTGTTCACTCGGGCCGGAGGGTGAGTATTTGTTCACTCAACCCTAGGTGGTGAGTATCCGTTCACTCGACCCCGAAGAGTGAGTATGTGTTCACTCGCCCTTGGAGGGTGAGTATCCATTCACTCGTCCCCCGGAGGGTGAGTGTGTTCACTCGGCCCCAAAGGGTGAGGTTTTGGCCACTCAACCTTGGACAACGTGGCTCACGGAGTAGGGAGTACTTCACCAACCAATGTACAATCTTTAAGTGGGATGGCGTGCACCGAGTTTGATCGAGGCAAAGTTGTTGAGGCCAAGTCATCGAGGCATATTGGGGGCTCACCGAGGTGAATCCATTGAGCTAAGGGTAGCGTCTGGTCGAGGAGACGCCATCAAGATGAAGAAAAGTTCGGCCAAGGCAAAGCCATCGAAGCCAAGTCGAAACACATTGAGGCCAAGCCATTGAGGTGTGTTAAGGCACGTTGAGGTGAATCCATCGAGTTAGTAGAGCCCTTGGTCGAGGAGATGCCATCGAGGCATAGCAAAATTCGACTGAGGCAAAATCGTTGAGACCGAGTCGAACCACATCGAGGCCAAGCCATCGAGGCGTGTTGGGGCTCACCGAGGTGAATTGTAGGGTCCCGGATTTGACAATCCAAATCTCCTGTGCATTTTGAGCTAGTTCCTAGATCAGTATCTAACTCACGCAATACAACATTGGCAAATATTACATCCATGCATGCGTAACAATAAAAGGAATGCTTAATATTACACAAGTAGGCATAAATATATCTTATGAACAAGTTTTTATATAACAGACCGATAGGCTTAATGGGATTGCTCATAACAAAGCAATGGAATAGTAAATAAACCACAAGGGGCCTCCATGATCTGCCACAAGCAATCAACTGGGGCTAAACCTAGTCCTGGCCTTCGTTTTCCATGTCATACCAGAGACACAGACATATCTATACATCGGGTCATCACTTCTGTCATCTAAAACCACATATTAAACAACAGTGAGTATGAAAGTACTCAGCAAATCCTTATATCAGAATACAAAGTGTATATGTATATATATCTACATGCAAGGTTTTACCAAGGGAAGGTCTTATGTCTCTTTTAGCATAAAGCCACTTTATCAAATATTGTAGTATAGCTAGTTTCCAAACATATGTCCTAGACATTTTTAACTAAAACTAAATGTCTAGTTTAAGTCAATTTTATCATGAGAAAGAAATTCCTTTGCTTCCGCTGTCCATGTCTACACCAAGATATCAGAATTCCATACCAAGATACCAGATTTCCAAGATCACGAAATGAGTTTCATTTCCATACCAGAATACCATACCCATAATCTACACAAGTGTGAAAACCACACAAGTGTGGCCTTTCTACACTTTGCGTATGTCTAGGGGCATGACTATTCGAATAGATTTTTAACACTCTATATATGTTGTAGAACTTATCGACCAAATATGATTAACTCAAAATATCGGCCATTACATGCTTACATAGACGTGTAACTGAGAAAATCCTAATAAAGCCTTTATAATGCTTAGTTCCAATGTTTTCCTTCACTCCAGAGGTGTAACCTCTTAGTGCTAAGGGACCATCGTTGATATAGAGTCGCTCGCCCTTCATGTTGTTGTAGTCCGTAGGGGCAGTGATTGTTACGGGCCACTCGAACATAACCACAATAGCGCATGAGTCCACACTGAAACTAATCAAATTAGCTAGCTAAGTTCACCCTATAACTAGACTTGTGGTTACACGATTTATATGTAGAAAAGAGAACCATAAGAATTCGATTCTTAAACCACTTAAACGAGACCAACAACAAATCCAGAACTCATGCGATGCCTACACATACAACTCTACTTAGCTTGCATCCCTACCAACTCCAAGTAGAGGCTGAAGCACGTCTGCAAGCTTTGAATGCTATTGTTAGTACCGGAATTGTAGTGGTCGAAATAGAAATAGATGCTCAAAACCGCAAATGTGCTATTGACAGTATTGATCAAATCTGTCTCGACTGGGTCAGAAAGGCGAAATTTATTGTCCTCCTCAGGAGATTCCAGTCTGTCGGTTTGACTTATGGCCTGTAATCAAGTAGCTTATGAATTGGGCAAATTTAGCAAGGCGTTGAGCTATTGAGACACTGCTCATTTCGGTTTAAACTTCTAGTTTATTTTTTTACTATTTATAAATTTCGTTCTTTTCTGATTTTTCGGTTTTTTGAGCTTTTTTGCCGGTTCTTTTTTTCCTGTATTCGTTTACATTACACGTGATGGGCTAATATATTTTTTTCTATTTTTTTATTTTTTAATTTAATTATACTAAATAAACCGCTATCAGGTACCCTAAAGTAGATCCTAACTTGAAAGCGTTGGTCGGATACCTGCATTCAAGACTAAATTAACTTGAAACCGCTATCAGGTACCCTAAAGTAGATGCAGTTTATTTAGTATAATTTAATTATACTAAATAAACCGCTATCAGGTACCCTAAAGTGCATTCGAGAAGAGGCTGGAGGAGGTTCGCGGCGGTCCTGGGCTTGCTGCTGCAGCTAGAATGGGGCGCTGGCGGCGACAGATCTTGCGGTCATCGTGACCGGAGTGGTCGCCGACGGGGGCGCTTGGGAGCACTTAGAGTCGCTCATTAATTTCCCTTTAATTGTAATTGCGAGTTTTAATAGTTTATAAATGGTGCTTGGGAAGTCGAATGAAAATCTAACTGCTAATTTTTCTTTATTTTTAATTGCAAATTTCTCTTAATTTAGACTGTATTTGATATGGATTCTTTCTCTTAGTCTAAGCCATTAAGACATCCAAGGGTAATTATTTACTGACCATAATAAGGGCCTACTAGATTGAGGGTCGACTGTTTTTCTTTTTTAGAATTTCTAGTATATTTCTCTTTTTTCTTTGCAACTATAAAAGGCATGTCATCGACTTTTAGAATATAAAATAGATATATTTCAAATTTATTTACAGATCAAATATCCAATCATCCTTTGATTTTTATTCTGATTTTTGCATGTTTTTAGATCATACTTACAGTAGATTTACTTTTAGTTTTAGGCTAGAATTCGTAAAATAATGAATTTCTATTTTCTTTTCATTATTATTTGATTTATTTTTTAGGGGTTTACTTTGAAGGAAATCAAATTGCTCATTTTATTTTATTTTTATTTTGAATTTTAGTTAATTTAGATTGTACTACATGATGTATTTCTTTTAATTTGCTAATTTTTGTTATTTATGGATGTTACTTTAGAAGTCTATGAAAATCAAATTGCTAATTTTTTTATTTTTAATTCCAGATTTCTCTTAATTTGGATGGTACTTGACATAGGCACTTTCTTTTAGTTAGAGCTTTTATAACTCAGGTCCGCTAGATTGGTGATTATATCTTTCTCTAAGTATATAATTTGTATAGATATAGATATATTCTTATTTCTTTAAGTCAACTATTAAATCTAAATCAAATTAAGTGCTAGATGTTTTTGTGCGAATGTTTAGCATATTTTTTTCTTAACAACTCTAAAAGTCTAGCATCGACTTTAGATATAGTCCCATGATCCCATTGCCTTGTTTGATATATAGAATTTTAGTTCTTGATTGAATAAAATTGAACCTCGACAATGTCAAGATGTATAACTCCAATGTTTTATGTTTCATTCAACGATCAACTGAACGAATAAAGACTGTAAACTAAGAACAGGGGGACTGGAGCTTTGCTCCAAACAGCTTAAACTTGTGGCTTTTTTAGTTTTCAGCTTATTTAAGCTAAGAAGTACTTGGAATACATCGATTTCTAATTTCTGCTTATTTTGACTTTTATTTAGCTTTTTTGGTTTTTGACTTTTCTTTTTTCTTATTCTTTTATATTGTCCATAACGGTATAATAGAGTTTTAAAATTTTATTTTAATTAAATAATTAAAAAAAAGATAACAATTACTATAGAATAATTTTAATAAAAGTTAACAGCTAAAACTAAAAGACAGAAGTTTAAATTTTTTAAAACAGCCCAAAGAAAGCGCTATCTCAACCGGAAGGGAACTAGCGGGATGGCCGCCCCAGCGCCTATCACATGGCTCCGCTGTGTCCGCAGCCTAGCAATTGGCGCTCAACCGCCATAAGAATTAAACCAAGGAAAAGTCACGGTCATTTAGGCACTCAGGATGGATTGATATTAAACCTTGATATTATAAGAGAAAGAGAGTGGTTATGTGGGACTTTAGAAATAACCATCTCAACAGTTTAATACTAGACCTTGATACTAAAGAACAGTATAATGATTTAATTGTTACATGAATACTCATCTCTAGGGAGAAGCATGTCCCATAAAAATAGTACGAAGCCCTTCAAATGCACCATTTTATCATTGCTACTTTATTGGTTTTCTAGAAATATTTGATACTTGTATAACTTTCAAGTTCGTTCTCTCTTCCTCTCTTCCACCTCACCAAAAATTTGACGTGACATAGCTAGTGGGTGGATTTTTTCGAACTGATGGCTTATGTCTTAAATATTTAAATCCTAACTATTTACGAGAGCTAGTACGCATAAAAAAATAGTAGTATGCAATTTTGACTGGTACAGTTGAACTCAGTGCATATTTTACTACAATATTTCTATTGATGCTACCTTAAAAAAATACACCACTTAAAAATTAGTTACTATAAACAGTACGAATATAAGTCTTAAAAAAAAGCTGGTTCCAATCCAAAAGCTGGTTCCAATCCAGCCAGTATCAAGCACAAGCCGAAAAAACCATTATATACTCGTTTCGAGAGCGAAGTGTTTGCTACTTCCATAAGATACCAAGTTATCAAGCACGAAGCAGCTAAATATCCTGCCGTTCCACTACCTGCCACATACATTACACTTATCCATGCCTCGCAAGTCACAAGACTCCAAACAAGTCAACTGCGCTTCTTCTTCTCCGGCAAGGCAGCACGCAGCTATAAAGTCGCGCGCACCGCTCCACCACCCAACAGCCCACATCATCTGTACATTTTTTTCCATTCTTGCCCAAGTCCTACTGTCCTAGTAATCAACTAGCCATGAAGCAGACCGTCGTCCTGTATCCCGGCAGCGGCGTCGGGCACGTCGTCCCCATGACGGAGCTCGCCTACGCCTTCCAGAAGCACGGCTACGACGTCACCATGGTGCTCGTTGAGCCACCCTTCAAGTCGTCCGACTCCGGCGCCACCGTCGTCGAGCGCATTGCCGCCTCCAACCCGTCCATCTCCTTCCATGTCCTCCCGCCCCTCCCTGCTCCCGACTTCGCCACCACCGGCAAGCACCCTTTCATCCTCATGCTCCAGCTCCTGCGCCAGTACAACGAGCGACTCGAGACCTTCCTCCGCTCCATCCCCCGGCAGCGCTTGCACTCCCTTGTCATCGACATGTTCTGCGTCGACGCCATCGACGTCTGCGCGAAGCTCGGCGTCCCGGTCTACACGTTCTTCGCCTCGGGCGCCTCGACCCTGTCCGTCCTAACCCAGCTGCCGGCGTTGCTTGCCGACAGGCAGACGGGCCTGAAGGAGCTGGGGGACACGCCTCTCGATTTCCTTGGCGTTCCGCCGATGCCGGCGTCTCATCTCATCAAGGAACTGCTCGAACACCCGGAGGACGAGATGTGCAAGGCCGCGATGGACGTCTGGAAGCGTAACACGGACACCATGGGCGTTCTGGTGAACACGTTCGAGTCCTTGGAGAGCAGAGCGGTGCAGGCGCTCAGGGACCCGCTCTGCGTCCCCGGCCGGGTGCTGCCCCCGATCTACTGCGTCGGGCCCTTGGTCGGCAAGGGCGCGAAGGATGACGACAAAGCGGAGAGGCACGAGTGCCTCGCGTGGCTCGATGCACAACCGGAGCAGAGCGTCGTGTTCATCTGCTTCGGAAGCAAGGGCACGCTCTCCAAGGACCAGCTCAAGGAGATCGCCGTTGGTTTGGAGAAATCAGGGCAACGGTTCCTGTGGACCGTGCGCACGCCGGCCAGCGGCAGCGGCCCAAAGAGGTTCTTAGAGCAACGCCCCGAGCCGGACCTCGACGCGCTCCTGCCGAAGGGGTTCCTGGATCGGACTAAGGACAGGGGCCTAGTCGTCAAGTCATGGGCGCCGCAGGTGGACGTGCTCCGGCACCCAGCGACCGCCGCGTTCGTGACTCACTGCGGGTGGAACTCGGCGCTGGAGGGCATCGTGGCAGGGGTGCCGATGCTGTGCTGGCCACTGTCCGCGGAGCAGAATATGAACAAGGTGTTCATGACAGAGGACATGGGTGTCGCGATGGAGCTGGAGGGGTATAGGGCAGGTTTTATCAAGGTGGACGAGGTGGCGGCCAAGGTGAGGCTAGTGGTGGAGTCTGAGGAAGGGAGGGAGCTCAGGGCGCAAGTGGCGGCGCGGAAGAAAGAGGCGGAGGAGGCGGTGCTGGAGGAAGGAGGCTCGTCGCAGGCGGCATTTGTCCAGTTCTTGTTGGATGTGGAGAAACACCAGGGCTAGCGACAAATTTTTGTCAGAAATAATCACGACTTGGTCATGTAGAAACCGAGTCGCTAGGAGTCTCTACATGATACTGTGTTGTTAGTGGGGCAACTTGTGCGCTGAGATACGCTTTGTTCGGAACATGCAGGTGTGGCATGTTTCCTTCTTTTTTGTTAGTTTAGTCATTTTAGTTCAATGCATGTACTTTGCTATGAAAAAAATATATTATACCAATAAATTTGATTATCATCGTTAGACTTAGTATGTTGTTTGCCTTCAGCTCCGTTGCTGCGCTCAGCCAAACTTCGCCCTAACTGGTGTTGCTCCACCACTCACGCCCTGGCCATGCTGCTTGCTCTTGACCACATTCTGCTAGCCGCCTCACCCACACCTATCAGCTGTATGGATTGTTTGTGTGCTCTCCTCACACCATCACATTTTATGTTACTTTTACCTTTGAAATTCTGAGAATGAACCACTTGGTGTCACTGATCTGAAATCTTTGAACTTGTAAATCGAGCAAGCTAACATGCTCAATCATAATTCCTGAATAATATATTGGCTATCTAGGATCTTGTGGGGCCACATCTTGTGTTGATCATAAATTCATGCATGTTTGGTGCATTTAAATATCATGCTTTCATTTTGGGACCTGTCAGATTGTGCCCTATATACATGAAGTGCCAACACAACTGGCTGCCAAGACACTAAACCAATTTCTCGATTTCATTGTAACACCCAATCTTAAGGAACATGGCATTTCACCTTTCCTTTTTTTTCTTTCAATCCTGATTTCATGTGACTTCAAGGGAGTTCGTATTGGCTGTGGCTTACGGCTTTTAACTGAAAATAAATAGTAGTAGTTGAAAGAAATGAATTTAGGAAGGAGAGCGCCAGCAGCGTGAAAAGTGAGGGAGAGTTGCGTATGCATGATGGGAGCGAGAGTAGTGGAGTGTGTGATGCACCTGTGACCCTTCTGTCTTATCCCCAGAGCGAGACAATAGTGGGAGGAGTGGAGAAGCCACTTCAAGAAACTAGATGTTCATATTGGCTTTTGGCTTTTCTAAGTAGAAACCAAAAGCAGAAACCAATACGAACAGGGCCTTCCTTGATTGTACTACTACGAATTACCATTAGCACTATTATCATCAATGAGGTTTTTATGGGTGTTTAATGATGGCCTTTCAAAGTTTTGTTGTTCATGCACCTAATATAAATTTGATGTTGGAAGTATCAGCTGTGAATATTTCAGAAGTTGCGCTAGGCGTCTTCTTTCTCTAGGAGACTCATCTTGTACAGGTGAATACAGACAGTGCCTTTGTAGGGTATAAAACTATGATGATAGTGTGAATTTGCCTAAGTTGTATGAAACTTTTAGTGAGATACAACGTAAATATGGCATGTGATGTACAAAGAAAATATTAATCATAGCAAGATAGATTAAGTGATCATTAAGATTCTATTCTAATCTCCTATCATCAACAGGAACATGTCATCTTCTGTTCTGTACTTCAGTAGAATGCGAAAAAATAGCAATGATTTACATATGTAATATAAAAAGGCAAAACATCTTGCACGACTGCAGGAAGTTGAGTAAAAGTTAAGTTGAACAAAGAAATGATGAAAACGTTACAGTATAAAAGAGAATTAACCTTATCAGCAGCTGCTTGCAATGTGACATGGTCTCCCCATTCACCAAATCTGGAAAAGATGATATTTCACAGCCATAGAAACAAAAGCACAAGTTCACAAGCTGGAGGGGTATAGGGCGGGTTTTTATCAAGGTGGACAAGGTGGTGGCCAAGGTGAGGCTAGTGGTGGAGTCCGAGGAAGGGAGGGAGCTCAGGGCGCGAGTGGTGGCGCGGAAGAAAGAGGCAGAGGCAGTGTTGGAGGAAGGAGGCTCGTCGCAGGCAGCGTTTGTCTAGTTCTTGTTGGATGTGGAGAAGCATCGGGGCTAGCGACAATTTTGTGTCAGAAATAATCACAACTTGCTCATGTGGAAATCGAGTCGGAAGTAAGGGATGCCTTATAGAGGAATTAAGCTCATGAGCCACACAATGAAGCTCTGGGAACGACTAATTGAGTGTCGTTTAAGAAAAGTGACTAGCGTGACGACAAACCAATTTGATTTTATGCCTGGGAGGTCGACCACAGTGGCGATTTTCTTGCTACGATAGTTGATGGAGAGGTATATGGAGCAAAAGAAGGACCTTCACATGATATTTATTGACTTGAAGAAAGCCTATGACAAAGTGACAAGAAATGTTATGTGGTGGACGCTTCAAAAGAAAAAAAGTCCCAACAAAACATATTACCCTAATTAAGGACATGTACGAAAATGTTGTGACTAATGTCAGAACATGTGGTAGTGTTATTAATGACTTTCCCATTAAAATAAGACTACACTAAGGGTCAGCGTTGAGTTCATACATTTTTGCCCTAGTGATGGGCGAGGTCACACGGGACATACAAGGAGATATCTCTTGGTGTATGCTTTTTGCTGATGATGTGGTGCTGGTTGATGAGAGTAGGATAGGTGTTGATAGAAAGCTCGAGTTATGGAGGAAGACATTAGAATTGAAGGGTTTTAGACTTAGTAGGACTAAAACTGAGTATATGAAGTGTGATTTCAGTGGTGTTAGAGTAGATGATGGAGATGCTAGATTGGATGGATAAGTAGTGCCTAAGAAGGACACGTTTCGTTATTTGGGATCGATGCTACAGTGGGATGGTGAGATTGATGAAGACGTGAGCCACAGGATAAGAGCGGGGTGGGTGAAATGGCGCCAAGCATCTAGTGTCATGTGTGACAAAAAAGCCCCTCAAAAGTTAAAGGGTAAGTTCTATAGGATGGCGATCAGACCCGCAATGCTATATGGAGAAGAATGTTGGACGACTAAAAGACAACATATACAGAAAATGAGTATAGTGGAGATGAGGATGCTGCGGTGGATTTGTGGCCATGCAAGACGGGATCTCATCCGCAATGATGATATACGCGATAGGGTGGGGGTAGCACCAATTGAAGAGAAGCTTGTCCAACATCACTTGGGATGGTTCGGACATCTTCAACGACGGCCTCCTGAGGCGCCGATATGTAGTGGAATTTTAAGACGTACTGAAAATGTAAGAAGAGACAGAGGTCGACCAAAATTGATGTGAGAGGAAGCAGTTAAAAGAGACTTGAGGGATTGGAATGTATATAAAGAATCAGCTTTAGATAGGAGTGCATAGAAGTTAGCGATCCACGTACCGGAACCATAAGAAAGTTAGGGGCAGTGTTTTAGGCTCTTGGCTCAGATAGCAAGTTGTACAGTTTAGAGTTTTAGCATGGTAGGTTCTATTTCAAGGCTCATTTCTCTTTGATCTTGAGAATGTTTCATTCCTACTCTACCCCAACTTGTTTGGGACAAAAGGCTTTGTTGTTATTGTAAAATATAATTTCAGCCATAAACCACTAACTTTCAGCCCAAATGGGTGGGTTGTGAGTCCGTCCGGTATACTCCATGAATCGGTGCCTAAGGGTCTATTCTTTTTAACTGCGGCTTATGACTTTTGGTTGTGGCTTATGACTTTTGGGCTGTTCGTGCAAAAGATTACAGAGTAACGAAACTCACGTGTGGTTTTTGCCGATATAAATGAAGTCGGTATAGTATGTACTACAATTAACTAGTAGACCCTCTCTTAAAAAGATAATTCGTTTAAAAGCTAGTTACTGTAGAAAAACTGAAAAATAACTTTTAGAAGTTGAAAAGAACACGGCCTAAGCTGTGTGACCAGGCCAGCACAACAATTTGTTAGCTGTTGCTTTTGGTTAATGGAATACTCCGTCTAAATAGTGTTCAACTAAAATTCCGGTAATTCTCCCTATCCACGTGGAATTGTCTCTCCGCCTGTGTGTCAATCACATGTGGGTCCTATTGTCGGTCGGACCTAGCTCAAACGCAATTCTCTATTAATAGTCAATTACATGTGGGTCCTGTCGTCAGACCCGGCTCAAAACGCAACGAAGTCGAATTGGGGAGGAGAGCGAGCGAGGGGAGGCGGCGATGGCGGGCGGTGACAGGGAGAGGGACGTCGAGGAGGAGACGCGGAACCAGATGATGCAAAACCTCTTCGGCGACCAATCGGAGGACGACGAGGAGGAGGACGACGAGGCCGTCGAGGTCGTCGACGAGGACGACCACCCGCGTCAGCAGCAGCAGCGCCTCCACGAGGCGGACGAAGAGGAGGAGGACGACGAGGAAGACGACGGCCATGGCCGCTCCGGATACCACTCCGTAAGCCGCATCTTAGACTCTCCCCTGCTTGCTGTTCCCCGTCCTGGGTTGGGGCTTAGGTTTTTTTTTGGGTTATTGGTTGCAAATCTCGCGATTGGGGTTGCAGTAGATTGAGAAATCGTGCGGAGTTGTGTTTCAATTACCTCAATCAACTGTACGAGAAAAACTAACTGAAACATCTTAGCAACTCTAGAAGTAGAAAAATTGTAATTTTTGGTGAGTTGGAGACGTGCCTCTACAATATTGCGGAGACTTGAGAAATCTATTGTTGGCTTTTACACTTAGTTCACCAGTCTGTCAATTATCGAGAGATAAATCTGTTGATATATTGGGAATTTTGAGTGGTGTAGCAAGTGCCTGGAACAACGATGGACCTATCTTGCTGGAAAAATCGAACCATTATGCTCTGCTGGTCTTGTACAGAGTTAAAGTTTAGCTCTTGTAGGTTTCTTTATGCCGTAATTCTTCATGGATGTATGATGTTCTAATCCTGTTTGCTTTCAGTGGAGCTAAGCTATGTGACATTTACTTATTGATGTGTTTGTCCAGGAAGAAGGGGAAGGTGAGGCAGAGAATGGAGGGGAAGGCGACGCTGAAGGAGAAGGTGAAAGTGAGGGGCAAGTTGGAATGGAAGAGGAAAGTGAAGCCGAAGCTCATCATGCTGATCTTGATCAAGTAGAAAGTGATGGGGAAAAAGTTCAGAGCTCCCCAGAAAGAGAACTTAGTGATCGGATGATGCAAACTGATGCAAGAGGCATGGATAGTGAAGATGAAGCCTACGAGCAGCGGGCAGTGGTCAGCAGAAGAAGGGGAGTTGTTGCCTCTGAATCAGAGGGGTCTGAAGATAATTATTATGCTGATCAAGCTCATGAAGATGAGGAAACAAGGAAACCAAGGTCAAGGAAAAACCAGAATGCTACATATTGAATCATATGTCATATGCTTGCTAGACTTGACATTGCTAAGTAGTCCTTTCAACAGCTGATTAGAGGTTTCATTGTTTTGGTAGTGACTTAATTATATGCATTCTTTGCTTATGTAGATCCTCCCTAATAGTGTAGTAACTTGTAGTAATCATAATCTTATTATGCAGCTTACCAATGGAAGAGGAAGGAGATCATGAAGTTGTCCGTGATGTGTTTGGTGACAGTGATGAAGATGAGCCGGCTCCTTATCGTGCCCAACATGAAATTGATGAAGATTCCCATGTGAGATTCATGCTAAAGTATTTTTTTCGGCCATTCTTTTTAAAAAGTAGGAATTTAAAAACTCCAGCAGAGATCTTAATCAAAATTACCAGTAGTGGCACTCTGTAGACTTTCTGTACCGAGCTATGTAACTGTTAGTGATGGTTAGTTGGTTACTGGTCAATGTTAACACTGGATGCTAATGATAACTTGGTGTCATGTTAGTTTAACTGAATATCTACACAGGCATTCATGTAATTCAACGTGTAGAGAATAATGTGATCTTTTATCTTCCTTTACCTTCAGTATTACTATTTCGAGCTGACCCAAATAAATCTGGGAATTATTAAGTAGTTCATGTGAACAATTTTGCTTGTACGTAATTTGTCTGAATTGAAGCCTTATTTTTTCCTTCATTTCTTGCATGTGTTCTACATGAGTATTGTGCCTCCAATCAGCTTTGATGAATGTTCACATCTATTACCTCATTACCTGTTATCTTTATCTATAGCCTTTTCGGATGCCTGATGTACTCAATAAATTTCCTTTTTCTTTTCTTTTGTAGAGATCACCTATGGAGGATGAAGGGCACTATGAGAAGGACTTGCATCCAGATGATGTAGTGGCTGATGAAGATATGCGGTACGAATCAGATGAAAATCGTGAACTGAAACCAAAAGAGAAACCAGTTGGTCCACCTTTGAACTTGGTGGTTCCACTTAAGCAGCCACCAGCTCAACCCGACAGAGTGAGTTGACTACACATTTAACCATATATTTGAGTCTTTTATATCATGCTTATACTTAGTGACAAAATCATTTTGATCTACTTGCGATTTTCTTTATATTAACGGTCAACCTGATCTCGGAGAGAGCATGTTATGTTCTATAGGCTATGTTATGATCCATCCTTAGAAGTTTTGTGCTTCTGCAACTTTTCATATAGTGGTTTGTTACTGACTGATTTCTTATCATGTAGATGAATGTGATCAAGGTGTCAAACATTATGGGGATCGACCCAAGGCCTTTTGATCCCAAGACATATGTGGAAGAAGACGTTTTTCTTACAGATGAATCTGGGACCAAGAAAAGGATACGACTAGAGGACAATATTGTGCGGTGGAGAACTGTTAAGAATGCTGATGGCACTACATCTGTAAGTGGAACGTTTTCCAAGTAGCACTATGAAATCCTTTAGTGTTTCACTCAGTTATGTTACATCACCATATTCTTAATCTCTCTGTCCTTGAAGATTCTGCGGCATTTTCTTATGATATCTAGGTTGTGCACTCCCTATATATGATGCTTGCACTGAGTTTTCTCTGTGCTTTTGATTTGACAGTGCTCTTTTTTTATATATATTTTGCCTTTTTGCTGAGGTACACATTGTGTTGGAAACAAAGCAATTTTAAGTCTCCCTTTAGCTGTGTGTTGTTATGTTTTTAATAACATACGATGCCTTCCTAATTTTCTCCTTTTGTCCTTGCCTTTTAGGTATAAGCTTGTGAAAGTTGTGACATGTGGTTGATTTCATTTTAACCCCCACCAATTGTTTAAGCCTTGAGCATTTATTTGTTGCAGTGTGAAAGTAATGCACGCTTTGTAAAATGGAAAGATGGAAGCATGCAGCTGCTGATTGGCAATGAGGTTCTTGATATATCTGTACATGAAGCGAATCATGATCAGTCCCATTTGTATCTGAGGAATGGGAAGGTAAACCATTTCTTATCAGCATGTCAACAGCGTTTCCTACTGCCTCCTTGAGTCCTTGTTCATTCATACACTCACCATCATCCGCGATTAAGTTTCTCTAACCTGATCAATTTTGAATTATAATGCAGGGAGTTCTACAATCGCAAGGAAGGCTTTTACGGAAAATGAGATTTATGCCATCTTCCTTGTCTTCCAAGTCGCATCGCTTATTAACTGCTCTTGTTGATTCTCAGAATAAGAAAACGGTTAAGATGCGAAAATGGTTTGATGCTAAGGATCCTGAGAGAGCGAAGCAGGAAAAAGAAAGGGTAACCAAAACTCCAACACTTACTTCACTGGATTTATGTGTTCAATGATGTGTATAACTGTGTTTGTCCAATATAGCTGCTTAAGCTTAGGTTCCTAGGTCAGATATAACATGACTTGTGTCGTGTTACACTTTTGCTTTACAGTTATTTCTCTTGGTGATAGCCATAGGGCTTGACATATTCTCTACATTTATAATATTTTCGTAAGAGTATAGGGACACACTTTCTAGTTCCTGCAATAGAGTAGTCAACAAGGTAAGCAGTTTCTGTGGAAATGCAAACTTCAAATCGAAATTAATATGATTTGGTATCTATCGAGGAGAATGACTTGAGCAGATACCAAATCTAGCTGATGAAAAGAGGATAGAAACAGAACAGGTAAACTAGTACCCTCTAAGAAATGCTACTAGCGGAGTAATCAACAAGAATGGCATTCTCCATGGAACTATGAGCTTCAAATTCGAATATGCTCTAACCTTTACCGGACAAGAATGTTTGGGTCAATAACAAATCTGTATCACTATATAAATATGACTAAAAGGACAAATAGTTGCTCCTGCCACTTGTATGTTGGCTTGTATTTCTGACGATTCAGTCAGGGTAAGAGATGCGTTTTGGTTTCCCTGTTATGTCTAGAGTTTTCCCCCTTCTTTTTGGGGCCTGATTTAAGCTGGTCTCCCCAGCGAAAACTATATTCTAGTTTTCGAATAAAGATGGGTGGTAAGACTTTTCTCTAAAAAGTTGCTCTGAGAGTAGAGCAATCAACAAGCAAGGTATTTTCCTTGGAAATGCAAACACCAAATAGTTTTGGCTGTAATCGGCAAATGAGGAATTCTCAAGGGTCTGCAAACATTACATGCAACGTTGGGATGTCGGTTATAAATCTCATGAGGGATAAAGAGCATGTTTTTACCATTTTCAGCCTACAAATAAAGCTTTCCCCATTCCCAAAACATTTGGACGGGTCCCACGATTTTGTTGCTTTCTCCCCTTTTTCTTTCATGTTGAGATGATTGAGTTCTAAGATCAGAATATAGTTGTTCCTACAGATATCCATGTGCCTTACGAAGCTCCTACTTTCCAACAAGCATGTAATTTGTATTCTGTAAATTCTATTCATGGGCATTCAATTTATCATTACCTGTTTCTTCCAATGCATAAGCCAGCATTAATAAACTTTCTGTTTTGTGGATTTTGAGGTCGATTGCTTCTGAAGTTTAACTCACATTTTCTGATCAATTCAGATAGTTTCAGCCTAAGTACTTTAAGGGTCTAAATATTCTTTAGTCGTGATTTGGTTTGTAATGTGATAATTATGGTTATAGCATTTAATGTAACACACTCCAGTCAACTTTTTTAAAAAAAAATTTCACATCAAGTGAAGTTGCCATTTATGAAGGCACAACAATATGTTTGCCATGTACATTTAGTAAAGGCATATATATCCCTTTTCTTGCTTATCTGTTTTTCCTTTTTGTTCGAAACTGATTTCATATGCATTTTGAGTTAAGTTTGTCCCTTTTCACTGACATAGTAATTATGCAGGCTGAGGGCCAAAATATTCGAGCCCACTCAATTCTTCAACGCAAAAGGGAAAAGGTGAACCGCAAGTACACACAACCTGTCAGGCCAAGACGGCAGCTTTCTCCAGGGTTTTTGGAAGATGCGTTGGATGAGGTGGGTTTCTTGTCGCTTTTTTTTGGCAATCAAGAAGGTCATGGTACGATTAACTATTGCCATATATACAGTGCTAATATTAGTGGTAAATGATATTTAGTATAGGCACAAATAATCATCCAAATCTAGCTGTAGGATCACTTTTGGTTGTCCCAGCTCTTGCTGCAGCAGTGGCACACCTGTTTTCTTGATCTTCCTGATCGAGGAAGTTTAGCTCACCACCAAAAAAAGGAAAAAAAAGAAGAAAAAAGCAACAAAAAATGGAAGTCGTGTTTGGTGAAAATTTTTCAATGTGATTTGTTCGAGCTGTTGAGATTTTTTAGATGCATGGTTTCAGGAAGGTGTGTATGTAATTTTGTAACAACCTGCAAAAATTGCTTGTCTTGTTAATTTACATGTCCATGTAAGCAAGCATACAAAAAAAAAATACTTCTCATTGTTCTTGTTGAATTCTATCAAGTCACTGGGTTCAATAATGTCATTTCTTTTCTTTTTCTTGTCACCAACCATTTTAGCTAGCTACCATATGTACATGCCCCATGCGCATATATTTCTTTTACCTATAAGTTATAGGTGTCCTGTGAACTTATTTAAGCGTACTCTATGTTTGTCTTAGCTCTTAAATGATGCAGATATATAGGTCGTTATGTCGGTGGTTTTTTTTGTATGAGATTTATTTCATGCTTCGCTAAGTTAATATACTCTTTTTTTGGCAGGATGAGGAACCTGACAATCACTATAATTCTCGCCGAATGCCATCTCGTAGTCGTTTTGAGGATGAATTGGAGGCTGAAGCCCTAGCCGAGAGGCGTATAATTAATGCAAAGAAGGTGAGCGGCTGAGCCAAGACGCTTTCTCATTTTAACCAACATATTACTGTTCATACTTATCTATATCCGGTGCACAATTTCAGTCGAATATGAGCAGAAGTGTTCCTCGCAAACCATCCTTTCCTCCTCGTCCACCAAGACATCAGGCCAACGAATACACTGAGAGTGAAAGGGAGGAGTCGGAGTATGAAACTGAAGGCGAGGATATTGAGCACTCGCCTACCAATGGAAGGGAAGATGAGCTGGATGAGGAGGATGAATATGAGGAAGACGTGGAAGAAGAAGTGGCTATGTCAGATGAAGAAATCGAGGTAAGATGTCATAGCCTCAAACTCCATTTTTTTCTTTTTCCCAGAGTAAGCAGTGATGGTGCTTTTGTAAGCCTGCCAATTTTTCAGAGAGTTGGGTTTTCTCATTGGACATGCTTGGTAAAGAATGAACTACTTAGCAGCAGACGAGAACAAGATTGCCAGTAAACTGGAAATATGACCTATTTGAATTGCAGTTCAAAAGGCAGACTTTGTAGATACATTTCGTTCATTAATCTTGCATTATTCGTTAGCAGATCATTAAGCACAAGCTTCACAGTGCTTCTATGCTGTTTTGAAATTAAATGGTAAACAAAATAGAACGAAGCAAAAAAAGACATGTTACTGGGATTTCCATCTGGCTGATCTTTCTCTGCATGTCTGAGAAAGGAATTCTGAATTCTGATACATAATTGCAACCTTGGAAGGAGAACATGTTGTAGTCATACGCTATAATCAAATTGGAACTGCTGCTGCAGGAGCCAAAGCGGAGGAGGGAATCAGGGGGTGCGGGCCAAAGGCGCAAGGAGATCGACTCCGACGACGAGGATTCTCCACCGAGAAAACAGCAGGCCGTGCATCGTAGGAAGGCTGTCGTTTTTGACAGCGACGACGAGTGAACGAGGTGTAAAAAAAAAAAAAACCTGTAAACACTGGTCGCTGCAACCAATGTTAACATGCAACGGTGCATTGCTTGTTCTGAGTTGTCCACAAACAAAGAGGATGCCAATTATTTGTTCTGAAGTAAAAAAAAAAAAGAGACCATGTTGATGTGCTACCAGTTTTAATCTGATACTGAACCTTCACACACTGATATAATAGAACTGGTAAGCGTTGCGTTGGTCGCTGCTGTATCAACACTGCCATTGCAAATTCGTTTTGAGAATTACTATTAGGAAACATGGAGCCGTTCACACGCACCTCTGAGGACCGAAGAGACGAGTGAGAGATTCGCCGGTCAACTAGGAAGACCGACGACTGCACGGCACGGCCACTCGCTCGTCCTCTACTGTCACCTCACGGCGATGACGAGTTGTCTGCCCCAGAGATTCGTGTGTGTATGGATGAATCTCGAGGCGAGGTGAACGGTGAGAATGGGCGGCTGCGTGCTGTACAGACTTGGACTTGGTCAACAAAGGTGTCTCCTTGGACGGGTAGAAGAGGCTATATGTGGGCCCAGGGTTGGACTGGCTTTGCTTCTCCGTCGTCCAACTCCAGCACCAGCAGAGCAAACAAACAGCATACACCACACCGGTAGTTACTACTTACCACGAACAAACGAACAAACATGGAGAAAAGTTGAGGATCCTGGATTGGTTAAAAGGATCAAATCTCCACAGCTAGCTTGACCTCCAATAATCAACGCTAGCATCCTCGCAAACGAAAGAAAGGAAGGAAGGAAGCAAGAACATCAACACTAGCACTGCACGATTAGAGCTAGACGGAGAAATTCTCGTGCTCCATCGGCGAATAGCCGGAGATGGCCGCACGTCGCCGGAGCACAGTCTGCTCCACCGCCGCCGCCACCATCTTCGTCCTTCACCTGCTCATCGCCTCCTCCTCATCCTCTTCGCCATCCCAGGAGCAGGACAAGTCGGCGCTCCTCCAGCTCAAGAACGGGCTCTCCTCCGGCTCTGGTGAGCTTCCCGACCACTGGACGCCGGAATCCGGTGACCACCACTGCTCCTGGCCGGGGGTGAGCTGCGATGCGCGTTCTCGCGTCGTCGCCCTCTCCCTGCCGTCGCGGCTTGGCCCGAGCCGCGCCGAGGAGTTGCCACCGGCGGTGGCTCGCCTCACCGAGCTCAAAGTCCTCTCCTTGCCATCCCAGGGGCTCCGCGGAGAGATCCCTGGTGAAGTCTGGCGGCTGCAGCACCTCGAGGTGCTCAACCTCGCGGGCAACTACCTCCGTGGCTCCCTGCCGGCCGCCTTCCCCGAGGGGCTGCAAAGCTTGGACCTTTCCGGCAACCGGCTGTCCGGGAGAATCCCGCCGGGGCTGGGGAGCTGCCCGGGGCTCCGGCGGCTGCGGCTGTCCTCCAATTCGTTGGATGGTTCCATTCCACAGCAGATTGGGAAGCTTGCAGAGCTGCGGGTCTTAGAATTGTCCGGGAACAAGCTGACCGGTGGCGTCCCACCGGAGCTCCTGCATTGCAGATCCCTTGTCAAGGTGAACCTCAGCAGAAATTTGCTTCATGGCCAAGTGCCTTCCAGTCTCAAGGAGCTCAAGAAACTGAGGTTTCTCTCATTAGCTGGGAACAATTTCAGTGGTGAGATACCTTCCGGTCTGGGCCAGATGAAGTCGCTCAAGGTTCTAAATTTGTCCTCCAATTATCTATCAGGAGTGGTTCCCATTGATCTTGTGGCATTGAGAAATCACTGTATTGTACTGCTTGACAACAATATGCTCTCTGGGGAGATACCTGCCCCTGCTACTGCTCCTGTGTCATCAATTCTGCTGGTTAATGCTTCCTCAGTGACAGGTGATAGTTCCGTAGTAAATCCATCTCCCCAATCCAGTGAATTGTTTACAGCCTCCGCCCAATTCACAAGCACGCGAGTGCTGACCGAGGCGAATCTGGGCACACCGCCTGATGGCGGCAGTAGCGGTGATCGCTTGAGAACCATAGAGATTGCTTCCATAACTTCAGCGTCAGTCATTATCCTGGTTCTGTTTGCTGTGGTCATCCTGTACATGTGCACTAGGAAATGGACTCTGAGGCCGTCAAGGCGCACTTGCATTACAAGGGAAGTCAAGGTTTTTGAGGGTATTGATGTTGGAGCCCCCCTAACTTATGAGGCAGTTATCCGTGCCACTGGAAATTTTAATGCAAGCAACTGCATTGGCAGTGGCGGCTTTGGCGCGACATATAGAGCCGAGATTGCACCTGGAGTTCTGATGGCAATAAAGAGGCTTGCTATCGGAAAGCAACATGGTGACAAGGAGTTAAAAGCAGAAATCGAAACCCTTGGGCAACGGTGCCGTCATCCTAATCTTGTCACTCTCATAGGGTTCCATATCGGTGAACCAGACACATTTCTAATATACAACTATTTGCCGGGTGGCAACTTGGAAAGGTTCATACAAGAGAGAACTAGGAGGCCAATCGATTGGAGAATGCTTCACAAAATTGCTCTGGATATTGCTCGTGCTCTTGCATACATGCATGACGAGTGTGTCCACCGCATTCTGCACCGAGATGTTAAGCCAAGCAACATATTGCTCGACAATGAATACAATGCATATCTCTCTGATTTTGGATTAGCAAGACTTCTTCGGAACTCAGAAACTCATACAACCACAAGTGTTGCTGGTACTTTTGGTTATGTGGCACCCGAGTATGCAATGACATGTCGTGTCTCTGATAAGGCAGATGTTTATAGCTATGGAGTTGTGCTTTTTGAACTGATTTCGGATAAGAAAGCACTGGATCCATCATTTTCTCCATATGGAAATGGTTTCAACATTGTTGATTGGGCTTCTACCCTTATCAAAAAAGGCAGAGTTCGTGATTTCTTCATTGAGGGCTTGTGGGATGAGGCTCCACATGATGACCTGATTGAGATCCTGAACCTGGGGGTCAAGTGTACACGGGAGTCTCTTGCCTCTAGGCCCACGATGAAGCATGTTGTTCGACGTTTAAGGGAGCTGCGACCTCCTTACTAGGAACAGCAACCAAGCCTGAGCTTCTGCATGCTGAAAGAAGGTAAATAAGCATGGGCTCTTACATAGATTGATTTTATCCACTTCTCACCCAAGGGCATTGATTTAGTTTACTTCAAGGTAGATTTGACATCACTTTCTGTGTTGTGATAATATTTAAAGGAAAATTATGATTCTGATTTTTCTTGACGTTGCTACTTACTCTTCTCATACCATCATACAGTATCTCCATTCCTGTGCCAGGATGGTGTCCTAGGGCTAGCTGATCAATGCATAACAAATAGAACATCCTTCCTTCCTCCCATTGTTGTGTTCTGGTAGTAAAAATGCACACCATAGGCACAGTTGTTAATAATCACCATGGTCTTCTTTTACTTTTAACTTCTATTGTATTTACTAATATATATATAAGAACCTTGGAAGTCATAGTTGGACTCTAAAACCACCCGAAATTGCCTCCCCTCAGGCCAAACACAGAAGATAAATTAATGGCAGTGCCTGCTGCAGAATACCCTTCTGTAATTGTCATCCATGACCATCACTTCTTGACATATGTGGATTCAGCTTCCAAGTGAAGCACTGGCAGGTGTACCACTGGACCATCTCATAGTTGGGGCAATTCGTTGCACCTCCCCGCTGATCAAATGCTCCAAATGAAATTCAGGTTGGCTTATGTGGCAAAGGAAGCAAGGGGTTGGTCCACAAGAGCTTGTTGCTCAAGTGAGCAGATGCCTGTGCAAGAGGCCAAGAGCTGATAGTGAACCGTATCGCTTCTTTGTAATGCTGTTGCTGCTGGCCCTGTGGTAGAGAGAAGAGTCTGGGAGAGAGGATGATGGGTTGATGGGGGGTTGATTTGGGTATGCGGAAATTCTATTTTGAAAATCACTACTTTTTCAAACAAAAAACTATCAGCACTGGCATTTTTAAAAATAAACATCGTTTATAGTGTCATCTAGCAAAAGCTCTCTTTCGCAGTGGTATTTTTCAAGCTTCACATCTTTGGGTGGTATATATCATATTTCCCCATTATTTAAGGTTTATGGTTATCATTGGTTTGAGATTGCAGAGCCGTTATCACTGACATGTAACGTTTCTTGTATGTAGGCCACCGGGACTTGTGGTGAGACAGTGGCCTGTTCAGCGCCCGGCAGATTTGAGGATAAGACGTACATATGCCTTTTGTTCTAGGAACCCTTAATCTAGTTAGGAACATGAGTACCCTTTTTTTCCCTGGCGAGAAAGGAGCGCCAGTACTTAACCCGATGATTATTGGGATTTCAACCGTTGAAATGCTGGTTGTTGATGTGCGGTGCAATTATGCTTCTGTCATACTCTTGAGAAAGATGATGCTGGTAGGCACAATGTGCCAATTGAGATTGCTGCCTGCATCTTCTTGTTATAGAGCTGACAAATTGTTTCTTTACCATATCTCTGAGTTCTTGTATAATTATATTCCCTGTTCAGACTTGTCGACTTGTCAAGAAGGTACATGAATGCCGAATTTTTGACATATATAGCACTGTTTGAACCCATAATTACATAATTAAAAAAATGTCAGTATACGTGCGGTATTAACAAAAGTGTCATTTTTACCATCCGGCCACCAAGTGACGACACTGTAGAGTCAACATGTCTCACCTAGAGCCCAGCCACCATGCGGCTGAGGCCTGCCGCCCGGCCACCAGGCTCTAGGTGGCTTGTCGTCCAGTGGCAGGGCTCTAGGTGATTACCACACTCTAAACACCCCGGTTAGCACACTAATGACCTGCCGTCCGGCCACTGGCAGGCGTTGGCACTATGTGGCGATGCTTTGTCTTCACTTGCATTATTAGGCATATGAGCGAATGGAGTGGATTGAAGGCCATTTGTCTGGTATGAAAAATGAGTGCTTGTGCATATGCTGCGAGGAAATAGACCACCGAAAGTGTCACTTGCGTCGCGTCTGTCTCTCCTCGTGTAGTTCATTCCAGCCATTATCGGCGCTTCGTTAGCGCGAGTGCACTCTCGCTTGTGCTATAAATTGGGAGCTCACTCGCAGTCGCTTTCGCAGTCTCTCTTTCGTAATCTCTCTCGTAGTCTCACAATTCTTCACAGTCGGTTAGCAGTCGTATTAGCAGGTACTTCCTGTGTAATATATATGTGTGTGCATACATATATATGTGTATATTTATGTAATTATTTATTTCATCACAATTTTTAATTTGTAATATTGTACTGCAATTATATGTATGTATGTATAATAGTCTTGGTACCGCAACGACAGTCTTGATAGCGCATAGTTACAGAAATACCAAATGGCAATGCTCTCGTAATATTTTTTTTTGTTATTTTGCTTACAGTGTTGGACTAACAAAATTGTCTTCAAGCTTTTCGAGAAAGTTCGTAGTGATTTACCTCCAGTTTTCTGATCATAGGTAAATTATGTCTTCTCTCATAATGGTACAAGAAAACATATCTTGGATATAACACTTAAGTCCTGAATTTTAGATTCTTGATTTGTTGTCCAATAGCCCTACTGACATAGAGAGCTATATTAGATCAGATGTATGTATGTTTAAGTCATCTTTAAGAAATAGTTCATATGAGAAGCAATGCAATAAAAAGATTTAAAATAGAAGATTCATCATTGAGTAATTCCTCGATAGGTCCTCTGATCGTAGGTTGTTAAGTAATTTCACATATAAAATAATGAAGTTAACAACTCAACATATCGTCGATTCTTTAGTGGAGCTTGAAATATGGCTAGCATACAAAAATCAAGCACGAAAGGATGGAATATAATTTTAGTCAAATCATCTATATAGGAAATGAAGATTGGATTATAACATAAATATCAACCATTGTTTAATCATGCACATGCCAAGTTGTGATCCCGAATGTAAAGGTAGGGTGCCAACATATCATGATTTGGTGGGTTGTGAAGTGTGAAGATACATATATGTATGTACTATTTGTTTCATCATAAATTTTAATTTGTAGTATTTTATTGTCATTATTGCTACCATTATATATGTATATGCATATATGTAGGTATGTATATGTATATATCCATATATATGTATGTACATATGTATACACACACACACATATAATATAATACATATATGTATGTATTCTTTATTTCATCATAAAATTTAATTTATAGTATTTTACTGTCATTATCAATCTTCACACTAATATTTCGTCTATCCCATTTGTTGGAAGGTCTGTCTTTACCACAGCTACTCAAATAGTTCTACGATGAGAACCATAGGTGCCACTCATGGATGACAGCTGACGCAGATGGCCCTCCACCCTTCAAGTTGCGGGGAGGGAGGGATCATTGGGAGTTGGACGATTGCTATGTCCTAATCCTGTGGTCCACATACTTGTTGCTCTTTGTGAGGTTGGTCTCCATTGTATGCCAGTTTAGCTTCGATGGCAGCCTGTTGGCGGCACTGGTGGCTAGGTGGAGGCCCGAGACACACATATTCCACTTTTGGTGGGGTAAGATGACGATCACTCTCCAAAATGTCTCGTTCTTGAGCAGTGTCTCTCTCTAGACTGACGCAATTGTTCCAGCCCCTGTACTGGCAGACTGGAAGGAGAGGCTGGCATATTGATTTAGCCAGACACTCCTAGAGGGTTCTCTTGGTGTCCCCCCACACTTGCTTGAAACATTTTAGTGTGTGCCCACAGGATGCACCGGTCAGGGTCATTAGAACGCACATCATTGCGTACCGTATTCAGTTCTTTGGTTGGAGAATGTTTCCAGACACACACGACGATATTTGCAACCCTGAGTTCATCCGTATCGTTGAGTCTTTAGTTGACGCAGAGGTTGGGGCGATGCCTCAGTACAGCTGGGGATCAGTCGTCATATGTGCCACATCTCAGGGGTTATATGACGCTTGCCAACGTGGCACTGGTGATTCCCCTAACCTAGCCATCTACTACGTGGTCCTGTAGTTATGGAGTTGGGAGCACTTTCCTGTCAGGCGTTTGGCCATCCTGAGGCCAGTGCACCCGTTTGGCAAGTTTGCCAACCCAATAGATAGGTCCACTATGGACTTTCGATGGACTGGTGCCCGTTTGTGCTGGGTGAAGGATAGGCCGTCGAGGTGCTACTTATTGTGGTACAATGAGTTCGAGTCATTGCATGACAACGATGTCATCTAGGCTCCATGGACTCCAGAGTTCGAGGTGAGTGTAGTGCCGCACGGGCTGTCCGTACAATGCTTCTAGAACACTGCGTTATGGGCAACAACCTGCCATCTGGTGTTTGCACACATGGTGGAGGCTTACGCGTCGCAGCGCGTAATATGACAGTTCGGTTTTGTAGCAGGTTGTGCCCCTCCGGACGGCAGGTTTCTGCTGCGAGTCGTACACCGGTGAGCCAAACTTTATCCGTGGTCAAACTGTCGTATTCGATATTCAGCAGTCGACGTCGGATGTGGTCGAAGTAGAACGTGGTCGTAGTCAAACGTGATCGTAAACGACTTTGAGTTTGCCCTGATCGAAAGCTACCTTGGTTGAAGTATGTCGTGGTCGTTCAGCCATGCTTTCGTCTGATGCCACTCGAATGCAGTCTGATGTTCTGATGCATCTCAAAAGCCGTTCGATGCTCCAGAACTACTCGAATACCGTCTGATACCACTCAGACCCGATCGGACTAATCTAAAACTACTCAGAGCAACCAAAAACACTCGGAGAAGACAAAAACAACTTGGAGTAGACTGAAATCAGTTGAACTTGAAAACTTCGACCGCGATAGACGAAAACTTTCATAAACGCAAAATAAAAAATAATCCAAATGTTAATTATTCATCATCTCTTTATTTACAACCATCCACATGGTCTAACACTCATAATCCTATTTTTTGAGAATCCTAGCCAACAAGTAATAACACGTCACTACAGATTCATGGACCAGAAAAGCAGCATCGCAGATAAAGACAGAAAGAAAGAAGAGAGAGAAAAAAGAAAGAAGGGGGCATGAGCAGGGATAGAAAATCCTGAACCGAGGGAAACCCAGCCGGCGAGAGGTACTGGTAACTGACTGGTTACCGGAAAACCCAGAAAAAATTAGATGAAATTCATGAACCAAAATTTGAATTTGGGTGATTTGAAAACCGATAATAGTTTTGGTAACCGAAAAACCGCTAAAAAAAGGGGAAAACCACCAAAAAAAGAAAACCGCTAAAAACCAGAAGACCCAAATTGGAAGTACAATAATTGACGTATATTTAGTTTATACAATAAGTAATCTAACACAAAAAAGACATAAACCAATCTAACAAAGTGTATTATGCAGTCATAAATTTAAGTTCACACCGAAAATTTTGGCTGGTTTTTAAATCCTCGCACCCACCGGTTTTTCCGGTAACCGCCGGTTTTTCTATCCATGGGAGTGAGTGCGGACTTGAGTGCGTGTCGCGGATGAGATGATAATAGGGGCCCGACCATATTGTTTTTTCTTCTTGTTTATGTTTAGAGAAATTAGAAGTTAATATAAACACTCGGTTTCTCGAAGCGGTTTTCCCATTCCTCTTGCTCCCCTCTTGTTTTAGGGATAAGACAAAGATCACATACACATCACATATTTTATTCCTTTCACCCCCATCTCATACAAGCATCTCTCCCTTACTTTTCGCACCGCTCATGTCCTACTTCTAAAATCCACTTTTTTTAGCCAAAAGCCATCAGCCGCAGCCAAAGAACATCAATTGCAGTTAATATGAATAGATCGTGCATTCTCTTAGAACGGCCGTACGGCTGGGGAACACCGTTTTTAATGTGTAGTGCAAGTTTACTCGCTTTCGTCATAGTCTCCTTGAGAGGATGCTGGTAGGCGCGATATGCCGGTAGAAGTTGTTGCCAACATCTTGCATCTTCTTGTTTATCAGTACTGTAGAAGGGATGGAACACCATTCGTCGGTGTGCTAGCACCAGCGTGCACGATAGGGGTTGTGAGAGGTGACGACCAGAGTTTCGACGGGTGTGTTTCGGAATGCCTCTCTCAGCCCTGCACCTCTTCTTATATAGCCTCAAATCGGATCCTTATCCGATACGAGTAGAGATCGTATCCTACTCGGACACTATCATCCGAATTCTTATTGTTCCAGCCTATTAAATGTGTGACCCTGTAGATTTATGTATATTTAGTCATAGGCCGAAAAACTCCTTTCAGTCCATAAGTCAGTAGTGGTTCCTAGCAGGACATAACGACTCTAAAACATACATAAAGATCGGATGAACCTATATAGTGCTTATATACCGATCCCTTTGCCTCATGATACCAGATCGAACTCAAGGCGAGAAGCGTGCCATCCTATGATAGCTCGATCTTTCACTCGAATCTGTAATGAATTACTTAGTCGTGATTGACTCCTCAACTACATTCAGTATGGCCATGCATTTCCTTAATCCAACTACATCGAGGGGTCCAAAGATATCTCTCCATTTATATAGGAGGGGCAAATTCCATCTTGATCGCTCATATTACTTCACATATTTTATAGTAAACTCGAAAGTTACCTTTATAAACACCCAGTCACAGAGTAGTATTTGGTAACCCTTAAGTAAACTATTACACATGTAGGAAACAATAACGATATCAGGTCCAAGGATCTTACATATGCTATATATGAGTTGTGGTGGTGTGGGTGTGGTTATTCATCATTACCATGGGTTGTTCCTTGCGGGAGTAGCTCATTTTTTGCCCACTGTAGCTAATCTAGAATTGGCGGAGTTATTAGCTTATAGAAGTGCTCTTGAGTTTGCGCGGGAACTGGGACTCCGTCGAGTAGTTTTAGAAATGAACTGTTTGTCGGTTTGTCAAAAACCCCAAGACGAGAGCAAGGATCACTCGGTCTATGGTCCTGTGGTAGAAGAGATTAAGCAGAGCTTGTTATAGTTGCAAGGGCACAGAGTGGTGTGGGTCAGGTGGGCAGCTAATGAAGTTGCTCACGCGTTTGCTAAAGCTAGCTACCAGTTGAAGTTAGTTTCTTGTTGGTTAAATGTTCCTCCATCTTTTGCTTTACGGTCTTTACAAGCATATTGTACTGGTGTTGAACAATTAGGTTCAATGCGGCTAAGGTTTTTTTTTTTAAAAAAGCACTTTTGTGATGCTGGGAAGCTCATGCAATTATGTGAACTCAGTAAGACATACCAGGGAGGCCTCTTTTCTACTCCCAGGTGTAATTATACCCTATGTTGTATCTCATAACGTAGTGAGTATTTCACGTAACGGATAGTATGTACGTGTAGTATACGAGTATTTAAGACCATCTAGGTGGTATGAACAATTTTTCAGAGGTGGTATGTGTATTTTTTTATATACTCCTTTTTATGAACATATATGAAAGTATTTACAAAATACGCTTAAAACTATAGATTCCCTTGCATTTTTTCGTATGGTTCACATAGAAGTATCTTACAATTAGTATATGAGTATACTTAAAATGATAAAAGAATATTTCGAATGTGTTTAGGTGATATATTAGATGTGGGTGTAATTACACCTGAGAGTAAAAGGTATTTCTCTCTCTCTCTCTCTCTCTCTCTCTATATATATATATATATATATATATATATATATATATATATATATATATATATATATATATATATATATATATATAAAATACCAGGGACACTATGGTGCCCAAACTCTATGATTGAGACTTTCCATTCATGACTTCTTTTCCAAATTAACGTTTTTTCGAATTAATAAATATTAACAAATTTGCCAGATATATTACACTTGCACGCATCTAAAAGCAATCCAAAAACAAGAAGGTTTGGTGTCTAAACACCATGGTGCCTCAGTTCAGCGTCCTATATATATAGGTTATATGCAGAATAATAATAAGGTGGGGGTGGGGGTCATAGACTAGTTCAGGCTTGTGCACTGCTCAATGCATGCTTATACAACAACCTATATAACTTACATACCCCTTCCCCTCGAGACAAATCAAACCTCCTCAGCTCATAGTAAGCACTCAACATCACATCCTCCCACACAATCAACCCACTGACTGCGTTAAGCGACCAGCCGCCTTCTGCGCCTGCAGGCCGTCTCGCCGTGCACCACCTCGTCGACGAGCTCCTTGAAAATCGACCTCTCCGTCTCCAGCACCATCCCTGGGAGCTCCCCGCCGAAGCTCGTCCACCCCTCCAGCCTGTGCAGGATCTCTGCATCAGGTATCACGCTGCTGTCTTCTTGGCACATGCGTGATCTCTGCGTCCTCAGGTCTTCGATCTCTGAACATATGATCTTTACCAGCTGCTGACCGCTCGGTGGATCCCTCGCTCTAGTGAGCGAGCTGACAGAATGAACTGCGGTTTCTTTCTCAAACCTCCCAAGGAGAAGCTCGTTCACGGCGTCGAAAATTAGCTTCCGGTGCGCTCTCTTGGGATCATCAGACTTTGCGATGCTTCTGCTTTCATGTACGCCCTCGGGTTTGGAGATCCATCCCGACTTCCGTTGCTCCAGCACGAGGAACAGGTCGGGATTGACGGGGTGGCCAGAGGTGTGGAGTTGGATTTGTGACAGGCCTGTCTGCACTGAAGAACCTAGGTCTTTCATCAGAAGGCCGGACGCTAGTAGAATCTCAGACACGTAACGATGGTCTGGACTTTGTGTCTCGCACAAGAAAGCGATGTGATCAACAGGAGGGGCCTCGTCATCCTTGTTTAAATTCAACTGCTGGAGCTTCTGAAGAAGGCTCGCCACGTTTGCAAGCTTACTGTTCTTTGGCTTTATAGCGGAAGGCTTCCAGGACTCCTCTGATGGATGCTGCTCACCATCTGCAACTTACAAGGAAGAAAATATCAGTCAGACAGTCACTGGAGCAATTTCAGTAACTGGTATTGCATATTAGTTCATGCTATTGCGAGTTACCATTAATAAATAGCAAGGCAACTCAACAAAAAAAAAGAAAAAAAGAAAGAACTGTTATGGACTAGTGTCGAATGGCAAACGTTGTAGGAATGGATCAAAGAGGCCGGACTTTGAATGACCGACGGTGAATAGGCGCTAGCCGGCTGGACAACCCGTGCGGCAATGTGCACAGGATGCACACGGGAGGAAGACGAAAGGTATTGATCTCTTTCTTGTCTTTTGCAAAAGCTGTGGCAACCCCATGAATGGGTTAGCCCCTAACAATCAAATCTAAACCGAATGGGACTCTTATCTCTAATATTACATCTAATACTAGGAAAGCAATCTCTTAATTAAGAAATCCCTAACTATTCCGATTTGGCTTCTCTGCCTGTGACGAACTATAGTCCATCTGGCACACTTGCCGCTGCTATGTGTAGAGCAGCGTTTTCCTGTGCGCCTGTGGTCGACCGTGCTCTACGGCGCACATAGCATCGTCCGACCATAACAAGAACTTTAGCATTCTTCTATTGATATCTATCCAAGGAATTCTAGGTTCCTCAGCTACATTTTGCTGCTGCTATTGTGATGCCTACTGTTCTGTTATAAACTATTGAAAGAGCCAATTCAAATATTGCCAGAATGAACATATCATGTACAGCAACCAAATCCTGATTTACAGTTTATTGATGAATTCTGCAACATTACATGATGATTGTGCAATATTAGTGTAATTAAGGTTGTATGCTAATGCAGAAAAGACGAGAGCAGTATCATTGAAACTGTATTGTTCACAGTACTTGGGGAATGCAGTTCGACGATTCGGTCTATCCAGCAAACCATGTGGATGTACTGGCAAGGAACTATGTATACAGAAGATTATTTGAGCTGGTAGTGGTAGGCATTTGTAGGACCACAACTGTACTTCCGCCTCTATTGCCAGTTATGTCTTTTTGCTCCTTGAGGACAAATCGAAATGCTATAGTGATGGTACACACCACTATATGTGAGGAACACTAAGGACATTTGTATTTGCTTACTATGTAAGCATGAACTTGTATTTGCTTACTGTGTAAGCGTGAACTTCCACCTGTGGACTATGGACTTGTGCTGTCCAAAATTACTAATTTGGAAAGGCTTTACTGGGGCATGTATACATGAGGAGATTCATGACCCATCAACCTGGGGAAATTGAGACATCAAAGCAGGAAGTAAAGGAAAAGACTTCTAAGTTATTTCCATTTGACGCTAATAAAATCCTATTTGAGTTTCCTTTTATGAGAAAGGAACATGGTTTCTGGTTCATATGATCAAGAAACAAAGTGGGAAAGCTGGTGAAGCAGCTGATCTTACCGACATTAAGTAAATTTGAGGCCTTGCTGGTACGGAAAAAATCCTCTTGATCAAATGAAGAGTCCAATACAGAAACTGGACTTGGCTTCTCAGGGATAGCTGCTGCATGATCTATAGATGACAGGTCCTTGTTTGCATCATAAGAGGTTTTCTGAACAAAAGGAATACCATAATAATTAGAAAAGTTGCATGGCACATTGTAGGATTTTAAGTCTTCAGTATTAACCCCAACTAGTGTTGGACAGAGTTTTACTGAAGAACTGACCAAGTATTGTCACCACTATGTAGTTCTTTTTTTACATAGTGGTTTTAGGAAGGTGAAAATTAGGCATTATAATTCACATTAATAAAGCTTTAGCAATATACAGTTTTTCTTCTCTATAAATGAAATCACTAACTGGAAGAAGAAATGTTTTACCACTTTTTGAGGATTCCTTCCTGATGTAGTTTGATTGCCTTGCTGGAAGCTTGAGATGTTAACTTCTGCAGATCTGTCAGCACTTGTTACTTCTATGTCCAGCTCTGATGCAACACTCATACTGCCATCCGACCTTGTGGACATATCATTGCCTTGCTGGTTCAGGCTCCTTGTCCTGCTACTTACACCATTTTGATGGCCATCTTCACCTTCTTGTGCTTGAGCAGGTTTTCTTTTATCTTTGCTTCCGGGTGATACTGTATCCAAATGACTCCTATCTGCAGACTGCCTTTTGTTCCTGTTTGACTCAGGAGAAGGAATAGGTGGTCTAGCCCTCCGCTCTACATCGAGCTTTCTCTGTTGTAATCTGGGGCATGTGGAATTTTTATGCTTTACCAAGCTTCCTTTGTCTCTTGGCAACTGCTGTCTTCCGGATGAGCTCTCAGTCATCAGTTGTGAACTAGACTTTTGTTTGCTGCTGATGTCTTCATTCCTTCCTTTTGTTCTCCTGTCAGAAGAAGCAAGGGGTTGAGGAGCAGGCACCCTTGGACTAGATTTTGGATGTTGCTCCATAGCTGCCTTATTGATCTGAGAGTTTTTCTTTTTGTCAGTGCTATTGCCTGTTCGCAGCTGTGGTAGATCTGATAAACCCCCTAATGGAATAACATTAGAATCCGCATCGCCCAACATGTTTGCAGACTTTGCAGGCTTCATTACTACAATAGGTGATTTGAAGAATCTTTCCGCATTGCTTTCTCCTTCCATTGAAGATGTTGGGGCTCCTTCAGGCATCTGATTGGGGTTGGTGTTACTGTTCAGCCTCAGGTTTGTATCAGTCACCTCTTTGATATCATGGTTGCCATCATATAGCTTTACCATAGATGCTTCCTCACGTTTCTTGTTCTGCAACAGTCCTTTTGCTTGCATGGAGTCCAGGATCTGCTTAAGTGCCCTAAGGTCCTTGTTCGATTGCTGAAAATCAAGGTCCTTGAGCCGTTTCTCTATCTCACTGTAAACTGATGCAGCAGGTTGCTCTTTTCCATGGGCTGTCTTTGATCCCTTTGGCAATTTTCTAGGTAGCACAATCCTTTCTTGCTGTTTCCACGGTGCAGTTTCGACTGGGAACTTAGGAACATTCCTGATTGTTGCATCCAGATTCCTTTGCTGCCTAGGACTAGGCTCATTATGGGAGGAGAGGCTCAAAGGGCTCAGCATAGGCTCTTGCTTCCTGTCTTGAACAGATTTCGATACCTGTGAGGATGTCATGTCGTTAGGCTCAGGTAACTCTTCCAATCCCATGAGTTTTGCAACAACACTAGGAAGACGCTTACAGGCAGGTTGTTCTTGCTTGGTCTCCAAGGCTGCTTTCCATTCTTTATCAGTGCTGCTGCTCCTGGCTGCAGTGTTCATACTTGGCTTCAGCCTCAAATCCATTTCACGAGTCCTAAGAGGGCTTTCCTTGATGTCCAGTGACAATCTAGGCACCTCCCTAAGTTTCGATGCTGATTCCCTCCCATCATACGAGAAACAAGGAGAACCATACGACAGCCTTGGTTGCTGGCCTGATTCAGATGGATTCCAAGAAGCTTCCCTGAGCTTGGCTAACACTCGGAGCGATTCGTTGATGTCCATGGTCACCTTGCTTTTTTCTTGGATACCACTGCTACGAGGCACATCCGAGCATCTAGGTGGATCTTTACAGTTGAATGGGTGATCGTTTACAGCTTCCTTGGTGAAAGTTCTGACTGACATATCACGAGTCTCTCTATAGATTGAATCCTTTACGAGATTTCTTATACCAAGAGTTGGGTGGCTGGATTGAGCTGAGGACATGTTGGGGGGCTTGGTGAGGGTATCATCAGGGTAGTAATCTAGTCCGTTTTCACTGTCTAAATTGCTCTTGAGCCTCGGTGAGCACTTGAATGGCTTCTCTGGAAATAGCATTCGATCAGTTGAGGATAGGTCTTGTTGTGTTGACCTGTTGCCATCAAGGGAGGAAAACGACGAACAGGATGATGATGAATAAGAGGTTTGTGACAACTCCACTGTTGACAACGCTCTCTGATTATCAATCCAACTTTTACTCAAGTTCTTGTCCTGAATGCAGATTGCAGCAAGTCAGTTAGACTGTGAAAGTCAATAAACAAAGCATGCATGTCTACTGAACATATATGTAAAAAAGATCGAAACTTACAAGAACAATCTGAGGTGAGCATCGTGTGCGCTCTTCCCCTACACTCGGGCTGCTTGACAGTGCATGGCCTGCTTCAGAAAAGTGAAATATTTCTCAACGCCGAGCCAACCTGAAGAAACATATTGCTTCTAATACCAAGAATACATAATGCAAGCCAGAGAAAAACTTAAATGGTCTTGTAGCATTATAAAATAGAGAAACAAAATGTCAGTATCATTTTTCATCTAAACAACAGCATTTCTCAGAAAGAATCCTCTTTTAATTTAATATAAGCAGTGTTGTCAACATTTGGAAAAAAGATTTCTTATCTACAGGGCATAACGACTTATTTTTGTTGGTTGCCTGGGACCAATTTCCGGGTAATCAGCGGGAGGACATATAAGAGAATGTTCTTAGCTAACGATTTCAGAAGTAAATTTCCATCTGCTTCCACCAAAAAAAAAAATGCACTAGTTAAATTCCAACATCTCGCCCAAAAAAGAAGGGGGAAAAGGCTAGATCTCAGTAACTGCCATCAGCACCTAGCAGTTCAAGGCAGGATGAAGGACAAAAATCCGGAACATGCACCAGCAGCATTCATTTTCAGATCATACGAAATAAAACCCTGATCTATCTTCTAAAAAGTAGAAGGAACTATTGATCATTTGCCCCAAAGTTTATATGCCATTGATAAAATGTCCTAGAGACTATTCTTTTTGGCTGCGGCTTATGGCTTTTGGCTGAAATTTTTGAATTTTGGCTGTTTACGGTACAGATTACGGAAAGACCGATACTCACTTGTGATTTTGGCTCGTACATATGTTGGGTTTTTAATGTGTACTATGTTTAACTTGTAGATCCCGTTTTAAGAAAATACATCGTTTAAAAATTAGGTACTGTAGCAAAAGCCAAAAGCCGCCCGGCTTCTCATGTGCCGAACAGGCCCCTAATTACATGGTAACAGATAAGATGCCCTAAAGTTGAGAAAGCAATTGGTCATTTGCCCTTTTTGCATTTTAAATCAATTTCTGAATTTTTTTCCATATATGACCAAAATGCCCTTGGCTCGTTCCTCTCATTCTTTTCCTTTCTTCCTCTCGCCAACTAGGCTTTCCACGGTGGCGCAAGCGCTCGACCGCATCGGCGAGCTGCTCCGCCTCAGCAAGCTTCAGAGCGTGGTCGGTGTGCCCACCTCCTCAACACGGAGGCGAACGCGAGGCGGGTCGGGGAACGAAGATGGCCGGAACGGGGCGGTAGGGCACGGAGGGCGCGGACATGGAGGCGGCGGTTCCAGACGAAATCGACGGAAATAGCGCGAGCATGGCACGTTCCCAGAGGAGGGGATTCCATTTTTGTGGATGTCGGGGTCGAGGATGTGCTGAGGAGGCTAGCATCGGTGACGGCCATGGCGATGAGGTGGCGCTTGGTAGCGGCAGTCTATGGAGGTGGGGACGGCAGAAAGAGGTGGGGAAGAGCATCAATGCGACGAGGCGCACCTTGTGACGCGGTTGGCTCGACAGGAAAACGAAGGAGGTGGCGGATCGTTGTAGGCGGAGAGGAGGGCGGCGGCGCAGCTCAACTCCGGCGGCACTTTGGCTGGTAGGTCGGTGGCCTCGGCGTGTGCAGGCAGAGCCCACAAGGAGGCCAAGCGCAGCACAAGCAGAGGGAGGCTGCGAGGGGCAGCGGTGGCCTGCTAGGGGCAACGGCTGGCCAGGGAGACGGGATCGGCGGCCGGCGAGGGGCAGCGGCGACGGCGGCATGGTTGAGCGTGGGCGACGGTAGAGTTGGAGCGGAGAGAGGAAGACCAGGGTGGCGCAGAATTTCTTCTCTAGTTAAGTGGCCAATAAAAAAAAATAAAAGACGGCTAAAATTTGGAGGAAAAAAAGCTCGGGGATATGTCAATATGTTCAAGAGCATTTTTGGCAATGGACGTACGTATATTGCCATTAGCATGTTCCAGCAACTTAATTGCTCATAGAGATGCAGATGCATAGGCAACCTGCGCAAGAAATTTCGGTGCCCCGGAATGAATAGACAAGAAGAAGAAGAAGAAAAAAGGAATCTTTGAAGCAAGCGATAACACTAGGAAGGAAAAGGAGAAGGGAAGGGAAGAACTGAAGCACACCTGGGGGGAGAAGCCTCTTGTGGGAATGGTGGGCGGCGAGGGGGTACGGGCGGTCGAACGCCGGAAGGATCCCGGTGGCGCACCCCAATTGCCGGCGCAGCTCAGGCCGCCTCTCCTCCCCCAACGCCTGTAGGTACTTAGCCGGCATCACCTCCTCCTCCTCCTTCCACCAAGCACCCCAGGAAGAATTCCCCAAATGCAGGGAGGTGAAGTACCAGCCAGTGCCCTTGCTACCAGCTCGAGAACAAAGAACATCGCAGAGCTGTCCTAGCACAGGCCCTTTTCTTTGAGGGGACCAGCCCAGAGGGAGGAGATCTTGTGACCCTGTGAGCGTCAGAAAAATCACCACCCTCACTCTCTGCCGCTCCTGCTACCAAATGGCCTGATGGAGAAGTGTGGGGCGGTGCAAGAAGCTGCTGCACAAGCACCAAGTAATAGACTAGTAACAGATTGAGATGGCCTGGCATGGCATTGTATAATGTGAATACATTAGTACTGCTAGATGCAGTTAAAGAGGAGTTGAAGGAGACTGACAAATGACAATGTATATGATGAAGGGCCTGGGTTGCCATGGGATACTGCATACTGGGACCAAGTATTCCAAGAAGATTATGTGCTAATTTAGGGGCTGTGGGTGGGCATAGGGGTGCCTTGTTCTCTTCTCAGCACCCCATGTGCTGTTCCAACTCCTCCTGGTCCTACCCACCATGAGAGATGGTGAGAGAGAGAGAGAGATAGAGAGAGAGTTTGTGTGTGCGCGCATCACCGTCAGTTTGGCATTTGGCTGACATTGTGAAGAACGTGAAGGCAACAAAGACTTCTGAAGAGTTGGTTGGGTAAAAACTTGTTTTGTTTCTAACTGGTTGGTGAGATGCTGATGCTGCTAAATGATCTGACAGCGTGGTCTTGCAAATTAGCTGTGTGTTATAAGACTGCAAATGATTCTGCATATGTAACTGCACTGCATCTTTTAGTCAAGGAGGCCTTGAATGGGAGGGGGAGGGAGGGAAGGGCAGGGCCAACCAACAAACAGTGCATTGATGGTGTGGATCCGTGAGGTGAAGAAGACCAGCAGCAATTCTTGGCGTTGAAGCATTGGTGCATGCCTGCATGCCATGCTGTGCAGTGCCAGCTGCATCTGCAGTACAGAGGAAACCAAATCCTACAGGAGTCACATTATCACATTTACATATGATCTAGTGGTTCTCCTCTCTGTACAGCATTTTTCCTCTTTTAATCATCACCTTTTCATTTCTTTTTCCTTTTCCTACTCAGATTTCAGACCATGAGCAAGTGGCAGCAAGCTGAGACGATATAGGATGGATTATATGGAATCTGGGCTGAATGAAATGGCCTGAGTACCCCCATGTAATGGTACAAGAAATGTGACTCTGTGCCTTTTAGTTGCACAACTGTTTGAACTGTGGATGACTATCGGCATTTGTGTCCACATTTGTGTGTGAGGCTTGAGAGTTGACCTAACAGGAGGAGCTGATAAGCATGGAAACTCCAAGTGGTATTTGTTAGAACATACACTGGTATTTATCAGTGAAAGAAGGTATCTGCAGGAAAGAGAATTATATATGTATTAGGATCCGGGTGTAGACAGTAAACTGTGCAAGCGAAAGCAGACGTTTTTGTCATATACATACCTGTATGTGGATCTTGTAACTAGCTGCAATTCGCCGTTTACAGTTACAATATTTATTTAGATTTTGATGGGAATTAAATTGACCATGTTTAATCTGTTAGGTAAGGGGTGAAAGGAACATGACACATATATACAGCTGATGAGTGATGATTATATTTGACAGTGTATCCGACTCAGATGAAAGAGGCACACTAACTTTTCCTGATCTGTTCTGTGCAACAACAATGACTGGTCATTGGTACTAGTATTTTTCAGTCAAGACTGTAATCTTCGAATCATCTAAATCATTGATGAGCTTTGCGGGTTGAAAGAGATACCTCATCCATCTTCATCAATTCTATAGAGGACCCCTATAACTGCTAATTGATAAAAAAATCATAATATGTTTCGCAATCAGAATTACTGCAGTATTGTTCACTAATAGTACAAACAAAATGTTTGCAAATGATGGTGGGTAATATGCTAAACTGAATAGAAGAACGCACCTTTATGTAGCCCCTCCTTGCACCTAACACATGACCGTCCTGATCACACACACTCATCCACCAACCTGCAATTGTTTAGATACCTGTAACAGCTGGTACAGTAAGGCAAATGTGATTGTGAGAGATGGTACAAGCTTAGCCAGGCGTCAAGTAAAATAATGACTTAAAGGAATTCTCCTAGCAGTAGGCAAGATCTGATCTTTGTCTGCTTCCTTACCTTCCAGTGCTTTTCTGGTCAGGAATCATGATGCTGATGCAGCATTCATTCGATTGTTTCACATAAAGCTAAAAAATCCTCTCTCTCTCTCTCTAGCTGGTAGATTATTCTTCAATTCACTGTAACATTTGCAAGTTCAGATGTACACTGCCTTTCACTTGTCCTATTAAAATGTGGATCTCTCACTCTATTGACCTTCCCGTGATCTTTTCCTTGTCCACCACAGCTTGCCAATTATTGACAATTATTATTATCAAACAGGTGTAAGGTAATGGTGACTTGGTGAGTAATCACTAATCGGAGAGGGTGAGTAATTTTGTAGAATGCCTAAAGATAGGATCATAAGAGTGAAGATGATGATTAATAATTGGATTTGGACAAGAACTGATGAGAGAGAAAAAGATGAAGATGCACCAAGACCACCACATGGGAAAAAAGTTGGTATGCAGTGGCAATGGCAACAGCATCTAGTTAGTTGCGAAGTTATCAAGGACAAGACACAAGAGGAGGGTGCACACATCTCTGCCCCCACCAATAATCCATTTACAAGCACGTTCAAAGAAACAAAAGACCTATCTGCACCAGCTAGGCTGGCACATGATGCTGCATAGTTTTTCTTTCTTTCTCTGCATCAGAAGCTTCCCCACCCACATGCACCAACACCCATGTGAGCCCTATGAAGAGGAGATCAGTATTATGCATGGTAGGTCAGGTTTCCTCAGCTTGATTCCATGAACAAACTAACGAACAAGCAAGCAAGAAATTTTTGAGGTGAGTCCAGTCAAGAAACAGCATGGTCCAGGTATATCATACATGGAGGTGTTTAATATGTAGTGCATCAAGAGTGCTGGTGCAATCTTGCATCACTAGCGCACATGGGAGCCATCACATTGACTAGATAGATCATCTCTAAATTAGCATTGAGCTAAGATGCATCGAGATTGCAGCAATACCGTTAGAACAAGAGATGGACACTTGACATCCTGAGATTATTAGTTTAGTTATTGATGGTATCAAGATGACAGCATTCAGTTTAATAATTGAAATTAATCACTTCTATATTTTTTGCGTTGAAGCTTAGAAATCAGATTCTTGTGGGAGTAGCGGCTTTTTGCTGGGCACTGTGGTTGAATAGAAATGATGCCATTTTCAAAAAGACCAATACTCACTCTTTTGTGCAGGTTATTTTCAGGGGAACTTACTGGATCAGAAACTGGTCGCAACTATCTAAAGAAGAAACAAGAAGTGCACTCTTAATTGGATGCAAAAGACTTGAGTGGGTGGTGATGGAGCTTTTTAGCAAGTTTGGGTGGAGTACTGGTTTTAGGTTAGAGGATTAAGTCCTTTTGTCTTTTGGTCGGTGCTTAAGAGGTTTTGTTTCACCGATATGGTGGTGTGTGGTCTGATCTGTTCAGTGCTTAAGAGGTTTTGTATCACCGTTATGGTGGAGTGTGGACTGTTTTTCTGTTTTGTTGTTTTTGTTTGGTTGTAGTCATTCAAATGGAATGATCAAGGTCGGAATATTGATATTCCGTTTTCTAAAAAAAAAAGATGGTTTCACTTCTCGATGTAGCAACCCATGCATTTGGCCGTATGCAACGGCATGTCTTCCCCATTGCTTCGCCGCTGGGTCATCGATAAGATGCAACTATCAAAATAATATACTGTGCTAAGTACTAAACAAATCATCATTTTAACGGAGAAGAAGGAAAGTTGCTGTGTAATAGTGTGCTATGCAACCCCAAGAGAACAGAGAAGCACAGTGTGCATCACAAAAGGGAAAAGAAAAGGCAAGCTTTCACATGCTGCATGAGATACGTGTACAATTAACCTCCTGTGCAAGGAGGAGAACACAGGCCACTACAAATCTACAGGGGATTTGTGCTCTTATCTCTGAAAGTGATATGCTTGTTGTTACCTGTCCAGAAAAAGTTGCATCACATCTTTCATGATGGTAGTCCACGACTCCATGCTTGATGTTGCCATATGCTCATAGTACACAACCATGCATGCACAGCAATTAACTGATGTTTCATTAATGCATTTCAAAGCAGCTCCAGTTTCGGGCATCAGCCTGAGGATCCTAGCATACTGGTATGGCAAGATGTATACAGGAGACATAAACTATTGGTGGACTACTCGAGTTCAGCAAAATCTTGCTAAGATCACAAAACTCCCTAGCATGTGTCAGCGAGGATGCATGTGCATTTGCATTGTCTCGTTCTCATTTATGAACATTGCATTTGTTAGAGTCTAATCTTGTTTAGCTTTCCGTCTTCTCACTGTATCCGTATACGAGTTGAGTACAACGCGAGCTCTAGTCGGTTTTTTGATTCCGTTTGTAAGTCGTGTCTCTATGCTTTAGGACCATGTAAGCAATAGTAGTAGAACGTGAGAGATAGAGGGGAGTAGAGCAAGTCAGGAGAAGCAATAGAAAGAAGAGAGGTCGTGCTCAGTAGGAAGAGCAATAGGAAGTTGTGCAACAAAGAAATAAAAGAGGAGAGAGGAAACAACTTGTGTGTTACGTGTTTTGAGTTGTGCTTTCACGTACAGGAGCGCTGCTTTGTGTTAAACCTTCGTACAGGAGCAGGCGAACCGCTGGTCTAGGTAGATAAATTGCAACAAGTGGTATCAGAGCATGGGTGACAAGGGGAAGGCTCAGGGTGGTCTAATCTCCCTCCAGTACCCTCTCCTGACGATCGACAACTACCCGGTGTGGACAATGAAGATGAAGGCGAACATGCGCACCCAGGGAGTCTGGCGCGCAGTTGATCCGAAGGGGAAGGACAAGGAGGTGGACGACAAGATAAATCAGGCGGCTTTTGCCCTAATCTACCAGGCGGTGCCAGACACGATGATGCATCATCTCATCGGCAAGGAGACGGCACGGGAAGCGTGAGAGGTGCTTCAGACGATGCACGAAGGAGTTGATCGTGTCAATGAGGTGCGGCTCCAGAATTTGCGGAGCGAGTTCGAGAATCTGAAGATGGAAGAGACCCAGTTGGTAGACGAGTTTGCCGGCAAGCTAAGTTCGTTGTATAATCAGATTAACTCTCTTAGCGACAAGATGGAGGAATCTGTGGCGGTAAAGAAGTACATGCGTGTGCTTCCGGAGAAGTACATACCTGTTGTCACAACACTTATGTACTCCCCCGATCTGGACAAGAAGATAGAGGAGATCATCGGATCTCTCAAGGCGCATGAGGAGTTACTGAAAGGGTTTCAGTCACACAAGGAGCAGGGATCTCACAACGAGCAGACGTTACTAGTAAGGGGAGATTCGAAAGACAGTCGTAGCTCATCATACAACCGCGGGAGGTGGCACAGTCGTGGTGGCCAGAGTGGTCGAGGCGGCAGGGGTGGCCGTGGAGACAAGACGGGGCAAGGCGATGGTGAGGGATCATATGATTTGTCACATGTCAAGTGCTTTGAATGTGGCGAATACGGGCACTACACGATAAGATGTTGTAGTAATAAAAAGTGCTTCAACTGTAACGAGTTTGGGCACTTTGCTTTGGATTGCAAAAGAAAGAAGAAGGACGGGGAAGTGAACCTTGCCAAAGACGAAAAAGAAGATGACGGAGAGCTAGTACTTCTCTCCTCATATGTTGAAAAGGAATCGGTCATGGTGGAACTGAATGAGGAGAATGTAGTTCCAAAACTACACACGAAGGAAGGAAGTCATGATCACACGGATCAATGGTACTTGGATAATAGAGCAAGCAACCACATGACGGGAGATCGCTCCATGTTCCATAAGCTCGACGAGAAGGTTTGGGGCAAGGTCAAGTTTGGCGATGGCTCCACGGTGGAGATAAAGGGCAAAGGGACGATGATGCTGCAATGCAGGAATGTGGATAAGAAGCTGTTGATAGGAATCTATTATATACCTAGTCTATGCAACAACATACTAAGTCTCGGGCAGATGACGGAGAAAGGGTGCAAGGTGATGCTGGAGGATGAGTTCTTGCGAGTTTATGACAAGAACAGAGATTTGTTGATGAAGGCGAAGAGATCTCCAAATCGGTTGTACAAGATTCCTTTAAAAATTTGTAAACATGTTTGGGTGGAGAGAGACACAGATGGACGAGGTGCAGAGGCAGCAGGAGGCAAGCCTGGTGTACAAGAAGTCGTAACGAGGAAGGAGACCGAGTCGGCAAAGAAACAAGATGAGGCAGAAGGTATGTTCGTAACTAAGAACGACCCCGAAGGAGCATGCAGTGATCGTAGCGAGCGGTGCAGGAGGTGCGCACAAGCATGCACCTAACTCCGAACGAGCGCATGCAGGTGGAGAGGAGTGAAGCGACAGCTTGGGCGGTCGACACCGACCACATGCAACTGGCATGGTCATCGCGAGCAGAGGCTCGGGAGGAGCTCTCACGCGGGCAGCAGAAGGAAGATGGAGATGGGTCCCGAGGTGGCGGGAGGAAGCACAGCGTGGAGGACAGTGGTTGAAAGTAATGGCACACGACAGTGAGAGGAGGTGCTCGTGGAGGAAGCAGGAGCAGGTGCTCTAGCCCAGGCAGGTATGCAAGAAAGAAGCAACAGTAAGAGAGAAGGTCAACGTGATCAAGATGAAGAAACAAGATTAAGGAGGTGATTGTTAGAGTCTAATCTTGTTTAGCTTTCCGTCTTCTCGCCGTATCCGTATACGAGTTGAGTACGGCGCGAGCTCTACTAGTTGGCGTCCGAGTCGATTTTTTATTCCGTTTGTAAGTCGTGTCTCCATGCTTTAAAAGGACCATGTAAGCAATAGCAGCAGAACGTGAGAGGTAGAGGGGAGTAGAGCAAGTCAGGAGAAGCAATAGAAAGAAAAGAGGTCGTGCTCAGTAGGAAGAGCAATAGGAAGTTGAGCAACAAAGAAATAAAAGAGGAGAGAGAGGAAACAACTTGTGTGTTACGTGTTTTGAGTTGTGCTTTCACGTACAGGAGCGCTGCTTCATGTTAAACCTTCGTACAGGAGCAGGCGAACTGCTAGTCTAGGCGGATAAATTGCAACAACATTTCTATGGTATGATGTGGATAGTGAAGTATAATTGTAAACAAGTCACACATGCTTCTACAGTTTGACCACTGAAAATGGCATTTGGGATAAGCTCCTATAGACAGCAGCAATATACACCTTCCACAAATATCTGTTTTTTAGGGAGTGTATTGGTTAAAGTGGAGATTTCGGGGAGACCTGAGTTACCCTACCAAAATG
Organism: Dendrocalamus latiflorus; assembly: GCA_017311315.1. Lineage (NCBI taxonomy): Eukaryota > Viridiplantae > Streptophyta > Magnoliopsida > Poales > Poaceae > Dendrocalamus > Dendrocalamus latiflorus. The sequence continues at coordinate 35,155,441 of CM029629.1, forward strand.
GATCAAAACTTAAGCATATTGGCTAACATTAAGGATCTTCTAAGGAGAAACAAGAAATATTCCATAACTTCCACAACTTACTGAACCATCGGCCAGCTTATTGGTATAACTTGGAGCTACGTTGGGTGTTTAACCTAAGATGGAGCTTTTAGAGTAAGGAAAAAGAAGTTCCATACATGTTCTTTTTGACATATCTCCCAAGCAGACGTGTGATTCTTGAAAACTTAAATATTTGCTTAAAAAAGAAGTTTCATTAAGCAGATCCAAATATGCACTAAGCATAACCTGTCAACATCATAAATAGAAGGAACTAAAGCCGGGTTACTTACTTTATTTGCAATCACTCAGTAACAACTGACAACCCGTTGGCTATTATCAGAATAGTCTGGCAATTGAAGATTTCAGCTAGATCAGGTGGGATCCCCAGGATGTGCTGTGCGCTGTGCTGCCCGCGAGACCTGTGACCAAGGTTCCAAAACCAAAACCGAGAGAAATCCCAGTCGGTGGCCGGTAACGGTAACCAGAAAAACTAACCGATAACTGGAAAAACAAAAAAACCGGCTAAAATTCGAAAATCAAAAATTGATACTAATCGATTTTTCGGTTACCGGTCTCCACCGGTAGAAACAGTAACCAGCGGTTACCCAGGATTTTGAACCCTGCCTGTGACCACCCTGCACTTGAGCAAGCAACTCGTGACTGTGCAACCTGCACTTTAACATCAAAACAGACTCTCTTCAGGCACTTGCTGCAGCATTCATCAGTACCAGGACAAGCAAGCTACATGTAACATGTAGACTACTTACCATTGGATCTCTAACAATTGTTTCCTGCTCCGTCCAAGAGCTGCATGCATGTGTGGCGTATCCGAGGAGTTCAACATGCACTATCAAACAGTGTAGAGAATGATTTAGGAAGCATGAACAGACATGTTCATATCGGTGCGATGAGTTGGCCTGCTGGTCCATACAGCATCTTGGCAATAATTGAAATATATGCTCACATGTCTCAAGCACCGAGATCAGGTTTTGCGCGCGCATGCAGACCTCCAGGCACAATTAATCATACTCATACAAATTACCATCATCATGACCAATAAGTTCAGACAATGACAACCTTTGGAAGTGTCTTGCACAATAGGCTGCTCTTAGTTATCGCTGAAAGGCCTTCCAGAATTGGACGGTTCATAACAAAATGATAAGGAAAATTCTTCTAAAAAATGGTGATGAAAAAGAAAGAGATTACAAGTTCTAACATATGCATAGAACATTGAACAATCTATCGCATTTGCAATGATACTATCTGTTCTGTCACTGACAAGTGGCAAGGAATGGAGTTACCAGAGTTCAATGAATGTGAAAAGATCACAAGCACTGAGTGATAAGGAGAGATTACAGCCTCCAATATTTGCAACATTCTTACAACATAGTTCACAAAATTTTTTCAATGGGAACTAACAATTACAACAACCCTGTTATCCTTGATACAGGGAAATGAATGATTCATCGCGCATGTGTAACAAAAGTACAGGTGAACAGGTATTAGCCTATTAGGTACTTATTTCTGAACACTACCTAGCTTCTCTAGCTCACGATAAGCTGGGACCAAAACAACAGAGCGCTATCAAAATTGTCGGAATCGAAAATTGCCCCCTTGTCTAAGGCTCTATCCAACTAGCACTAAACTAGTCTGCAAGTAGTCATGCCAAGTTAAGAAACAAAACTCGAGGGTCAAAACTTCCTGTCATGCAACACAACCCCACCCAAAGCTTTAGCAGACAGGACCTAGGAAAGCTCACGACCATCAAGCCAAGGATTTCTCCAGATTATCAAGTATTTGCGCATAGAAATTCCAATGTGGATCACTCTCTGTAATGGAAGGTTGACCAAATGGGTGCTCCCGAACATAACATTGAACATCATCTGCAGTAGCAAGGTTCTCCAGATACACACGAAGATCTCCACCCGGTCCTGTTTATGGAACATTATAATCAACATTAGCCATTTCAGTCCACCATCCAAAATAGTAAATAGCATCTTAAAATGGTGAAGCTTACCCAACGAATCATCCTTCTTGTTACAATAGCTGTAGGGGTGTGGAAAAATGGCAGTGTGTGGCTACACAATACCGATATCAAAACAAATGTGTTAATTAACAGATACAAAACAAATGGAACTTAGCATTGACAGATATAGCACATATATGAATAAGGGGTACACAGTACCGGATTGCGCACAGCCTTGTAAGGAGAATCATCCACAAGTAATGTATTCGAAGGTGAAAATTCCCCTTGCTCCCATGGAAGACCAGGTTCCTCTTTATTCCACAGTTTCTTTAGTTCCTTCAATACTAATGGTTTCTGCTTGTTTTCAAGAGTTTTACACCCAGTAACAGTGCATTTAGATAAGTCCTGGACAAATTAAAACAGTGAATGCATTAAAACTTGAGTAACATGCAATCAAAACAACAGAAAGAGAAAGAAAACAATAAGAGTACTCGAACAATAATATAGCAATGTAAAATGACATCTTTCAAAACATATCCTGGACTACAAATGCACAGCATCTGGCTTTCTTTAATATCTAAGCGGAAAACATGAATGAAACAAATAGGCCTGAGACTAGACGCAACATGTATACATACTTGTCCGTTACTTACCCAACAGAATAACAGGTACTGTTTCAGATCTTTCATAAGGATATTGACAACCGAATCCACATTTGCTCTGGAGATTTGGAATTTTGCAGTTAGCACCATGCAGTGAAATCATGGCAAGTAAAAGAAATGTAGGAGAAAAGAATTAGTACTTCATTCTTGACGACCATATCCCGAGCTCAAAGTTCTGGAAGCAAAATCTCAGAAAATCGTCATAGTAGGGTCGTTTGAAGACTGGTACAGCAGTAGTAAATCATTGTAAATTAGCATCTTGAGTTAGATATTTCGATCCTAGTTTTTACAACAACAGTATAAAAAAGAATATTAAATGAGAAATTTTACCTAATTTGCCTCGGACCTTCGCATCTGACATGTGAGCATTGTGGTGGTCCTGATTGATATCCGCAAGCAAACCATTAAGATCCAGAATAAGAAGTTTTTTCCTTTGAAACCTTATCAGTGATCCTCTTGGTGAGTAGATGTCCCAAACCTTCTCTTTATGTGCCTGACGTAAAGTCGAAGGGCCTGTGAATGTAATTTCAGGATCTGTTGATGAGCGTAGGCAGTCAGCCTTGGCCTTTGCATTGAGTTTGATACCTTGAACCAATTTCAACGACACATTATTTGCAGTAAATTCCTCAGATTCACATATGGAAGACCCCATGATTTTTGTAAGCTTGTTGGCTTCCTCCTCAGATAAGCCAGGTTTGACTTCACCATCCATCTTCCCAATGGAACCAGTCCCACCCACATCCCTCCTTTCCGCCGAGGGTGCTTCAGTAACACCCGCTAGATTCCGCTTCCTCTTCTTCTTCGATTTCTTGCGTTCAGAGTCTGGAGTATTATTCTCATCAGCTGTCATCGCCAGGCCAGCCTCACCAGCACCAGGTTGCAAAGAAGAGCTCTGCACACCGCTTGTTCTGTTGGTGTTATAGTTCCTTCTCCTCCGCCTCTCTCTTCTCCTTATTTTCTTTCTTTCTACAGAGCTCCCCTGCAAAGAACCGCAGTTCTGAGAGTTATCCTTATTCCTCTTCTTTCTCTCCACTGAATCCTCAGCACTGTTTCTCCCCACATTTCTGGTACTCATACTGACATCAGCATCTCCTGGTGCACCTTCCCCATTTGTGCAGCCATTTCCAGATTTATCTGCCACATATGCATCCACCACGGCAGCACCGGCATCAGATACAGCAGAAGGGGATTGCTGATCCTTATTCTTCTTCCGTTTCTTGAGCTTAGGCTTCTTCCTCTCCGGTGTCCCCCCCACTGCAGAAGCGGTGAAACCAATTCCGATAAGCATGCTTTCTCGACGCAATTCGACACAATAACGAAATCGGCATGGCGTGTGCAAATGCAATCGCAGTTGGCAAGGTGCTCGAGAAGCAAAGGCTCATCGAACCATGAAATCAGAGGCACGAATTAAAGCATTAGACTCCAGCATGGATAAACCCTAACCCCAGGACACGCGCATGCCCCCCCCCCCCCCCCCAAGTGTGCGACCTACTGCGAGGTGTACATGCGTACCTGAAGCAGCGGCGGCGGAAGCCTCCCGCTCGTCCATCTCCTTCTCCGACTCCGGCGCCGCCGCGGTGGTGGTGGCGCCCCCCCGCCGCCTGGAGGCTGCGCTCTTCCCCATCGTTCGATCCAGTTTTGACTGGGGCAGAAGGCTAGACCGAACGCATCAGGGCTGGCGCAACCGTCTGCGCCTCCCCCTCACCTATATGGAAATCAATGGAGTCAGGAAGCGCGCGACGTGATGGCGGCGGCAGCGGCGGCGGCGGCGGCGCTGCTTGGTCTTGGTCGGATTGGGTCCGAGCGCTGCATCCGCCGCGACAAGTCGGGTTTGGTTGCCTGACCACCCCGCGCCCGACTCCGCAAGCCTCCTTTTGTTGGGCCGAACGAATTGGGCTATTGGGCTCCTCCTCTTACGGCGTTGACCTTTCCCACGTGTTCACCACCGGAGTTGATTACGAGCAGCTGCGACGGTGATGGAGTCCGACACCGAGGAGCTCCCGGACCTGCGCATCACTGGCAGGTCTGACACCGACGACGGGGGGCAAGGGGAGGAGGAGGCCGAGGCTCCAGTGTACCTCGCGTTCTTGGAGGAACCGGAGGGGCCGGAGGAGCTGCTCCGCCACTGCTTCCCCAACAAGGCCGGCGGCGCCCCGGCGTGGCTGGACCCGGTGAACCTCCCATCCGGTGATTCCTGCCGCTGCGGGTTCTGCGACGATCCCCTGCGCCTCGCGCTCCAGGTCTACGTGCCGCTCCCGGGGCAGGAGGAGACGGCGTACCACCGCGCTCTGTTCGTGTTCATGTGCCCTTCCATGTCCTGCCTACTCCGATCCTGGACCAGCGCGAGCAGTGGGCGTCCGGTAGGCGTCGTCGCCGGATCGTGAATGTGTTCCGGTGCCAGCTTCCTCGGACGAACGCGCTCAACACGGGCGAGGAGCCCGACACGATGTGCACCGGCGTCGCCGCCGCGCCGCTGTGCAGCACGTGGAAAGCCGAGCGAGCGCGCGTGCACCCGATGCGGGACGGCGACGTACTGCTCCGAGAAGCACTAGGAGATGCACCTGCGGTCTGGCCATCGGAACGACTGCCTCAGCATCATCTCCACGTCCGACGAGGCTTCTTGCTCTGCTCCTGTTCCTGCTCTGCCGCCTGCACGAGATCAAGGCGCCGGCGCCACATGGCCCGAATACGTGATGGAGACGGCTGAAGAAAAAGAAGCTCAACTGCGAGGGCGACGCGAGCAACTTTGCTGCTTCCTCAATGGCGCAAGAGCAGAATGGCGACGACGAGGCTGAAGACGGTGGATGGACAGCTTCGAGTTGCAGTCATATGTTTCGTGGCATCCAGGTCCAATCTTATATGTATAGGAGGATCTTGAGCAAGGCTCAAGAATGCAGCCTCTAAAAGCAACTGGCATCTCAGACACGGATCGAACAGTACTGCCCCCGTGAATGTTGCACGGATTTGAGATTTCCATAACCATCAAGTTATCTTGCTTACATGACGTTTTATTCTTGCGTTAGATCGAATTAAATATCTTTTTTTAGGCATCAAATTAAATACAATGTTTTGAGTTTGGGATAGACTATTGCACAGGTGACTAAAATTTTTTTATCTTTCAGTCACCTAAAGTTGCACTTTGAATCATCTGAAGTTGCACATGTTTTTTTGGAGGGGGCTGCAATTTTAGTTGATCGAGAGTGCAATTTCAGGTCACCTGAAGTTGCACTCTAAATCACCTAAAGTTGCAGCTGTTTTTTTTTTGGAGGGAGCTGCAATTTTAGTTCATTGAGAGTGCAATTTCAGGTGGTTGAAACATAAAAAAATTTCAATCGCATGTGCAATAGCAAAACCGTTTGAGTTTATGTCTGTTCGGCACGCCGCCAATCTTCAGAGTAGACAGTGGTACAGTGTACATGGCTCAACAGAAACACAAAATTTACACAGCAATCCTAAATACAATGTAAATTCGTACGAAAGAGCAATCAATGCAATTTTTACACATAGCTTTCTCTTTGCATGTACACTGCACATACACAAGAAGAAAGAATAGCACCATGCTAGAGTATGTCAAAGTTATAAATGGCCATGTCAATAGCAAAATAATGCAGTTTGAAGATCTTTACCTTAAGAATCATATAAGCAGGACGAGACGGATATGCAAACCAGACATCGCCAAGCTCAACTTCCCCATATTTTTACTAAAATAGAAGGAAATATCAATAATAAAAAGGTATTGTATACTGCATAGGTAGAACCACCCAAAAAGGCTAACAGAGAATGAAACTAACTTTGTTGGACTTAGACATTTATCCCCAGAGTTTGTCATTAAGGAAACACGGTCTAGAAGTTGAGGCTCCTGAGCAAATTAAGGATCTTACTGCGCAAATGGCACCAAAAGATTTCTGAATGGCAATAGATAGACTTGTCAAGGCAGAAATACAAATGATCAAGGATTCTGCCCTACGCTTGAAGTCAAAATTCAAAACATACATTTGATTTTTTTAATGTGGGATTACCTAAAGAAAGGTTTCAACCACATCCTCATATGATCATTAGCAAACCAAACATTTGATGTACAAACCCTCAGCTATGGATGAAGCTACAGTAGCAACAACTTGTGTCTAATGTGAAAACTCGCGAAGAAAGCACCCGAATTTACGCACAGCAACTGAAATAGCCAAAACAATTACAAGTGCCAGCACTGTGGAGAAACAATCGTTGATATTTACTCAATATTACATGGGATAAAATGGGTAGACACTAAATTAAATAAAATGGCGAAGGGACTTTAATTATTTGACAATATCAATTATGCTCCTTTTTGAACTTTAGCTAAGCATATGAAGCTGATGTGCATAAGGAAGCACCAAAATAAAATGCCAACAAAGATCTTAATATATATAAAGGACAAACATATGGCATTGGTACTTATATTTTAGCTACCATGATGTTGCAAACATAAAGCCAATACCAATAGCTGTAGTATATAGTGATATTACACAGTGCTTCTGAAAGGTTGGTTCTAGCAACATTCTTTATTATTTGTGTATCTTCAGAAAGCCTGCTTAAGAGCTCTCCTGTTCATGTCACATAAAAAATTCTATTTCCTGTGGTGGCACAAGATAATTGTGAAGAGTTGAGAGTAAGAACGTTGCTGTATGCAAGACTATAAAACAACTTTTTGGATATAACTAACTACTAAGGCACTTGCCTGGTTTATGAGATGACCAAACAAATCCTTCCTAAGTTGAGCAACTACTGTCTCACTATCATAGTTGAATAGCCATGCCCAAAGAGCCATGCAAACTGAACTGAAACAGGGTAGAGTTGGTTTTTAATAATTCCAGTAAAATAACTCCTTGGGCACAATACGTTAACATGAATTCTTTTCTAAAAAGATGAAGCATTTAGAATAGAAATGGTTAGTTATTATTAAGTAAATTTGCAGCATACCTAGATCCACCAAACATAAACGAACAAATTAAGGCTTCTAATGTTGTACAACAGAATGCAGTATTCAAAATCATGTTTTTTAAAAGAAAATACTTGATTACAATGATTATCAGAATGTATAATATTATGCCCTTCATACCCTCTAGGGTTGAGCCTTATCTTTTGGCCGCCGAACATCTCTCGGCACAATGTCAATTATCTTGCCACCATATTTTGGCTGTAGGATAACACAAGATGATCCATCCATTCAAGCAAGAAAAAAATGTGAAGCAACAACACTCTTTAATCTTTATAATGGAAAATAGCACTTACTCTAGATAAAAATGACTATACTGCTCTGGTTCTCTTCGATTTCAAAAGGAAAAAAAGCAAACATGGAATTTTGCTACGAAGAGATAGGGGAAAGAGAGAGAGTTGACCATCGTGGCTGCACTACTGCCCCATCAGGCACAACCATTGTCTCCCTTTGTGACCTCGTAGTGTGCACAATAGCCCACTCATGTCTCTCGTCTACCCCTGCCACGTGACACCATTGCAATAGCTGTTTGTAGAATCAAGGATAACCGAATAGAGAGGGGTGAATAAAAGATTTTAAAATTCTTATGCTCTAATTAACAATTTTAACATGTATGAGCAAATCAAAGTTTTTAGCACAAAGTCAAGAGATAAAAATTCAAGTCTCACTAAGGCACCACAAGCAATGTCTATACTGAATACACTTCTAGCTATATAAATCAATTCAATTATAAGAGTTAGAAATGTAAATGTGGAAAAGTAAAGACAAAGGAATAACCATAATGAAGACGCACAAAGTTTTTTTTCTATGGTATCGAAAACTTACCAGTCTTCACTAGTCCACATTGAAGTAATCATAAATGGATTAGACAGACTCCACAAATTGAGCCTAATGACCTTAAGTCTACTAGGGTTGTTTTCCCTCTACTCCAGAGATGACGAGCACCAAACCACTCACAACTGGCACCGGGCCTCTTAATAACCTTCTTAAAGAGATCACCTCGAAATCTTCCTTTATGCCATCTAGGTGTCAACAAATACCAAGAGTAATAAATCATAACCCTTGCTTGAAGGAAATTAAGTGCCACAAGGATCAACTAATGATGCAATCCACTTGAATGCTTTCAATTACCTCAAAATGTGAAATATGAGCAAATAAGTAGTTAGGATTGCATAAGAAACTCATGGGATATTCAATGAAGTCAAGTATGTCTACCCTTGTGTTTTCAATGGATATTAGAAAAAAAGGTTTCAAAACTTCATCAGCCACTTGATTGGGTCGATTTGCCTTGAAGATATGAAATAAGAAAAATATAGAATTTACTCTTTGTGATGATAATGCCAAAAAAAAAATCTCAAGTTCGCTCATCTGTCTTTCTTTCTTTGCCTTATGTTGGTCATTAGAGGCCTCTTGACTTTTCTCTTCCTTATTTTGGATTTTTTTGTGTGTGTAATGCAGATTTACTTTTGTTTTACTAGTAAATAAATAAAGCCGATGAGAGGGATATTTATAGTCCCCAACTATAAATTCAACCATTTGCAGCAAAATCCCCAAAAATTCAGTAGATATGGAACTACCGCCATGCATCAACCGATACTACCACACCTAGGGTTCAATGGTTATTTTTAGCTCATTTAATTCTTTTAAACTAACCGTTACAGTTTGGTGCGGTACTACTGCCCTCACATAGGCCGATACGAGCGGTAGTATCGCTTGGCTCAATCGATACTACCAATTTCAAAGGGAGAAAAAAAAAGTCTAAAATGTGAGCTCTCTGGAAATAATGTACCGCCAACTAGGAAACGGTCCTACCGCACTAAGGCACTACTGCATCTCAGGTGCGGTCATACTGCCTGCCGATAGTATCGCAGTTATGCCTGCGATCGTACCATTTTTACTAAAATTTTTAGATGCAATTCCAAATGTAGTGCATGACTCGTAGTTGATCAGTGTGGCACAAAATAAGTCTTCAAGCTACTAGCCATTATCCATCTTTATAGTGTGGTATCTAACCTATGAATCTAGTTTTCCACCAATCTCTAAGACTAGTAAAAACTATAAAAGGGTCCTTAGGCTGCATAATAACTTTTTGTCTTGAGCCATGTTGATCTTTTATCATCTTTGCATGGCATTTCTATGTTGTCATCCATAATCTAGGGCTAAACCTTTAAAAAGATCTTAGCACACACGTTAATCCCTTAACACATTTTTGTCATTAATTACAAAAACTATTTTTAGTGGCCTAGATGCTTTCACTGTCTTCAGACCGCTCTTCACAGAGCAGTGGGATGCAGCCGTGCTGCCATCTTTGTCTCTAATCTGAGGCTATGGCGCCCAGAATATGACCTTATGCCACAGCCATACTCTGCCGTCCCATATATGCCCAAACCGCCTTAACTAGAGTCATCATGCAACATATGTAGTGCACCTCCTTCCTTTCTGGCCCTATTCATATCGGCTTCTAAATGCTATTTTTCTACAGTAAATTACTTTTCTACGATATATGGCTTTTAAACAGAATATCGTTTTTAAGGTGAAGTCTACTAGTGATTGTAGTACACACTATAGTGACTTCATTTATATCGGCTAAAATCGCACGTAAGTAACTCTCTCTACAAATTTCTCTATGAGTTATTACTAATCATAAGCCAAAGCCAAAATCCAATATAAACAGGCCATTAGAAGAATAGCCCGTTCATGCATCGATCCATCCATTCTTCTCACTTTTGCTTTCTTTTCTTTCCTTTCCGTTTCCTCTACATCATTATCTTGAGCAATGCCAATTAAGCTAGCCAATTCTATCCATCTATCGGTTGTGTCAATAACATTTCAAGCTCTCCCCGTACTGTTCATAAATGGCATATGATAAGGCTTTGGCATGCGCATAAAACCATAGGATAACTCTTCTGAGCTCATGCGTGGTAGCATTGAAGATGATAAAGCATGCGTCACTTATGCATTTTTTTTTCTCCGGGAACAGCGGACGGCCAACGGTAGGTGTTAGCTAGGTTTTAGGGTTCGCCGAAATCCCAAGAATAGAGTGAGGAAGCATGATCACAAGTCATGCGTGCATAGCTAGCTCCTGCATGCCCAGTTTTTGCCCTAGCTTAGGTTCGATCGAGACAGGAGGGGGCCGGTGATGAACACATTTTTTTTTTGGTGAGGATGATCTACACATTGCTCACACAAAATACACACACACGTTATGCACCCGTGCATTGCAACGGAACTCATTAAATATATAGGGAATGCTAAAAAGTGGAGAATGATATATGAGAAGTTAAGTGAATAGAGTGGTTGGAGGAGAATGGACCTACAACTATTAATTTCTTCTTTTAATATATATATATATATATATATATATATATATATATATATATATATATATATATATATATATATATATATGTGTGTGTGTGTGTGTGTGTGTGTGTGTGTGTGTGTGTGTGTGTGTGTGTGTGTGTGTGTGTGTGTGTGTGTGTGTGAAATAGGGCACCATGGTGCCCGAGCACCAAGTTTGTCTGTCTTTAGATTGCTTTTAGATGCATGCATGTGCAATATATCAGGTAAACCCATTAAGATTCATTAATTCAAAAAACATCAATTTGGAAAGGGAAAGTTTTAATTATGGAGCTTGGGCACCATGGTGCCCCTGTTATTTTGCCTGTATGTATGTATGTATGTATGTATGTATGTATTCAATCAAAAAGACAAAAAGCAGGCCTATGTAATATACATTCAATTAATGACAATCAAGGCCCCTTCTGAACGCAGGAATCCAGTAATATATCATATCATGTGGTTGGAGAATATAATGTTGTAGCTTTTGGCATGGACATGGCTGTCGAGCTATAAGGCATGATTTCGAAAGTTGTCGGCCGGCATCGGCCATTAGAAGCACTGGTAGTGGTTATCATCCTGATAGTTGCTGTTTATCCTTTACCAAGCAAGCATCTAGGTGCATGCTGATGTGCTAGCTCCTTGCCTTTTGCTGGTCACCATGAAAGCATAAGTGATAAAAAGTCAAATAATTCGTATACAGGATAAGTTTGGTACTGTTGTCCAATTATATATGTCTGCTGTTTGATCGCTCGAACTTAATTGGTGGTGCAAAACTACTGCCGAAGAATCATACTGTTAGGTAGTCACAATTACTACCACCATTCCTTTTTTACTTGTCATTTTTGGACGTTGATATGATCTTCAATACACATGTTATGGTTACGCATCAAACAATGAATATCGGAGCTTTAGGAAGCCCAAAGGGCACTTGGAGCATAAAATTCAAGAGGGGAAGAGGTGTAGAGTGTATACCTTATATTCAATGTCAACTCAAGTCTATTTTTTATATCAAATGTTCTCTCTCCTTCCCATGGCACGCTAGAGGTTATATTTATAGCCATAGGTGAGGTTTACATAAATGTCCCCCTTTGGGTCCTAACTAGTGGGGTAAATATGTCATTTTCTTAGCAAGACCTTCTATTTGTATGTTCACTTGGGCTTGCTCCCAATGGGGCCGATTGAGAAAAGGTGAGGGCCACTCCCCCAACAGTAGCCTCTCATGGTCAATGGTTTCGCAAACCAGTAGGCTAAAACCATGTCCTTTGCACTTTGGCCCCCTCCGCCCCTTTAGATCGCCATTGCGAGCTTTGAGATGGTCAACGAGCTCCGCTGTCTTGCCCGCGCTTCTGGTAGGCCTTTGTAGCACTTCTGGGCAATCTGGCCTAGGGCAATCTGGCCTGGGCCTTGTAGCGGCTGTCGTGGCAGGAGTTGCTTTCTGCTCCGCTGCTTGGGCCTTAGGCTAGCCATCCCAGGTTCGCACTGAGTGTCCCTGAGGTTATGCGTTGGGGTTGGTCTAGGTGCCGCCGAGGTCTTCCTTCGATTTCCAAGGTCTAGACTGCATGGTATGGCTTTGGCCACATGTCCCATCCCTTGGGATGTCGTACTCGCCTCGTATACCGAGCTTGAGCACGCATCGTTGGCCCTGCACACGTGACGGTGATCCCACCTTGGGGATGTGGGCAATCATGCCGGTTAAGAGGGCACGCACGGTGCCTGAAAAGCCACTCATTTCGTGGGTGACGTGCTTTGGGCATATGACCTGGAGTTTCCGTAGCTGACCGTAAACGCCATCGCTCAACTAGTGATCTTCTCGTGGGCCACACGGTCAGAGACCACTGTGCTGAGCGTGGCACTGTTCGTGTCCCTACACAACGCCCACTGTCAATCGAAGCACCTTGCTGATGGCCAATTCTCCAACCCGACGAGCGTCAACTTTTGGGTTCGTTTGAGGTGCTCGAAGGACTTCCTGTCAAACTCTACGCTCATGAAGTGGGAGTCGAACTGGGTGCGTAGGTGGTTCTACCACATTGTCGAGCTGGGCAGCCGCCTCCGCTAGACATGGTGGAGCATAGACTTTGTACCTTCCCCGCTTGTGAAGCTTGATTGGGATGACGAGTCCTGCATGAGGAGGCTTCATGCGCTTGCATGGCGAATGAATATGCAGGACCTCGCCGAGGAGTCCTACATGCTCCGCTTTGCACCGCTAGCCTAGAGTTGGTTACTAAAGACCAGGCCACCCTGGTAGGACGGAATCTGGGGCCCTTGACTCAACCTGTGAGACCTACGGGTTCATGTAAGACTCAAAGCCTGCATAGGCCTGATTGTGCATGGTCCTTTCTGCTAAACATGTTTTGTGATATTATTTCAGTAGTGTCGTTGGAGGAGGTCGAGAAGCAGCATATGTGTTCCTAGGCTCTTACATCCTGAAGGAGCACAATCTTCGTTCTGCCACTACCTTCGATGGCCCTGGCATCAACCGAGTCTATGAGGCCCTTGGTCTGCTGGACCTCGTGCACCCGTCCCCTCTACGGTTGGTGGCTATGGCTGCGGCTCGCGAGGTAGTGACGGTGAGGATGATGGCAGTCGCGGGGGCTCCGATGGCCGTGAAGAGTCCCCGCCCCCATCGTCACAATCTTAGTGTCATTAGCACGCCCTCCCCCCTTTGGGCTAGAGGTTGATGTAGAAGAACCTAGCAGGGACAAGGAGAATGCGGTGGAGGAGGGGTAGGGTGGCAGTAAGGAGAGCACGAACGAAGGCTGCCAGTGGGATGGTCCAGGGATTGCCCCCGAAGGCGAGGCAGAAGTTGATGGCACGGGAGTGGATTGGACCCCTTGAGGTCTTCTGTGCCAGCGAAGGACCCAACCCTGGAGGCTCACCCAGGCGTTTGACAAAGCATGTCAGTTTGACTCCCCACCAGCCAGGCTAGCTGCAGGGTACATGGTGGCACTAGACGTGATGGAAGAGAGCTCTAGCTCCAAAGCTGCCCCCTCCCCGAGTTCGCATGGCGAAGGAGTGGATTCTGCTGTAACATCCCGAAAATGTGAAATTTGAAAATGTGGAGCTTTTGAATTATTTTTATAATGTGTTTCATTTGAATTTGGAGTTTATGGGATTTTCTGAAAAATTTGGTGGAAGTTCCAAAGAATAAAAGGATCAAAAAGGAAACAAATATAATTATAAAAGTTAGGAGAGCAAGAAAGGAAATAAATAATATTTGAGCTATGCACACACAAATATATACACATAAATGCACAAGCCAAAAACAAAAGTGAAATAAAAAAAAGAATGCAGCCGGCCGGCCACCACCTCCGGCCCGGCCCAACTCTCCCGGCTCCTCCCCTCGTTCATCTCTCTGGCGCGCGAGCCCCGCCATCCACCCACGCCTCTCTCTCTGCCGCTGGCCCCGCCCGCGCCAGCTCTTTCTCCCCCTCCCCTCCTTCCCTCTCTCCCGAGCGCTGCGCATGCTCGCCCGCTCAGTTTTCTTCCGCCCCGTGGCGCCCATGCGCCCGTGCGCCGTCCACGTTCCCGCATCCTTCCGACAAGGCTACAGTAGCTCCCCAGTCGCCCGGGCCATAAAATTTGAGGCTAGCTCCTCTCCTTGTTCCCTCGCCACTCCATTCTTTCCCCTGTCTCTTCTTCCATTTCCGACCGTGCGCAGGCCGTAGCTGCCTCACGCCGCCCCGGCAGCTCCGGCGAAGATCCACCGCTCCGACCACGTTCGGACGTCCCTCCGCCCCCCGTGTGCATTCCCTCCAAGCTAATTGGATTGCGGTGCGCCCAGCTCACCGCACGGCCAGATTTCCTCACCGTCGGCCGAGTGCGCCTCCACCGCCGCTGTCCCCTCCACATTCGAGCTCTCTCCGATTCCTCGAGGTGGGAGCGACTCCGCGACGTCCCGGACCTTCGCCGACCGTCGCCGAAGCATCTCCCCCACCCCAGCTCGCCGGCACCGTGCCCCATCGCCGCCCGGCCTCGCCTCACGCCGCCGGCTCACCTCGGTGCCTCCCCGGCCAAGCCGTCGTCATAGGTGAGTTCCTCCCGGCCCCCTTAAGCTCATGCCCGGCCCAACTTCACACCCCATCCCCTCCGGCACCGGCGCTCCGTAGCCACCTCGCCGCCGATCGCTTCAAGCAGCCGCCCGCCAACTTCGCCGCTCCTCCGGTCACCGCGCCGCCACCCCGAGTTGCCTCCTGCTCCGGGCCATCCGTTTTACCGGTTGTGCCAGCCTCACCGGCCGCTGCTCGCCACCGGCAAGACCGCTCTCCACCGGCGCCGATTTCCTCTAATTTGGCCTCAGCCACTTCTCAGCTCATCTGTTATTTCCCTCCGTTTGTGACAGCCCAGGCCTTCGGCCCATTTGGCCAGCAACGCACGCCTAACACTCACACCGCCGAGGTCCCGAGTTCGAAGTCCACCTTCAACGCATTTTTGTACTTCTTTTTGATTTACTGTTATTAATCCAATTTAATTAGGAAAAATTAGGAAATAATTTAGAGAAGCTAACCAGATTTAATTAGGATATAAAAGAGGTTATGTAAGATTTAAATTTGGGTTAGCTCATATATGATTAATTAATATGGTTTGAACAATAACCTAAAAGGCTAAATATTAGTTAAGGACATGGATAGAGAAAAATACTTTGGTTAAATGTTCAAATTAAAATTAGCATATATGCCCTAGCATGTCATCATTAAAACAACTCCCCTTAATAGATTTAATTAAGTAGCTACATTAATATATAACCCCGTATGGCAAGTTTTGCTAGGTAAATAAATTTTAATTAAAGCCAAGCCAAATGACAACTAAAATGTATGTATATATATATATATATATATATATATATATATATACATCTATAAATGCACAAATGAGCAAAGAGATGCGGATGGCATGTGTGCAATGCACTAGTAAAAATAGCCAAACAACTTTGCGGTCACCGTAGAGCCTACTAACATATATATGTATATATGTTATCGTTAATATACCGCTAGTCATGAAATATTAAATAGTAACATTAGTTGATAATGATAATAAGATGAACTCCTGTATAGCAGGCTCAACTTGTAAAAGGATAAAATATCGAGTATCAGTAGTTCTCAGAGAGCACTTAAATTAAAAGGTCAAAACGATATCCAAATGTTATAATACCTTCGATTAAAAGATTTATAGAATAAGTACAGATCTCATCCATCAGTCCAGTTTGCCTTTACCATAACCTGAGTTGCAAGGAATGCATACCCAAAAGATAACATTTGAACACTAAACTCCTGCACCCGTCTATAGGTCTAACCCGACTCATGGAACTTTCTTGATAAATACAAAAATAATAAAAGAGATTATTAATAAAAGATTAAGTTATCGTATTCTGCCACCGACCTCGCAACAAGTCATCCTAATCACTCATAATAAAACTAAATTGAGTTTACTTGGATTTATTTGGATCTTTTGAGTTATTTGCCTTTGTTTGCATTCTGTCATTTAGCACGTAATTAGATATGGGAATCTTGAAGAATTAAAGGATCAGACGTGATCAAGAGCGAATCGAAGATAAAGACCAGAAGCCCAAGAGAAAACATTGAGTGAACTCAAGATCGCGGTAAACCGCGCCAGGCGAGTCAACACTTTGAACATATTGAACCCAGCATTTCAAAGCTATTTCCTTTTAAATTATCAACTTGCATGCTATTATTTCATGAAATATGCTATGTTGATTTCAGCAAGTTAGATATACCCTGTTATTGCTATTGTTCATATTAATCTCCTTGCCATACTTGGACATGTGAACCTTGTCGCCATAGTAATAATTTAACATATGACTTCACAAATTAAGTCCCTATTTATATGACATGCTTAGGAATGCTAGCTACTTGGGGTGACACTAATGCCCCAAGGAAAACTCCTCAAACTATTTTAAATCATATGGTGCGATGCCATATGTAGTGTTGGTGCGATGCCGACACTTAGCGTATGGTGCGATGTCATACGCAACCCTTGGTGCGATGCCGAGGGTTAACTTATGGTGAGATGCCATAAGGATGGTTGGTGCGATGCCAACCATAAGCATATGGTGCGATGTCATATGCCGCCCTTGGTGCGATGCCAAGAGGCAACTTATGGTGCGATGCCAAAAGGTTAGTTGGTGTGATGCCGACAAAATTACTTGGATTATTACAACTAATGGTTTAAAAATGTGATTTCAAACCTGCTAGGTCATAGCAAATTTTAAGTAATTGTATTCAAAAGCACTCTTTAGCAAACAAAATAGCCCTATGCCTTTCCATTGTCAAGCCATGCATGTTATATATTTGCATTCTGTGTGTTGGCTTGCTGAGCACGGGGTCGGAGTGCTCACACTCGCTTTTGCGACAGATTTCAGAATCAGGAATCAAATCACCTCGCCTCAGCAACAAGATTGGACAAGCTGACCGAGAAGATGAAGATGTCAAGGGCTAGGTCGCGAACCTCCAGTTGGCTGCCCGTGGGCATGTCCTGAAGGTCCCACCTGTGTGCTTCGTTCTTCCGCTGCTGCAGTTTATTGATTTCGGCCTAATCGGCCCATGAGTAAGTTTAGTATTATATTTACGCTTCCGCATGATATGTATTTTTGATATTCAGAACTGTAAACTATGAGCACTATCTACTGATCCAGGGAATAGTGCAGTGAATCACAGTGGATTTGGATTGAAAAATCCGGGTCTCACATCTGCTTCCCAAAGTCCCGTTGTGCGAAGCCCGGTGCATCCTGACGGCAACTAGACTCCCGTTCACGTCCCCAACTGCTCCGTTGAACGTTTGAGTCCTTCCTTCGGTTCACGGGGACTTTGCACGGTTGTCTTCACTCTGTTCACTTACGCTGTCGTCCTTGATAGTCATTCCGCCTTCCCCGCGATAACCGCATTGACATCCACTCACAAGACTGCTCGGAGCAGGGATGGCTCGGTAGGTTGTCTACCGAGCTCAGTAGATCCATAGAGTGGGCTAAATTTACAAAAATGGATGTTAAGGCCAAATTTGAAAAAAAATGCCTATACTGACATATTTGTGAACGGTTCAGTAGTCTCATCTAAACTACTAGCCTCATAGGCGCGGCGGCATGCCGCGCCAGCCACCGTGTGTACCGAAGTAAAAGAGGCGATAATTCGTGAGGAGTTTTTTTAAAAAAAATCGAGGGCACATGTGTATTTTCAAAAAAGTCAAAGGTCTTTTTTGTAAAAAATCGAGGACATGTACGTAACTAAACGAGGACCTGTACGTAATTTAAAAAACCGCGGGGCGCTATCCTGCAAAGTATACAAAATTTCGGTGAAGTGGAGGGGTGTTTTTTAAAAAAAGTGGTTTAAAAAACTGGCGGGGACCTTTTTGCGAGAATAGAGGACCTTTACGTAATTTCGGGAAAACACAGGGACTTTTTCGCAAAAACGGTCTCCCGACCGTACGCAAATTCCCCCGCCACGCGCCGGCTGGAGCGAGCGGGCGGGGTGACGTGGGCGCCTCCTCCTGCGGGGAATCCCCGGAAGTAATATAGGTATGATACTGCTTTGTTTTCCGTCGAGAAAAGAAAAACTGTGCTGTCTTGTATAGGATCCTATACATGAAATTCCTACTCTCTGATTAACTATAAACAGGCTTGTCAATACTGTTTTTTCTCTCCCCTTGCAATTAATTCCCTGTGCAAACTGCAAAGTGGGAGCCAAGATATTCATATTTCCTGTAAGAAAAGATTTGGCATGACAAAAGAGAAAAATGAATAGTTGGTGTCCGTAGGGAATCCTCAAAGCTGGAATCCTATACTTTCACTCAGAGGTGCCTGTACTGGAACTATTTTTCCTGCTCCATAGACCGGGTTCTTTTAGATTTAAAGTTAGATTATATTTATACTATATAAGAACTAGCTTTTAAATGATACGTTTTTTTTAAAACAGGATCAATAGAAAAATCATAGTAAAAAATGTATTGAGTTTAGCTGTACTGGCCAAAATCGCATGCGAGTATTTCCCCCTGTGTATTGCCTCTCACGAACAGAATTCAAATATTTAAGTCGTAAGTCATATACGATCAGCTCAAAAGAACACAACCATAGTCTACATGATCTCTGGACTTTTCCTGCTCTAGGTTTGCTCCCACAGGGAAATCCCTTATATGCACTGAATAATTTTATATATCTACTATATGCTACTGATGTCTCATTGACATATATGACTGAGCCTATATGTCAATCTCACAGTAAATGGCATATTATAGATCATATAGTTTTTCAATGGCATATTGTAGATTTTCTCGCAAAACATACTTAGGCATCATGCTGCGCTATGTAATATACACCATCCGTTCTTTTTAAGTGACTTTTTTTTTTACTTTTGAAGTCTTCGAGCTGTGTCTTTGATAGTTATTTTTTGCAACTTTATCTTATGATATACTAATAAAAGTAAATATTATAAAAATATTTTTAATGATAAATCTAATGATGTAGTTTTCATATAGCCAATCTAAATAGTTTTAAATATATTAGTGGTTAAAATGTAGAAAGTTGACTATATGCATTCTAGGATGTTACTTAAATAGAACGGAGGTAGTACTAGTTACGAGAATATTTATCAATTCTTTATTATGGTTTACCTTCGGCTTCAGATAACAACTATATCCAATAGTGATACAGAGAAATTAAAGTGCAATTAAAAGTCACCGCAGTGTCGAAACGAGGATTCGATTTGACCAATTTAAGAAAAAAGGGCGTATATTTGACAAAAGAATTTGTTTCGTGACCAAATTAATAATAACCAAAATTTGTATAACACGGCGATTGCATGATTGATGTGATCGAGTAATGAACGGTCAACATGAAAGGGCCGGACATGTCATTCACCAACACTTTTCTGCAGTTCTTCTTCTAGTGATAACGTGCGAGAGGATCGAGTAATTAGCTAAAGGCCGGCTTTGTAGACACGCTCTGTCTATGTCACGGTCTCTTAACGCAAAATTTTGAATATGATTCATATTGAGAAATTCTGTCTAGTGGCATTCGATCACAGAAGCCGTTGACAGCAGCATAAATCACAACAATTTGTTTTTCAATTGGAAGTGGTTCATATTGTGGTTGTTTGGGCACTTCTGTAAGCCTTGCACCTCTATTGAGTAATGCCTGAGTCGCAGCATCAAGGTCTGACCCAAATTGAGCGAAGGCGGCCACTTCGCGATATTGTGCCAATTCCAGTTTTGAACTACCGCAGACTTGTTTCATAGCTTTCAACTGAGCGGCAGACCCGACGCGACTGACGGATAAGCCAACGTTAATAGCAGGTCTAATTCCGCGATAAAAGAGCTCTGTTTCCAAACAGATTTGTCCATCTGTAATGGAGATCACATTGGTGGGGATATAGGCCGATACGTCTCCAGCTTGTGTTTCAATCACGGGTAACGCAGTCGAGCTACCTGCACCTGTCTGGTCCGATCGTTTAGCGGCTCTTTCTAAGACATGGGAATGTAAATAGAAAACATCCCTGGGAAAGCCTCACGGCCTGGTGGTCGGCGTAACAATAATGACATTTGTCAATATGCCACCGCCTGTTTACTTAGATCATCATATATAATTAATACGTGCATTCCATTATCGATGAACAAAACACAATATCTTGGCTTAGCAGGTTAACGGTTTCTGAACAATGCCCGAGTTTTCTAGTATGGAGCCGAGGCATAGTCTTCGAGCTTGTCTTGAGGGCGACCAGGAAAGTTTTCCTGAGCCAATCGCTACCCCTGAACAACGATCGTGATACATTCTTCCTGGTATTAGCAACACGATGAAGCGGAAAACACAAATTCATAAGTTTCACCAAAACCAAAAGCCAAAAAACACAAGATCTCCTGAGCTATCAGTCTGACAACTGGCTAGGCTGGTTGGACCGCTCAGCCGGTCTAACTGCAAGTCCCACTAGACTGACCAGTCTAGGCGGTTTGACCGCTCGGGTCACGGCAATCAGACTACTCATCGAACAGGGACAAAAATCAGCACAGCTCTCGATGAAGAAAATAACTAACTCTTAGACCACTAATCCAAATAGAATGAAACTTGGTACAAATCTTCCTTAGAATATCAGAAATCTATTCCAATCATGGATCAATATCAAATTCCCGACCTTTATCCAAAACAAAGAAGGTTACCCCAAAATTGGACAAAAGAGAGAAATCTCGATCTACTCTTGCTCCTAAGTCCTTGATGATCTAGATGACTTAGGATGTATTCTCATATACCATAGAAAGCTATATCACAGTACGGACTCAAGCCAAAATGCCTACGAGATCAAAACTCCAAAATCACAACTCTCTTAAGCGAAACCGAGCAATCATAAGAACTTTTCATATAAAATGCCTAGATAGATGTGATCTGATATGATCTCTATGAGATATCTCCATCTTTTACACACACTTGGCACCAAGAGAGATCAAGAGAAGATGAAATCCACATAAGAAAAACATGCAAATCAAAAGCACAAGAAGAAATCCATAGCACAACTTACCTATGAAATTTAGATGTTCATTTCACTTTGAGAGGAATATTTTATAGCCACTCCCTCATAGAGGACAGAACTTTAAACCTAGAGCACACAAACAAAGCTTCTACTAGAAGAAAACCCTAACCTCTCTTCAAAAATACTCATGAAAGCTCTTCTCTCTCAACATACACAAGGACTTATATAGTTGAGCCTCCTCGCCTCACACATAACCCTAACAACTAGCACACCCTTAGTGGATATAACCACATGCAAATGAAGAAACCCGATAACTCACCACAAACAGGTTTTACGTTCACACATATTTACACACTATTCAAAGCGCAACTCCTATAGGGCTCCAATAGCCCGGTAAGACACCCCATCCTTCAAGACGTGACCTAAACCACTTAGACTACCCTCACAGTCTTGCAAACCACTTCCCTACCCAGTATTGGATAATTTCCTTAATGGTCACATACTAGTCTTCACGGTGCTTCTTCTCAAAGCAACTACCACAACGAAGTCCGTGATGCCCAATGACTTGTCGCCAAGATCATACGTCTGCTCCGAGAACCGTCACCACTTGAAACGCCCAAGTCTAATGGCATACCACATGTATATACTTGCCTCATCACGATCCTTCTCTTTCTCCTGTACTTCTTTGTTTGAGATTATGCTCCACTTAGACTTATGTGACCCACCACGGTCTTAGGGCACCTCCCCTAGCCTTGGTCTTGTCGTTGACTGCAACAATCACCAAGCGCTCTGTACATCAAAAAACAAACAACTGTCCCGAGCACAAGTGGCATACACTTGACTCTCGTCAACAAAGCCGATGCAAAATACACCACTGAACACCAACGTCAAGATTCCTACAATATATGGACTACCACCATGACTAATACAACTGAAACCAACTCAACTCACTCATTTTCCAAAGGCCCATCAGACAGCCACAAACCAACTTAAAATCTTCTAGTAACAGGGGACAAATCTGATCATGGCAATCATGCCAGTCAGACCGCCCAACGACCTCTGGTTAGACCACAATTACATGGTCGGTCATACCACTTTCAAAAACTGCACGAAACACAATGATCACCTTTCTAGAATAAAGCTACTGCCAACTAGAAATTTGTTCTCTCACGGCTGGTCACACCAAACCTCGGTTAGACCGCCACCATCATAGTGGTCAGACCGCTCCATCATAGTGGTCAGACCGCCTCTACAAGCCGGTCACACTACTACCTGTTAACAACAAAAACCAGAGAGCAAATGATATGAAATCAAACTCAAATTTTGATAATAAAATACAAGTAAAGTCAAATAATCATTAGCATGAACTCCGAAATCATCTCACAATATATGGCGCCGCTCATTTTAGCTTCTAGCTTATTTTTCACTATTTATAAATTTCGTCTTTTTCTGAACTTTTGGCTTTTTTGAGCTTTTTGCCGATTCTTTTTTCCCCGTATTCGTTCGCGTTGTCCATAATGAGCTAACATATTTTCTCTATTTTTAATCTTTTTAAAATTTAATTACGCTAAATAAGTCATCTTCAGCTATAGTAAAATTCCAGCCACTACAGTGTAATTCTAGTCATAAACCATAGCTTTTCAGCCCAACGGAGCAGGGCATATACACGCTTTATTAGTGTAGTATTAATCAAGAAAGAGATGCAGTACACCGAGCTAGCTGACCGCTAGCGACTAATCTATCATATCATGCAGTAGTCCAGTCTAATCAAGAAAGAGATGCAGTACACCAAGGAGCTGGCTAACCGCTAGCGACTAATCTATCATATCATGCACTGTTCCCCTCTCTGTCGATCGTGTCGATTTCGTGATCTTTGGACCTTATTAATAATTGGTTTACGGCGGTGCAGAGATGTATCGACAGCGTTACATCGCACTCCAGTAGACGTACGTACGTTCGTACGTGCAGAGATGTATCGATCGATACGAACAAGAACATTTTTGGCCAATCAAGAACATGTATCGATCGATACGATCGATGGACGATCACGCATGAAGTGGTCAGGAAATTTCTGTACAGCAACTTAATTAATTGCCCGTTTCCTTCGTTCCATCGCTGTGCAACCAGAACACTTACATGTGTAAACACAACTAGCCATACGTCGTCAGTGCTATGCAGTGGCTCAGCGTGACAAGAAATTAAGAGATGGCCGCTGATGGTGACTAATCTTCAAATTTTAGGTGATATACTCAAAACTTGAAAATTGGTAGTCTAGTGATGAGAACCCAGCTAGTGATGTTTTTAATTTAATATGTAAGCACAGACATTTGGTTTCCTATTTGTGGAGGTTGGAGAACAACTATTTTAAAGGCGTCCATGAGTTGTGCAACCCACGGATGCCCTAAAAAGATTGAGGAAAAAAGATTCAATTTTTCCAAACGAGAAAATTTTTTGGTTTGTGTTGGGAGAGGCCCTACCTTCATCCATTCGGTCTGCTAGTCTAAGAAGCCCAATAAGTATATAAAAAAATACATGCACCCCTAGTATAGTAAGCCACTACGATGCGGTGAGCCCCGCAATCGGAAGGCACAACGCCGGCGCTCACCGGCACATCCGTCGACGCTCGAACCGGCATGTCCATCGGCCTCGACGCCCGCGTCGGCTCCATCATCGATCGTGACATCCGCACCAACGCATCCAACGATCCTGGCGCTCAAGCTGTATCGCCAATGGCCCCACCACACACGCCCCCACGCCCGTAGCGGCCCCGCCACACACGCCCCATGCCTGTAGACCCCGGCACTCTTGCCATTGGCCCGCAATGAGTGGAGGGCACCTTGGCGGCAGTCTTCAGAACACTGCAGCGTGACCTGGCAGACCTTCAGAGCACCATGTGGGAGATGCAAGAGGTTCGGAGCCAACAAACGCCATCAGCAACAATGGCGAAGGTCACCGCGGAGAGGGCGGATAGTCGCAAGGCCCATGCCGGCGCTTACAACACCCTCCGCCGCATGGATCTGGGGTCTCCTCTATCTGCTGGCCTGCAGCAATGCGCGTGGCTGGTAGACTTCAAGATACCTACGGTGGAGCCGTATAAGGGCAACGATACGGACCCCAGGAGTTCCTACACGTCTACAAAACGGCCATCGAAGCTGCGGCGGTGATGACTCGACAAAGGCAAAAGCGCTGATGCTCGCCCCCCACGGAATAGTGCTCTCCTAGTTCTTCACTATTGTGTCGAGATCCAAATACGCATGGGAGCAAATCCAGGATTGCATGCACAACAACTTCCAAGGAAATTACATTGAACGTATGGACGCTGATTAGCTTTTCGCGATCAAGCAGAAGCCATCGGAGAAGCTATGGCAGTTCTTCATGTGCTTCATGAAGGCCCGCTGCCATGTCAAAGATGTTAACAAGACTACTATCATCAACGCTGCAAATCCGGGACCGCATGCACAACAACTTCTAAGGAAATTATGTCGAGCAGATGGACACTGACCAGCTCTTCGCGATCAAGCAGAAGCCATTGGAGAAGCTGCAGGAGTACTTCATGCGCTTTGTGAAGGTCCGCTGCCAAGTCAAAACGTCAACGAGACTACTATCATCAACGCAGTGATATGAGGCCTCTGTGCTAGGCCTTTGGCCGAGTACAATGCATGCAAGCTCATAAGAATGGTGGCCAACCTCTTCGACAAGATGGAGGAGTACACATGGGCCAAAGAAGATGTGCAGCAGCATGACGGTGAGGCCTTCGAGACCAAGCATGTGCCTGAGTCTTCCAAGGATGGCTCCGGCCGCAAGCAGCGGAAGGGCCAATGGCCCAGATACGTCCTCGACATCAAGAGCGGCAGAGACAACAACTACATCTCGGGTGACCGGGGGCATGGCCAGAGAGGTCGTGGCCATAGAAGGGGACGAGGCTGCCACGATGGACGACAACAAGGAGTGTGGTACGAGGTACACGAGTGGGAGTTTGGATGGTGCTACTCATAAGTCCTTCCGATCGCCTCCTATACTTGGTCACTTTCGACCACTTTCAATACTCGGGCACCACCGACTGCCTGCTATACCTAGATATTGCTGATCGCTAGTGATATTCAGTTACTTATGACCAACATTGATACTCGATGGCATACGACCACCTTCGATACTCGGTCATCGCTGATCGCCTCCCATACTCAGTCATTTCAACCACTTTCAATACTCAGGTGCCACTGACCGCTTGCCGTACCTAGACATCACCGATCGCTGGTGATATTTGGTTGCTTATGACCACCATTGATACTCGGTCACATACGGCCACCTTTGATACTCGGTCATCACCGATCGCGTCCTATACTCATTCACTTTCGACCGCTTTCAATACTTGGGCACCACTGACCTCCTACCATGCCTAAATGACTACTCATTGTGCTTGGACGTCTATGACCGCTAGTGATGCTTGAACGCCATCGACCACCCATTGTATCTGGATGTCACCGACCTTCGATGCTCGGACGTGCACGATCTCTTGATGAGCTCGGACGCATCCGACTACTGACTAGACTCGAATGCCTCTGACCACTTGTTGAAGTTGGACGCTTTTGACATCTTGTCAAAGTTGGACACTTCCGACCACTTGTTGAAGTTGGATACCTCTAACCGCTGCTCAAACATGGATGCCTCCAACCCCTTGTCGGAATCAAGTGCCTCCGACCACTTCTCGAAAACGGACACCGTTGACCACTTGTCAAAGTCGAGTGTCTCTGACTGCTTCTCGAGGATGGATGCCTTTGACCCATTGTCAAAGTTGAGGGCCTTGGATCGCTTCTCAAGGACGAACGCCTCCGACCCTTTGGCGAAGTCAAGTGCCTTCGACTGCTTCTCGATTATGGAAACCACCAACTCCTTGTTGAAGTTGAGCATCTATATCTACTTGTCGAAGTTGAGCGCCTCCAACCACTTGTTGAAGTCAAGTGCCTCTTACCGCCTTTTGAAGATAGACGCCTTCGATCGCTTGTTGAAGTCAAGTGTCTCTGATCGTTTGTCATACCTGGAAATCCTCGACCAACCTTAATACTAAGTCACTCACGAACGCTCACTATATTCAAGCATCTCTGACCCGTTTCGTACTGGGATGACTCCGACCACTCATAGTACTTGAGCGATGTTGACCACCTTTGGTACTCGGGCGCTTTCGACCGCTCATTGTACTCATACATCTTTGACTATCGAAGTACCCATAAGCCCGCTGATCACCCATAGTACTCAGGTGAGACGTGCTACAACTAGCCTTGCTATAGTAATCGGTCGAGCGATGGTCGATGACTTCCAACCTACGACAACAAGCGATGGTCGATGGTTTTGACCTACGATGGCTTTTGTCCGTGGACCACTCCCGACTTTCAACTATGGACCACTCCCAATGGATTTTGACCACGATGGCTTTCGACCTCAGATAACCTCTTATAGATTTCAACCACGTTGGCTTTCGATCACGGACAACTTCTGATAGTTTTCGATCACAGACAACTTCCGATGGATTTTGACCATGATGAACTTCGACCATGGACAACTTCCAATGGATTTTGACCATGATGAACTTCGACCACGAACAACTTTCGATGGATTTCAACCATGATAGACTTCGACCACATAAAACTTTCGATGGATTTCGACCATGATGGACTTCGACCACATACAACTTCTGATGGATTTCGACCATGGATAATTTTCGATAGATTTCAACCATGATGGATTTCGGCCATGAATGACTTCTAATGGATTTCAACCATGATGGATTTCTACTACAGTTCGACCACGAAAGCCTCTTACTACTACCTGCTTCGATGTTCGATGGTTTTTGACTACCAGCTGTTTCCGATGGTCGGTGGCTTCCAACATTTGACTATCAATCATTCCTTGATGCTGATAGCCTTCGGCCTTTGAGGAGTCGCTCCCTACATTCACTTTCAACCACTTCGATACTTGACCCTGGCGTTTTGTTCTGCTAGTTTCATCACTTGGGCTATGTCTATGATACTGATTCCGTTGCTGTGTCATCAGATCGGTCAAGCTCGATATAAACTATGCATGTTTTGATCACTTCATTCCCTCGTGACGTTCAATACCGATGAGGTTGAGCGGCACGGGCAGGTGTAGCCAGTGTAAAGGCTACATTATCAACGGCCCTATAGATTGATGAAGCTATGGATCATGCCAACGCCCACATTTATATCAATCATTCATCACAAGCATGGAGAATGTGAAGTGATGACTGAAGACGACGACCAATGCACAGCTTAATCAGAGGTATTTTGTGGGTTCGCCCCACGGATGTAATTAATCGGGAGCCTTCCGAGGCCCCGGGAACTGGGAGAACACATCGCCTATGTCATATCTATTGTGCAAAGCAGGCTATGGGGCACACATACATAAAGGGAACTTGTAATTGTTATTCTCAAATGAATGATAAAATACATGTTTTCTCTACCTTTCCTATGTTTATCTATTTTTGTATACTTTAGTACACTGGCATGCTCGCACGTCACACATCGAGGCAAGAACTCCGAGAGTGATTTCTCATGTTAAATAGCTGGATGTGCCATAGTCGTACTAGCAGTGACAGACGAAGCATGCAGTACTCCTCTACGAGGTCACGCATGTTGAACCAGAGGGCGACACTACCCAGCCTCCGAGCGCGTTGCTCGTCCTCATGGATGAGGGTCATGGACGGTGACATATTGAAATCGATTAGATAGCCCGTCCATCGAAGGCTGCTGCCCGGCTCCATCCAGTGATCAAACCATTTCTGCATCCAATTTGAGACTCGCTCTGTCCTCGTGGAATTTGTTGGGAATAACTTCATGCACCCGGATCAGAGTATGAAATTGATGCCACCTTTGTTCGAGTATTGCCCTCCGCTCAGCTTCTTCACTTGAAACTGGGTGTCGTGTAGGAAGACAAACAGTGTTGCGCTCGGCATCACCACCTCCGTGCACGAAGCCCAGTTGTACACAGCGAGCCGCGCGATGGTGTTTGGCATCAATTGCGTGAGCTCCAGCCTGTACAACCAAAACACTTTGTCGACAAAGGCTGCGACAGGAGCGCAGAGCCCAGCATCAAACTACACGGCGAAGACAAGGTCTATGTCTCCATCGGCTGGGACTTCCTCTCCCTAACATCGGGAAGCCGAACCATCTCACGGCCCGAGATCTTCCCATCATTCGCGAGTGAGCGAACAAGCTCCTTTGTCACCACGGTCGGCCCTATGGTGTTCACACTGGCACCGTACCTTCTCCGTAGCACTCCAATGCTTGTTGGCCATCGACTCGTCGTGCTCAACCAAACCAACACCGCTCGTCGAGACAGACGATCTGTCGTGGTCGGATGAACTGCTGACGGCACCATGAGGAGAATGCCGGTTGATGCCGCGACCCATCCTCCCCGAAACTGAAAACTGATGATGCGAGAGAACAGAAGCAATAACGACGGGCCTAAGAGAACCAGGGCGAGAGAAGAAGGTGGTGGGCTAGCTGGCAATGCGACGAGACAGCTGGCTCAGCCCACTTTAAGAAGACCAGTATTTAATGCACATGCCCTTTTGGGTAGCGCACATGGCCCAAGAGTGTGCGTAAACCAAAGATGCACGACGCACTACCCACGCGCTAACACGACGCCTCGATGAACGAACAACCGCACACAGGACAACATGTGTGAAGCACTATCGGGCAGTCAAACAGTTTACATCGACTAAAAAGAATGGTCCACGGGCCGCACATCTCACAGGCCGAAGGGACGGAGGGGGTCAAAAGGTCAAGCAACATGGGTGCAGCCTGCGAGCGGTGATGCCATTTACCATGGGAGGCCACTATTGGGAGGCCCAACCTGATTTTATCAATGATTTTTTCCCCATGGTTCCCCACCTTCACCCATTCGACCTGCTGAGCCAAGAGGCACAATAAGCATGTAAAAGAAAATTTGCACCCTTAGCATAGTAAACCACTGTGAGGGGCATTCTTGTAATCCGGCCTTAAGGCCATGTATATATAGCCTTAGTGAAAGAGTGAGAGAGCCATGGTCCATTTTTCACTCATCCTACCAGCCTACTGTTTACTGTTTGGTCTGTAGTCACCACAATTTGAAAAAATTAATTGCAAAAAAAATTATGCTAAAAAATCATTGATAAAATCAGTCGTGAAAAATATCCAATGAAATTTCAGATGGGAAAATTGATTAAAAATTGAATTAAAAAGATCACTTGAGAAAAAAAAATTGATCCCAAAAAAAAATCAAATGATTCGAAAATTTAAATTGTGTGTATGTATCCAACGGTGACAACCTTGTTCAACGAGACCGTACCTGTATATCATCATATGGCCGATCAAATATTCAAAGTTGTACATATGTACACACCAGCTGGTCGGTGGTGTCCTGCGGTAAATGGCCATGAATCTAGTCCCAGCAATTGTACATACCTTTTAGGAGGATCTATTTGTGGGTTTTCCAACATCTAAACTGAGGCTAACAATTGATTAGTAGTAGTACTTGTTTTTCACTTCACGGATAGACCAGTAGTTGGCTTCCTTGGCCCCATTACTACAGCTACTGGTCTAGCACTATGACTACCACAAGGAGCCAAGCCAATTAGGTCAAGAAAATAATGAGCTGAGTTGATGGGGATGGAGTTGAGGAAGAGAAGAAGGGTGTGTGATGCGAGAAAGGGAAATCCAACGAATGGGGAAATCCATCTTATTTGCCTCTGCCTCCGAATTTCAGATCTTTTTTCCTTCTGTTTTGTTTCACTCCAACCTGTCATGTGTTCTTCGACCCATGCATGATTAAAATTTTCTCTCCAAATTAAAACGTATGATTGGGTTATTCTAATTTTACTGTCTTTGGTACTTGGTACCAAACCTTGACTATATTATAGCCCACTTTTTTTTCGTCCTATAGATTATAATTTTTCCTGAATCAATAAATAGGACAAGTTATTCGTCGTTTTTCAAAACGGCTTATTAAAATATTCTTTCAAATTAGACAATCGTTATTTAATTTATTCACATAAATATTCGTAATAGTTCCAAAAACCTAAAGCCACACGTATATAAGTCATCAACAACCTTCAGCAAGCTTGCTTGCTTGTGCCTTATGACATCACCTTCTTGTCCTTTTTTTATAAGGGGACAAAAAAAAAGGATCGAGTGCCAGTGTCCACACTCTCGCCCCCCTCAACTGCAATTTGCCAAGTATGTAAAATCGCATTGTCAAAAAAAAAGTATGTAAAATCACAAGAAAAGATCCACAAAAATAACCCGTCTCACCTAACATATGCTCCCTCTTCCGTTCTTTTTACATGTTGCATCAAAATACATGCAGTCAACCTATCAAAACTTTACTCGCTAATGTATACAAAATTATTTAAATTTATCATATAAAAATGTTATTTTCAGATTCACATCGGAAATATACTTTTCCCATCACTATGTTTTTAACTGTTTTTACTAATATACAATTAGAAAAAAATAATGGTCCAATGTGTGTAATATAGACATGCCTAAAGATAAACTACAAGTAAAAGAAAAGAACAAAGAGAGTAGCAGTAGTTAGCACGAACTGAACTCTAGCCTCTAGCCAGAAAACCGATGTACCCCTCCGATCACAAATATATGTCATTTTAGATTGCGTACAGTCAAACTTTCAAACTTGTAATTATAGATATCTTTTAGGGTATACTTGGTTCATAGCCAAATCTTGCCACACATCGAGTTAGGGAAGTTTGGCTGAGTTAGGTGTCCGTTTGGTTTATAGCTGTCGATGTTTTAGTATCGATCTTACGTGTGATTTATTTGAGTTTGGAGGAACTCTTGAAGACCTAACTATGATCACATTGAGAAAAGACACAGTGATTTTTATACAGGTTTGGGCCTTCTCTTAGGAGAACAACAACTCTACTCCTGTGTGGCTATTGCTCAATGAACTGATTACAATAGAGAAAGTAATGCGAAAAGCCTTACTCTACTTCTATTATCCCTTAGGTCTGTCCCAATTGTCTTTCCTTTCTTCTTGCTCTTCTCCCTGACGTCCTTCTTTATATAGCTTGCAAGGCAGCAACAGTTTTCTATGCCAAGAGACATCTTAACGTTTCAAATGGTAACTGTCTGATGGGAGTTATTAGAGACGTGGTATCTCACTCATCGTGCAACTGTTTTTGTTAGAGAGAAGATTTGCGCATTTATTCCAGAGAATAAATACATGTGCTAACCATCTTGTCAAATAGGCCCACGATGCATTGGGCGGGGTTGTCATAGATAGGTCAGTCGAAGTTTGGCTTAGTCGTAAGAGGATCTACTACCACATGGTGGTCATAGGATAACTTACGATTATGTCATGATTGTAGGAGAACTTATGATTATGAGGTGGTCATAGGAAAGGTTTACGACTAAGGAGTCGTCGAAGGAAAGCTTACGACTAAGGAGTTATCGTAGAAGAGCTTACGACTACCTTGTGAAATCTCCCTCTTATAGATAATGTAACATCCTGAAAATCCTATGGAATATAAAAATGAGGGTAATTTAAAAACTTTTGCTCGCAATTGTTCTCCCTTGGCTTCTATTGGAGTTTCTTTACAAAAGTTTGGTTTTCAAAACCCAAGAGTGAATAAATATAAATCAAGTTGAATCCAAGTCAAATAAGTATAAATTAAATTCGACAAGAAGTCTTCTCAGATTTTTCTAGAAAAATGAAGAGAAGATAATACACTGAAAATTTACACGATCATCTGCACTATACAAGGAGTATTATTTCGACCACCGCAGCCTTCGACCGCTGCGTGCCCTGGGATCTCCAACCGCTCTTGCACTCGGAATCTCCGACTGCCCCTTGCTCTAATCCTTCACAATACCTCTCAGACGCCATCTGATTCTCCTCTGCTACTCGAATGTCGTCTGATGCTTTGAAGCTGCTCGAACGTCGTTTGATTCTCCTCCGCTACTCGAACGCCGTCCGATGCTCTGAAGCTGCTCGAATGTCGTTCGATTCTCCTCTACTACTCGAACATCGTCTGATGCTCTAAAGCTACTCGAACACCGTTCGATTCTCCTCTGCTAATCGAACATCATCCGATGCTCTGAAGCCGCTCGAACGTCATCCAATTCTCCTCTGCTACTCAAACACCATCTGATACTATTCGACTTCTCGCTCGAAGTCGAACTTCGACCGTCCACCCAGCTTCGTTAGTCAAACTCGAAGCCTTCTGAGTTCTTGGGACTTCTCTATTCTTTGAGTACGATGATGACGACCCGATAATAATATAGCAATAGAATAAACAAGATCTTTGGTGGTACTTCAATCGCTGCACCTTTTCTGGGGTAAACTCCCATTTACCTACACTTGAGTTTACAACTTAAAGACGGAAAAACATCGCCAATTATAAATTGGACTCGAACTCAATTTCTTACTAAAACTAGACTCCGAAACTGAAAATAACTCAAACTCCTGGTTCTATTCCACAACCAAATTGAATAGACTCGTACTCTGCACTCGATGTTTGCCAATTAAGCCTAGATTAATTCCAACAAGAAGAATCACAAAGATTTTCAAAATCTTTCGAGCTCATCTAATGTTATCCATGTGTCTCTCCACTACTGCAAGAGCTTCTTTCGTTTTGTGCACATTGCAAAGAAGAACGAGGCTAAGGGCGGTTTCCCTTTGCTGAGCGGCAATGAGACACCTCCGTCGACGGTGGATGATGAGGTCCAGCTAACGGATGGAAGCGAGTCAAGGAAGGAGAGCAGGGCGAGAGCGGAGGAGCTGCTCCAGACGTAAATTGTTGGCCGCCTGTGTAAGGTTGCGATCGAACAACTCATAATGGATAGATGAGAGAAAGGAGATCAAAAGAATATTAGATGCCATTATTGAGAAATCTGGTGAAGAAGATGAGATGACAGTTTAGAAGAGCTGGATTAGGGTGCGCATATTTAAGCGTTATGACAGATGGTTCATATACCAAACCGCCTCTGATATTAATATCATAGATGGTTCGTATATCTTATCATAGATGGTTCGTATAACAAACTATCCCTGATATGTGAGTTATCACAGACGATTCATATAACAAACCGTCTCAGATATGTTCAGTTATCACAGACAGTTCGTATAACAAATTGTCTCTGATATGTGTTATCACAGACGGTTTGTATAACAAACCGTCTCTGATAATGACACGTCACCGATCCGTAGTGTGCCACCAAGGATTACGATCCCACCTGTCCATTCTCTCCACATAGAATGGCAAGTACAGGTTCCCCCACCGCTCGGCCCTTATTAATTACCCCCATCTACCTTTCCACCGGCAGTCACGGATGAGTCCATCCACTATATAGCTTCCTGCATCCCCCTCGACGACTCCAACTACCACCGTGAGTTAGCGCCTCCGTTGTGAGACCACGGTCCACTGCTTAACACACTCTTGTCATAAGTATCGTAAGAGTGTCTTCCGCAGTCTCACCGTCGTGCCACAAAGGTGGCGTTACCGCTGCCTCTCCATTGCCGGTGATATCCGGTCGCCATCCGATACATCCAACTTGTTCCTCGACTTCGCCGACTACCGCCGTCAGCTAGCGCCTCCGTTGTGACACCACGGTCGATTGCATAACACACTCTTGTCATAAGTATTGTAAGAGTGTCTTACGCAGTCTCACCATCATGCCACAAAGGTGGCGCTACAGCCGCCTCTCCATTGTCGGTGATATCTGACCGCCATCCGATGCATCCAGCTTCTACTGTCTGCTAGGATCTCTGCTTCTTATATATATTCTTGCCGTGTTAAAGAGTTGGGTTCGTTATCTTGTTATGCTGTAATGGTGGATTCTAATCTTAATGGAAATGGAATGTGTTGTTGTGTTAATTTGCCACTGTATTTGCTTGTTTTCAAATAGCATAGGTAACATTATTTCTTGAGTCTAGCCAAAAAAAGAAAAAAAAATTTAGGTATAGAGTGAATTATCACAGACGGTTTTGTGGTATAAACCGCCTATGAAGGACTATCACAGACGGTTCTATATACCAACCGTCTGTGATAATCGCTAATCACAGACGGTTGGTAACTAGAACCGTCTGCGATGTGTGAGTATCACAGACGGTTTTTGGTTCGAATCGTCTGTAATAGTTTTCTTCACAGACGGTTCTAGTTACAAATCGTCTGTGTTGTTTTTATCATAGACAGCTCACAAACCGTCTGAGATAACCTTTGATTATCACTGACACATAAATACAGGCAGTTCAGAAAACCATCTGTGATGACAATTCTGAACCGTCTGTGATGACTCTTTTTGTAGTAGTGGGAGGATGATTTATCTTCAAAAGCATTATGGATTTTTATTTTTATTTCTTTTTGTGAGAGTTAGGAGACCTTACGGTCTCCCAAGAGTTATATAAGTCTTGTAATACGCAACTGTTTGGCAGACCACAATTGAGTCTATTATCTTGAAGAGAGAGCTATATGCTTGTTCTTCCTAGTGTTTGCCATCTGATTGCAACCTAGAGGGGAATTAGGCGTTTCTCTACATCGTTGTTCTTATGATTCCTTATGATTCTTAGGAGCTACGACACGTTTGCTTTATGGTCGGGTAGACGGAATCACGAGCGTGTGGTTAGGTGAACGTGGTTAGGAGCGAACATGTATGTATAACTGCGTGGTTGTAAAGGAGAAAAAAAAAGAAAGGAGAGAAATGGGAGGAGAAAAGATGGCTCGGTTGGGGTTGTGCTGGGTTCAACCGTACGAGCAGCAGACACGTGGAGGGATCCCCCCACCTTTCTCTCTCACGCAACCCAGCAATTAATCTGCAATTTTTTTGTTTTGTTTATCAGGTAACAACACAACAAGGAGAAAAGAAATAAATATATATAATATATACACACTATATATATATATTGGGGGAGAGAGGGCTTATGTGTCTTGTAAGAGACTGAGCGGTGGGTCCCGGTGGCCGTCGTCCAATCACAGCTCGACAACAGCCGGCGCTTGCATTGCATTGCATTGCTTCCCCCAACACCCATCGATCCCTCTCCTCTCCTCTTTAAAGCTAGCTAGCTAGCTAGCCAGCCTCCACCCATCTCACCGGCGATCTCTCGCCTCCTCCTCCTCCCCATCCGATCGATCCATCCATTCCGTCGTGCTCGTTCTCCACACCGCAATCGAGGATGGGTCGCGGCAAGGTGCAGCTGAAGCGGATAGAGAACAAGATAAACCGGCAGGTGACCTTCTGCAAGCGCCGCAACGGCCTGCTCAAGAAGGCGCACGAGATCTCCGTCCTCTGCGACGCCGAGGTCGCCGTCGTCGTCTTCTCATCCAAGGGCAAGCTCTACGAGTACGCCTCGCACTCCCGGTACGTACTTACGTACGGTTCCCTGCCCGTTTCCATTTCTGCATCATAGTATAGTACCTGCTGCTAGGCTAGGCTATGCTTGCTAGCTCGTGTTAATTCTGCTGCTGCTGCTTCTGCTTCTTCTGCCTTGCCGTTTTTGGCGTTGATGCCTGCCCGTGTCGCCGAAAGCTTCTGCTCGGTTTTGCTATTTTTGGCCTCTCGATGTGGATGCTCTAGCTACCTCATCTCCTCTGATGATACATGTTCGCTGATGATTTTATGCTCTGATCTGCTGCTCCCATGTTCTGGGAAATCATCTCCTCTCCTCTCCTTCATTTTCCTTTCTTGCGCTCCCCTTTTTGCTTCCTTACGCATTCCCTTCTTAGGATCGATGGCCGTATTTCTTTAATTCACCTTGAGCTACTTAGTGCTCATACAATACTATATATATATATATATATATACGCTAACAGCGTGTGTTTAGATTAGATTACATCGTCTAATAATTATATAGATCAGCTCTTGATTTCTTCCTTCGCCTTCATGAATTGTACTGCAAGGTGTATTTTATTCGCTCTTTTCCTAAATTTCCTCTCCCCAAATCACATGCATGCATGCGTGTTCCACTTCTCAAAACAATAACAACAACAACAATAATAAATCACATGTTCCAAGGAGTCCACCACCAGTGACATGCACTCGATCAACCCATCATAGATTATGCATGTAATCTAGCTAGTGTGTCTTAATTAATTGATTCTCCTCTCTTCTTATGCCTTGCTAAACAGTGCTATCACTTATGCATGGTCTTGCTCAAACCAGAGAGAGAACCTCTTAAATCTTAATACCACATCCTCATATGGAGACGGATCTGGCTCTCTCTTCTGTTTCTTCTCCTTCCCTCTTCTTCCCTTTGATGCTTCGATCTCCCTCCTCGATAATCTTGGCTACTGTTCATGTTTCTTCTCCTCCATTGTTCTAGATGGTCACCCAGTTATATTTGCTCCAAAATTAACAAGTTGAATAGTATTTGCCTGTGTTCATAGATGCATCGGTGTTCCATTAATTAGTAGAGATAAATCAAGGTGTACATATCTAGCTAGTGATGAATCTTTTACTCTCTAAATTCTCAAAAAAAAAACACTTTTGCTCAAGTTATAGAACAGTATATCTGTTGTACTACTGCATCCGTATATATACGCCAGGACATAGCCCCGGCTATGTGGTGTTACATTAAGTCTAATTAGAGGTGCTTAATCAATTCCCAATACATGCTCACTGCTCTCTTAATTATCTCTTTCTTTCCTCTCTGAGATGATCTGTAAGGACGTACTACAGGAGCCTCTGAATGGAAAAAGAAAAATACTGGAAGTGCTTCAAGCTTTAGGAGCTTCACTCTCTATACTGTAGTACGAAATACATATAGCTAGGTTCATGGACATGTATTGTTTATATGCATATATAATATTTTTTGGAAACACATGTTACGCATATTATTGTTATCTGCAACCTCTATGATTTAGATTAAGGGAGTGTTGAAAGTAATCTTGTAGTCGAGATTGAGTCTGTTTCGTAGTTGAAGCTCGAGTCATAAGTCGTAACTGAGTGATAGTCGTGTTGTACCCGAGTAGAAGTCGTAGAGAAGGGTATAAAGGGCAGAGTCATGTAACCAGGAATTGTAAGAAAAGAAGAAGAAAAATAATAAAGAGAAGAGTTTAACACAGAGCGATTTGGCTCTGAGAAACTATCGACTATCGAGTTCGTTGTGTGATCGCAGATGTCGTAAACGACTTATGACCACGGCAAACAGATCGTAGACGTCGTCGTAAATAGAGGTCCGACCACGACGACGAGAGCGGAAGAGTTCGCAGGTGCTGAAGACGTGATCATAAAGCATTACGATCACGTTCACACAACAGGAAGGCGTGGTCATAAAGTACTACGACCACAGCCGTGAAGAAGTGAACGTAGTCGTAAAGGTGTTACGACCATAGTGAAAAACAAAGTCGTAAACGACCACAGTGGGAGACGTAGTCGTAAAGCATTATGACCATAGTGGTCGGAAGAATCACTGCGTAGTCGTAAGGAGCTATGACTACGGTGAACGACCGAGGTCGAAGGAAGGCCAGCGCAACGGCAGTGAACGTGGTCGTAACTTCGTCTAAAGTTTACGACTACGTAGTCGGAGCAACAAGGAGTGATTGGAGAGGTCACAATGTGGTCGTAACAACTGTCAGCGTGGTCGAAAAACTGGCAGAGCGGTCGTATGGCTACAGAAGATGATCTTAACGGTCATAGAGTGGTCGAAGAGATCCTAAAGCAGTCATAAAGATTACAACAGGGAGAAGTTTAAGATGGTTTTAATTAATTTGTTTGTGGCACTGATCCAGACCTCCAGGGTGGGCTTTTAAATTATTGTTTGTACGTACAAAGAGCTTGTACTTTGTAGCATACTCTTTTATGTATGAAACTGGAAAGAGTTTGAAAGCACATATGCCAAGAGGTGCAAATTATCATGCACCTTGGCTGTGTAAAGGATCAGATGTAGTAGTCTAGCTCTATTAGTTTCCTGAACATGATGTTCAGCTTCGGAGCACAACCACGTTAGTCTTCCATTCAACAATTCAACTCTTTCCTTGATCAATTTTTTTCTAGACCTCATGCATGTCACTTCATATTCTGAATTGGCTGAGTTATTATGCGTACAACCTGACATCACATGTGTTATGTATTTCTAG
Source organism: Dendrocalamus latiflorus (assembly GCA_017311315.1). Classification (NCBI taxonomy): domain Eukaryota; kingdom Viridiplantae; phylum Streptophyta; class Magnoliopsida; order Poales; family Poaceae; genus Dendrocalamus; species Dendrocalamus latiflorus. The sequence continues at coordinate 35,193,971 of CM029629.1, forward strand.
GGAACAGCCCAAGGATCAAACACACAAATAAAGTGAACAAATAAATACATGAGAGGTTTCTTTTGTAGTGACGCATATCTTTTCTTTCTTCCTCTATTATTCACTCGCCTCAAATTTGTTTAACAGGAAGTACACGGCTTAAATAAGCCTCACGCACACACGGTCACACAACTTGTACTTCACGCACCCACTAACTCCACTAGCTAACAACTAAGACCTAATCTCATGCCACTGGCCTGGAATTTCTCCACAATCCATACGACTCGGCCAACTCATTGACTTAGATTACGACTACTACAATAGACACTCCGACTGTTACTTGGATGCTCTGACTGCTACAGTACTCGGACACCTCGTTTGCTACAGTACTCGGACACCTCGTCTGCTACAGTACTCGGACACACTCGACTGCTACAGTGCTCGGACACACCCGACTGCTACAGTACTCGGACGCTCCCCGCCTGCTACTATGCTCGGACACACCCGACTGCTACAGTGCTCGGACACACCCAACTGCTACAGTACTCGGACGCTCCCCGACTGCTACTATGCTCGGACACACCCGACTGCTACAGTGCTCGGACACACCCAACTGCTACAGTACTCGGATGCTCCCCGACTGCTACTATGCTCGGACACACCCGGATGCTATAGTACTCGGACACACCGACTGCTTCAGTACTCAAACGCACAAGTACTCGAACACACGACTATGGCACTACTCGAACACATGAGTACCTGGACACACGACTACGATAGTACTCAAATACACGAGTACTCAAACACATGACTATGACTGCTATCAAGAATATGATAAGTTCCAACAATCAACCCCCTAATCTTGTTGTTGTTGTTTTGAGTACCTCCTCACCGAACTTTACAGTAGCACCGGTTTTTCATTCGCCACAGCAAGATATGCCTCTTCCTCGGTTTGCGGCACTCACTAGCAAAATGCCCACGTATGCCACAATTGTAACATTTTACCTTCTTCATGTTGAACATGCACTCACTGGTGTCGGAGTCGCTGTTGTTCTCATCGTCGTCATGGTTGTCACTACGACCACCACTAGCTTTGACGCGGCCATCAACACGATCATGGTTCGTCTTTGCGCCGCTGCATGACCATTCTCCATTCTTCTCTTTGTTGAGGGTCTCCTATTGCGTGCACATGAGCAACAGATGCTCACTCTGTTTTGAATCGCTGAAACTCATTCGGACGCATTCATCGTAGGCTCTATACCACCCGACGAGGTCTTCGACGATGAGAGTCTTCAAGTCCACGCACTGCTTGATAGAGGTGACGAGCTACATGTAGCGCGCTGGGGCAGCAGGAAGAAACCTATGAACAATGGCAATTTCATCCACCATAGTGTCATCCAACGCATGGATGTCGGTGACGACAAACGTCACCCGACCGACAAAATCTTCAATGGTCTCTTCCTCCATCTTTAGCCCCTCGAAGTCCTTGAGGGTCTGTAGCTTGGCCTTGTGCACGTGCTTGTGCCCCATGTGCGTCGTCTTAATTATCTCCCATGCTGACTTCGCCGTGTCTTTCCCTGCGAGGGAATACATGACTTCGGCATGGCCTAGTAGATGGTGGGCAATACCATCCTATCCTTCTGTTACTCCATAGCACCTGGCTTCATTGCTTCCCACACATTCTGTGGTTAAAGAGCGACACACATCTTCATCGTCCAAATTGTATAATTCGTGCGGGTGAGCTGCAGGTACGACAACGTCACCACGGTCTCCCTCTTCACCACCTGCGAGGAGGATGGATCATTTCACAGCAGGCCTTGCACATCGGATGGAGACACACTCCTTCCTTCCCTCGGCATCCTCTTCGACTCACAAAAACTTGCTCTAATACCAAATGTTGGCACAACGCAAGGATCAAATGCACACGAGTAGGGAGAACAAATAAATACAGAAGATACTTCTTTTGTGTTGACGCACGCCTTTTCTTCCTTCCTCTATTATTCATTCATCTCAAATTTGTTTAACAAGAAGTACACGGCTTAAATAAGCCTCACGCATACACGGTCACACAACCTGTACTCCACGCACCCACTAATTCCACTAGCTAACAACTAAGACCTAATCTCATGCCACTGACCTGGAATTTCTCCACGGTACCTGGAATTTCTCCACGGTACCTGGAATCTCATTGACTCAGACTATGATTACTACAATAGACACTCTGACTGCTATAGTGCTTGGACGCTTCGACTGCTTCAGTACTCGGATAAACCGACTGCTACATTACTCGGACACAGTGACTGCTACAGTACTCGAACACACAACTACAACAATGCTCGAATACATGAGTACTTGGACACATGACTATGACAGTACTCAAACACACGAGTACTCAATGACACAACTACGACTACTGTCAACAATAAGACTAGTTTCAATATTTCTTTGATCATAGTTCCATACACGGTTGCAGAGGCCGGAATTTTTCCATTTTCTAAAAAAAAATACAACATTACCGCTTTTTTGAAGATAGATCATGCCACCGGGATATCACTGAGTAGTCTTCATAACGTATGCTTGTCGTCTGCGCTGTTATGAAGGAGGCATGCTGCTTCCAAAGTAATCCAGATTGATACTTACAGTTTAAACAGTAAAAGGGATATTCTCATTCCAAATAGTAGCCTCAGATCTGAAATTCAATTCATTCCATATATAAAGTAGCTTCTGTGAAATTTTTTCAGTTTTGATTATTGGGATATAGCTAGCTAGCACGCATAGCAGCATTTGTATTACAAATTAATACATTGTATTTTGTAAAATATAGCCCTGAATGTTGCCATGTATGAGAATGCATGGTAATTGCTTCATGAAGCAAACCTCCAATTCTGATTCTCCGTTTCAGCATTTACGGATGAGATAATTTAACTTGCATAACTACTGTTTCTTAGAGACTGTTTTCCAAAATAAAGGATGCCAAGCATTGTACTTATTCCTTGCAATGGGCCGGAGTTTGATATGTAAACTGTTTAATTGGTTAATCATTCTGAGCACTGAAATGATGTGAATTTTTCTTGCAGAATGGACAAAATTCTTGAACGTTATGAGCGCTATTCCTATGCTGAAATGGCTCTTGTTTCAGCTGAATCTGAAAGCGAGGTATAAATGATGGGTTGTGATTTACCTTTTGTTTCCTTATATGATGATGCTTCGTGTTATTTTGATACATTTAAAATGGAGGGAGATTGATTCTTTTCTGTTGTACAAGCATTTCGATATATCTGAATGTTTTTGTTGTTGCATTAATTTTTGTAGTCACAAGCAATGCTTTTTATGAATTATAAATCGTTGCATCTTTTGAAATTAGATGTAGTACAACCTTACATTCTATGTTTTTTTACTTAAGATCGAGTTCTTTTTGCATTTTTTATCCTATCTATAATGCTAACCCATCTTTTGGTGCTATCATAACACTCATATGAAACATCAGACATCCGATGGGGCCTGGTTAGACTAGATTTAGGTAGGGGTGTCAACGAATAGTCCAAATACAGATGCTAGATAAAATAGATAATAAAGATATTATTAACACTTTTTAAGTCTTAATATATCAGATACGAATTAAATAGTTCGAATACAGATACCGGATAAAACGGATATGATTGACACTCCTAGATTTATGGTGTTTCTGAGGACCACATGGATGGATATTTTGTAAATTTTACAGATTTGTACAACATATATAAGGGTTCACATTTCCTCAATCTAATCACGTACCGTAAATCTTATTTATCCAATGCTTGTACATCATCCCGCGAGGAAGTTAACGTGTTAGCATCCAAACAAAGTTATGATTTGTACTAAATACTGCCCCCTCTAAAGAAATTTAAAACGTGTTGGAATTTAATTTGATTTTCCTTTTTTACTTGTACTTATTATCTTTTTTAGTTCTGGTTTTTGTATCTCATTGAGACAACTTACAAAATGCAACAACTTCCATTGATAGCATCATGCTCTAATTCGGCAAGCACAAAAAAGGGTACATGTACACAAATAAAAATGTACTCATATTATGTACTATGATGAAACGTTTCTTCACTTAAATTTCTCAATAGTACCTTCCCTAAGTGACCATGCACACTGTCTAAAAAAATGTACGTGGCGTGTATTTCAAAAAATATATCCTACGTCCCATATATGTTGATAACAGTGCTAGTGCTGCTGGTGTGTGTGTGACCGAGTGTAGATGGATATGAACTACTATTACGCTAAGCACATTGCAAAATGGAAATCATTATGTACTTCTTATAAACAATTTTTTTGCTCTTTTTCTTACCATGAACCTAAGCACATAGCTAGGTTGTATATATTTAACTATATGCACTTTTTCCTCGTCTTTTTTCATCTCTACAGTGGTAGTTGCCTGCGGTGGTAAAGCATGTATTTAGTTCATAAAAAAGAACAGCCATTCATGTACTTGTTTCTTTCTGACAGAAAAGTACTTTTCCTGTACAGGGAAATTGGTGCCACGAATACAGAAAACTGAAGGCGAAGATTGAGACCATACAAAAATGCCACAAGTAATCAACATTCAATAGAGATTTGGATTTTAAGTTGTTCTGGGACTAGTATCATTTTGTCGTACTATGCACTGCTGAAGATGATCATGATGTAAACCGACTCATACATATGCAGGCACCTCATGGGAGAGGATCTGGAGTCTCTGAACCTCAAAGAACTCCAACAACTAGAGCAGCAGCTGCAGAGTTCATTGAAGCACATCAGATCAAGAAAGGTAGTAATGTTAACTTAGTTGTGCATTTGAAATCTCTTCTTCTGTTTCTAATTAACTGGACTGAAATGAAAGGCAGATCATGTCTGCATTACATCTGTAAATGTGGTTCCCGCTGTTGTAAAAAAAGATGTCTTCTGGGCATATTTCTGTAGTACAATTTCCAATTGATAACTAACTGTAACATACTTGTATTTGCAGAGCCACCTTATCCTAGAGTCCATTTCTGAGTTACAGAAAAAGGTAACCAAGCTGCAACCTTGACTGCAGTAACGAATAACGTGGTGTGTGTGTCTATAGGCACTTGCACTGTACCATATCTAAACTAAATCATATTACCAAACTGCATGCAGGAGAGGTCACTGCAGGAGGAGAACAAGGCTCTACAGAAGGAAGTAAGCTGCCTGCAAAATATATACTACTTAATTACTCCCTTGTGCCATGCATTGACCATCACAATTCGTTGATGATCGATCTCCAACTAAGCCATGCCTGACTACTTGTTGACAAATTAAGAAGCCCTAGTGATGGATCTGATGCTTTTGCTGCAGCTGGTGGAGAGGCAGAAGGTGGTCGGGCAGCAGCAAGTGCAGCGGGACCAAACCCAGGCCCAAACTCAACCACCCCAAGCCCAGACAAACTCATCCTTTTCCTCCTTCATGATGAGCGATCAGCAGGCACTTGACCCGCCACAAAACATCTGGTGTGCATATATTTATGCACATACGTACCTTAATTCATCATAATCAATTCACATTGGACAAGTACACATTAACAAGGCATACATACATGCTTAGTTGCTAGTTGTTACTACACTCCATTTCATGCATTATTCATTAGTTGCATCGATCCAGTGATCAATGTTACATACACATGGTTATGTTTCTTTGTATGCAGTAGCTACCCGCCGGTGACGATGGGTGAGGCGGCGGCGGCGGCAGGGCAGTCTCAAATTAGCATTGGAGGCCTGCCGCCATGGATGCTGAGCCACCTCAGCGCTTAAGGAAGCCATCGATATCATCCTCCTCTCCAATCCAAGCCACTGCACCACGATTGCCATGCATCGATCGAGCAAGCTGCAGCTGCAGCTGCTCGCCGATTATTTACACTCTAGCAAGCAACTAAGCTATTGTTATTTTTGCCATTACCCTATGTATGATTTGCAAGAAAGATCGGGATGCTGTACATGTAGCTGTATAATCTTGCATGTTCAGCACGTACCAATTGATGCATGCATGTATAATCTTGCATGTTCAGCACGTACCAATTGATGCATGCATGCATGCTTATTAATCAATCAATTAATTACCTTATCATGGATGGCAAGGGCGTAAGTTTTACTGGTTTCATTTTGGAAAGGGTGCATGATGATGTGTGTGTATATATTGTTCCTATTATTAGCAATGAAATGGATGAATAAACAAAGGCGTGCCTATATATATGTCGCGCGCTGTATAGCTCCGTTGTTCTAATGCAAGCATGATCTCATCTTGCTTTGAGATTTAAGCCAGTGGCTGAAGGACAAGGCAGGTATGGAAGAACAGGTTGTGCATTGTTGATTACTAGGCACATTGTTTGTTCCATCTCACGAGTTAAATATAAGTTTTGGGTTTGTCTAGTCGTCATTTACCTGCTTTCCTTCAAAAGATTATGAACCACATGGTTGATTTGGGATTCGTGCATCGATACTTAATCTCACTTGTTCCCCCTCCCATCCCACTCCACCCCCACAATATTCGTGCATATGGGATGTTGAGTAAGTGGTTAGGATATGAGTCAGCTCTGCACCCATGTGCGTGGCATATTGTGTTGTTGTATTGCTTATCGAAGAACGAGATGGCCAAAGAGGCAATTGAGGTCGTGAAGAAGATGAACACTAGGGGGTATCTCCTCGACAATTCGACATTTGGCATTGTGATCTCTTGTGCCATGAAATACGTAGAGTTGAGCGTTTTTGTGTGAGTTGCTAGATGATTTCATTAAGAAAGGTGGGAATCCAGGATCTGGTGTCTATATTGTGATCATCAAATCTTTACTGAACCACAATAGTTTTTCAAAGGCAGAACACTATTTGGAGTGCATGTTTTTGGATGGGCTCTTGTCTAGTGTGACAACTTACAACTTGGTGATAGATTGCCTCGTCAAGGCAGGTGCAATGGTAGGGCAGTGGAGATTGTCAAGGAGATGCGAGAGAAAGATTTTGTCCCTAACCTTGTTTCATACACAGGTGATTTATTGCTACTCCGTACTCATAGCAGAATAATTATATATTCTTAGGTATGCGTTTTCTATTGTCGAGGTACCTACTTTATATTTCTCTGTTTTTCATTGTTTATCTCCAAGACTCCAACTGTATAATTGCTGTATGAATTTGAAATTTTATAAGAGTATAAAGACTATATTTGTGCCAATTTAGTTTAGGCTGACAAATGATTCAGCCCACCCTCAATTTTATTTCTGACTTCGCCACTGCATCCGATCCATCACAGCACGTATGTACATCACTACTAATTCACTAGTGGTAGTGTAACGAATTTCGAGCTAATTAATAGCTAGGCCGCCGCGGGCTCGTCGGCAGGCTGCACGACGGCGAGGTCGTAGGGGGAGAGCGTGCCGGAGTTGTCCAGCTCGTCGAACTCCTCCAGGAACTCGGAGAGCTCTTCCTGGCTGATCTTGCCCAGCTCCTTGAGCTTGTACAGCACGAACTCCGCCGCGTCCACCCGCCGGTCGCCGTCCAGGTCCGCCGCCTCGCTGTCCACCCCGACATGGCGTCCCAAGAATTAGAAACGAGCAAATTAAGCATTTGACAGTTAGATCGATGGATTTCCAATCTGGCCCACCCCCTGACGTCAGATTGAGCAAACGGGGCACATAGCAGCGTGCCTCCCTCCCGGCCCATATGCACTCAGCCTGCCCAAGTCAGGCACGCAGTTTGACACAGCTTTTCTTTGCGATTCGAAAGTTCTAAACCGGGACCAGTGTCCAATCAGTTTGCACCATCGTGTTTATTAGTTATCAGCCCTATATCCATACGTTGCAATGGAAAATAAAATTTAGTAGTAGATATTATGATGCAGTTATATATTAAGAAGGTAAGTGCTTACAGATCAAACACAATAAACATTGATAAAATCAGCCACAGTCATCGCTGTTCTTTGTGGATTACGTGTGTTTACAAGACACTACTACAAAAGAGGCTACACTGGAAGGCTACATCACAGACAGTTCATAGGAAATCGTCTGTGCTGTAATTATCACAGACGGTTTTACAAGCTGACCGTGTACCGTCTGTGATACACAACTACCACAGACGGTTCATACGAATAACCGTCTGTGATATTTTCACAGACAGTTATTAATACGGTCCGTCTATGATAATGCAAGACATCACAGATGGTTCTTATTAATAAATGTATGTGATAATTCACAGACAGTTATTAATACAAACTGTCTGTAATAATGGCAGACATCACTAACGGTTTGTATGAATAACCGTCTGTGATAGTTCACAGACGGTTATTCATACAAACTGTATGTGATAGTTTCATATCACAGACGATTTGTGGTTGGAACCGTCTAGGATACGTCGCATTATTAAATAGCCAGCGAGGTCTCAACATATATGTCTTCATTGCGCTGCATTGAAGGAGGCGATCGGATTTGAGGAGTTTGGTGAAAACATACCGCTTGTAGATCGAATTGTTCTTGGTGATAGAGGTTAGTATTTGGTTCTAATAACTTATATGCCTTGTAATACAGGGAGATAATAGCTAGGTTTTTAGATCTAGCAAGGTTTAGAGAGATATGGTAGTTTACTCTAATTTAAGAATGAGTCAATACTCCTAATTTACTTCAATATATTCTTGCTGATATATATGTTGCTTCATGAATACGTGGCTAGCTACTTAATTTAGATATGGACAATTTATTATAAAGTGAATAACAATTATGTGTAAATAGCTAGGCTGGTTAGCTATAGTAGCATTAATAATCTAATTTGATACTAATTTGTTACATATGTAGCATAGATGGGCCGAACCTGGTTGTACGTTGAGAACTGTATGAGTGAAGAGTACATTAATGATGTGTCTCCTTTTAGAAGAATGGCCGAGCAGGATATATTGAAGAAGCGGATGAAATATATGTATTATCCATGCATTGATTGCGATAATCTAAAGATGTTTACCAACTCAGCGCAGATCGAAGCTCACTTGTTTTGAAGGGGGTTCAAAAAGGGGTTATACATGTTGGACCAGTCACAGTGAAGAGAAGATTATATAGGAATGTAGTTATAACATCGTCAAGGGAGACATTGATATACCAGTTGTGGACTGTGCTTTCAATGAGGATAGATCGCAAGATGACAATCTGGATCAGATGCTACGTGATGCAAAAGGGAACTATAGTGAGAGAGAGTTTGATAAATTTAAGGGCTTGATGGAGGACTCGGAGAAATCTTTGTTCTCGGATTGCAAGCCGTAATACACAAGGTTGTCATCCGTTCTTGAACTGTTGAAATTGAAGGCAAGCAATGGTTGGCCTAACAAGAGTTTCACAGTATTGTTAAGTCTCTTAGAGAACATTCTTCCAAAGAAAAATGTGTTGCCGAAAACCACATACCAAGCCAAAAAAGTTTCTTTGTCCATTAGGAATGGAAGTAGAAAAAATACATGCATGTCCGAACAATTGTATCCTCTACCTTAAAAAGTATGCAAGCTTACATGTTTGTCCGGTGTGCAAAACATCCTCATATAAGCATAAAAATGATTCCGATGACAGGGAGGGCATCAAGGTGAAGTAAGAATATCCTGCTAAGATGTTGTGGTATCTGCCTGTAATTCCCCATTTGAAGCATTTATTTGCAAACCGAAAGATGCAAAATTGCTGCGTTGGCACTCAGAGCAGCGTAAGAAAGATAGAATGATAAGACACGTTGCTGATTCTACCCAATGGAGAAACATCGATAGGATATTTGTAGACTTCGATGTAGAACCGAAGAATATAAGGTTTGGGTTTAGTACAGATGAAATGAATCATTTCGGTGACATGAACAGCCGACATAGCACCTGGCCCGACTGTATGCATGTACAACCTTCCTCCTTGGATGTGTATGAAGCAAAAGTACATTTTGATATCACTACTATCCAAGGGCCGAAGCAACCTAGGAACGATATTGATGTGTGTCTAGCTCCATTGCTGGAAGATCTTGTGATACCATGGAATGAAGGGGTACAAGTATGGGACGCGGACAAACGAGAAAACTTCACTCTGTGCGCTATGTTGTTCTACACCATCAACGATTTTCCTGCCCTTAGTAACCATCGGGGTTGAGTACAAAAGGAGCCAATGTCTGTCCACATTGTTTAGATTATACCAAGAGTGTGTGGTTGAACAACTCACGCAGAACTGTGTACATGTGTCACTATAGGTTCCTTCCAAGGTATCACTCATACCGTAAAATGAAGAAACAATTTGACGAAAAAAGAAGATGACTTAGCACCAAGGCCTTTCAGTGAGAAAGAGATCCACGATATGGTCAAGGATATTGATGTTGTGTTTGGAAAGTGACATAACTTGAGGACTCGTCAAAAGAACATGTGGAAGAGGTCAATATTTTGGGATTTGCCTTATTGGGAGTAGTTAAAAGTTCGCAATTGCATCGGTGTCATGTACGTAGAGAAGAATGTATGTGATAGCTTAATTGGTCTCTTACTGAATATTCATAGCAAAACAAATGATGATGTCAACGCATGGCGTGACTTAGTCGTTATGAACATCAGGACCGAATTAGCACCGATCGAGACCGATAAAGGCCGGATGTACCTTCCCCCAGCTTGCTACACTTTATCTATGTCCAAGAGAACTGAACAATGTTAGTGCTTACATGGTGTGAAAGTTTCGTCTGGTCACTCCACCAGCATGAATAAAATTGTTTCCATGAAAAATTTGAAATTAATTAGTATGAAGTCTTATGACTGTCATGTGCTAATGACACAATTGCTTCCTATTACAATTAGAAGTATTTTGTCGAACAAGATTTGAGTGGAAATTATGAGGTTGTGTTATTACTTTAACGTAATTGTTCAAAAGGTCATCGATCCCGATGGACTAGATGTTCTGCAGACCGAGGTGGTGACGACTCTATGTCATCTTGAGATGTATTTCCCTCCGTCATTTTTCGATATCATGTCCATCTCATTGTGCACCTTGTGAAAAAGATAAAGATATGCAGTCCGTGTTATTCGTCATATGTACCCGTTCGAGGGGTATATGGGAATTCTCAAGTCCTATGTACGCAATCGATCTCGGCCGAAAGGTAGCATCATCGAAGGTTATGCAATAGAAGAGGTCATTGAGTTCTGCACCAATTACATAGCTCAGGTCGAACCGATAGGTGTACCTCTATCTCATCACGAGGGGAGGCTAGAGGGTATTGGGACCACTGGAAGAAGTAGAGATAACTCCCGGTCTGCATACGTACACTCAAACCCGTTTTACGGTCTTACAACACATGATCGAAGTGTCCCTATACATCGACGAGCACACAAAATATAAGTGCTTCAAACTATAAAAAAACACTCGAATTCCCCTTCTCCTATGTATGCACCCCTCTAAAAAATCTGAATGCTCCAAACCACAAAAAAACACTTAAATGCCCTCTAGACACCACCTAATTTTTTTAGAAGGGAGGTGGAGGGGGAAGAACATACCACCACCAACTCTATTTGTAAGTAGTAGAAATTACCACGGAATCTTCATAACTAGACTCCACTTTGCATATGTCTAGACTTTGTAAATAATATCATTAGACATATGTTATGATAGATAATATAAAATGTTCCACGTATTTCTTACCGATATTTTATTATTAGTTAATGACGATGTTCCGGCGCGTATCTTTTGAATTGGGCAAAGGGAACAAATAGGGTGGGTACGTGTTGGATGTCCTGATGGATAAAATGAAATGATCTATGTATTTGGTTTCAATGCTCCACCAATTTATCCACGGTGCTCCACGCCATGAAGTTCTAGGGAAAGATAGATCAATGTTTCACGCGTTTGATTTCAATGTCCTAATAATTATTTGACAATGTCCCAATAGTTTATTGTCAATGTTTGTTGCACTCATTTGGTTTCGATAGTTTGCCGTGTTAGATTGATCTCTCCCAGATTAGCCCAACGGCTAATCTGGACCTTGATCACGCGCCCTGATCGGGGGCGCTCAGCCCAACAACTGGCTGATGGGCCCCCGTCGCGCTGCGCTATAAATAGAGGGTGGGGGCCGGCGGCTCGCGTTACGAGGTTCGCCTGAGCCGTACAACCCCACCTGACAAACCCTAGACCGATCCCAGAGGGTGCGCAGCCAGCGGCGGGAAGTTCCACCGCCACCGTTCGCAGTCCCAGGGAGACATCGCCGACCACCGCCAGGGACGTCGCCGCCACCGCAGTCTTCACCGACGAACAGCCATGGCCGGCTCCTCTTCCACGCAGTCCGACGGTCAGTACCCCACTCCCTCTCCTCTTCTCTCTCAGATCTAGAACCCCAAGCGCACAGAAAAAGATCAACAATGGATTCAGAGCCTCAAAAGTTCCAAGATCCGAAACCCTAAACCCCTATTGAAACCCTCGGATCGGTAGAAATCCAATCAAAAAAAAGGAAAATAGAAAGGGGGATCGGGACTCACCGTGCTCTGCCGCCGGCGTCGCCTTGCGCGTCGGACCCTCCCGATGGCGCCGATGCGCCGCCGCCGTCACCTCCTTGGTCGCCAGCCCGCTCGCCGCCGCGCTCCGCTCGGGGCAGCCGAGCGCCGCCGCATGGGGGCAGTCGGGGGCCACCGGTCCGCTGCCGCTTCCCCGCTCGGGGCCGCTCTCCGTTCGCCGCCCTGCGCGCGTGCGCCGCCGCTTCCCCGCTCAGGGCAGCCCTTGCGCGCGCTGTGCCCCGCCCGCCCGACTCGGCCGCCGCGCCCTCCTTTTTTTTTGGCATGGGACAGGTGTGTTTGGCCTCTAGGGTTAGGGTTTTGGGGGGGGCGGCCGGGCCGCGCGCACAGTCTTCCGCACGGGCAAGTTGGGCCGAGCCGGAGAAAGAAAGAAAAGAGGAAAGAAAAAAAAAATGGGTGTTTAGCCTGCGGGATTTTTTTTTGGGCCCGCATGGGAGAAAGAGGCCGCGGGCGCGGTGGACGGTTGGGCCACCGTGGGCCAAATGGCCAATTTTGAACAGTAACTCCATGAATTGAGTTTTATTATTTTCAGAAGCATTTATGAGTGAATTTGAATCAAATTTCTGGAAATTTTTGCACCAACGTGTTAATTATTTCCAGAGATTGATGAGTACAGTAATGGTGCTTCTGAATATGAATTATTTTAGAATAATTTCATGTTGATTATTTTTCAGTAGCACCTTAATTGATAATTTGGCTAATTTTGCTAAATTAAATCTGTCAAAAATTGAACCAACGGGATATTTTTGACAGAATAGAAGAGTATAGAAGATGCTTCTGAAAATAGAGAATTTATTGTTTCCGCTGCAAAAGATATTATTAATTGATTTTTCATTATTAAATTCGAACCAACGGGAGAATTTAATTTTGGAAAAATAGAGATAAATCCCAGATAATGATATTGTTATTTTCTGACCAACGTTGATAATAACAATATTATAATTTTTAATTGATGAATTTTATGCATTATTTCTATTTCTGCCCAACGGTGATGTAGATTTAATGTATAGATAAAATTGATTTAAATTGTATGTCGTATTTTGACCAATGCTGGAAATAAGGCATATAATTTTGCTGTTAACAGTATTATAATTTTAATTGATGATTTTATGCATTATTTCTATTTCTGCCCAACGGTGATGTAGATTTAACGTGTAAACAACTGTATGTTTTAATTTTAACCAACGTTGAAACCAAGGCATGCAGTTGTTGTTATTATGTTTAATTGTTCTCATTGTATATGAATTGTGTCGCCACACCGTGTCCCACAGAGTTTGTGGGTCATATGATCTTGATCATAAAAAAAAAGGGGTCACTACCAACAAGAAATGTTTGGCTGTGATAAAGAACACGATTAAGCATGCAATTGTGGGCTCAATCGCAGAGTGTGACACTGTCACAGAGTACCTTGAGAAAATAAAGAGTCAGTTTACTGACTCTTCAAAGACTTATAGTACACAGCTGATTAAGCAGCTTGTGAAAGAAAGGTACTCTGGTGGTGGCAGTGGCATAAGAGAGCAACTTGGCATCTAAACTTAAACCGATGGATTTGGCTCTCAAGGATGAGTTCCTTATTCATTTGGTTTTTGCTTCTTTGCCAAAAGAGTTTGACACTTTTGTTGTCAACTATAATATGCAGCCCGAGAAATGGGACATGGAAAAGTGCATAGCTATGTGCGTGCAAGAGGAGGAAAGAATCAAATCCTCACATGGTGGTTCTATCAACTATGTGAAGGACAACAAGAAACGAACTTCAACAGTAACTCATTCTCAAAGAACAAGGGAAAAGCCCCTGTCTATCAGCCTCAACAGAATAAATTTGCAGTAGATAAAGATCAGTGTCTTCACTGTTAAAAGACGGGACACTACAAGAAGAACTGTCCTGATTACTTAAAGATGATAATGACAAAGAAAAGTGAGAACAATGATGTGAATGTCGTATGCGATAATGAGAACGTTGCGTGCGAGAAAGTGATTGAATCCTCGTCTACGAATGTAAACAGAAAACGAAACAGAACTCTAGATGAGTCGTCGAAATTATGGCACTGTCGTTTAGGCCATATTTCGAGGGGGAGAATAGAAAGACTAGTAAAGAATGATATTCTTCCTCCATTAGAGTTCTCATACTTAGAACAATGCAGAGAATGCATTAAAGGAAAATATGTAAAGAAAATAAAGAAAGACGCTAAAAGAAGCACAGGAGTTCTACAAATTATTCACACAGATATTTGTGGTCCTTTTCCTGTGAAAAGTGTGGATGGATATGACTCGTTCATAACATTCACAGATGATTACTCCCGTTATGGATATATTTATCCAATCAAAGAAAAAAAATGAAGCCTTGGATAAATTCAAGATATTTAAGGCTGAAATTGAAAACCAACACGATTTAAAGATTAAGATAGTCCGATCTGATCGTGGGGGGGAGTACTACGGTCGACATACCCTATATGGACAAGTTCCTGGACCTTTTGCGAGGTTTTTACAGGAAAATGGAATAGTGGCCCAGTATTCTATGCCGGGCGAACCTCAGCAAAATGGAGTAGCTGAAAGACGCAACCGTACCCTGATGGATATGGTGCGAAGTATGATGAGCTACTCCACACTCCAATTGAGTTTATGGATGGAGGCGTTGAAAACCGCCATTCATATTCTCAACAGAGTGCCTAGTAAGTCGGTGCCCAAAACACCGTACGAGTTGTGGACAGGAAGAGTTCCCTCACTAAACCACTTACGTGTGTTGGGGAGTCCTGCTGAGGCTAAAGTATTTAACCCAAACCTTGGGAAACTTGATCCCAAAACAGTAAGTTGCCATTTCATTGGCTACCCTGAAAAGTCAAAAGGTTATCGTTTCTACTGTCCAGACAGATACACAAAGTTTGTAGAAACGAGACATGCTGTCTTCTTAGAGGATGAAATGATGAGGGGGAGCATGGTAGCTCGAGAGATTGACCTTGAAGAGAAGCGGGTGTTTGCGCCCACTCCGATGATTCAAGAGCCATTCTTCACACTACCTGCTGTCGCTGCACCGACGGTGCAAGACACTGTGGTGCCAACACCTGTTATTGTTCCTCCCGTGGCAACAATGAATGAGAATGAAGAACCTGTTCTTCAGGATCATATAGAACCTATTGCCACAGATGAGGGGGAGCAACAGCAGCCTCAAACAGTAGATGTACCAAATGAGGAGGCCCCGAGGAGGTCTCAAAGAGTAAGAAGATCAGCTATTTCTGATGATTATCAGATTTATCATACAGAGGAATTTCAAATGGAGGATGATCCCACCTCATTTGAAGATGCCATGAGAAGCGGAAATTCCTCAAAATGGCTTGAGGCCATGGAAGAGGAAATGAGGTCCATGAAGACTAATAAAGTCTAGGACTTGAAAATTATTCCTAAAGGAGCCAAAACAGTAGGCTGTAAATGGGTCTACAAGACAAAACATGACTCCCAAGGGAATGTAGAAAGATACAAAGCGCGACTTGTGGCAAAAGGATTTACGCAAAGAGAAGGGATTGATTACAATGAGACCTTTTCTCCAGTCTCATGTAAAGACTCCTTCAGAATCATAATGGCATTAGTAGCACATTATGATTTAGAGTTACATCAGATGGATGTAAAGACGACATTTCTTAATGGGTATTTGGAGGAAAATGTTTACATGGCACAACCGAAAGGTTTTGTCGTGGAAGGAAATGAAAGAATGGGATGCCGCCTAATGAAATCGATTTATGGGTTAAAGCAAGCTTCAAGACAGTGGTACTTGAAGTTTGACAGTACAATAAGAAAATTTGGGTTTTAAAGAGAATGTAGATGACAACTGTGTTTATGCAAAGTTTAAAGATGGGAAGTTTATCTTCCTAATCCTGTATGTGGATGATATCCTACTAGCTAGTAGTGATGTCAGTCTGCTACTGGAGACAAAGAAGTTTTTGTCCTCAAACTTCGATATGAAAGATCTTGGTGAAGCTTCATTCGTTCTAGGGATCGAAATTCACCGAGATAGAAACAAAGGGGTATTGGGACTGTCACAAAAAGCATACATAGAGAAAGTCTTAAAGAAATTTGGTATGCATAAATGTAGTCCTTCACCTGCACCTATAGTCAAGGGCGACAGATATGGGGATTTTCAATGCCCCAGGAACCAGTACGAGCTCGAACAAATGAAATCGGTTCCATATGCTTCAGCTGTCGGAAGCTTACAGTATGCTCAAGTGTGCACACGCCCTGACTTAGCATTTGTTACCGGGTTACTTGGCAGATTCCAGAGCAATCCTGGAATAGAACATTGGAAATTGATAAAGAAAGTCTTGTGTTATTTGCAAGGAACAAAAGGCCTCATGATGACATACAGAAGATCAGATTCACTCCATATAGTGGGGTATACAGATTCTGATTTTGCGGGAGATGATAGAAAGTCTACATCCGGATATGTGTTCACTCTCGCTAAAGGAGCTATATCGTGAAAAAGCTCAAAACAAACCGTCACTACATCGTCCACAATGTATGCCGAGTTTGTAGCATGTTATGAGGCTACGGGGCAGGTGAACTGGCTAAAGAAGTTCATACCCGGTTTAAAAGTGGTTGACGACATCAATAGACCACTTAAGTTGTACTGCGATAATGAACCCGCAGTAACGTATGCCCACAACAATAAGTCAAGTGGTACTGCCAAACACATTGACATAAAGTACTATGTTGTGAAAGATAAAGTTCGGGATCAAATTATAAGTCTTGAACACATAAGTACCGCAAAGATGTTAGCGGATCCGCTTACTAAAGGCTTACCACCCAACGTGTTCAGAGAGCATGTAGCCGGCATGGGTTTAAGGGAAAGCCTATGATTCCTGGACTAAAAGATGGCCCAAAAAGATTAAAGTAACTATTTCAGAACAAGAGAGGTGTATTGTAGCTGTTGAATCTATCGGCGATTGACCGTGACGATGAAACATGTTCTATGCACTGATCTGTGATGGAATGTGTAAAGTCAAAAGTAATTAAAGTTAAAGCATAAAGGAGATCAAGGGGGAGAATGTTAGATTGATCTCTCCCAGATTAGCCCAACGGCTAATCTGGACCTTGATCACGCGCCCTGATCGGGGGCGCTCAGCCCAACAACTGGCTGATGGGCCCCCGTCGCGCTGCGCTATAAATAGAGGGTGGGGGCCGGCGGCTCGCGTTACGAGGTTCGCCTGAGCCGTACAACCCCACCTGACAAACCCTAGACCGATCCCAGAGGGTGCGCAGCCAGCGGCGGGAAGTTCCACCGCCACCGTTCGCAGTCCCAGGGAGACATCGCCGACCACCGCCAGGGACGTCGCCGCCACCGCAGTCTTCACCGACGAACAGCCATGGCCGGCTCCTCTTCCACGCAGTCCGACGGTCAGTACCACACTCCCTCTCCTCTTCTCTCTCAGATCTAGAACCCCAAGCGCACAGAAAAAGATCAACATGCCGAGCATGTTCCAATAGTTTCATACAACCAGATAAGGACTACCTTGCATGCATCTTCCTTCTTATTGAGTTATGATATGTCACTCTGCCTTGTTTATTCGTTCAGTAAATACGTGCTACGTACGTTACATTATATTAAGACACGTATGGAGTACGTACTCCTTGCTATCAAGTATATGAATAATAGTAGCTGCGCAAACCTAACCCGGCCGGTTTGCATGCGTTGCGTTATTCTGTACGTAGAATATTAGTGCTAGCTAGCTAGTATTTCTTGATCTGTTGAGTGATTTTATGTAGCGATAACAGGGTAGGAAGCCCTGAAGGCAACACCGCAGGCGCCTTGGTTGCTGGACGCCAGGTCCTTTTCCAGCCTCATGTACCCTTGCTCTCCCCAGGTGGTGCCCCACGAGTTCTTGATCACCCAGTACTTGCTCCCGTCCGCCGCCTCCGCGCCGTACCCCACCACCGTGACGGCGTGGCTCATTCTCCTGTCCGTGCCGCAGCTGTCGTCCGTGAAGACGCCGCTATGGTAGTGCCTGAACTGGATGCTTCCCCCCTCGATTTCCACGGACACCGGCTGGTTGGCAACGGCCTGGGCGAGCGAGGCCTCGTTGTTCTGGGGCACCTTCTGGTAATCGCTGATGGTGCCAGCCACGTCCGAGCCCGGCGACGCCCGGCATGTCCCCTGGGCGCCTTGGTAAGGGTAGGCCGACTCCGCGGTCAGGCCGCCGGCGTCGACGATGTACTGGAAGGCGTTCTCCATGTAGCCGCCGCCGCAGCCCTTGTTGTCATTTGTGCAGTCCAGCAGCTGCTGCTCCGAGAGGGACACCAGCTCGCCGGTCTGGATCTGGTGGATGCCCTCTACGTCCGCCACCGCAGAGAACGCCCAGCAGCATCCTGCGCGTGCATGCGCGCGCGTAATTTATACGTACATACGGCATACGGTCAGCCTAATAATGTTAGGTGCTCACCACATTGGCTTTGATCCTTGACATCGGTGACGGCGCCTTTCTCCCTCCAGTCCACGCCCTGCCCGTCGTCCTCGGAGAGGCTAACATTTTCGTACTTGAACCCCGGCAGCATATTGGCCCCAGACGACGGCATGGGCTTGTAGCCGGTGTACATGGCCACGAACTCGTCGTTGGTCAGGTCGGTGAACTTGTTGGTGCCCAGCCGGTACTTCTTGTCCCCTGCGGCGTTGGACCTGTCGATGAGCTCAACGTTAGCCTTGAATACCTGGAAGCGCCGCGCCTTCTCGGCCTCGTCCTTGTACGTGCGCCCGTGCTCCGCCATCCACTCCTCGCGTCTCGCCTTCATCGCCGCCTCCTCGTCGTCGACGGTGGATGCTGCGAGCTCGTAGGAGGCACGGTTGTTCGTCGTGGTCGTTGCCACTAGGGCGACAAGGAGCAGCAAGGCCGTCGTGGGGAGAGGCTTGTTGCACGCCATATATGTTCCGAGATATATATAGCTACCTAGTAGCTTGCCCGAATTTTCTGTATTTTAGCTTTTTTTTTGGAAAAATATTCACATTTAGACCCCTGTTAGTTTTAATTCCGTTTTAGGACCCAGAGCTCGGTGCCGTGACCCACAGCGCCGAGGTAACACGTCTCGGCGCCGTGGTCCATGGCTCCGAGGTCGCAGGCCCGCTCCAGCCTGGTGGCCTGCGTGACGCTGACGTGGCAGCACCTCGGCGCCGTGGATCGTGGCTCCGAGCTCGGCGCCGTGTGTCGTGGCGCCGAGCTGGGAGCCGTAGATCGTGGCGCCGAGCTACCTGCCACGTGGCGCCGAGCTCCCTGCCACGGCTGCAGACACTCGGCGTCTAAGGTTTGCACCGATCAGGCTTTACGTTGTCGCAAAAAGAATTACTAGTTGTATTTTTTATTTTGATTATTTAATTATAGTAATATTATGTAATATATTTATTTAATTTTAGTAATATTATGTAATATATTTATTTATTTAGAGAGAGAAAAAAATACGACATATGTTTTGAAAATTCGTTATGTTGCAGATGATACGTGTAGGAATTTTTTTGTAGATTTTTTTAAAATATTATGGTACGATGGTAATGGTTTTTGAAACATAAAATTTTGATGTGGAGTACAATTTAATGAAATTTGTTTGAGCACAAATGTGATATGAACAATTAGACGAAATGAACGAAAGTGATATTGAACACGTGGGAATGAGTGCAGGAACTGTAATGATTATAAGTTTTGTTAATTTTTTAGTTGTGAATTACAAAAAAATCTGAAAAAATTGTAAAACAAGTTTATGTTGATTGGCTTGTTGTAGATGCATAAAAAAATATGGTAATTTTTTTAGGAACGATTGTGCGTAGAACGGTCGATATATAAAATGGTAAGTGACTTTTAAGGTTTGATATGTTTTAAGGGTTTGCAATTCCCGTGGTTTTTGCAAGGTTTGGTAATTTTGTAGTTGTAATATGGGAACGAATCTGATGAAGTCGTAATAAAAGTTTATGTTCATTGCAAGTTGGACATGCAAACCAAATTATGCTAAATTTTTTTGCCGAAGGATTGAGCGTAGAAATATCGATGCATATAGTGGTAAGTGATATTTCGAAGGTGAGTGATATTTTGACATGGCAGGCATGTGGCATGTGTGCAACTCTGTACTTCTAATGTTCAGAATTCCACCACTAGTCCTAACATGCATGCCTTAGGGAAAATAACTTGCTGGGTCTGTTACATTTTGTCTACTGGGTGTAGCGTGGTTGTTTCCCCTTTTTGTCACGCCCTGAAGATGGCTCCGTTGCATCCTTCTTCCTGTCACTCTTGGTCTTGAGAGCTGCCTCCCGAGCTTGAACCTCCTCCTCCTGACGCTTGATGGCAGCTTCACGCAGACTTAACTGCTCCCGCCTCCTTTGCAGCTCATCATCCTTGCCCTTCAGACGGATTTGGTCCACCCTCACGCGGCGCTCTTGCTCAAGCCGCATCTGTCGTTCCACCTCGCGAGCCTGAGTCATCTTGACAAAGTATTGTGCTTTGTTTTCCACCTCCACTGCCCGGTTATTTGGCCATGCCGGCGACACCCGATCCACCCATTCGATGAACCTGCAAGCCTATGTGTGGCGTGGTAGATGTCATCGATCAAGTTGAAAAAAGATAACGAGAAACAAATGATTTAGTTGTGGTCGTTACCACGAAGTCGTCATCCAGGTCAGGACATTTGAAGAACCTACGGCCGTATTTGGCTCGTTGTCCTCGATCAGTCCAGACTCCCAACATCGTCCTAAAGCCGCAATGGCACTTCGGACGCTCATGCCACTCCGGCACTCCAAATGGGTCGGACCTCCAGGAAGACATTGTTGTGTAGTAGTATTGTGATGCCTTGAGGAGGAGATGTGGTATGGAATACATAGGAGGGAGGCCTTTATGTAGGCAGGTTATCTGGTGCAGTGGGCATAGTCCATGGAGAGGATCTTTTCGCTTTTTCTGGATTCCAGTGTAGCAATAAATGGCCCTATGTAGGCTTTTCAGAGACTATAGTCTCGTAATAAATTCATAGTTCGTAGCCTTTTCAGAGATTGGACCATTCAAAGCCTAGAAGGCTAAAGACGTACGCCCCTATATGTGTACAGGCCTACAGGCCTACTCCTGTAAAGGCTAAAGACCTACGCCCTATATGTGTACAGGCTAAAGGCCTACTCCGTCACTGTGCAAAGCTGGCATATGCTGCCCCGTTTTGTCATGTCACTGAGCAAAATCTGAACTCTTTTGTCATGTCACTGAGCAAAGCTGCCCTCTTTTGTCATCTCACTAAGCAAAAGCTGACCTCTTGTGTCATGTCCCTGAGCAAAGGTGGGGCGTGTTGTCATGTCCCTGAGCAAAAGCCTCTTTTTTTGGTGGTCACTGCATTAAGCTGCCCCGTTTTGCTATAAGTAGCAGGGTTGGGGTCCCATGCCATTGTGAATCGAACAAAGTAGTACCATCTCTTTCGTGTTGAAACATACCATGTCTGAAGCCGAGGGGCCAGTGGAATTTGGGTCACCGAAGGACGACATTCCCTTAGAAACGAGGGATATGTTCGGTCCGCAGTTACGATTGATACCAAGCCGGCGTGCTCAACCACCGTGGCCGAAATGCAGACACAATGAGTACGCGGTCGTCCAGATCTTGGATTCCCCGAACGATGGCGGGCGACGTTTCTTCCGATGCTCACGCTCCGGGGTACAAATTAGTAATGTTACATCTTTTATTGCTTATGGACCCTCGAAGTTTACCGTCCTTTTTTGTGCAGATGGCCAAATGCGACTTCTCCCGCTGGATCGACCCTCCTCATGAACGGTATGTTGATCGTTATGTGGATACATTATGGGCTCGAATATGGGACTTGGAGTACCGAATGGAGAATCTCACTGAGGAGAACAACGACCTCCGCGAACAGATGCAACGCGAGAGGGGCAACGAGGAGGTCGTGAATATAGGAAGCTCTTATGATCCCACATGTTGCTGCGCGAACCCGAGCTGCATATGTGCATGCCACTACCACGACGGCCAGCCACGTCCGAGGCGTCCCCCTCAGCAATTCTCCATGTGGGTGCCACGAGGCTCGTTTGGCATTTAGGTAACGAGGGTTATGGCTGTGTCGTATTTTAGTAATGTTTTATGTACGGTTGTGTTGTATTTTAGTTGTTGTGTTCGTTGGTGTGTTGGTTGGTTGTATGCCGTCGTAAATAAAAAAACTTAGAGCAACCTTTTTGTACTGCAAACCATCTTTGAACATCAAACCATCAAGCACTTGAAAAACCTCACAAAAATTACAAAAGCACTTGAAAAACCTCACAAAAATTACAAAAGCACAATGAATATAACATAAACACTTATATACAACAACTAGCTCATTACAAACACATCTCAGTCCAACCACTTACCAAGTGCCTCCTAGCTCATTACAACATATATACAACGACTTTTAAGGCCAACCACAAGCCTACACATATGTATCACTGCCTCCTAGCCTTACCCTTACCCTTACCAAGGGCGTCGGTGCCTACAATTCATCAGTTACAAATTGTACTTCATTCAGTTGTTTAATTCATTTGTGAGATCTGTGTAACGATTATCATATGCTATATATGTGATCTGCTTGTGCTGTTTAATTCATTTGTGAGATCTGTGTAAAGAATGTTTTGTGTTATATATATGTGATCTGCTTCAAAACTAGACTCCACTTTGCATATGTCTAGACTTGGTAAATGATATCATTAGACATATGTTGTGATAGATAATATAAAATGTTCCACGTATTTTCTTACTGATGCTTTATTATTAGTTAATGATGATGTTTCGGCGCCTATCTTTTGAATTGGGCAGAGGGAACGAATAGAGTGTGTGTTGGATGTCCTGATGGGTAAAATGAAATGATCTATGTATTTGGTTTCGATGTGCCACCAGTTAATCCACGGTGCTCCACGCCATAAAGTTCTAGGGAACGATAGATCAATGTTTCACATGTTTGATTTCAATGTCCTAATAATTATTTGACAATGTCCCAATAGTTTATTGTCAATGTTTGTTGCACTCATTTGGTTTCAATAGTTTGCCGAGCATGTTCCAATAGTTTCATACACCCAGATAAGGACTACATTGCAGGCATCTTCCTTCTTATTGAGTTATGATATGTCACTCTGCCTTGTTTATTCGTTCAGTAAATACGTGTTACGTTACATTATATCAAGGCACGTATGGAGTACGTACTCCTTGCTATCAAGTGTATATATGAATAGTTGCTATCAAGTGTATATACGTGTTACGTTACATTATATACTAGCAGCTGCGCAAACCTAACCCGGCCGGTTTGCATGCGTTGCGTTGTTCTGTACGTAGATTAGTGCTAGCTAGTATTTCTTGATCTGTTAAGTGATTTTATGTAGCGATAACAGGGTAGGAAGGGTCGAAGGCAACACCGCAGGCACCTTGGTTGCTGGACGCCAGGTCCTTCTCCAGCCTCATGTACCCTTGCTCTCCCCAGGTTGTGCCCCACGAGTTCTTGATCACCCAGTACTTGCGCCCGTCCGCCGCCTCCGCGCCGTACCCCACCACCGTGACGGCGTGGTTCATTGTCCTGTTCGCGCTGCAGCGGTCGTCCGTGAAGACGCCGCTATGGTAGGACTGGAAGCTTGACGCCTGGATATACACGGACACCGGCTGGTTGGCAACGGCCTGGGCGAGCGAGGCCTCGTCATACTGGGGCACCCTCTGGTAACCGCGGATGGTGGCAACCATGCCCGAGCCCGGCGACGCCCGGCATGTCCCCTGGGCGCCTTGGTAAGGGTAGACCGACTCGGTGGTCAGGCCGCCGGCGCCGACGATGTACTGGAAGGCGTACTCCATGTAGCCGCCGCCGCAGCCCTTGTTGCCATTTGTGGAGCAGTCCAGCAGCTGCTGCTCCGAGAGGGACACCAGCTCGCCGGTCTCGATCTGGTGGATACCCTCTACGGCCGCCGCCGCAGAGAACGCCCAGCAGCATCCTGCGCGTGCATGCGCGCGCGTAATTTATACGTACATATATACGGCATACGGTCAGCCTAATAATGTTAGATGCTCACCACATTTGCTTGTTTGATCCTTGACACCGGTGACGGCGCCTTTCTCCCACCAGTCCACGCCCTGCCCGTCGTCCTCGGAGAGGCTAACATTTTCGTACTTGAACCCCGGCAGCATATTGGCCCCAGACGACGGCATGGGCTGGTAGCCGGTGTACATGGCCACGAACTCGTCGTTGGTCAGGTCGGTGAACTTGTTGGTGCCCAGCCGGTACTTCTTGTCCCCTGCGGCGTTGGACCTGTCGATGAGCTCAACGTTAGCCTTGAATACCTGGAAGCGCCGCGCCTTCTCGGCCTCGTCCTTGTACGTGCGCCCGTGCTCCGCCATCCACTCCTCGCGTCTCGCCTTCATCGCCGCCTCCTCGTCGTCGACGGTGGATGCTGCGAGCTCGTAGGAGGCACGGTTGTTCGTCGTGGTCGTTGCCACTAGGGCGACAAGGAGCAGCAAGGCCGTCGTGGGGAGAGGCTTGTTGCACGCCATATATGTTCCGAGATATATATGTTCCGAGATATATATAGCTACCTAGTAGCTTGCCCGAATTTTCTGTATTTTATACGTACATACGGCATACGGTCAGCCTAATAATGTTAGATGCTCACCACATTGGCTTTGATACTTGACATCGGTGACGGCGCCTTTCTTCCTCCAGTCCACGCCCTGCCCGTCGTCCTCGGAGAGGCTAACATTTTCGTACTTGAACCCCGGCAGCTTATTGGCCCCAGACGACGGCATGGGCTTGTAGCCGGTGTACATGGCCACGAACTCGTCGTTGGTCAGGTCGGTGAACTTGTTGGTGCCCAGCCGGTACTTCTTGTCCCCTGCGGCGTTGGACCTGTCGATGAGCTCAACGTTAGCCTTGAATACCTGGAAGCGCCGCGCCTTCTCGGCCTCGTCCTTGTACGTGCGCCCGTGCTCCGCCATCCACTCCTCGTGCGGTCGTGCCTCGCCTTCATCGCCGCCGCCTCGTCGTCGACGGTGGATGCTGCGAGCGCGTAGGAGGCACGGTTGTTCGTCGTGGTCGTCGTTGCTACTAGGGCGACAAGGAGCAGCAAGGCCGTCATGGTGAGAGGCTTGCTGTTACACGCCATATATGTTCCGAGATATATATAGCTACCGAGTAGCTTGCTATACTATTACCATATAGCTTCCGAGATATATAAGATCGACACTGTGTACGGTAGCTGCTGATGCTTTGGTGTACAGTACAACAGCATGCAGGTTGTTTATATAGAAGGCCTGGAGTTCCTTGTCGCATTCAATCAATTAATTACCTCCTTTGGACTGTAGGCCACGTTCGATCGATCGATTCGCTGGTCCGCAGGACGTTCATTAACTTAATCTGGACGGTTAACTGACTGATTGTAACATCGTTATTTTCGTATTACAGTTCAATTGCACGAAAATGCATAAATTTAAAACTTTTTTATTGCATTTTGGCCTTATTTGAATAGTTTCTCGAACATTTAGTAACTACTTGAAATACACGCACTAATAACAGACTGTCTCTATTTACATAATTTTTAATTGTAACATATATGGGGTAGTTATATCATCAAATGTTAGAATTAAAAAGGCAGTCGGTGAAGAGAGTTATGTTAGAATTAGAAATGCATATAGTAGTAATTTGCTTACATAAAATAAAATCACAATGGGGTGAACTATATTGTAAAAATTAAAAATATATGTTAGAATATATTGATTCGATTGATCTTATTCTCTAGTAGTCCAGCCCTACTGATTTTACGCGAAGAAGCAAGAGAGCCGCAAGGATGCGACCTAGGGTTTGGTGGTGGTGACCTAAGGAGGAGCAACATTGAAAATACGCATTATTTTTGTATGATGATGTTTCTTAAGAAAGAACAAAAAAAAGACACATTATATCACAAGTGCAAAAATGATGAACAACAAAAAACACCTTGTATCACAAGTGCAAAATGAACTCGACCTAAATCATAGCATATCTCAGTCACTTTTTTCAGCCATTGGATTAAGATCCAACCATTCTCATCTCATATATATACATCACACATTCACATCTCCAAAACCTAGCTCAATCTTCAAATTTAGCATTCTAGTGACTGCTCCGTACAGATGTACATGTCACAGTGGATGTGTAGAATCTTTCCACGATGAAATCAGAGTTTCTGAGAGCTAGAACAGAAGAAATCAAAATAGACAAAGACCTTAACGACTAAATCGTCAAAATGCCCGAATCTCTAACCCTCCTTAAAATCCCTTCGCTGTTGGTCGGTTCATTTCTCCCCTTGCCATCTTCGCCTCCCTCCTCCCCCGGCGGCCCCCTCCTCCCCCGATCTCCCCCGGCCGCCTCCTTCTCCCCTAGCACCCCCTCCTCCCCCGACCTCCCCCGGCACTGCCCTCCTCCCCCGGTCGCCTCCCTCCTCTCTCGGCGTACTCAGTGGACCGAGACTCAGTGCCACAGCTGCACACAGACTCCAGCTGCTCCGAGTAACGGCGACCGCAAACTCAACTAAGATGAGAGCCAGCCAACCGGTGGCGGATGGCCAGGCGGTGACTGGGGTGCCGACGACGGGTTTGTCATCAACGGCTATGTCTAGCTTAGACTATTCTCATGTGGCTGGATTGGATTAGATAATACCAACTCGGTGGATCAATCCATCCCTAACTCGGTTTTAGATAATACCTGCGTAGACAGATAGATTATCAGTTGTATAATACCAGCTCGATCGGATGGATTGATCGTTCCCTAACTAGGCATAGCAGTCATACCTGCGTAGACAGATAGATTATCAGTTGTACACGCCGCCGCTATTCGATTCATTGGATTGGAACAGAGCTAGCTGGCGGCGCTTATGATTTTTGGTTCTATCATAAGTATTTAGATAAATGAATCTAATACTAATAAGCTATTTCGAAAAGACTGTTTTGATAAACTGTTTTAAAATGACGATGGATAAATACCCGGTTCATTTATTTCAGAAAAACAGTAAGTTATAAATCATGTGAGCTTTACTCGCAGGCTTCTTGAGTTTGGCTGGGTGCTACACTGTTGACTCCGCGTGCACGCATAGTCTTAACGCAGTAACTCACCTGTTATAGACATGACTTGTTGCCAAATTTTTCCACACTTGCAACAGACAGATTTGTCCGGCACAAAACTGTGGTATGCCACGCTTAGGCATGAATTTTTTTTCGCAAACTGTGGCTTGCAACCAAGCATACGTTCAGTTAACTGTGCGCTGGCCGGCAAGGAGACGAGAGAGCCGCTTGATTGCATGAACCTGCTGCATGCGCCTGCTTGTCATATGCATAATTTAACAGCTTGTCTAAGTCAGTGACCGACAGTGTATACCAGTAATTCTATGCTGTACCTCACCTTCTTTATATAATTATTTGCGCATCTCGACAAGAGACTGCCGTACGGTTAAACCATGCATTATTATTTTTTCTCTATTGATGCATGTTGATGCATGCAAGGAGTAGCTAGTAGTTTGTATACTGTATGTCTTAATTTGTAGCTAGATCATGACGTTAGAGCTAGAGATATCACGGCGGTCAGAGTCTTATTGTTAACGTTGGAACAACCTGCAAATTAAGAAGAGTACTACTCCACGATATACTCTCTCCCTTGCGCCGCCCTCCTCTCTCTCCCCCCTCTCGAAGCACCACTACTCTCCTCCCCTCCTCTCTTCTTCTTTTTCATTCTAACTGAGCGGGGTCTACATGCATGCGCAGCGGCGATGAGACGCGTAGATAGGGAGGAGAAGATGATATACACGATTAAGGGAGTAGTAGTATATGCATGATATACACGACCGATTAGAGAGTATCGTCCAATAAAAAAAAGAAAGAAAAGTCTATTATATGTGGGTACCAATTGTTCTGTAGCAGAGAAAAGGAAATTAGAGAAACAGAGCATACCAGAGGCATGATGAGGCTCTCAGTGGTGGCTGCAGCAGGGAAAAATCAAGGAAAGGGAAGCTAGGAAAGGAAAACACCATGATACAAGTCTCGAGTCAAACGCACGCGCGTCTCGATCGACAGACAGAGACATTGCAATGGGCGGTCAAGTCCTGCTACTGCTCATCAATCAATCCATTCTTTCTTTATTTCGTTCACACCGACGCTGAATTTTCATAGCACCGGCTCGGCTATATTTCTTTATTTCATTGCAATGGGAGATTCTTTATTTATTTCGTTCACACAGACAGTTTGCTTGCGAGCGAGGTATGTACCCAACTGGTCGCATACAGGCCAAACTTGTGGCGCGTGCAGAGTCGTCGGTCGTCTCTCCGTCGATTCGATTCCTTCTGAAAGTGAGTGGTGACATCTGACAGCCTAACATTTTTTTTCCTTCTGAGCTTTTTCAGTCTGAACACGGGAATTTTGACCATCCACCATCTATGGGAAATTGAACAGTTTCCTCTGCTAAAATTATCCAAAGTTCCAAACCCTAAAACCGGAGAGAATGCTATCGATGTTGCTCGCTCCACATGACATGACGGGCCTTTTCTTTCAGACATAGCACCTTCTGTGAAGCCTCCAATCCAAGCCCGATACGAATGATTGGCATTCCGAACAGCAAGGCCCTATGTATTTGTGGGAAAGAAACAGGCATGTTCTTTTTAACTTTTAAAAGCTGCTTTTCGATTTTTCATTTTTTTCCTTCTGAGCTTTTTCAGTCTTAACACGAGAATTTTGACCATCCATGATCTATGTGGAAATTGAACAGTTTCCTCTGCTGAAATTATCCAAAGTTCCAAACCCTAAAACCGGAGAGAATGCTATCGATGTTGCTCGCTCCACATGACATGACGGGCCTTTTCTTTCAGACATAGCACCTTCTGTGAAGCCTCCAATCCAAGCCCGATACGAATGATTGGCATTCCGAACAGCAAGGCCCTATGTATTTGTGGAAAAGAAACAGGCCTGTTCTTTAGCATGGTAGATTTTATTTAAGACTTATTTTTGTTTGATCTTAAGAAGGTTTCATTCCTAGTCTATCCTAACTTGTTTAGGACAAAAGGCTTTGTTGTTGTTGTTATAATATTAGATAGACCTGCTAATCGCAGTACTACCTTACATAGTTTACTTATGGTGGCAGTAGTGCTGTTAGTCTCATGTTTTTTTGGTACTATATGCAGGTTCTCGCGCAAGCTATACGCTACCATCCCAAGGTTCCTGGGCTTTGGATCTATGCGGCAGCATGGGAATTTGATGAGAACTTGAATGTTGCTGCAGCACGTGCACTTATGCAGAGTGGTCTCAGATCTTGTCCAGAATCAGAGGATATGTGGATTGAGTATCTTCGCATGGAGCTTACTGATCTTAACAAGCTTAAGGCTAGAAAGGTAGCTCTAGGAGAGGATGTGAATACACTGCAAAAGAACAGTAATGATGCAGGTCACTGGAAAGAGGAAAACAAAGAACTGTTCATGCCACTGAACGAACAAGGTGAGGGTCCTGAAGAGTCTGGCTCGCAGGGAGTTGCTTTGGAGGAGAAGGAAGACCTATTTTGGCAGCAAGGGTTGCTAATTATTCAAACCATATATCATGGTGCTATGGAAGCTCTTCCGTCAAGCTTAACCTTACGGAAAAAATTCTTAGAGATATTAGATAGTGTTGAACTGGCACATTCTGACGAGCTGAAGATAGAGGTCTTGGATGACCTGAAGAAAGACTTCTCTCATAATGAGGACTACTGGGACTGGTTTGCTAGGCTTCAGCTTAGTGACTCAACTAATTCCAGTAATTTGAATAGAAAGGAAGCTTTATCAAATAAGCTGAACAAATCAATTCAGGTAAAAGCATTATGCCAATAATCACTGTCATGAATTATAAATGTAACTCATGTTGGAACTCCCCAGGAACTACTCAATCTTTCACGAGATTCTCAATAAAAGAGTACACACACAAATGGAGAATGGATGGACTCACACGCACTATTTTCTGGAAGCTAGCAGAAATGAGAGTACGCACACGCGAACATGAGGGAGGAGATAACACTGAAGAAGGAACACACGTACAAAGACTTGACGGTGCTGCTTTCTTTTATTCTCTCCACACCATACAAACTGATTGCTAGTTCTTAAATAGCACATCCCCAACTGCATACGCACAGCCAATGCGGATCTCAACTGCCGCACGTTGCTGCATGCACTGCATGAGAAACCAACTTTCTAAATATAAGTACTAAATCATGCGGTCAAGCCACTGGGTCTTGATCCTAAACTCACGCCACGCCACAGACTTGATCAACAACCAACTAAACAAACTTTGTCTCTAGTAAACAGTCAAGACTAAAACAAATACTAGTCAAGATTAGTGCTAACAATTTCCCCCCTAATCTTGACTTCCGTTTATTTGAGTACCTTCTCGCCAAGCCTTAAAGTAGTGCCGGTTCTTCGTTGGCATCTGCCTCGATGAGATATGCCTGCGCTTTCTCCCTCTTGTTGGGCTTCTGGCATTCTGAAGCAAAGTGTCCATAATCGTTACAATTAAAACACCTTACTTTTGCCTTATCAATTCGTCGGTATCGACGTCCACCACCGCCACCAAAAACACCTGAGGAGCCTTCACCTTCACGCTTCGATCGGGCCTCCCACTCTGCGCGCGTCAGGAGCAAGTGCTCCTCGTCTCCGTCGTTGTTGCCGTAGCGACGTTCTCCCTCTTCCTGCGTCTTCAAACGCCCGATTAGCTCTTCGATCGACATGTTTTTTATGTCACCGAATTGCTCAATTGTGGTGACGACGGGAGAGAACTTCTTAGGCACTGCACGAAGAAACTTCCGCACGATGTAGACCTCTTCCATCTTTTCACCTAGACCTCGTATCTTGCTGACGATTGTCGTCAACCTCATCGCGAAGTCATCGATCTGTTCGGTGTCCCTCATGCGCAAGTTCTCAAACTCGCTTTTGAGGTTTTGTACACGCGCCTCCTTGACGCGATCGGCACCGAGATGCATTACCTTCAAGGTGTTCCAGGCCTCCTTTGCGGTCTCCTTCTCAGCTAGGAGCAGCAGCACGTCTTCCGGCACCGCGAGGAAGATTGCCGCGAGCGCCATTTGATCTTGCCGCTCGTTCACCTCTTCATCTACGATTGCGTTCCACACGCCCTGAGCGCGCATGAACACCTTCATCTTCACGGCCCATGTCGTGTAGTTGCTCCTCGTGAGCATGGGATACGGGAGGGAGATGCTGCCCTCACGCGCCGACGCCTTCGGCACGCTCCCATCGCCGATCTTCTGAACACCCCCCTCGGTGGTGACGTTTTTCGACGGGCTCAAAGACGACATGGATGAAGGTGTACACGAACACAAGCTCTGATACCAAATGTTGGAACTCCCCAGGAACTACTCAATCTTTCACGAGATTCTCAATAAAAGAGTACACACACAAATGGAGAATGGATGGACTCACACGCACTATTTTCTGGAAGCTAGCAGAAATGAGAGTACGCACACGCGAACATGAGGGAGGAGATAACACTGAAGAAGGAACACACGTACAAAGACTTGACGGTGCTGCTTTCTTTTATTCTCTCCACACCATACAAACTGATTGCTAGTTCTTAAATAGCACATCCCCAACTGCATACGCACAGCCAATGCGGATCTCAACTGCCGCACGTTGCTGCATGCATTGCATGAGAAACCAACTTTCTAAATATAAGTACTAAATCATGCGGTCAAGCCACTGGGTCTTGATCCTAAACTCACGCCACGCCACAGATTTGATCAACAACCAACTAAACAAACTTTGTCTCTAGTAAACAGTCAAGACTAAAACAAATACTAGTCAAGATTAGTGCTAACAACTCAATCTTGATTGCTTTTTTGGGAGGGAAAAATCACATGTAGACTAATGCACCCTGGCCATTTCTTCCTGCAATGAAATGTTATTGACTTTCAGTTGCCCTCAGACTTCAACTATAAAGAAGAAAAGCTTGACGTTCTAATAGCTCTTCTTCCAGTATATCTTAGGGCCAAATTTGGCATTGCTGTGCTGTGCTATGCTGTGGAGTCTAGTTAGATGTAGAGGACATTTATCAACACTAGTAAAACATTGCTGTTATATGGCTCTAAAGAAAATGTTACCAATTAGTTGATATATCCAGAATTAGCAAAATAGTAGTACTTTTTAAAGTCCATTACAATTCTGAACACACCCTTAATGATTCAAGTTGATCCTTTTTTATCAGAGTTTTGTTACACCGGTTAAGTATTACTGTATGCTTGTCATCAGAGCTCTCAATTGTAACTTGAGTTTTCCATACAGTAAATTGTTTACCCTTTAAAGCTATCCATTTGTAGTAGGTATGTACTATTCTTTCAATTAGGACCAACAGTGCTAATTTTCTATGTTACTGTGTATCTATTTTTCTACCAAGATATATCAGTTACACTGAACGCAGTTTGAACACAGAACATTTTAAACATTCTAGATGTATGTATTTGGATTCTAGGTGTATGGTGAAGCTGTCAGAAGGTTGCCTACTTCCAAAATGTACTCCCTGTATGCAAAATTTTGTATGGGTGTTCTATTCTCTGACAGAGAAGATTCCATCCCATTATTCCATGATGCTGAATTTGATGCTTCAGAGTTCACGTCATCTGTACTGAAAGTTTATGAAAATGCTGAATCATGTGGGTGTCTTACTGAGGATCTTGCTTGCCAATATGTCTCACTTTGCTTGAAAATCGGAAGATTGGAGGAAGCTAAGAATCTTGCAGAAAATCTCTGCAATGGTCCTCTTTCACATTATGCAAATCTGTGGAACCTGAGAGCTTCTATAGAGATAAAGTCGCTAGCTACTGCCACTGTCAGTCCTTCCTTCAGCAAGGAGAACTTGAGTTCTCTTTTTGATCTATTTAATGCTGTATTTTCAAAGTTATCCATAACTGAGGCTAAGGGATTGTGGCATACGGTATGTCTCTTATGGTTCCCTAGTTCCCAGAGTTTTATTCTCCTGTGTTATCTTTGGACTTAAGTTGGTGATATTTGGGTTTGCTCCTCTATTTCCAGTGTGATTACAATTTTTCTTTTTTAATATATATATATATATATATATATATATATATATATATATATATATATATATATATATATATATATATATATATATATATATATATACTAGATATGGCGCATGCCCTTGGTCTTTCTTTTTTTAATTGATATGTGTTTTACTTTTCTATTGCAAGATACTGTTCAAGTGATTGGAGTCTTGGACTACTGTCTGTAAAAGGCGTAACACATTTTTCCTTGCACATTGTTCAAAAGTTTGTTTGCAATGCATTTCAGGCCATGAAATTGTTTTCTCATGAGAAGATCTATTTTGAAAAGCTGGTTAAGTGTGCAATGTTATCATTAAGTTTGGCTGGTGGGAGTGATTGCGGAGCTTCAGTTTCTTCTGCTATCATAGGATGGGTTTTGCAAAGAGATGGTATTAAGCAAGCTAGGAAGATATACAAGAGGTATGCAATTTATTCAAAAAATGAAATATTGTTTGTAATGCTAATGTGTAGTTGCCATGCTCATTACATGAATGAAATGTGCACTGTTGCAAGATATGGTGCTTTGTTTATTCGGCAATGTGCATTGCTAGCAATTTGCATGTTTCAATTGTCTTGACATTGAGCCGAACATGCTATGAATTTTTAATTTTCATATCACATGCCATGTTTCAGATTGTCTCTTTTGTTTCTTAAATATTGGCTTAAGTGCACAGAGGTCCTTTTAGAAATACTTGTACTACTTGGTTCAGTGTGTTCATGTGTATTCTGTCTTCATGGTCCTTTTTATTACAATTGTTCGTGCATTAAAGATCTAAAAGAGATAACTCAGTTGATATTGTCTGTTGGGTGTTGCCTTGGGTTGTTGCTTAATTATGAAATATCCAGCAAGCATGTTTGTGACACCTCCGCATACATGCAGATTTTTGGAGGGGCGATAGGATATGGAATTGGTGGCGGCGCCCTAGGAAAAGTTGGGAGACTGCGACCAGACGTTGCCTAGCAGGGAAAGAATTGGTGGTGGCGCTGAGGAGGAGGAGGAGGCACGACACGAGGGTTCGCGGGAGAAGAAGGCAGCGGTTGCGAGAGGTGAAGGTGGGGAGGCAGTGGTGGGCATATGGGGAGAGGAGGCGGCGGGCAAATGCGTTGGGGAGGCGGTGATGGGGGATGCGACGCTGCTAGGGGGAGTTAGGGTACTGCGACCAGATGCTACTGCACGGAGAAGGAATTGGTGACAACGCTGAGGAGGAGGAGGAGGAGGAGGAGGCGCGGCACGAGGGTTCGGGGGAGAGAAGGAGGCAGCGGTTATAGGAGGTGGAGTGGTTGCGGGAGGTGGAGGATGCGGGGAAGAGAAGAGGAGGAGCGTAACCCACGTGTTAGCCTGACTTTTTCTATGACGAGCGGAAGAACTACCTATATGCACATCTAGACAGCTAATCTTTAATCGGAGAGCTGAGAAAAGTGGAGGGAGAACGGACCGACGACCACTAACTCATATTTTTATAATAGTAAAGATATGCACCCACTCCAAAAATGAATGCTCTGTACCACAAAAAAATACTCGAATATCTCTTCTCCCATGTATGCACCCCATCTAAAAAAAATATAAGTGCTCCGAACAATAAAAAACACTCGAATCCCCTTTCTCCCATGTATACACCTCTCTAAAAAATTTGAATGCTCTAAACCACAAAAAACACTCAAGTGCCCCCTAGACACCACCTAGTTTTTTTAGAAGGGAGGTGGAGGGGGAAAGAACATATACCACCACAAACTCCTATTTTTATGTAGTAAAATTTACCACGGAATCTTCAAAACTAGACTCCACTTTGCATATGTCTAGACTTTGTAAATGGTATCATTAGACATATGCTCTGATAGATAATATAAAATGTTCCACGTATTTCTTACCAATGTTTTATTATTAGCTAATGACGATGTTCCGGCGCGTATCTTTTGAATTGGGCAAAGGGAACAAATAGGGTGGGTGTTGGATGTCCTGATGGATAAAATGAAATGATATCTATGTATTTGGTTTCAATGCTCCACCAGTTTATCCACAGCGGTCTGACATGCGTTATTTTTGCATATATTTTGCCGTCATTTTACCCTCATATTTTTCGTATTTTGGGATCATTTATCATCATTTGCATTATTTTCTATATTTAAATGCTCGAAATGGACCATTTTACATTTTTTTGTATTTTACTGCAGGCCGGCGCGATGTAGGCGCATAAACGACAAATCTGGACTGCTCCGTACAGTTGTACGCGTCGTCACGAACGCGTGGGATCAAACCGCGCTGAAAACGGAGCTCCGGAGGGGCCAAATAAGAAGAAACTAAATTGGGGAAGGGACCTAATTGTAAACCCTAGGAAGTTGGAGGGCTAATGTGCAAAATTCCAAATTCCCATCTCCTAAACACCACGCCGCCGCCGCCTGGAGGACTTGAGCCCGGTTTCCTTCTACCTCTGCCCCCGTTTGCTTCCTCCCCCGATTCTCCTCCTCCACTCCGGCCGCCGGCGAGCGCCGGGCCGCAGCTCGTCGACGCGCCCGCCGCTTCTCCATCCTCCACCGCACCACCTCTTCCTCCACAGCCTCCCTTCTCCACTGCCTCCCCCTTCTCTTCACCGCCGCCTCTCCCTCCGGCCGCTTCTCCCTACCGCGCCGCCGCCTCACCCCACTTCCCGTGCGCCTTCTCCCTCCGGTCGCCCCCTCCTCTCGCTCTCCCTCCGGCCAACCGCTCCTCTGCCTCTTCCTCCTCTTGCGCCGCCACTTCCCCTTCTCCACTCCACCGGCCGCCCCTTGTTCCCGCCTCTCTCCACCACGGCCGCAGCTTTTCCCCCTTCTTCTCCTACGCCTCCGGCCACCCCTCTGCTCCCTACTCCTCTTCCGCCTCCCTACCTCCTCCTCTCGCCATTCCCCCCACCAGTGCGCCGCCATCGCCTCTTGCTCTCCCTCCGGCCACCTCACCGCCCCTCCTCTCGGCTCTTTAGCATCTCCACGGCCCACGCCTCATCTGCGCCGGCTGCATCATCGACATCTCCACCGAGTCCGGCAACTCCACCGCCGGCCGCCACCTCAACTTCATCGACACCGACGGCCGGCAACCCCTTCTTCCTCTACGGTCGACATCTTCCCCGAGCCATCTTCTTCCGCCGGCCACCACTTCATCGACAGCAGCACCTCCTCCACCGACGGCTTCTACCCCATCGTCCTCGGCTCCACTTCACCGACGGCCTCCACCTCTGCTCTGCTTCCTCTGCTCTTCTCTTCGGTTCATCCCAAATTCTTCTCCCTTTATTTTATTTTGCTGCTCATTATTACTGTTATCAAGTAATTGTTAATTGTGCACTTTGATTTTGAGATGTTTGACCTGGAATGTGCTGTGAATGATAACTTGTTAATCTGAGATTGTGATGTATTCACTGAGATGCTATTGTGCATGTTCTATTACTGTGATATATGTGGATGTGGAATTGTGGATGATAATCAGTTATCTTTTAATATGCTAGTTTATGTGAACTGTGATGGATGCATTAGATTGTGCTCTGTTCATTTGTTTTAGAATTGCTATATGTTCATGTTGCTAGTAGTTTAATTTTAGATGCTGTGTATGATCTGTGCTGGTAGTTGTCAATTGTGATCTATGTTTAGCCCCAGCAGTTGTTTAAGGTGTTAGGTGTCTTTGTCAGCATCTGTGTTTATCCATGTGTTTGTGTTGCACGAATTAGTTAGCCGGCGACCGTCTCCTTTCCCTCTTGCTATCTCAATTCCCCTCCTTGCTTCTTGACCTCCCTGTTTTCTCTCCCTTCCGCGGTCGTTAGTTAGTTAAGTCGTGCGTTCGTCGTAGGTTTGTGTTTGTGTTGTCTATGCGATTTAGCGATTCGGCGATCGTCTCCCTTCCCTGTGCTTTCTCGACTCTCTCTTTGCTTCTAATCCTCCCTTGTGCTTCTAGACCTCCCTCCTTACTTCTCTCAGCGGTCGGTCGATAGTTAAGATGTGCGTTCGTTTGTCATAGTCTTGTGTTTGTCGTGTGCCGTCGTTGTCTAGTTAGCCGTCGATCGTTTTCTCCCTCGTCCTCTCTCAACTCCCTCTTTGCTTCTAAACTCCTCTAGTGCTTCTCGACTACCTCTTTCTGTCTTGCGGTCGGTAGCTAGTTAGGGCGTCGGTTGGTAGTCGTTATCGTTCGTGTGTCGTTGTGTCGTATTCGTGTTGTTCGTTCGGTCGTACGACGTCCATTCGTACGGTCGTTCGTCCCGTCGTTGTTTAGTTCGTTCGTCATTTCGTCTGAGCGAGTTAGAGTTCGTTCGGTAGTTTAGTTTTCTACCCTGTTTCGTTTGACCTAGTTTTAGCTGAGCATCGGTAGCCTCAGTCTAGTCCCTGTGGAGAACACGACACTCGCCGCTATTTCAGTGGCAACCCGTGCACTTGCGGGTGTGCTATTTTTGCACGATCAAGCATTTTGGCGCCGTTGCCGGGGATTAGCTTAGAGCGACAGTGTTAGGCTATAGACTAAGTCGCTTGTTTTCTTTAGCTTGTTTTGTGTTTGTGCTGACTTGTCTTTCTTTTTGTTATTGTTCATATTTGTGATATATTGCTAATCCCTAACCCTTTTCTAGTTGCTTCTCTCTTTCGCGATTTTCGTATCCATTCTCGCAGGTTGATTGATATTGGTACTTATTGAGGCTATGGCTTACTATTATGATTCTCATGGTTTTATGAGCACCCCTACTTATGATATTCTTCAAGAGCAGGTAAATCTATTGTCTCGTCAATTAGAACGCTATGCTTTAGAGCGAGGAGTTGTGTTAGAGAGCGGGCACGATCAGTATAGTTCTTTATCAGGCACCCGTTCTCCAGTTGTTCCTATATGCCAGACTTGTGGTTTTCAGGGCCATTCACCCGTTGAGTGCCAGCGTGGTTATTTGTCCACTCCAGAGTGTTATGGGATGAGCTTTGCTCAGCCGAGTGGGCCATACCCTGACACTTATCACCCTGGATGGCCTGAGCACTCGAGTCTGTCATATGGGAACAACAACCCTGATATCTCATCATTTTCTTCTAGTATACCATTGCAGGGTTTTAGATTCGGAGATCAGGATATTTCTCATTGGTCACATCAGCACTATCCTGTACCTCAGCATGAGACTCCTACTCCTGAGCTCGATCAGTTGTCTAGATTTGAGGAGAGGATTTCTAGGATTATAGGAGATCACGAGAGTAGAATGAGTAGAGACTTCGCATTGGATCTGACACCTCATGCCTGCAGTTCACCTATTCCTTCACCGAGCCAGTTTACAGTTCCTATGTCTGAGTCCTTAGAGCAGTCTCATGAGCCACCTCCTTCACATGTAGATCAGGCTGCCAGACTTAATGCATTATGCAAGGAACTGATGACTGTGCCTCCTGGTGGTGACCGTGCGATGGCGATTCAGGACGAGATTGAGGCGATCATGAGCACCAGGTCTACTTGTGTGGATAGTTTTGCCGTTTCACAGCCTTCCATTAGCACCACAGAGATAGTTCTGGATAGAGATGAGAGTCAGCCTATTAGTCTTACACCTGATCTTGCTAGCGAGGGTCTATTGTTGGAGACACTACAGACACACCTAGAGGCACCTCAGTCGGATCCTTTGCCTATTGACTCTGAGAGAGAGATCATTGAGCTAGATGATGAGGACCTACCTCCTGATGATGATTGTTTCACTCCTGATTATGAGGATGAGTTTGCGGTAGATTCACTCTTGAGTTGTGATGAGTTAGATATAGATGATGAGAGCTTTGTGCCAGATGACGATGAGTTCATTATGGATATACTTTTGAGTTCTGAGGTTCCACATCTTGATGAGGGGGCTGCTTCCGATGTCGAGGAGGAGCACATTTCTATTGATCCACCACCGGCTACTTCTTTCGTCGACATCGCCCCTCTGGAGGTTTCTACTACCATATATTCTCTTTCGCCTACACTTCAGGTAGTATGGAAACTCTTCCCCGACCACCTCAGGTTTGATTTCCTTGGCTCAGACGAGACATATGCTATTACTAGTTGTGCTCATCTCACTGATAGACCTCATGATGTACTTTATCGATATACCTACATGATTGGATATTCGATTGATGACTTAGAGGGTGTCAACCCTATCACACATACTTGCCATGTTTTTGAGGATGTTTGTAGGATTTCACTTGTGTGCCATCGACTACGAGCGGACATGGTTCGAGTCGACATCCCTTGGGATCCAGGTGGATTTCGAGGCATGTTGCTTCATAAGGAGGGCGGACATGTGCCTTTTCCATGTCCCGTCCTCGGCTCTCCTCCCGCTACATCCAAATGAGCTTCTCTTTTTCCTTTTATTTTCGTTTTGTTTGTTAGTTTCTCCTCTTTTCTTTCTTTTTTTATTTCAGGTCCCATGCTAGATCTTCATCCTTGTACGTGCGAGAAGTCATGGGATGATTAGTCTACTTCCATTACATCATATAGGCCCGGTGAGCTGTTTCTTATCCCTTTAAGCACATTCTCGATTCATTGCTCAATTTAAGCTTGGGGGAGGACTTGTATGTGTATGGATGATGTTCTAGCATGTTTGCATTATTTTGTGAGCATTTGAGCTTATTGTCGTGTAGTTGATGATTTATGATCATTCTTATGCTTTGCTTCATATTATGCTTATGTTGATGATATATGGCCTTTACCATTGCTCTCATGTTATGCTTGATTGAATACCTTGGACATGTGAGCCCATACCTTATAAATCTAGAAAGGTCATGCCAAAATTTTCATTGAGCTATATTGTCACTAGTTCCTTGTATGTCTTTAGTCACTTGGCATCATATTAGAGCTTGAGTTTTGTTTATTATCCTTGATGTGCTTAGAAACCTTGTGATCATATAGCATTTGATTCATTGCGAGTTACGCATGTGTCTTAACCATTTGCGGATTGAATTGGTTCTAGTCATCGCCTCTTGAATGATCATATCTTAGTTTCATACTTTGGCATTTGTTATTTTAGATATTGATACTTTGCTTGAATGAAAATTTTGTGAAAGGGGTAGTCCTATCTTGAGCCAATAACTTGGTTGATTTATCTAGGTATCCATGTCTCGGGACATGTGTTACTTAGCATTAATGAAAACCGGTTAATGATGCTTAATCAAAACTAAAAAAAACAAAGAGAGAAAAGAACAAAAATTGTGATGCAATGTGTGAGAGTGTAGAATAAGTGACTTGGTCACATTGGTTCGGAAATGTGTTGAATAAGTGGCAAGTTTTGCCCAAGTGAAGTGTGAGTTTGAATAAGCGGCAAAGTTTGCCCAAGGGTTGGAATAAGTGGCACGAGTGCCCAATGTGTGTTTTAAATTTGCTAAAAATCAACAAAAATTAGGTATCATGGCTCATGTGTGGGCTTTTTCATAAATTTCATGCAAGTATTAGTCTCTTTGTCTCAAATAGCAAATGCCTTAGCATGACTCTTTGCTATGTTTATTCTTGATGTTATACCTAGTTCCGATGCCTTACAATTTTGGTGGGACACATGTGATCACTTAGTGCATTTCAACACTTGTGTGTAACTTGATTTGGTCAAATGCTATAGTTATCACTTTGGCATCTTTGCTTGAATGTTTCATTCTCATCTTGGATGGTTCTCAAAACTCAAGTTAGATAATCACATTCTATATTGTTGTATGCCTCTTAACTTATTACATGCATTAACTAGTCTTGTGCTATAATGACTTGTTGTCCGGGTTCGATAATATCATACTATTTACTTGAGGACAAGTAAAAGTTTTAAGCTTGGGGGTGTGACATGCGTTATTTTTGCATATATTTTGCCGTCATTTTACCCTCATATTTTTCGTATTTTGGGATCATTTATCATCATTTGCATTATTTTCTATATTTAAATGCTCGAAATGGACCATTTTACATTTTTTTGTATTTTACTGCAGGCCGGCGCGATGTAGGCGCATAAACGACAAATCTGGACTGCTCCGTACAGTTGTACGCGTCGTCACGAACGCGTGGGATCAAACCGCGCTGAAAACGGAGCTCCGGAGGGGCCAAATAAGAAGAAACTAAATTGGGGAAGGGACCTAATTGTAAACCCTAGGAAGTTGGAGGGCTAATGTGCAAAATTCCAAATTCCCATCTCCTAAACACCACGCCGCCGCCGCCTGGAGGACTTGAGCCCGGTTTCCTTCTACCTCTGCCCCCGTTTGCTTCCTCCCCCGATTCTCCTCCTCCACTCCGGCCGCCGGCGAGCGCCGGGCCGCAGCTCGTCGACGCGCCCGCCGCTTCTCCATCCTCCACCGCACCACCTCTTCCTCCACTGCCTCCCCCTTCTCTTCACCGCCGCCTCTCCCTCCGGCCGCTTCTCCCTACCGCGCCGCCGCCTCACCCCACTTCCCGTGCGCCTTCTCCCTCCGGTCGCCCCCTCCTCTCGCTCTCCCTCCGGCCAACCGCTCCTCTGCCTCTTCCTCCTCTTGCGCCGCCACTTCCCCTTCTCCACTCCACCGGCCGCCCCTTGTTCCCGCCTCTCTCCACCACGGCCGCAGCTTTTCCCCCTTCTTCTCCTACGCCTCTGGCCACCCCTCTGCTCCCTACTCCTCTTCCGCCTCCCTACCTCCTCCTCTCGCCATTCCCCCCACCAGTGCGCCGCCATCGCCTCTTGCTCTCCCTCCGGCCACCTCACCGCCCCTCCTCTCGGCTCTTCAGCATCTCCACGGCCCACGCCTCATCAGCGCCGGCTGCATCATCGACATCTCCACCGAGTTCGGCAACTCCACCGCCGGCCGCCACCTCAACTTCATCGACACCGACGGCCGGCAACCCCTTCTTCCTCTACGGTCGACATCTTCCCCGAGCCATCTTCTTCCGCCGGCCACCACTTCATCGACAGCAGCACCTCCTCCACCGACGGCTTCTACCCCATCGTCCTCGGCTCCACTTCACCGACGGCCTCCACCTCTGCTCTGCTTCCTCTGCTCTTCTCTTCGGTTCATCCCAAATTCTTCTCCCTTTATTTTATTTTGCTGCTCATTATTACTGTTATCAAGTAATTGTTAATTGTGCACTTTGATTTTGAGATGTTTGACCTGGAATGTGCTGTGAATGATAACTTGTTAATCTGAGATTGTGATGTATTCACTGAGATGCTATTGTGCATGTTCTATTACTGTGATATATGTGGATGTGGAATTGTGGATGATAATCAGTTATCTTTTAATATGCTAGTTTATGTGAACTGTGATGGATGCATTAGATTGTGCTCTGTTCATTTGTTTTAGAATTGCTATATGTTCATGTTGCTAGTAGTTTAATTTTAGATGCTGTGTATGATCTGTGCTGGTAGTTGTCAATTGTGATCTATGTTTAGCCCCAGCAGTTGTTTAAGGTGTTAGGTGTCTTTGTCAGCATCTGTGTTTATCCATGTGTTTGTGTTGCACGAATTAGTTAGCCGGCGACCGTCTCCTTTCCCTCTTGCTATCTCAATTCCCCTCCTTGCTTCTTGACCTCCCTGTTTTCTCTCCCTTCCGCGGTCGTTAGTTAGTTAAGTCGTGCATTCGTCGTAGGTTTGTGTTTGTGTTGTCTATGCGATTTAGCGATTCGGCGATCGTCTCCCTTCCCTGTGCTTTCTCGACTCTCTCTTTGCTTCTAATCCTCCCTTGTGCTTCTAGACCTCCCTCCTTGCTTCTCTCAGCGGTCGGTCGATAGTTAAGATGTGCGTTCGTTTG
This sequence comes from Dendrocalamus latiflorus, assembly GCA_017311315.1. Classification (NCBI taxonomy): domain Eukaryota; kingdom Viridiplantae; phylum Streptophyta; class Magnoliopsida; order Poales; family Poaceae; genus Dendrocalamus; species Dendrocalamus latiflorus. The sequence goes on from CM029629.1 coordinate 35,237,210, forward strand.
TCATAGTCTTGTGTTTGTCGTGTGCCGTCGTTGTCTAGTTAGCCGTCGATCGTTTTCTCCCTCGTCCTCTCTCAACTCCCTCTTTGCTTCTAAACTCCTCTAGTGCTTCTCGACTACCTCTTTCTGTCTTGCGGTCGGTAGCTAGTTAGGGCGTCGGTTGGTAGTCGTTATCGTTCGTGTGTCGTTGTGTCGTATTCGTGTTGTTCGTTCGGTCGTACGACGTCCATTCGTACGGTCGTTCGTCCCGTCGTTGTTTAGTTCGTTCGTCATTTCGTCTGAGCGAGTTAGAGTTCGTTCGGTAGTTTAGTTTTCTACCCTGTTTCGTTTGACCTAGTTTTAGCTGAGCATCGGTAGCCTCAGTCTAGTCCCTGTGGAGAACACGACACTCGCCGCTATTTCAGTGGCAACCCGTGCACTTGCGGGTGTGCTATTTTTGCACGATCAAGCACGGTCCACGCCATAAAGTTCTAGGGAACGATAGATCAATATTTCACACGTTTGATTTCAATGTCCTAATAATTATTTGACAATGTCCCAATAGTTTATTGTCAATGTTTGTTGCACTCATTTGGTTTCAATAGTTTGCCGAGCATGTTCCAATAGTTTCATACACCCAGATAAGGACTACCTTGCATGCATCTTCCTTCTTATTGAGTTATGATATGTCACTCTGCCTTGTTTATTCGTTCAGTAAATACGTCTTACGTTACATTATATTAAGGCACGTATGGCGGAGTACGTACTCCTTGCTATCAAGTGTATGAATACTAGCAGCTGCGCAAACCTAACCCGGCTGGTTTGCTTGCGTTGCGTTATTCTGTACGTAGATTAGTGCTAGCTAGTATTTCTTGATCTGTTAAGTGATTTTATGTAGCGATAACAGGGTAGGAAGCGTTGAAGGTGGACGTAGACCGCAGGCGCCTTGGTTGCTGGACGCCAGGTCCTTTTCCAGCCTCATGTTACATGTACCCTTGCTCTCCCCAGGTGGTGCCCCACGAGTTCTTGATCACCCAGTACTTGCTCCCGTCCGCCGCCTCCGCGCCGTACCCGACCACCGTGACGGCGTTGCTAAATGACCTGTTCGTGCCGCAGCGGTCGTCCGTGAAGACGCCGCTATGGTAGTGCATGAACTGGAAGCTTCCCCCCTGGATCTCCACGGACACCGGCTGGTTGGCAACGGCCTGGGCGAGCGAGGCCTCGTCGTTCTGGGGCACCTTCTGGTAACCGCTGATGGTGGCAGCCACGTCCGAGCCCGGCGACGCCCGGCATGTCCCCTGGGCGCCTTGGTAAGGGTAGGCCGACTCGGTGGTCAGGCCGCCGGCGTTGACGATGTACTGGAAGGTGATAAAGAAACCCACGCCTACACAAGGAAGAGGAACACACACAGATCCTTGCGGCACAACACTACTAGTGCCTTTTCTCTTATTTCTCAAATTAAAACTTGATCAAATAGGCTTTATATAGCCACACACGCACACAGCACTAACACACACATGCAAGCACCACTACACCACTACGCATGCAGCCACTAACTCACGCACACCTCTTCAGCTTCTATTTCTCCTCAACCTTACATGCAGGAGTGGTGGGCTTTTAATGTCGATACATGGAGCAGTCTTGCAACCATATACTCACACATACACTTAACTACTTTGCCTGCAGACTCCTCATCTTCCTGCGCTGAAGGCTCCTCATCTTCCTGCGCTTTGTCTAGCACTCACCACAGAAGACTCGGCCAACTACTAGGCCAACAAATAACATGTATGGCTAATTCCAAGTAACACATACGTGCACTCAACTCCTGGCTGTTGATCAGCTCACTACGCACTGCCAATCACCCACTACGCCATGCTACACGTTTCAACTAACTTGGACTCTAGCCACTATACATGTCACACTCAATCATAAATAAACAAAGAACACATAAACAACAAGATTAGCTCCAACAGAAGGCGTTCTCCATGTAGCCGCCGTCGCAGCCTTTTTTGTCATTTGTGGAGCAGTCCAGCAGCTGCTGCTCCGAGAGGGACACCAGCTCGCCGGTCTTGATCTGGTGGATGCCCTCTACGGCCGCCACCGCAGAGAACGCCCAGCAGCATGCTGCGCGTGCATGCGCGCGCGTAATTTATACGTACATACGGCATACGGTCAGCCTAATAATGTTAATTAGATGCTTACCACATTTGCTTTGATCCTTGACATGGGTGACGGCGCCTTTCTTCCTCCAGTCCACGCCCTGCCCGTCGTCCTCGGAGAGGCTAACATTTTCGTACTTGAACCCCGGCAGCTTATTGGCCCCAGACGACGGCATCGGCTTGTAGCCGGTGTACATGGCCACGAACTCGTCGTTGGTCAGGTCGATGAACTTGTTGGTGCCCAGCCGGTACTTCTTGTCCCCTGCGGCGTTGGACCTGTCGATGAGCTCAACGTTAGCCTTGAATACCTGGAAGCGCCGCGCCTTCTCGGCCTCGTCCTTGTACGTGCGCCCGTGCTCCGCCATCCACTCCTCGTGCCTCGCCTTCATCGCCGCCGCCTCGTCGTCGACGGTGGATACTGCGAGCGCGTAGGAGGCACGGTTGTTCGTCGTGGTCGTTGCTACTAGGGCGACAAGGAGCAGCAAGGCCGAGGCTTGTTGCACGCCATATATGTTCCGAGATATATATAGCTACCTAGTAGCTTGCCCGAATTTTCTATACTATTACCGGTAGTATGTGTGATAAGATCGACTGTGTACGTACGTAGCTTGATGTATGTATGAAATTAGGTTGCTGAGGGTTCATATAGAAGGCCTGGAGTTACTTGTCGCATTCAATCAATTAATTACCTCCTTGGACTGTAGGCCACGTTCGATCGATCGATTCGCTGGTCCGCAGGACGTTAATTAACTTAATCTGGACGGTTAACTGACTGATTGTAACTTCCTTATTTTCGTATTACAGTTCAATTGCACGAAAATGCATAAATTTAAAACATTTTTCATTGCATTTTGGCCTTATTTGAATAGTTTCTCGAACATTTAGTAACTACTTGAAATACACGCGCTAATAACAGACTGCCTCTATTTACATAATTTTTAATTGTAACATATATGGGGTGATTATATCATCAAATGCTAGAATTAAAAAGGCAGTCGGTGAAGGGAGCTATGTTAGAATTAGAAGTGCATGTATTAGTAATTTGCTTACATAAAATTAAATCACAATAGGGTGAGCTATGTTGTAAAAACTAAAAATATATGTTAGAATATATTGATTCGATTGATCTTATTCTCTAGTAGTCCAACCCTACTAATTTTATGCGAAGAAGCAAGAGAGCCGCAAGGATGCGACCTAGGGTTCGGTGGTGGGGACCTAAGGAGGAACAACATTGAAAATACTCATTATTTTTGTATGATGATGTTTCTTAAGAAAGAACAAAAAATACACATTATATCACAAGTGCAAAAATGATGAACAACAAAAAACACCTTGTATCACAATTGCAAAATGAACTCGGCCTAAATCATAGCATATCTCAGTCACTTTTTTCAGCCATTGGATTAAGATCCAACCATTCTCATCTCATATATATACATCACACATTCACATCTCCAAAACCTAGCTCAATCTTCAAATTTGGCATTCTAGCGACTACTCCGTACAGATGTACATGTCACAGTGAATGTGTAGAATCTTTCCACGATAAAATCAGAGTTTCTAAGAGCTAGGACAGAAGAAATCAAAATAGACAAAGACCTTAAGGACTAAATCGCCAAAATGTCCGAATCTCTAACCCTCCTTAAAATCCCTTCGCCGCTGGCCGGTTCATTTCTCCCCCTACCATCTTCGCCTCCCTCCTCCCCCAGCGGCCCCCTCCTCCCCCGATCTCCCCTGGCCGCCTCCTTCTCCCCTAGCACCCCCTCCTCCCCCGACCTCCCCCGACGCCCCCTCCTCCCCCGGCACTGCCCTCCTCCCCCGGTCGCCTCCCTCCTCTCTCGGTGTACTCCGATCTGTCCGGGTCAGTGGACCGGGACTCAGTGCCGCGGTTGCACACAGACTCCAGCTGCTCCGAGCAACGATGACCGCAAACTCGACTACGCTGAGAGCCAGCCAACCGGTGGCAGATGGCCAGGCGGTGACTGGGGTGCCGACGACGGGTTTGTCATCAACGGCTCACTCTTCGAGTCACTATCGTCGGGCGTCTTCATACGGGACACCGCTGTCAACATCAAGGCCATCTCTAGTATACTCCAGTCCTTCCCCTACTTCCTCTCTGCTCTATGATGGCTTGTAATTGTGGGGATCACCACGACGAGAGGCGAGTCCAAGGCCTAGGCGACCACCAGCGCTGGCATGCCGGCCGTGCTAGCCGGCCCGCGCCGGCCCGAGCATGGCATGATTTGCCGTGCCGTGCCGCCCAACGGGCTGGCTTTTTAGGCCCAGCCTGACCCACCATTCGTGTCATGCCAGCACGGCCCGCCACATGGCGTGCCTAGTAAGGCTGTAAACGAGCTGAGCTCGAGCGAGCTTGGCCTTTCAGGGTCGAGCTCGGTAGAAGCTCGAGCCGAGCTCGAGTTGGAGTCTGAGACTGGACCTGGACTTGAGTTCGGCTCGGCTTAAGCGCGATAACAATTAAAATAATTTATCATACACTATTTTTCAATAATAAAAAATTTTGAGTTCAAGCTCGGCTCTATTATGCTCGATAACAGCCAAAATAATTCAAATATACACTAATTTTTAATAATAAGAAAAACTCAAGCTCAAGTTCGGCTCGAGTAAGATCGGTAAGAGATAATATGTATCACTATTTAAGCTTGAATTGAGACTCGCGAGCTATTCGAGCTCGACTCGGTGAAGCTCGCGAGCTCGATATCAAACTTGAGTTCGGCTCATTTAAAGTTCGAGCCGAGCTCAAATCGAGCCTAGAACGAATCGAATTCGAGTAGCTCGCGAGGTTCGAGCTTTTTTTACAGCCTTAGTGCCCGTGCCTTGTTTGACCCGTGTCGGACCTTGGGCTGGCACGGATAAATCCAGTCCAACTACCAGCTCTAGGACATGCAGTGGTATGATAGCTAGCGCGCTTAATTACTTGCGCGTCGTATACGCGCTGTGGACTCGACGGTAGACGACTTGCAATTAATCGGTCTCAAAGATAGATTAGCTAGTCCTAACGTTAATTAATCGGTCCGCCATCAAATCACTCCTAGCTGGCTAGTTAGGAGTAATATATAGCACGTCAATTATATTAATTAATTACCTGCTGACGAACAAACCTTAGCCAGGTAGATCGCTAGCTCCCACGGTAACGTGCAGCTAGCTTGCTATGCCTATGATGACTAAAACCATTTTCTTTTCTTAAAAAAATAAATTATGGCAAAAAAATTTCAATTCGGCATAACGCTAGCAGACTCCGATCGATCCATTCGGCATATATTTTCACCATTTCGATCTCTACGAGAGGACATGTTCTGCCCAAATTGACATCTGCAGCATGTGTGTACTCCACATATATGCTAGGCATGCATGTTGCAGCTGGTGCATGTTTAATTAGGGGAACAGGTCCCGGCCCTACCATTATGCTAGCTAGCAAGTTGGGCATGCAGTTCCTTTATTTAATATGTGTAGGACCGACAATGATAACAGATGGAGTGAATAGTGCTTTACAAATTTTTTCTCAAGTATTCTTAAATTCTTCACTCAAGTAGCTACATAGTTATAAAAATCAGAATTGGAAACTAAGAACAAATCAACAAACTCAAAACCAAAGAGGCTAGCTCTTGCACCTGGACGGTATGACTGGCCACAACACTACGGTCTGCGATCTGACCGGCGGTATGCCCTTATGGTCTGATCGGCGGCAACAAAGTGGTCTAACAGGCTACACCCCTGTGGTCTGACCGACAACAAGATAGCGGTCAGATCGGCGATCGGCATGATCGGGCCAAAGAGCGATCTTACTACTCCCCTATTCTCACAGCAGAAAATCAACCCGATTCCAAATCACTTTTGGTGCAACTCCTAAAATTCATGATCAAATAAGATGAAACTTTACACATACCTTACTTAGGGTCTAACACTACTACAGAAAATTGTATTACAGACAGTTCAAAAACGTCATCACAGACGGTTTTTTTAACCGTCTGAATTTATGGGTCAGTGATAATCGAAGGTTATCATAGACGGTTTGTAACTAAAAACTGTCTGTGATAGCTGATAATCACAGACGGTTTTAGCACAGACGGTTTTTAGTTAAAAATCGTCTGCGTTATTCTCTTCTACTCCTAAATCTATTTCTGTTTATTGGCTAGCCTCAGGAAATGCTAGCCATACTCTCTGAAACAAGCAGATCAACATGTACATGTATATGCTAGCCATACTCTCTGATGCAGCACACGAGCTGGATGTCTTTGACGCCCACCATCGTCGGCGTTGATTGAGCGTTGCCTTGTGCATCGTCTGCTTCGTGGGGCTAGTATGGTATCTCAAGGAGGAGGAGGAGAACAGCAAGGAGGAGGAGAACATCAAAGAGGAGAAGAACAACAACGAGGAGGAGAACATCAAAGAGGAGGAGAACATCAAGGAGGAGAATAGAACGGAGGCTAGGTTCTGGTGATTATTTATAGGGAAGGGAGTGCGAAATTTTTTGGCGCGGGGACGGAGAGGCGGAGCTACGATCCGTGGGGTAAGGATTGGTAGATTTCTAATAGCTAGGATTGGGTTGAGGATGATCGACGGGCCTAACGGTCAGATTATCACAGACGGTTGGTGACTAGAACCGTCTGTGATGAATGAATATCATAGAGGTTCTATATGCCAACCGTCTGTGAATTAGAGCACAAAATTTTATATACCGATGCAATATAAATAACTAGTTTGAAAAGATAAAATAGCAAAGTTTTATATGGCTTATATATACTCATTTGAAAGGTTTCAATGAGATCTACAACTTTTCAGATGAAGCAAAATCCAAATTCCGAAAGGAAGACCAAGAAAAAGGGAAAAAACAGAAACAAAAAACTTGCGACGCAGGTTTAGGTCCAAGATGGCCGATTTTGGGGATCTTGGAGGGTGATTGATGCAAGCTAGTCATTTTTTTGGATTGGGCTCGTCATTAGCTTTCCAACGAGCACAAGAACGTCGAAAACGGACACCGTATGCAAAAGTTGTGCCCGTTTTACTGAATGTGTCTGAAAACTGAATCCTACTTGGACTCAGGCGGGAAATTATGAAATTTTAGGGAATTGCAAGGCGGGAAACATATCATAGACGGTTTTTAATACGAACCGTCTGTGATAACTTCATTATCACAGATGGTTTTAATAAAAAAACCGTCTGTGATAATTCCATATTATCATAGACGGTTCATCGGTAAGAACCGTCTGTGATACTCGTTTTCTCTGACGCCATCAACATAGACGGTGTCCAAATTAAAACCGTCTGTGTTAGTGTCGGTCGCAGACAGTTTTGTCAAACCGTCTGTGATTTGGCGTCTAGTATTAGGCTTTCTGTAGTAGTGTTAGAAACCTATTCCATCCAAGGATCACAATAATCCTTGTCAAAGTTCATACCTTTCCCAAAGATAAGCCAAGTTGCACCAAAATCAGGCAAAAACCAAAAACTTGGGATACAACTAACCCATGGGTAGAGGATGGCCAAGAAGACTCTAGATGTATTTTCACATTTCACAACAAGCAAAAACTCCCAAATATTCAAAATAAAACCTTGGAACCAAGAAACCTCAAGAGTGGGCCAAACAAAGCAAAACTGGGCAATTTCGAAGTCGTTCAAGACCTGGTGCCTAGATGGATGAGATTTGATCTCTAAGAGTCTTGTCCATCACTTACATGTACTTGACACACATCAAGATTAAGAAAAAGAGATAAAAGATCAAAACCAATAAGATTAAGAGTAAATCAACTAAAACAAGAAGACTCCATAGAGATGAACACAATTGATATATTGCTACTTGAGGATAAAGATGTTATAGCCACTCCATCTAGAGAATAAGAGAGCACATTACAACACTCACCCTTCTTTAACCCTAACCCTAGAACATAAGATTAGAATGATTGGAATGGTTGGCTTGCAAGCTCTCATCCCTAACCCGTTAAATAGATGAGGCAACTAGCCACATCTAACGTAATGGATATTATCCATTAGTGCTGTAGTAGGGGTGGCCCCCACCTGAGCCCATCCGGCCTATTTGGGGGTTATAAGGCCCAGTGTGATATGTGTAATGACATGTATGCCCCTCTAGGAGATACACGGCTGTAAGGGTAATATTGTAATTATGCTTTATGAAGATATACATAAATGTCCTGAACATGGAGAAGGGGCAAGCTTTGTTCATCCATCACAACCACTGATGAGGACATCTCTATTACACATTCTTCATCCACTCAAAGTGTTCATGAAAAAGCTAATGATGAGGCCCCAAAAGGTCCTATGACAAGAGCAAGAGCTAAGCTACTTCAACAACATGTGCTTTTCTTTCTTAGAGAGTCTTGTATTATGTTAGATGAGAATAGCATACTACCTAATGCAAATGTGTTATGTGTTCTCAGTTTTGAAGCAACAGAAGATCAAGTGGAGAAGGACCAAGTGGCCACGAGTCATGACAAGAAGAGTCCATGCGGGCAAGGAGCTAATCAACGGAAGGCCACGTGATCACATATCTCATGGCGTGCACAAGATGTGGCCTGCGTGCCCAAAGATGACCGAGTCCAACTCAATCTTGGTCTTGTAATAGGATAGGGGCTTAGCCCGAAAATAAAGGAAACATATTGCTAAGTTTTAGGAATTGGAATAGGACACCTTGACCGAATAAGGGATTGATTCGGCCAAGACTTTCCTTGCGTGAGTTTGGGGAGGCACTATAAAACCCCCTTGTATCCCCTTTGTTTTGCTCAGACCACGTTTGAGAAAAATCAATCTACTAAAGTTTTCGAGTTTAGCATTGCTGCTGAAGGAGGGTTTTCTTCAATCAGGATCGTTCAGCCTTTCCGCTGGGAATTGGGTGCACGATTGATCTTCGCTTGGTGGTCGGCGAAATCAACACGAGTGTGTTTTGGCGGATTAAAGAGTGTTTGTCCCTTGCACTGGCATTGGAGGATCATTACGATTCATCAAGACTCCCGTGAGTATCCATCCTACGTCGAGAAGATCGGGCAACCCCGTATCAACCACTCTACTACTCTCCTAGTTTACTGTTTGGCCAGTAGCCATAACAAGTACATTTGGGAAAAAAACCCCATTAACCCCACACAACATGGGTTTTACTCAATACACTTAACTCATGCATACTTTTTAAAGCACATAAACTCAAATCCACTAAGTCCTTAGCCTTTGTTTCACTTGATCTTCTCAGCATCTCCTTAACCTTCTTAGTATCTCCTTGACCTAAACGCTTTTCCTTGCAAGCAGTTGCCATGCTCATCACATGTAGGTGTAACACGCATTAGCAAGTCTCTCCTATTTTGGTTATACCGGACCACGTCTCACTTGGACTGACCAAGCCACTCGGTGCAACCCGTCGCTTGAACATTCCTTTTGGCTCCTCCATGAGCATATCCCTGATCATCGTTGTTGACCATTATTGACTCCACGTTATCTAAAACATACTTAATTTAATATTAATACAATGAACAAACATAATTCAACTTAATCCATGAACTAATTCCCAAAATCAACATAATTGAACTACCTGCCCGTTTGACCGCATGCCCTGGTCAGTCAGACTGACAATGTCTAGTGGGGTGACCAGCCACACTGAGTGGTCAGTGCAATCTTTTTATGTACGAATATGAATGTATTAGTAACTCCTCTGATTGCCTTGTTAGTGCCGCCACCCTCCCTCTATCGCAACTCCCAAACAACCTCCCCTGCCGCCCTCTTCCTTGTCTCTGATGGCTACCACTGTCGGATCCTCATCGCCCTAGCCGACCCCCACCGCCCACCACCTTCCTCCTGCCTAGGGCTTCAGCAGTGCCACCGCCACCTCGTCACACCGTCACTGCCCACTATCATGCTTCTGCCACCCCCTGCTCCCTATAAGCTCGGGCTCTGATGAACCCAAACCCTAATTGGTGAATCGGAGCCCTAACCCAACAGCGGCGAAGAGAAGGATGATGAGGTCATCGAAACATGAATCTTACCGCAAGATTCAAAGGTTAGGAAATTGACTGAAACTTAAGTATTTTTCAGTTGATTGTGCACTAGCAATTCCAACATATGTTTTCCTAATAGTCGTGGAAAATGTTATAGCAGTACTCCTATCTACTTAAGGCCGGGAGAAAACATGTAGTTGCATAATGCATACACTGCAGAATGAGCAACAAGCTAGACTGAGAGAGAGAGAGAGAGAGAGATAGAGAGAGAGCTAGACTAAGAGAGAGGGGGAGAGCCGTGTGCTTGCACTTGCACACTACTACTACAGAAAAGTTCATTACAGGCGGTTTAGAAACCTCACCGCAGACAGTTTCGTGAATAGTCTATGCTTATGGGTTAGTAATACCCTAAGGGCATTACAGACAGTTTTTGAACCGTCTATGATAACCCTTATCAGAAACGGTTCTTAATTAGAACCGTCTGTGATAACAGTTATCGCAGACGGTTCCTACTATGAATCGTCTGTGATAGTCTATTATCACAATAGTTTTAGTTAAGAACCATCTATGATTGCGTTCTCGCTATCTCATAAATAGGCCTCTTTCAATTCATCAACATTCTCTAATTGCGCTATAAAGCAGCACAATCAGATAATGCAGATGAACCAAAGCAGGCCTATCTATGAGAACAAGATCATCATGCAATAAACTTTGATGCCATGTCTTCATCCTGCAATAAAACATGAATTTCAACATGGGGCGAAACCCTAGCCATCCATCAATCATCACAAAAACTAAGGCCTCAATAATTAATTTTCACATGCACGAGCATCAAGATTTACATGGCCGAAACCCGAGCCATCCAATAATTTCAGAGTTTTATATCTAAGCATCAAGGAAAAGAGGGGAGGAAATCAGATGGAGGAAATATCACCGGCGATAAAGGAGAGGCGGCAGCGGCATCATTATCGTTGTGTAACCATAGTGATGCTGCACAAGACACTCTTATGCAAGAGTGCTTTATATAGTGAACCATGGCGTCACAACCGGAGGTGGAGGAGCTCGGGGAGGTAGTAGGCGGCGTCGAGGGCCAGGGGGTGGCGATCATGCAGGGCGTGGGGAGGCGCCTGTCGTGGAGAGGATTGAGGGGATTGGAGGCTAATGGGGGGAGGCGCCGGTGCGTGGGGGCTTGAACACAAAATTGCACAGGTGGGATGGTGTAACATCCTGAAAATTTGAAATTTGAAAAAGTGAAGCCTTTGAATTATTTAACATGTTCTCTTGAAATTTGGATTTTATGGTGACTTTCTGAATGTTGGCGGAGGATCCAAAAATTTAAGAAAGCCTCGAACAATAAAACTAATATTAATAATGCCAAAAATGGAAATATATCATTACAGATCATGAAATTCTAAATACCAACGTCTTGGATTCAAGTTCAGGACAATAAAATATTAAAACATACCCATTAAAATCCAAGGTGGGATATTCAGAATTTATATGTATATATATATATATATATATATATATATATATATATATATATATATATATACAATTCACAGCAGAATAATGTCAAAATCGACATCCGAGGGCAAACTGAATAAAATAGAAAATAGAGAAATAATAGATATTGTAGCTAGATATTTGCACAAGATTTGAACTAAAATTTCAAAGATTGAAATCAGTAAATTCAAAAAAAAAAGAAAAGAAAAGAAATGTAAAATCCAAAAGCATTCAAGTTGCAAAGCCTTTTTCCTCCCTTTCTTTTCCTCTTTTCTCCCTATTACATGTGGGCCCGGCCCCTGCTTTCCTTGCTGACCGCACGGTCGGGACTTCTCCCCCGCGCGGAGCGCCTCCTCCTCCCTTTCTTTTCTTCTCCCTCTCCCCTCTTCCATGGCTGAGCAGCGTCCACGACACCTTTCCCTTTTTCTCTGCGCAGCGCCGCTCGTCTCGTCCCCACCGCCGCCTACCACTGCCCTGCTCTGCGTCACGCCAAGCCCTGCGCCGCTCCTACCAGGCGCCGCCCCGAGCCCCGTGCCGGTCATTGCCCTCCGGTCCTCCCCGCCCCGCCCGGTCCTCCGCCAGCACCGTGCTCCCCCGCCCCTCTGCGACTATACATGGCCTTGGCCCTCTCGCATTCCGTGCGCAACCCCCCATGGCCATTTTCCCCGGTTCCTTTCCTTCCTCCATTGCTTTTCCCAATCTTTGCCGTGCGCCGGCCGCGGCGCCTCGACGCCATTCCCGGTCCTCTAGCGGACCTCCGGCCAACTCAGCTGCGCCATAGCGCGCCTCCACCCCTCTCCTTTCTCCCTTCCTACTTAATTGAAATCTCACGCACGGGAACTCACGCGCCGCCCTCTCCTTCATTCTGGCCGGCCGCCACCATCTTCACCGCCGCCTCCCCCTCGGTTGGCCCTAGGCCAATTCCATCGCATCACAGCTACACCTCGACATCGTGAACTCAACCCCACCGCCGGCCGGAGCCATCTCCCACCCCAGCTCGCCGGCGACGATGACATCCCCGCGCCGCCCATGGCCATCGCCGCCGGCCCACCACAGCATCCTTCCTGCTCGGCCAAATGTGCGGTAAGACTTCTAGTGCCTCCCTTCTGCTCATGCCCCTACCAAGTTTCTCCTTCTTCCCTCCGACCGCCGGCGCTCCTTCCTCACCTCGCCGCCGGCCGCCCAAATGAGCTGCCCGAGCCGCCCACTTCTTCCCCGGCTTACACCGCCGCCCCTTCTTGGTTTACGCACTCCCAGAAACCCATTTTGCCGATTCCATCCCTCTCTCCGGCCATCGCTCGCTGGCGGTGCCGCTGTCAGCCCCTGCTCCGGCCGCTCTCTGTTTTGGTCGGCTCTTGTTTTGAGCTCTACCGCTACACTCACCTGTTCCATTTAAAACCCCCTTTCATTCACGAGTGGAGGCAGCGTCCAGTTGGTCAATCGGCCGAGACCTTCGTTGCAAACACCAGATCCCGAGTTCGAGTCCCCTTTCCCCCTACGGCCACGTTCCTGTTTATTTGTTTTGTTGATGCCTTTTGCCATTGTAATCCGAAGGTAATTGAGGGAGCTTAGCATTTTATACATAGAGGCTAGAAAATTTTGATTAGGGCATAATTAACATTATCAAGATGTAAGAATTAGATTAATTGTCAAGTATAAATAGTCAAGGAACATGCATTAAATAAAATATTTAAAGTATATGAAACAGGATGTTCATTTACAGTTAGAGACTTTTATAGGCCAATATATAGATATAAATAGTTAGAAAAAATGCGAATGACATATATGCAGCCCATTAGTAAAAACATTAGTACAAATTTTGCATTCACCATAGGCCCTTTTGAAAATATAGACACTATCATTAGTATATTGCCGATCATGAGATTGTAAATCATAGCCTTAGCTTAGTAACGATAACGAAATAAAAGCATGTGTAGCCGGCTCGATCAATCATAAATAAATTAAGCTAAGAAAAGGGGGCAAAATATCGATATCATTAATTTTCAGAGCACTTCTAATAAAAAAAGGGGCATAATAATATACCGATGTTAAAATGTAGCAGCCCTAGGTCATCAAATACCAAAATAATCTCATAAGCATAGATGAAATAATAATGGTACCATTAACTAAATCTTAATGCTAGATTTAATAAACAACAATGATGAGCATGAAATAACAAGGTATGGCCCATATAACTAGATCCAAATTTAAGTTGAAATAGGCTTAGGGAAAACTAAGGTTACATAAAATGTCACCTATAAAATGCTATACACTTAGACTCTACAACTAATTCGGTAAGCCCAAAATGCCCTGAAAAATAACGCTCGACAAAATGATACATACTCATAGGTCCATCCTAACTCATGGAACCTCCTTGATAAATACAAAAAGAATAAAATAAATTGATAATAAAAAGATCAAACCATCGTATTCTACCATCGACCATACCTCAAATAGCCCAAATCACCCATTAACTCATAATACAACTAAATTGAGTTTATTCGGATTGAATTGGATCTTTTGAGTTACTTGCTTTTATTTGGATTCAGTTGTTTGTCGCGTAATTAGAAATTGGAGTTCTGAAGATACTAAGGATCAAGTGAGACCAAGATCGATGGAGACCAGGAAATTAAAGATCATCGCATGAGACAACTTTGTGTGAACTCAAGACCGCGGTAAACCGCACCAGGCGAGTCAATACTTTGATCATGTTGAACCTATGTTTTCTGCGAATTACTTTGATTTAAATTATCAAATTGCATGTTGTTAATTTATATGCAAATACATGTTTAATTTACGATTCTAGTTATATGTCCATTGTTTACCTTGAATAATATTACCCTCCTTTGGAATATTTGAATGTGTGAACCTTGTCGCCCTAGAAAAATTATAATAGTAACATTTCAAAAATAAGTCCCTAATTATATGCTATGCTTAGTACTGCATAGATATTCAGGGGGCGCTGAAATGCCCCAAACCTCATTGTCATTTTCAATCATGTGAAACCGGTTTGGGCAGTCATGGTGGTAATGACTGGTATATGTTGGTATGATTACTTTATGTTCCCAAAAACCCCCAACTTGCTTATATATCTGGGCGGATGGTTCGAGGGTGTGAGTGTGGTGCAGTGGATGCACAAAGTGGGTTAGTGGTAGACCGCCCAGATACCAATAAGGACTGAATCTTTTCATGACCTCCTGTGTAAAACAGTACAACCACAAGTCTGTAAAGTACAACTTGGCTTAGTATATTTATCGAAATCCCTGAACTCATCTCACCGGTAGTGGATAGAAGTGGATATGCTATTGCAAGGGGGCCTGAAGGGACACTAGTGTAGGGTGAAGTTTTTCCCAGATGTTCTAAGCGTTGCGGGGAGTCGAGAAAGCCCGGCTGCGTTAGTAACTGTAGGGGAAAAACATCCCGCGCATAGATGGGACCCACCGCAAGTGGGCAGTTTCCCATAAGGTGAATGAGAAAAGAGACTAGATACTTTGAAAAGTCACTGTGATGGTCTGCTCAACCACACCTCTAAGGAATCGTGTGGGGCAATGAGTTGATTGTCTCTTGTGGTGAAAGTGTACAAACTCTGCAGAGTCTAAACTATTCGAATAGCCGTGCCCACGGTTAAGGGCGGACATGGGAACTTAACCAGATATAGTTCTATTTCAAAATGCTTTATGAATGGGAATGGAAAAGTGGAAGGGCAGTGGAAAGCTCTGATTTGAATTGTCCTGGGTGTCGTCCCAGTGGTAAGTTAAGCGGCTATAACGCTGAAAGATGCTATATGGTGCGGATGCCATGTAACGGTGGATGGAATCTGGATCGCTATTATTATTGCATACTCTTGAACATTATGCTTTTGTTCAAAACTTCTAGGTCTCAGGAAATTTCTATGTATTATATTTTTAAATAATGGTAACATTTCTCACAAATAAAATGTCAGAAAGAACAAATAGAGTCGTAAGAAAAGAAGATGGCTGTTTATGGCAATCACATAAAGGAGTTGGTGGATTCATGATTGATCATAGGAGGGTTAATGATAGTGTGGAGTCTAGAAGAAATAAATGGGTGGAGCCAAATGGATTTATAGACTAGATAGATGATTTACATGATCTTTGGAGTATTAGGAAATGCAAAGATAATGGTTGGATTACAACACCGATATTTGATATAAATTCTTGGGAGATGTTGACAATATTGGGATTAATAGGATTTGAACAATTTCTAGATGGATAAATTGATTTTCTGGAAATTTGGAGGTATGAAAATAACTATAGGAGATTAAACTTGATCAATAATATTCTTGGTGGAAATATATATTAGTGAATCATAGACCTGATCAATGATATTCTTGGTGGATATTTAATAGAGAATTGTAGATTTGATCAATGATACTCTTGGTGGGTGTATACTAGCTATTCGTAGATTTGATCAATGATATTCTTGGTGGATGTATACTAGTGAATTAGTAGAGATAGAAAATGAAAGATGAGGTTGAATATTGGAAAAGCAAATTATGGTTGTGGATCAATAATAAAAGAATTGGATTGTTAGGAATTTAGAATACAAAAGATATTGGTGGATTAAATAAGTGATATTAGATAAATAATGGTACTAGCTGCTTGGAGTTTTAGGCAGTAATTGCTCGGGAGATTATATAGATTATGATACTCGCTGTTTGAGGATTAGGCAGCATTTGATTGGTGGATTGAATAATTGATGATATTCGCTGTTTGGAGTTTTAGACAGCAAACCATATGGAGAGTGTATGATTGGCGGGTTAATTAAATGATGTCGCTCTCAGTTTAGAGTATTAGATAGAAATCAATATAGAAAGAAAGGGATCGGTGGATTAGTTAAGTGATGTTACTCGCTGTTTGGAGTCTTAGACGGCAGTCAATAATTAAAGTGTATTTGGTGGATTAAGTCAATTATGGTAATTGTTGTGGGGAGTTTAGGTAGCAACCATAATACTAAAATTAAATCATGATAATACTACCAAAAGCGATTTTTGGCAAATAAAATAACCCGAGCCTCTCCTTTGTTAAGCCATGCATACTATTTATTTGCATTCTGTGTATTGGCTCGCGGAGCACGGGGTTGGAGAGCTCACTCTCGCTTTTACGATAAAATTCAGAATCAGGAATCAAATCACCTCGCCTCAGCAACAAGATTGGACACGCTGGCCGAGAAGATGAAGATGTCAAGAGCTAGGTCGCGAACCTCCAGTTGGCTGCCTGTGGGCATGTCCTAAAGGTCCCACCTGTGTGCTTCGTTCTTCCGCTGCTGCAATTTAATGATTTCGGCCTAATCGGCCCATGAGTAAGTCTACTATTATATTTACGCTTCCGCATGATATGTATTTTGATATTCATTACTGTAACTGTGAGCACTATCTACTGATCCAGGGAATAGTGTCGAAAATCACAGAGGAATCCGGATTGTAAAATCTGGTTTCCTACAGATGGGGCTGCGACCCGCCACGATCCAAGTCGTTGGTGCTAGATCCGATGGCCAAGATTGCCATTAGCATATTAGCACTGAATGGTCCATTAGCACTAGATATGCTCCCTTATATATATATATATATATATATATATATATATATATATATATATATATATATATATATATATATATATATATATATATATATATATATATATATATATATTATATAGGAAAAATACTAGTTACTCCCAGGTGTAACTACCCCCTCTCCATCCACCGTCTGCACTGTTCCAAGATCCGTGCGTCTTAATGGTTATTTGAGCTGACGCTAGTGGATTTGCTTGTAAAATCCAACCCATACTACTGGAAAACCGTTCCTATATTACCGGGATTCGATTCCTTTTGAAACACTCTCTCAATCATGTCATTTTCAATCAACTCGAGGGAGCCCGCGGATCGCTGTCTCCATGGCTACTCGTGATCTCAACGAGCGACGCATACTCCCAGATTAACAATCTCCTGTATCTCTTGCCCGTTGAACTGACGAAGTACCCACGGATGTGTTCCTGCATGACTCCATGGTCACATGGCTTGCGCTCATCTCTTCGATGATGTTGTTCCTGAATGGTACAGGATAAAGGTACATAAGATCTATTTGTCAGCTATCCTATATTTTGCATCGATACGTTTCCATCTGTTTTTGCTAAACTCATGATGCTCTCCAGGTTTTAGATCAATGTGAGCTTTTTATCTAATGTATATACTCCTTTTGGATTTTCTTTGGGAGCAATATATGTACCCCTTTTGCATTTCCTTTTTTTTTTAGAGATAGCAGCATATACTTATTTTTCTGGTCGATAGCTCCCATAGGATCTGCTTAGTTTATGTCCGTAAATTTCTTTATGCAATGAAAAGGAGTATATTACAGGTTTCAAAAAGAATGGTTGTGTTTCATCGACTAGTACATTCTTAATATATTTCAGTATGTAACTTTTCCATTGATATATTTGCATTATACTCTTGTTTTGCTCACTGGAGTATACGTGTTCTTTTAATCTTCACATACTTCCTTTCCTAAACTATATACCACCATGCATGTTAGGTGCTTCAGAAATTTCCGGAGTTTGGCCGTGGCTAATCTGACCATGTTAACTGCCATGCAGGCAGGAATGCATCCTACACCATTGCAATGCTTTCCAGGTTCGTGCATCGTCGGCGTCGACGGGCATAAATACTCTTACCTGATGTCATTGGCAAGGGCTAAGCCAATTACTTGGCAACAGTTTTGAAGCAGGGGCTAGCATAGTAGCATGTGAATTTGCCTTAGGAAAATCTACTAACAAGCCAGCAATCTATACAGATGAATTTATCTTGTGCATATATACTTCTTGTAAATATACATCTTATAAGATCACATACTCCCTTCTTCTACATGCTCCCTTTTAAGATCACATACTCCCTCCGCGTACTACACTGGCGGATCCAGTATGCGTCACAGGTGTTCAGCTGAACACCCAAAATTTTTTATAAAATACCAGGTATATAATAGGTATGTTATATATATATATACTATTAATTGTGTTAAAACTATATTTTATACCTGCAATTAAATTCAGCCTGCACTCCTCGTATCTCGCGCGTAGCCCATGTAATACATTAGATTTATTTTTCTTTCCACTTCAGCCCTCCTCACGTCCAAAGAGGTAAAGATATAAACAAAATCCTAATATTTGTTCTATTTCTCATCTTATGGCTGTCTGTATGGGAGGCAGCTTCGGCCTTTGAGTGGCGAGCGGGCGGAGGTGCAGGCTAGAGGCGAGTGATGACCGGCGAACGCGGACGTGGTGCCATGATGTGACAATAATCATACGTGAGGCGGCACGTGGTGCAAAGTGAACGTGTGGCAGCGCGGGCGAGCAGAGAGGTGTCGCGGGCAAGCAGGCAGTGGCACAACGAACACGGAGGTAGGAAGCAGCGCGGTAGCCGGGAGGGAGCGTGACATTGGAAAGTGAGTAGCACCTCTAACTTATTGTCATCGTCATCTCTTCAGATCTAGGTGTGCTCCATCCCACTCCACCTATTTTCTTTCTTGGTCTGTTTTGCTTCATAGAAGGAACATACAATTTTCTCTTAGATGGACAGTTCTTACTGATAGGGAAATAGTAAAAAAAAGGCAAGATCAACAAGATATACAACTCTTATTTATCTCTATAATTTGTTGTTTAATTCATATAATTATGCTCGCCTTATGTCGCCCATTTTCTCGTAAGAAATCATTAATTTATGTATTTCTATTATATCTACATACATGTATCGTTATATCGGTGTTTTGGGGGGGTGATAGTGCGCTACGGTATCGACGTATTCGAGCAACTTAACTTCGAAATCCGAACACCCATTCTAAAAAACCTGAATCCGCCACTGGCGTACTACTTCCCTCAGATGACACATACTCCTTGCCTGTACATACTTCCCTCAGATTAACATATGCTCCCTCCATTAATGGAACACATATATACCTTGTGAATTAGTACTACATATGGGCAGAAAAATACAGATGCACTCCCTTTTTAGTCTAAAAAATTGAATAGGGAAAGGTCCCTAAAAAAGTGGTGTACTCCCTCAATCCAAATATGATGATATACTACTCCGCCCACATACTCCCATGCATAAATCAAGTGGACATACTTCCATTTATAAAAGTGCAGATACTCCCTCACTCCTAATATGATGATACCACATACTACTCACTACTTGATTTGTTAGCCACTTCAATCACGCGTGCATGTGGCCGAGAGAATAATGCAGTTTGTTGCGCTAATTAATCAGTTTACTTATTATTTAATTGAAACAATTGGTTAGTTAGCTTACTAATGGATATCTAGTGGATCCACAAACCCGATCAGCATAGGAGTATCTCGAGGATGATCAACAGAAGATATAATAGGAGTAACTACACTTGGGAGTAAAAAAAAGGCTTTATATATATATATATATATATATATATATATATATATATATATATGAACTTTTTACTCCCGGGTGTAATTACACCCACCTCTAATATACCACCTAAACAAACTTGAAATACTCCTTTATCACTTTAGGTATACTCATATACTAATTATAAGATACTCCAATGTGAACCACACGAAAAAATTGCAAGGAAGTCCATAGTTTTTAGCGTATTTTATAAATACCTTTATATACGTACATAAAAGGAGTATGTTAAAAAAATATGCATACCACCTCTGAAAAATTGTTCATACCACCTATATGGTCTTAAATACTCGTATACTACACGTACATACTCTCCGTTACGCGAGATACTACCTATGTTGTGAGATACGATATAGGGTGTAATTACACCAAGGAGTAGAAAAGAGGCTTGGCACCAGATCCATATATGTCCATGACAATATACATCGTTCAGCATTAGTACATGTGATGTGCCAGATATGGAGCTTCCAAAAATAAACGACTACCCAAATCTCAACTGTTGCAAAAATAAGGTCAAGATCACACACGACACCCAAAAGACACGGTCAAATCTTGTGGTTTAATTTGAGGCCACAACTTCTCCGACTTTTATGCCCGTAAACAAAAAAGGAAAACATGCATGGTAACTGAATGGCGTTTCAAGACGATGAAGGAATGGACAGGCCGGGGTTTATATTCGTAATCGTACGTAAGTTGATTGTTATCCCCCTTACATTTCATTTTTGCTTCTCCTAGTTGAAAAAAGCACTAGGAGAGAGAGAGAGAGAGAGAGAGAGAGAGAGAGAGAGAGAGAGAGAGAGAGAGAGAGAGAGAGAGAGAGAGAGTTTCAACGAGGATCGGCAGGTTGAGGACAGGAAGAAGAAGAGATGTCTCAGCTGCCAGGCTTCCTGAGCGTGCGAGTGTTGCGAGGAGTAAACCTTGTCAATCGTGACGCTACAGGTAGTGACCCCTACGTTGTGCTCCACTTGGACAATCAGGTAGACCTTTTCTTCCTCTTTTTTCAGTATTATTAGTCACTATTTTTTACTCTCGTATGTGCCTTGTTCTTAATTGTGCAACATGTATATATGAATCAACAACTACCAGAGAAAACTACAGAAACTCTAAAGACGATAAGCAATTGAAGGGATGACATTCACTAAGCCACTTTAATTTGGTGCCTTTTACCGTTGCAAATCGAGTTTCTTGAGCATTTTTACTCTGATCTTTTGCGCTTACCATTCATTTTACCTGTACAGAAAGTGAAGACAAGTGTGATAAAGAAGACAGTTAACCCAGTTTGGAACGAAGATCTGGCTTTAGCTATCAATAATCCAGCAACACCTATCAAGCTAGTAAGTATCTGCACACCTCTCCTATTTCAATGACAAAACGCTAAACTGACAGTACGTTCATGCAGCATGTTTGAATTCTGAAAGATGCAAAATTTACAAATTACTGTGTCTCTCATTCCTCGAACAGGAGGTTTTCGACAAGGACACCTTCAGTAAAGATGACAGGATGGGCGATGCAGAGTTCGACATCGAAGCGCTGATGCAAATCATGAATATGGATCTGGAGGACATCCGCAGCGGCACCGTCGTTCGCACGGTTCGGCCCAGCAGGCAGAGCTGCCTGGCGGACGAGAGCCGTATCATCTGGGAGAACGGTCAGGTCGTGCAAGACATCCTCCTGAAGCTGAGAAATGTTGAGACCGGCGTGGTGCACCTGCAGCTGAAATGGGTGAACATTCCTGGTACTGTGCGCTTGTAATGCTTGATTAGGGTTGATGATGTTACAACATTTACCTTCTGTTGATCTCTGTAACAGTATGCTTATTCTGAAGAATAAGAATGAGCTGCAAATGAATGTGTGGTTCGGAAACGTCAGATTAGAAGAACATAGCGTCATGATTTCTAAATGCTTTTCGTTAATTCTTGCTGTAGTGGTTGACAAAATAGTGAGTGCTAATGGATTTTCTTTTCATGTTAGGCTGAAGGAAGTGGACTGCGGTCCATCGATTTGCATGGTAAGCATGCAAAGTTATCACGTTTGATCTCATTATATAGTAAGTACATCACCACCGGCATTATTAAGTGTTCATATAGAACTGTTGATCAGACATTTTGCTTGAGCTTGACACAAGAAAATATCTAACAAACTCGATTTGGTGTTGCATATATTGGGCGCGGATTGTCCCGGAATGAAGCAAATCGAGCTGATGTGGTGTAATATGCGAGCATTGGGAAGAAGACATTGACTGATGAACACAAAAAGCGCAGTAGTAGCCACAGAAGCAGCGTCAATCTCATATAATCTCCTAGTTGTTGTTTTATTCTATTCAACAGTTCACCATACATACATACTTGTGTTCTTATGACGTGAATTGATATGTGTGATTCCTACGACGATATTGAGAGTTTGAAATGCAAGTCCTGTTTGCAAGAACCAGCCGATCTGAAGGGAAAAAACCAATGCTAGTCTGTCAGAAATGGTAAAATTTATTTGGAGTTTTTGAGTCATCATTCATGTAATGGAGCCGATTATTTCACGTAACACCACCTATTTTAACATGTTGGACGAGGAGGTCGTGTTTTATATGCCCCAGCTATTCGCCTCCCACTTGCCATGTCGACTTGTTCACCTGCTTGCCTCTTAGAAGGCCGTGTACGATCGGGCCGTACAGACGGGCTAGTACAATGTGCACCATGTCAACATAGCTTGTTTTATGTAAAAATATATCTTAGATACCATGTTTTGTACAACTCGATTCAAAATAGCTTGTATAGGACTGGTTTAATTTGCAAAAACACGTTAAAATAGATGGTGTGTCGTGAAAAGATCACTTACATCTTTATATATATATATATATATATATATATATATATATATATATATATATATATATATATATATATATATATATATATATATATATATATATATATATATAGACACACACACAAACAATTGGTGATAGGACGGACCCTTTTAAGTTCATGGGTGTTCAGCTGAACATCCATTATTTTTACGAAAAGATACAGTATATACT
The DNA here is from genome assembly GCA_017311315.1 of Dendrocalamus latiflorus. Classification (NCBI taxonomy): domain Eukaryota; kingdom Viridiplantae; phylum Streptophyta; class Magnoliopsida; order Poales; family Poaceae; genus Dendrocalamus; species Dendrocalamus latiflorus. The sequence goes on from CM029629.1 coordinate 35,260,285, forward strand.
AGGTATATTACACATATATACTCTTAATTAAGCTAGAATGCTACATATTTATACCAAAAAATATAAATTAGCCCAATCCAACCTCCCTCTATACTTACTAGACCCACTACATCCCAAATTCCCTAAGTCCCCAACCCGCTACCCAAGTATATATGTGTAAACTGAAGAAGAGTATGGTAAAGAATATCTGGTCATTACAAAACATGAGGCGAATGGAAAAGGGTATTAGAAAGACTTTATTCATTTGAGATTGGGCAATACTACACTAATATTAAGGTACCCACAGCCTGACTTGCCCTGAAAATAATATTTAGAAGCTCTGAACTCTTCTGTCTCTGGCATGATAGATTAGGCCACCCAGGTTTTAGGATGATGAGAAATATAATTAACAATTCACAGGAACATAATATTGATGTAAAGAATTTCCCGAATCAAGAAGATTTTATGTGCTCCGCATGTACCACCGAAAAATTAATAACTAGACCTTCTGCTCTTAAAGTGAAGGATGAAGTCCTTGCATTCCTGGAACGCATCCAAGGAGATATTTGTGGTACTATACAACCACTATCAAGGCTATTAAAATATTTTATAGTACTCATCGATGCTTCCTCGAAATGGTCGCACGTATATTTATGGTCGTTGATCTCAAAGATAATTCAAATTAAAAATAATTTCCCTGATCATCATATAAAGTCCATCAGAATGGATAGCGCCTAAAAATTTACTTCAAAGGTATTTGATGATTATTGCATGGCAATGAGAAATAAAGTTGAGTATTCTGTACCTCATGTACACACTCAGAATGGATTAACAGAGGCATTAATTAAGAGAATTAAATTTATAGCCCGATCGCTTTTGCAAAATTGTAATTTACCAACTACATGTTAGGGAAACACAGTCATGCATGCAGCAACTCTCATCAACTTTAGACCATCGGCATATAACATCTATTTACAAATGCAACTAGCGTAAGGGTTAGCACCGAAAATTTCTCATATTCGGAGGTTTGGGTGCAAGGTTTATATAACTATACCCCCTCAATAGCGTACATCAATGGACCCTCTCCGAAAGTCTGGGATATACGTTAGTTATGAGACAGCATCCATAATTAGGTATTTGAACCCCATGACAGGAGATTTGCATACTGCCCGTTCTGCTGATAGTATATTTGATGAGCATAGTTTCTCCACATTAGGAGAGGAATGCTCTGATACCATTGTTGTAGTTCTTTGCCGCCTAGGAGTCTAGATCCGAGAGGCCGAGGAGTGAGAGACGACTGTGATTGTTCGTTACCGTCAAAGCCGGTCGCCGGAGTCGAAGAAGAAAGGGTCGTGGAGGTCCCGGCCATCCCGCTCCTTTTGTTGGGGTGGTCTGCGCTAGGCAGCGACGTTCGGTGGAGAAGGAGCGGTGTCTCCCTGGCGGCGGCGGCGACGAAGTCTGGTGGCGGTGGTATTTTCCCATCGCTGGAGCGCCCCCTCTCAGATCGGGTCTAGGGTTTTTCGGTGGGGATTGTGGCGGCACGGCGAACTTCGGTAATCGTGCCGCCCCGGCCCCCACCTCTATTTATTGTGGCACTGGCGACAGGGGCCCACCAGCCATTAGGGCTGGGCGCCCCCGATCAGGGCGCGTACAAGGGGCCCATTTGGCCGTTGGGCCAAATGGTTAAGATCAATCTAACATTCTCCCCCTTAATCTCAATCTATGCTTTAACTTTAATTACTTTTGACTTTACTCATTCCATCACAGATTAGTGCATAGAACATGTCTCATCGTCACGGTCAATCGCCGATAGATTTAACAGCTACAATACACCTCTCTGTTCTTGAAATAGTTACTTTAATCTTTTGGGCCATCTTTTAGTCCAGGAATCATAGGCTTTCCCTTAAACCCATGCCGGCTACATGTTCTCTGAACACGTTGGGTGGTAAGCCTTTAGTAAGCGGATCCGCTAACATCTTTGCGGTACTTATATGCTCAAGACTTATAATTTGATCCCGAACTTTATCTTTCACAACATAGTACTTTATGTCAATGTGTTTGGCAGCACCACTTGACTTATTGTTGTGGGCATACATTACTGCGGGTTCATTATCGCAGTACAACTTAAGTGGTCTATTGATGTCGTCAACCACTTTTAAACCGGGTATGAACTTCTTTAGCCAGTTCACCTGCCCCGTAGCCTCATAACATGCTACAAACTCGGCATACATTGTGGACGATGTAGTGACGGTTTGCTTTGAGCTTTTCCACGATATAGCTCCTCCAGCGAGAGTGAACACATATCCGGATGTCGACTTTCTATCATCTCCCGCATAATCAGAATCTGTATACCCCACTATATGGAGTGAATCTGATCTTCTGTATGTCATCATGAGGCCTTTTGTTCCTTGCAAATAACGCAAGATTTTCTTTACCAATTTCCAATGTTCTATTCCAGGATTGCTCTAAAATCTGCCAAGTAACCCGGTAACAAACGCTAAGTCAGGGCGTGTACACACTTGAGCATACTGCAAGCTTCCGGCAGCTGAAGCATATGGAACTGATTTCATTTGATCGAGCTCGTACTGGTTCCTAGGGCATTGAAAATCCCCATATCTGTCGCCCTTGACTATAGGTGCAGGTGAATGACTACATTTATGCATACCAAATTTCTTTAAGACTTTCTCTATGTATGCCTTTTGTGACAGTCCCATTGTCCCTTTGTTTCTATCCCGGTGAATTTTGATCCCTAGAACGAACGAAGCTTCACCAAGATCTTTCATATCAAAGTTTGAGGACAAAAACTTCTTTGTCTCCAGTAGCAGACTGACATCACTACTAGCCAGTAGGATATCATCCACATACAGGATTAGGAAGATAAACTTCCCATCTTTAAACTTTGCATAAACACAGTTGTCCTCTACATTCTCTTTAAACCCAAATTTTCTTATTGTACTGTCAAACTTCAAGTACCACTGTCTTGAAGCTTGCTTTAACCCATAAATCGATTTCTTTAGGCGGCATCCCATTCTTTCATTTCCTTCCACGACAAAACCTTTCGGTTGTGCCATGTAAATATTTTCCTCCAAATCCCCATTAAGAAATGCCGTCTTTACATCCATCTGATGTAACTCTAAATCATAATGTGCTACTAATGCCATTATGATTCCGAAGGAATCTTTACATGAGACTGGAGAAAAGGTCTCATTGTAATCAATCCCTTCTCTTTGCGTAAAGCCTTTTGCCACAAGTCGCGCTTTGTATCTTTCTATATTCCCTTGGGAGTCAAGCTTTGTCTTGTAGACCCATTTACAGCCTACTGTTTTGGCTCCTTTAGGAATAATTTTCAAGTCCCAGACTTTATTAGCCTTCATGGACCTCATTTCCTCTTCCATGGCTTCAAGCCATTTTGAAGAATTTTCGCTTCTCATGGCTTCTTCAAATGAGGTGGGATCATCCTCCATTTGAAATTCCTCTGTATGATAAATCTGATAATCATCAGAAATAGCTGATCTTTTTATTCTTTGAGACCTCCTCGGGGCCTCCTCATTTGGTACATCTTCTGTTTGAGGCTGATGTTGCTCCCCCTCATCCGTGGCAATGGGTTCTATAGGATCCTGAAGAACAGGTTCCTCATTCTCATTCATTGTTGCCACAGGAGGAACAACAACAGATGCTGGCACCACAGTGTCTTGCACCGTCGGTGCAGCGACAGCAGGTAGTGTGAAGAATGACTCTTGAATCATCGGAGTGGGCGCATACACCCGCTTCTCTTCAAGGTCAATCTCTCGAGCTACCATGCTTCCCCTCATCATTTCATCCTCTAAGAAGACAGCGTGTCTCGTTTCTACAAACTTTGTATATCTGTCTGGACAGTAGAAACGAAAACCTTTTGACTTTTCAGGGTAGCCAATGAAATGGCAACTTACTATTTTGGGATCAAGCTTCCCAAGGTTTGGCTTAAATACTTTAGCCTCAGCAGGACTCCCCCACACACGTAAGTGGTTTAGTGAGGGAATTCTTCCTGCCCACAACTCGTACGGTGTTTTGGGCACCGACTTACTAGGCACTCTGTTGAGAATATGAATGGCGGTTTTCAACGCCTCCATCCATAAACTCAATGGCAGTGTGGAATAGCTCATCATGCTTCGCACCATATCCATCAAGGTACGGTTGCGTCTTTCAGCTACTCCATTTTGCTGAGGTTCGCCCGGTGTATAATACTGGGCCACTATGCCATTTTCCTGTAAAAACCTTGCAAAAGGTCCAGGAACTTGTCCATATGGGGTATGTCGACCGTAGTACTCCCCCCACGGTCAGATCGGACTATCTTGATCTTTAAATCGTGTTGGTTTTCAACTTCAGCCTTAAATATCTTGAATTTATCCAAGGCTTCATTTCTTTCTTTGATTGGATAAATATATCCATAACGAGAGTAATCATCCGTGAATGTTATGAACGAGTCATAACCATCCACGCTTTTCACAGGAAAAGGACCACAAATATCTGTGTGAATAATTTGTAGAACTCCTATGCTTCTTTTGGCGTCTTTCTTAATTTTCTTTACATATTTTCCTTTAATGCATTCTCTGCATTGTTCTAGGTCTGAGAACTCTAATGGAGGAAGAATATCATTCTTAACTAGTCTTTCTATTCTCCCCCTCGAAATATGGCCTAAACGACAGTGCCATAATTTCGACGACGCATCTAGAGTTCTCTTTCGTTTGTTGTTTACATTCGTAGACGAGGATTCATTTACTTTCTCGCACGCGACGTTCCCATTATCGCATACGACATTCACATCATCACATAATGATAACAAATAAAGCTCATTTTGTAAGATAGCAAGACCAACACATTCTTTATTAAACATTATTTCACACTTGCCATTTCCAAAATGACAATCATAACCATCATTGTCCAAACATGAAACACTAATCAAATTCCTCTGTAAAGAGGGAACATAAAGAACATCTCTAAGTAAAAGAGTGAAGCCATCAGCTAGCTCTAATGAAAGATCGCCAACGGCTTCAACTTCAGCTTGGACTCCATTTGCGACTTTAACGCATCTTTCTTTTATTTGCGTATTCCTCGTCGAACGGAATCCCTGTAAATTATTGGCAACATAAACAGTTGCACCTGAATCAATCCACCAAGTAGATTTTGAATATTGTACATACAGGGACTCATTTATGAACGTAATGATGTTCTCACCTTTCTTTGACATGATTATTTTTAAGAAATCGGGACAATCTTTCTTGTAATGTCCCTTTTTCTTGCAATGAAGGCACTGATCTTTCTCCACTGTGAAATTTTGTTGCTGAGGCTTTCCTGTCTTTGAGGAGGAATGATTAAAGTTCTTTTTCTTATAGTCCTTCACATAGTTGATAGAACCACCATGTGAGGATTTGATTCTTTCCTCCTCTTGCACACACATAGCTATGCACTTTTCTAAGTCCCATTTCTCGGGCTGCATGTTGTAGTTGACAACAAAGGTGTCAAACTCTTTCGGCAAGGAAGTAAAAACCAAATGAATAAGGAACTCATCCTTAAGAGCCAAATCCATTGGTTTAATCTTGGATGCCAAGTTGCTCATCCTTAGTATGTGCTCTCTTATGCCACTGCCACCACCAGAGTACCTTTCTGTCACAAACTGCTTAATCAGCTGTGTAGCATAAGTCTTTGAAGAGCCAGTAAACTGACTCTTTATTTTCTCAAGGTACTATGTGACAGTGTCACACTCTGCGATTGAGCCCACAATTGCAGGCTCAATCGTGTTCTTTATCACAGCCATACATTTCTTGTTGGCTGTGGTCCATTTCTTATGCTCAAGGTCATAAGACATCTGTAAGGGAGCATGGTCCCTCTGTCTTTTCTGCCAAGCAGTGTCGTCCTCATTTTCTTTTCTCACTGGCGCCTCAGGCTCAGTGGGACGTGCTGTGGTGAGGACCCAGTCCACCTCAGCCAAGATAAACGCTAAGTCTATCTTTTTCTTCCACTCTCCATAGTTATCTCCTTTGAGAGTGGGGATCTCTTTGATACAACTCATCAAGTTGTATCCGCCTGAAAAATAATTCAAATAAAGTGAGAACATAACAGTAAAATTATATGCCTTATTTCCAACGTTGGTCAAAAATACGACATACAATTTTATCTATACATTAAATCTACATCACCGTTGGGCAGAAATAGAAATAATGCATAAAATCATCAATTAAAAAATTATAATACTGTTATTATCAACGTTGGTCAGAAAATAACAATATCATAATTATCTGGAAATTATATCTATTTTTCCAAAATTAAATTCTCCCGTTGGTTCGAATTTAATAATGAAAATTATATCTTTAAGTACGCAGCGGAAAAGGAAAAACTCTATTTTCCAGAAGCATCTTCTATTGTCAAGAAATTATGTGGCAAGTCACGGGAATCCATGCACATAACCCATGCACTAGTGAAGCAAATAGAGAAGTCCAGAAGATCATTGACTTGCAAGCATTACCAAACCAACTGCCAGACCACTTTAGTGATTTAAAAAGCATCACCAAGTCGCGTGTGCTGTACGCAATGCACCGCAGAGAGTTGAAATACCAAAGAAAGTTGAAGGTATCCCTAATCCTGTCCAAAGGCCTCATCATAAAGGGACAAGAACTCCGCCCCCTCGAATCCCAAGTAATCGGGAATACCTGATAAAAAAGAATAAGAAGGAATTGACACAACCAATCATTGAAGTTCTCTAGAACCATAAGAGGAACCAGTTGAGACCTGACACCAGTATAATACCTTCAGAAAAAGGCATACTGGATCTAAACATTCCCATAGAGGGAGAAATCAGTATGGATGTGTGCGCATACATCGGAACTGAAAACTAAAGGGACTTGGCCTTGTAACTGGAAGGAGTGGTGAGCAAGCAGAAGCACTAGAAGAATCAACCCGTGATGAAATAACTATAAACTATGTGCACACGGGAGAATATATGAATAGGACAACAACCAATGTTGATATTTATTTTACAAAGAAAATTGCCATAATCATCGATCTTGATCCAGAGCCTGCATCGCTCGCTGAATGTAAGAAAAGATCATATTAGGAGGATTAGAAAAAGGCAATAGAAATTGAATTATTATCTCTGAACAAAAGAGAGGTGTTTGGGCCTGTAAGCCTCACGCCTCCCCATGTGCACCTCGTAAGGCATAAATGGGTATTTGTTCAAAAAATAAATGAAAGAAATGAAGTTGTAAGATATAAATCAAGGCTTGTTGCATAAGGTTTAACTTAACGTTCAGGAGTTGATTATGAAAAATCCTATTTCCGGTCATAGGTGATATTACCTTTTGATATTTAATCTCGATAGCAGTAAACCTGAACTTAGAATAAAATTGATGGATGTGGTAATGGCGTACCTTTTTGGAAACTTGGATTCAGACATTTATATGAAGGTGCCTGAAGGCATCCCTGTCTCGAACCAAGACAGAGCAAATAGAAGCATGTACAGTGTGAAACTCAGAAAATCACCATATGGACTTAAGCAATCAAGCAGGATGTGGTATAATCGCTTAAGCGACTTTCTATGTAAGAAAGACTATATGAATAATGAGGATTGTCCCTGTGTATTTATACAACGATCCCAAAATGGATTTTGTATAATCTCAGTGTATGTAGATGATCTGAATATCATTGGAACTCTGAAAGATATAAAAGAAACAAGCTCTTACCTAGAGTCAAAGGTCGAAATGAAATATTTGTGTAAAACCAAATATTGCTTAGGTTTGCAGCTAGAGCATACCTCTGAAGGGATATTAGTGCATCAATCCGCATACACTCAAAAGGTGGTAGAAAGGTTTGGCTTTAGAAACGCATACCCTTCGAGAGTACAGCAAGACAAGGATCTGTACCGACCTAGAGAAGATGGGGAGGAGGTCCTAAGACCGGAATTCTCATACTTAAGTGTAGTAGGAACACTTATGTATTTAGCAAATTGCATTAGATCGGACATCGCATTTACCGTAACCCTATTAGCAAGGTATAGAGCATAACCTAACGAAAGGTATTAGCAGAGAATAAAGGACATTTTTTGATACCTTTAAGGAAGCAAAGATCTTAGGCTATTCAATAAAAAGAACCAAGACCTAAATATGACTAGCTATGCAGATACCGGGTATCTGTCAGACCCTTATACAGTTAGATCACAAACATGCTATGTATTCCTATGTGGTGGAACCGCAATTTCATGGAAATCGTCTAAGTCTTGTATCGATTTCGACGAACAACTCGAAAATCATAGCACTGTACGAAACCACATGAGAATGTGTTTGGCTTCGATGAATAATTCACCACATTCAGCAGTCATGTGGGTTAAATATCGTGCAAACTCTCACAATTATCTATGAAAATAATGCAACTTGTGTTGCACAAATGCAAACGGGTTACGTAAAGAGTCATCTCACAAAGCATATTAACTCCAAATTCTTCTATGCTCATAAATTGCAAAAGATGGATGAAATTAAGATATTGCATACTAGTTATGTGAAAATCTTGCAGGTTTATTTACTAAGTCACTTCCAACATCTAATTTTGAAAAATGTGTACGTGGAATTGGAATAATAAGACTTAGAGAAGTGCAAAATTCACGAGGAGATTCTTCTTGAGCTCACTATTAAAATGTGATCACGAAGATCGAGTACCTAAAGAATAAATCCTGTAGATTAAATGAAATTGGGTGAAATGTACTTTTTCCTTTGACGAGTTTTCATGAAGTTTCTCGGCCAAGGTTTTAATGATGCAATTCGTGCAACACATCATAACATGTATCATATACTCTTTCTCTAAATTGTTTCCACTGGGTTTTTATGGAGTGTTAATAAGGCATGAACGTGTCGAATGAGTGCCCAAGAGAGAGTGTTGAGAAACCTAGGCCTACACCTGCAAGCCCGGTCCATTGGTGGGTATCATTCACTTAGTCTATAAATAAGGAATCTTAATTATCATTATTTGTATATTGTGAAAAGAGAGTAATAAAGAAAGACAAGAGTTCTCTCCCTGTCTTTCTGTTCAATCTTATATTTTTCTTATATTATTTTGTGATTAATCCATCTCTTTTATATATAAAAAATCGATCAAACCGAACTCAACAGCAATTCAGCAATGGTTCCTTAATAGATACCCTCTCCTATCTTGCTAAGGATGATAAAAAAAACCCCAATAATCTGAACCGTGCAACTGTGTTGGTAATTCCCTTGGTTTTGTGAAAAGCCAGAATAGGTGGTCAATATGCAATCTACTCGTCCCGTACAACCACCTCCCCACCAGAGTCGCCGCCGCCGCCGCCGCCACCTCCTCCCTGCATCTCCAGCTCTTCTCCACTGCAAGCGCAAGGTCTCATCCCCCTAACACCACCTTTCGCCCTCTCAACCACCGCCGCCCGCATTTGTTCGATCTCCACTGCCCCGACTCTATAGCCTCCTTGTATTGTGCGCTCTGATGGGGCAGCACGGGGGGAGGAGATGGAGCTCCGGTGGTGTCGTGCCGGCGACGTACGGGTGCGAATAGCTGCCGGCGGCGGCGGCGGCGATGGTGCGAACTTGTGTAGAGTAGCATGTGTAAGGCGTGCTCTTGCGTTCAACATCTTAAATTCGCTTCCCTTGTAGAGACTAGAGACTGTGCTGTACTGTATTGTACTGCCCAAAATTTGTGCGTATTTTTGCTTCAATACGATATTGGAGCTAAAGGATCGAAGAACAAATTGTTCCCGTCGACATTTCTATGATAAGATCATTTACTAATCGAATTTACGTTTGCTGCTTAAATTTACTTTGTTTACATTTGCTACTCAAATTTGCATCTCTCCAATGGAAAAGTCCGGTATTTCGAAGGAATTCTTGCATCAGCTTAGCTTTCACTTTTCGTTGTATCCATTTTCCATCCAAAGTTTGTGTACAGAGGACGCACCTTTTGTACCAACCTAGTGAACCCTGGCCTGTGCATGCATTTGAGGAAACAAGCCACGTTTTGTAATTTAGTTTTGAAAAAAAAGGAACAGAAAGAACTCCAAAAATCCAAAAATGGAAGTAATTGGTTTGGTTTCAATACAGTCCACAAAAGAAATGGTCAACTGAGCTCCTACAGTTAGGCTCGTCCCTCCTCTGTCAAACTGTCATTTTTAGCCTCCTGCCTGAAACTATTTAGGCTCACGAGAACAAAGAGAGAAAGAGAGAGAGAGAAAACAGCGATTCTAGTGAGAGGCAAACGGGACGCAAGAAGTCCCCTAATTCTAGGATTGAATTAGGAACTTCTTCGTCCCACATTCTCTCTCACTTGTAACATAGTATTAATTGAGAATCCACAGGAACTAAACAACAATTGATCCAAGTATGGATGGATTGGTAGGACTATTGAAAGTACGCGTGGTGCGTGGGATTAACCTTGCCTATCGTGACGCAAGAGGCAGTGATCCATATGTTGTCCTTCGCCTCGGCAAGCAGGTATGTCTAATTTCTTTCCTTCCATCATCTTCGTATTTTTATTTGAGTGTATTGTTCTCAACTTATCATCTAGTTTTCTGTTTTAATTATCTTGCAGAAACTGAAGACAAGTGTGAAAAAGAGATCTGTGAACCCTATTTGGCATGAAGAGCTAACTCTGACAATCACAAATCCTAATGCACCAATTAAGCTTGTGAGTGATTTTCCGTTAATATTGTTTTCTTATAAACAGGGGTACTAATTAATTATGATCTGTGCCTGTCAACCTTCTCTTCGTTACGAATGCTCACATTTTCTTCTTCTGTATACGAAATATACAGCAGGTGTTTGACAAAGACACTTTCAGCAGAGACGACCCAATGGGCGATGCAGAAATCGAGGTAGAGTCCTTAATGGAAGTTCTGAACATGGACCTGGAGAACATTCGGAATGGTGCAATCATAAGATCAATCCGACCAAGCAGCCAAAACTGCCTTGCCGATGAGAGCCATGTATGCTGGAGAAATGGCAAGGTTGTCCAGGACATGATTCTCCGGCTGAGAAACGTAGAGAGTGGCGAAGTGCAATTACAGCTACAGTGGATGAAAATTCCTGGCTCCAAGTAATTCATGAATCCTTGGAGACCTTACCTCGGGCCATCGCTTATGAGATGTTTCGAATTATAGCAGAGGCTTCATTGCCAGGTTTTATACAGGAAAACCGAATCATTTCAATCACATTATTCACCTGTTGTAGTCGTCGGGCTGTAATCTAATGGATCAGAGTAGTCAACATTTGTAGACAAAACAAGTGTAAAATGGTACTGCCGATATGTATCCAGGAGTACGTGATCTGTAAAGTTTGGGACAACATAATCGATGACAACCGACAGGAGCCTGTTTGTGAAAACCTGTATCCTGTGTAACTTGTGTTGGGGAACTAATGCTGGTTTTCATGTGGAACAGTGGGCTCGTAGATATCCTAGAAACTTATAGTCTGAAGAAAAAATGATATACAAATTACTCATATTAGCTAGCCTAACAATCCATCCATGGTTATGGACTTGTAGTAGATGGAGTACCTTGTGTTTATCAGTGATGATGCAATCCTGACTCTCAACTTTTGCTTTTGAACTTGATGGACCATATATTCTAGTTACTGTGGCTCATCTGGATAGAAGAGCTAAATCTCATGATTGCAAAAAGTGAAATATTGCCTTTTTCGAGCAGTAGCAACATTCTCTGCATTTGTGTGGAGAGCAGAGCAGTTTATCTATCTGACTGGACTGAATTCTGAGGAGTGAAGACAAATGGAGACAGTGAAGCTGTGTTGTTTTGCTCTGCATTATTGTGCCCTCCCCTTACACGCGGCCAAGCGCTGGCTGCGTCGCCGGGAGAGGCGAAGAGGGTGAGTCGCATGGGCAGGCGCTTGTTCTCCACCGCAGGCGTGGTGATAACCCAACCACTGGCCATTGATCGGCGTTCCTCTTATCCTCCCCAATTCCCAATTCCAAAGAAAGAAAGATAGAAGGAGAAAATCGTAATAATAAATCGATAATAAAGGAAGGAAAATGCACGGAGAAGCGAAACGAGAGGACGCCGTCTCGTTTCCACATTATCCGCAGTTGATTAATCTGCGCACGGGCGCAACACGACAATGCGATATTCCACCATTGTTACAGTACAAATTCCCACCTGCTCCCCCTGTTTCTTGATTCCCCTTCTTCACACATCCCCTCTCTCCGCTCTCCTCCGCCGCGCACGAGCGAGCGAGCGATCGATCGACTCCACCCGCAGCAAAGACAGTAGTGGCGGTGGAGTGACAGCATGATGATGGGCGGCGGCGGGAGGAAGCCGCTGGACTACGAGGAGCTGAACGAGAACGTCAAGAAGGTGCAGTACGCCGTGCGCGGCGAGCTCTACCTCCGCGCCTCCGAGCTCCAGAAGGAGGGCAAGAAGATCATCTTCACCAACGTCGGCAACCCCCACGCCCTCGGCCAGAAGCCGCTCACCTTCCCCCGCCAGGTCATCCCAGTTCTATCTACCCTGCCATAGGATTGATTCAATTGGTGGTATGGTATTGGTTGCTCATCCGTACTGTGCTTGTTCCATGTTGCAGGTGGTGGCGCTGTGCCAGGCTCCATTCCTGCTCGATGATCCCAACGTCGGCCTTATTTTCCCTGCCGATGCCATCGCACGGGCGAAGCACTACCTCTCCATCGCACCCGGCGGTTTAGGTAACATACCGTGTTCTTGTCTATGTTTCAAGTGAATTTTACTTGTATAGGTAGTATAAGTTGATGCATATTAATGTTTTGACAAAGGTCTTCCCTTTCCTAACCAGGTGCTTACAGTGATTCCCGAGGTATCCCTGGGGTTAGGAAGGAAGTTGCCGAGTTCATTCAGAGGCGTGATGGGTATCCGAGGTCAGATGGAATAACAGTACTGATGAAAAGACTGTTCTGAGTCATACATAATGGTTTCTCTGGTGATCCTCACACTTTTATGTTCTATTTTGTTGCAGTGATCCGGAGCTTATTTACCTGACAGATGGTGCCAGCAAAGGTGTGATGCAAATGCTGAATACCATCATCAGAAATGAGAGGGATGGGGTATGCTTATACTTGAAAAGACGAATCTTTCCTCAGATTTCATGCTCTCTCTACTAAAAACTAGTTTTTTCTTCCACTGTATAATATTTGGTTGAGACATGTATCTTCTTTTTTTTTTTGGCAGATTTTGGTTCCTGTTCCACAATACCCACTTTATTCTGCTGCCATTTCCCTATTTGGCGGTTCTCTTGTCCCATATTACTTGGAAGAAGAGGCTAACTGGGGACTTGACTTCATCAGTATCCGACAATCAGTGGCATCAGCACGGTCAAAGGGAATCACTGTAAGTGTTTTAAGATAATTTAGGAGTTACCGTGTCATGACTAGCCTGTGCCTATCCATACATATACATAGAGAAAGCAATTCCAATTAAAATGACAATAACAGCATAGTATTGATGAATTCAAGGTTTGTTGAGTCATTTCCAGCATTGCGATGATTCAACAACTCATCAAAAATACCCCACAAAAAATTCATCAAAATAGAAAAGCATTGATCAAATTCTAGAGAAGTGTACCTAGGGTTCCAAAAATCGGCGGTAACTGCCGGTAACCAGGAATCCTAGTGATAACTAGGATGGAAAACCGACCAAAAATCCCAGTGGTTATAAATACACCTTCTAAGTTGGTTTAGACCTTTTTTGTGCTAGATTATCTATTGTATGAACTAAATATGTATAAATATACTTGTCCTAACATTTTTGCTAGGTTTTCTCTAGCTTTTCTCGGTTTTTAGTGAGTTTTCCGGTTTTTGAGAGGGTTTTCCGGTTTTTTTTGGTAACCGGTCCGGTTACCGGTTTCAAACCGTCCAAATTCAAAATTTGAAATATAAATTTTGTCCGGGTTTTTCCCGGGATTTCCGGTAACCGGCCGGTTACCGTTACCAGTCGCCGGCCGGGAAAACCCCCGGTTCCAAGATTTGGAACCTTGAGTGTACCTCAATGCATTGCCCCATGAACTTGAAAACATGCCCCCTTGGAGAGTGACTTTACTCATTAGAATAAGGGCAAACAGTTAGCAGGATACATGTTGTTTCTGGACCAGGTACAAAGCTAACCTTGTCTTCCCTGTACTCAGATCCTCACCATATCTTTATTGGCTAACCTAAAACCTCTGCTAACTCTTGGACAAACACTAACAATTAGTCAGTTAGCTTGAAGGAACACTTTGCTACACATCGCCTAACATGTTGAAAAATGTTTTGCTTGATGATTTATGTTCATCAGTATACTTTGTTTCAGCTTCTCGTAGTACATATGTCTTTTTCTTTTTTTTTTCTTGTAGCCATGCTGCTTATATAAAAATGTGGCATGTAAACTCTGTGTCTGTGTATTCATCTCTGATCGATTTTTTTCCCAACTTAGGTTCGAGCAATGGTGATTATAAACCCAGGAAACCCTACTGGCCAATGCCTTAGTGAAGCAAACATAAGGGAACTTCTGAACTTTTGCTATCAGGAAAACTTAGTTCTGCTTGCAGATGAAGTTTATCAACAGAACATTTATCAAGATGAACGCCCATTTATAAGTGCAAGAAAGGTACTTTTGATTTCTGACCAATGATGCTTTCTTGTGATTACCACCTCACCAAACTTATAGTTTTCATGTGGCTAGCCTAAAAATCCAGTGAGTACAGTATGTTGCCCTGGCCTTAGGTACCACATATAAACAAGTAATTAAGAGGTTTTTCACTTGTGAAGAACTAATACATGAGATTATGCCCCTACTGTGCTACACTGGAAGATTCTTGGGCACCTTCCTCAAATAGCAACTGGGTTGACATGGCCTTTCTCAACTTATTCCAGGTTTTGTTTGACATGGGTCCTCCAATAAGCAGGGAAGTTCAGTTGGTTTCTTTTCATACTGTGTCCAAAGGATATTGGGGTGAGTGTGGACAACGTGGCGGATACTTTGAAATGACAAATCTTCCTCCCAAGGTAACATGTCACTATAGAATTTGTAATTTACCTCAAAAGATTGTGAACAAGTTCCTTACCATGTAAAGTTAGGGAATGCAGCTATACAAAATGTTAAAAGCAGATATAGGAAAGATGTTGCATTCTTCATGTCCTGCTGGCTGCTGCAAAAAAATTAAGAAAATCTGTAACAAAATTACTTGGCCTGGCTGCTGTCTTTTGACTTTGTTTAGTCATCAGTTCAGTTGTGTATATGTTGCAGTATGCAATATAGCCCAGTAAGGCCGTAACTATCTAGGTTGTAATTACATTTGTTGCACCAAGATATCATAATGGTCTTTATTGATCTCTCAGAAACTGTAGGGTAATGAATAACGTATATTAGAGTTATATGTATGGCACCATGACGTTCATTTACAGCTGCTAGCTTTGTCCAATACTCCAATCTCAAAACTGTAGAATAATGCTTAACAGATTCTGAAAAGCTTCGCCAGTTGAAGATTAAGTGTTTAAATAAGATTAGGCACTTAAACAAGGTTGATGCTAGATTCTATACCACAGTACAAGAATTTACTCTGAAGTTTGGACAGTAACACATCTGTCATTTTTCCAATTATAATGCTCATGATCTAATTGCTCTTCTGATTTTTTTCTGACAGACAGTAGAGGAGATCTACAAGGTTGCATCAATCGCACTGAGTCCAAATGTTCCTGGGCAGATCTTTGTAAGTGAAACAATGTTAATTGCTTTGTTCATTTTTCTGTACTTGACTACTTGTTTAAACTGGTATAGAGTTCTCCATTTCCATTCTGGCATGAAATAGATCTGCATCCCTCCCGTGGCCAAACTAGAAGCTTTCAAACTGGAAATATGTTATCCGTGATTTAATCCATGGGGCGCTGTTCAAATTCTTGATGACTTGAGACCTCTTTAGTCTAAAGCATGTCCAGATTTTTTTTTCTATGGGCTGCAACAGTGATAAGCGTTAGTTATAGATCAAAATGTTAAAGGTATTAGAGATAAGGTATTAGAGATAGAATAGGACTCTTATTTGTTTCCTTATATAACTTGTATTCCTTCCATATACCCTCTTGTACTCTCTATATATATGGCCCTTTGGGTCTCATATCAATACACACAATATTCATAACATGGTATCAGAGCTTAGGTTGAAACCCTAACCTCGATCTATTTCCAATCTACTTCCGCATCTGCTACCCCCGGGAGGAGCGTTCTTCGCTCCCGGGGGCGGCCACCTCTCCCGGTCGCCGTGGATGCGCTGCTGGCCCTCTTCGCCATCGGTTTCACCGATCTCGGGCTGCCGCCGCTCCGCTTGGCGCCGCCGTCCCCCTGCCGGATCCCGCCGCCGCTGCATGGCCGCAGCACCAACGCCACCTCAGCACCGACGCCGTGCCTCTTCGCCGCCGGCTCTACCGGACCGTGCCGGATCCCGCCAGCCCGCGTCAGATCCGGACGCATCCGGCCTCCTTGCGCCAGATCCGACCCGCCGGTGCCATCGTCGACTTCATCGTCGTCTCCCACTGCGGCTCGGGCGCGGGATCTCAGGGTGCTGGCTCCTCGCTCCAGATCCGGCTCGTCTTCACCCGGATCCAAGATCCCAGACGCCGGGCTCTTCATCGCCACCGGATGCCGCGCGGCGCCGCCTCCCTCTGGCTCTCTCCACGCCGGGGTGTTCCGCCGCCGCCACTCTCGGGTCGCCGCCGCCCTCCGGGATCCCCGCCACCGGATCCGTCGCTCTCCATCGCCTGGTCTCCTCCTCGTCGGTGCTGCAGCCGCCAAGACCCTCCGCGTCGCCGCCTTTTGACATCGCCTCCCGGCAGCCGTGCTCCCTCCGGCTTCTCCCTCCTCCGGTCGAGAGAGATGGGAGGAGGTGAGAGCGTGGAGAGAAGCGGGAGTGAGGGAGGGGTGTGACGAGAGTGAGGGGGAGAGGGGTTTTTGAGTGAGCCGCGGTCAGTTATGTCGTTTTAGTCAGTTTTTTTCCTCGTGAGTCTTCCGCTGCGTCAAGTCCGTAGTTTCTATTTTTTTAGATCGTCTAAGTCGTGCGAGTCCATAAATTTATTATCAGTTATAGAAGTCTAGGAATTTTCTTTTGCATGGCAGCAGCCACTGCTCTTTTTCTTGAGCCGCTGCAGATCGTAGAAGTCTTTATGATGCCGCCGCTTCTCTTTGAGCCGCCGCCCCGAGTTTTTAAGGCCGCCGCGCTTCTTCTGCACCGCGCCTCCGTTGCGCTTCTTGTGCACTGCACCGCCGCCGTCTCAGGCTTCGATCTGTGCCGTCATGTTTCTATCTATTCCTCTTCGGCTTGATTTGACAGTTTATTCGACGACTGCACGCAACGACGACTTTATCACGACTCGGACGTCGGATATTTCTTGTTTTAGTATTAATCCTTTTTCAAATGCAATGCTATTGCATACGCCTTGCATTTGTGGGGGGTGTTAAAGGTATTAGAGATAAGGTATTAGAGATAGAATAGGACTCTTATTTGTTTCCTTATATAACTTGTATTCCTTCCATATACCCTCTTGTACTCTCTATATATATGGCCCTTTGGGTCTCATATCAATACACACAATATTCATAACACAAAACATCTTAATCTTTCCTTGTTTTGTGTCATAATTGTGTGGTAATGAGCACGCGCTGGTTAACGTTAACCTACAATGATATACCCTGAAAAGCTAGGCATGTCCTCTTTGGATTGCAGTCCTTGCAAGGAATTGCACTTGTGCGTTCTTGTAGACTCACCTGTGACCACAAGTAGTGTTTTTAATCATTCAACATTGGGGATGGTTCTTGAAACCAATTCAGTTCAAGCTATACTAATTTGCTTCAAGTTATGTTGCTTTGTTTTACCAAGTTATACAATGGTTCTGACTCGGTTTTGTCCTTTACAGATGGGGCTAATGGTTAACCCTCCTAAACCTGGAGATATCTCATATTTGAAGTATGCTGCCGAAAGGTTAAACATACTATCCTTAACATTTTTTTTATTCTGCCTGCATTTTCCATGGAAATAAACCTAAATGGGATACTCAATGTTTACTTCCAATATCGTACTTCTTAACTTCCATGTGTAACATGCTTCCAAACGATGTTGCAGCAAGGCTATCCTCGATTCTCTGAGGAGGAGAGCACACATAATGACAGATGGTTTCAATAGTTGCCGAAATGTTGTCTGCAATTTCACAGAAGGTGACATGAAGATTGCCAACGTTACGAATATTGTGTTCATATTCATAAAGCCAAATAGGCGGTATATATAACGAGTACAAAGGGATATTACAAAAAAATATACCATATACATATAAGGAAATACAAAGGCATATAAGGAATTCCTATTCTAACAACCAACATGTGTCCTTTTTCGGCAATAGGAGATCAAAGCAGCTGCTCTAATGCTCTCGCAATTATGTTGTTACAGGAGCTATGTACTCATTTCCCCAAATACGCCTACCACAACGAGCTATTGATGCGGCCAAAAGTGCTGGCAAAGCGCCCGATGTTTTCTACTGCCTCAAGCTCGTGGAAGCAACAGGAATATCTACTGTTCCAGGCTCAGGGTTTGGTCAAAAAGAAGGGTAAGTGCCTTTCTTATATGATTTGCATGTGATTTTTTAAGTTCCATTAAATGTAAGAGATGCCAGCTAAACATGAAGCTTGACTGCAAGCCAGGGAACATTAAACCTGAAAACTGAACAGCAGCACACTGTGAATAGTGTGCACTATCATAGGGGTTGGCATGTTAACACGACTTATTGTAGGAAATTAATCACCGCCCTCCTCATTGGTAGCATGGCATAACATCTTAATATTGGTACCTGCAAACTCTCTGTCAGATAATTTTCTATGTGAACTGTTTTTCATATATGTTTCGTTTCTGTTGTAATAGTAGGCATTCCCTGTACCTTCCTTTTTCGGTATATGTTGTGCCAGTACCCGCTTTTTCTTTTGAAAAAAAAAAGCTTGTATGTATACTTATTGATAGTTTTTGAAACATCTGGCTTCAATTCTATGATGTGCTTGATATGTAACATTACGCTAGGAATTCTGAAAAGGTGTCGCTGATCAGTTGCCTACCTGTAAGCAAACTGATGGATCCTGTGGTTTTGTGGGCATATATGCAGGGTGTTCCACGTGAGGACGACCATCCTTCCCGCGGAGGAAGACATGCCGGCCATAATGTCGAGCTTCAAGAAGTTCAACGACTCATTCATGGAGCAGTACGAGGACTACGGTGGTGGAGGCTACTCCAGGATGTGAAAACAAAGGAAACAACATGGCCAGCGCACCAGTTTCACACCATGCATGGTCGAGTAATTCTGAAGACATTATAAATGAAAGTTAATCAGCTGTAAGACGTAACTCTCTTGAAGAAAATTGAAGTTGCCGCTGTCCTTGATATCTATAGGGAAAATTTATGCGGGGATATTCAATCCATTTACTACACC
The DNA here is from genome assembly GCA_017311315.1 of Dendrocalamus latiflorus. NCBI lineage: Eukaryota > Viridiplantae > Streptophyta > Magnoliopsida > Poales > Poaceae > Dendrocalamus > Dendrocalamus latiflorus. The sequence continues at coordinate 35,279,722 of CM029629.1, forward strand.
ATCATCATCTTATTGTAACTCTTGAAGATATGTTGGCTCCATTAATAAACCCCCTTTTGTTATACTACTATGCTAGCATAGATTTCCTTTCATTTGGCGGTTAGAACGCGCAAACTTACCGTTGAAGATGTAGGAAGGAAGGAAGCTGTTTACACTCGAACTTGATTTTGGGAAGGTGATTGTCACCGTGATGATGCGATAGCCGAGCCGGCATGGTCTAGCGTTGCCAGATGCAGTGGAAGAGAAAGATGGAGCCAACCAAGACGCCAGAATCCAATGTCGTCCAAGCCAGGACGGATGCATGCGTGCGTGCCGGCCGAGCTCCTCCTCCTCCGGCGGTGAACTCATCGAGTTGCCGACGAAGACGTCGCGGAAGGCGAGGATTCATGGGAGAGGCATAATGGCATGTGTTACTCCTGTGTCAAGAGTGCTGTGTAACACCTCTCTCATCCTATGGGTATAGAGTGCCACCACCATTGCATATATTTTTTTTTATTTTAACCATTGCTATCAGTTTACTTACCAGAATACCAGCACTCATAATTTTTTAAACAACCATTACTTTATTTATAATGCAGAGACATGATAGACATTACCATACCATTTTAAATAACTACTCTAGCATATCAGTGGAGTATAAACATACTAAACAAAAATTGACATGCGGAGTGCTGCTAGTACGTGAGGTTATTTATGTGCTACTCCCGGCCATGCATGACGTCTTCAGTAGTCATCTAAAAAACAAATAAAGCAAGAGTAAGTCCAAAAACTAAGCAAGCACATAATAAATCGATAAACACTACCATAAGCAATCATACTACCATGTCATCCAGGCATGTTTCAACATTAGTATGAACCTACCATGATCATTCTCCAAATCTTGTTACCACATCTCAACCATTCTTAATGCAGTGCTCATGATCAAGACTCTTACTCTGTAGTTTATCCTGGTAAAGCAAAAGGCACACTCATCGATATCACCTTTTATCCCCATCCCGTGAAGATGCCTACCCAAGTACGTCTTTTCCTCCATCCCGTGGAGATACCTACTGAAGTAGGACTTTCTCAAGAGGACACTAGACTAGTCAATAGCTTTACTCATAGCTATTGACTTTCTCACCACCCTGGCTGATAATGCATATGTCACAATATGAATGCATATCTCCATCATTTCTCCATGTATCACAATTACCATCATTAATTGTCCAGCATCGAATATTGGTTTTTGACGTGAGAAATCGCTTTCGGATTTCTTGCCTCGGTGCATAAGGTGCGGACGTGCCAATGTACTACAGTACACAAAATAGATAAACACAAGAAAGATAGGGAAAACAAATATTTTATTCATTCATTTGAGAATAACGAACTACAGATTCCCTTTATATGATTGCGTTCCGTAGGCTGTTTTGCATAGTAAATCTGACATAGGTGATGTGATGTCCTGGTTCCTGGAGCCTCGAAAGACTCCTGGTTAATTACATCCGTGGGGCAAACCCACAGAAAACCTCCAATTAAGCTGCGCATTGGTCATCATATTCAATCTTCGCTTCATGTTCTTCATGTATGTCATGAATGGTTGCTGTAGATGTGGGCGTTGGCATGATGTATAGCCTCGTCGGTCTGTGGGGCCATTGACAGCATACCCTTTTGCATTAGCTGCACCCACCCATGTATTTCGACCTCATCGGTATCAAACGACACATAAAAATTAAGGTGGTTAAAAGTGTGGACAATTCATGTCAAGCATGACTGATCTGACGACACAGTAATGGAATCGGTGTAGTAGATATATTTAATTTGAGTGGTGAGGCTAGCAGAGCAGAACACCATGATAAGATGTCGAAGTGGTCAAAAGTGGCCCAACAGGAAGGACACCTCTGTTGTGTAAACGTACTTAGCTAAACTCAGGTGTCATAAGGAAAACCATCCTTACTTTTAACAAAGTAGAACGCCAGGGTCCAGTATCAATGTGGTCAAAAGTGAACACTGGGAAAGACTCCTCGGAAGCCAAAAACCATTGGCATTTGGGAGTGACTGGTAGTCCAAAGCCAGAAACCATCGTTATTTAGACATAGTCTGCAGTCGAAAGCCAGAAACTATCAGCAACCAGATGTAGTCGGTAGTCAAAAGCCATCAAAAGTAGTCTATGGTTGAAAGCCATCGGAAATCATCTATGGTCGAAATCCATCGTGGTTGAAATCCATCAAAAGTTGTCTATGGTCGAAAGCCATCCTAATTTGTCTGTGGTCAAAACCCATCGTGGTTGAAATCCATCGAAAGGTATCCATGGTCAAAAGCCATTATAGTTGAAAACCATCGAAAATCATCCATAGTCGAAAGCCATCATGGTTGAAAGCCATCGGAAGCTGTCTATGGTTGAGAGCCAGAAGTCATTGACCATCGATTGTCATCAGAAGCCATACTTGTAGGAGTACTATAGCCTTATGGTCGGAAGCCATGCTTGTAGGAGTACTGTAGCCTCATGGTCGTAAAGAGTACTAGAGCATCATGGTCGTAGGGAGTAGTCAAAAGAGTATTGAAGCACCATGGTTGGAAGCCATACTCGTAGGTGTACTGTAGCACCATGGTCGTAGAGTGTAGTTAGAAGAGTACTGAGGCACCATGGTCGGAAGCCATATTCGTAGGAGTACTATAGCACCATAGTTGGCAGCCACACTTGTGAGAGTACTATAGCCTCATTGTCCGCAGCCCATACTCATTGGGGTAATATAGCCTCATGGTCGATAACCATACTTGTAGGAGTACTGTAGTACCATGATCGGCAGCCACACTCATAGGAGTACTGTAGCCTCATGGTCGACAGCCATACTCATAAGCGTACTGTAGAATTGTGGTTGTAGGGAGTAGTCGAAAGAGTACTGTAGCACTATGGTCCGAAGCCATACTCGTAGGAGTACTGTAGCCTCATGATCGACAACCATACTCGTACGAGTACTGTAGCATTATGGTCATAAGGAGTACTCGGAGGAGTACTGTAGCACCATAGTCGGAATCCATACTCGTAGGTGTATTGTAGCACCATGGTTGAAGACTTCTGAGTATCAACGACGATCAGTGGTGTCCGAGTTCAATGGGTGGTAGACGACACTCAAGTACGGCGAGTGGTGTGAGACGTCTGAGCTCGAGAAGCAGTCGGAGGCGGCCAACTTTGACAAGCGGTCGGAGGTGCCTAACTTCGACAAGTGGTCGGAGGCGCTGAACTTTGACAAGAGGTCGGAGGCGTCTGAGTTTGCCAAGTGGTCAGAGATGTCCGAGTTTGAGCAGCGGTCAGAGGCGTCCAACTTTAACAAGTGGTCAACGACACTTGTGTATGGTGAGCGGTCATAAATGACCGGGTATTGAAAGCGGTCAAAAGTGACTGAGTATTGCAGGCGGTCAAAAGCGCCCGAGTATCACAGCTGGTCGAAAGCGCATGTGTTCCGAGGACTATTGTAGAAGTTGGAGCATCGAAGGCGATCGAAAGCGCCTGAGTGTTGGGGTGGTCGAGGGCGCCTAGGTATTGAAGGCGGTCGTACGTGACTGGGTATCAGCAGCGGCCTATGACGTCTGAGTACATCAGACGGTCGTAAGCGACCAATCATAGAAGGTGGTTGTAAGTGACCGAGCACAGGAGGCGATCGTAAGCGATTGAGTATCAAAGCCATCGGTGAAGCCATCCTCATTAGATTAGAGCGGCGGTTGGCGACGTCCCATGTCTTGGGCGATCAGAAGGACTAGTGAGTAGAGTCATCTACCTCGCCTTGTGGAGTTATCATTAGCTTAGAGATACAGACGGGACTACTTTGGCACATGGCAGATAATCGCAGCTGCACAACTTGGTTGGGGCGCACGCCACATGCTAGGCTTAAGTGAGAAGGTCACAGCTGGCCTCCCTCCCCTGTGTTGTGCATTATCATTTATGCCCTCCTTCACTCTCTCAGGTTGTTATTGGCCATAAAGGCTTTTTAGTCCAAAAGAGCTCTGCACTGTTTGGGCTTTTTCTATTTCGGTAGGTAAGACAATAAAGGCATGGGGTTTGGATTTTTCTATTGCCGAATGACGAAAATCCAAAATACGAGATGGTGCCGATCAGCCGGGATGATCTGGGAACATTAGTGAGCGGTCCTATATTCGGTATTTTAACGCTGATGGATGTAAAACTCTTCTTTATTTCTTTTATCTCCTTGGATTCTTTTATTTCTAGCTTTCGTTGTCTTTTGCATTTTACTGGTATTACATGCTGCTTCTCTGCTCGTTAGCAAATGTGAACTCTGCCGCAGCCCGTAGTTGTACTTGTTTAGAAGCTTAAAAGCAAAACATACAAGTGCAGTGTTAGGTAGTGGGTGGCAAAACAGCAAGTGCATGCTCAGACTCACAGCCCCTATTATATAAATCAATCCATTTGCTGTAAATAAAAGAGAATTCCTGCTTCTGACTTCTGACTTTGGCCCCGGCCAGCCTCATCCGATCCTCAACTCAAGAAGATACAGTACATTACATTTACACATGTCTGGCTGCTAACGCCCATCATCCTCTTCTCTGAAGCCTTAACAAACGCTAGATCTAATAATTGTTTAGGACAAATTAAATGGATTTAAAATGGAGTATATCCGAGCATCTCGGCATTATATATATAGTCATTGCGTTTCCTTGTTCCTTAATTTGTCGGTAGGCAGCTAGTTGGGTCAATGATTTCGATTTGTCTGAAGAATTCTCACGCTAGCTAGGCAATTAAGCAGACCAAGAAGCAGTCCGCACCACCCCCAGAGGACCGCTATATACATGAATACATACACGATTCTTCAAGTCAGGGAATGAGCTCACTCGCCAGGAAATTTTAACCATATAAATAAACATAAATAAGCAAGAGTGTTATATATATATGCATCGAGACCGGACTTGTTCTCTGCTGGAAATGTCATCGTATCAGTACTGCAAAGTGCAAACTACAAGCCCGACTAACGTACGCTACGCAGCACGTGTTCTTCTTCTTCGTGAAAGGTGCAGTGAAAAGTCAGTGGCACTGCATTTATATATACAGTCCACACCACCGTGCCCACGACGCCACGCCTGCAGCTGCAGCGCATTCAGTGAGGACACACATGACAGAGCGCAAGGAAAAGCTTAACAATTAGCAGTAGTTAAGACAAAAGCGTAAGCAGACACCACGCACTGATATCTAGCTATTATCTAGTACTAGTAGGGAAGAGACGAAGAAAGGGGGGAGAGAATGGCTGATCAGGAGGGGGCAGCTGCCCCGTTGCTGCTGCATGGTGGGAGGAGGATCAATGGAGGCAAACGGGAGGAGGAGCTCCAGCTGCAGGCGAGGTGGTGGGACGCGGAGGAGGCGGCGGGGCAGGTGGCCTTCGCGGCGCCCATGGTGGCCACCAGCATGGCCTACTACGCCATCCCGCTCGTCTCCGTCATGTACGCTGGCCGCCTCGGCGAGCTCGAGCTCGCCGGCTCCACGCTCGGCAACTCGTGGGGCACCGTCACCGGAATCGCCCTCATGGTGCGTATCCTCCATCTCTCCCGATCGGCCGGTACCTTACATCTACGAAATGCTCCATCATATCCATCTGATTCCTTCCTTTCCATTACTCAATCTGATTGGGTTAATTAGCAAACATGAATTTATGAAAAAATAGCTTGAGTGTAGTTACTCCAACTTTGATATAATCAGCATATTACAGATGGGGGAGTTCTCGACACCCGTGCCACGTCATCTCTTAGGCCATTCTCAGTGGGAGTTTCATCTGCATTTAATAGGCTGTCACATAGGCATTTTTGATGATATAGCAACATTTTTAAGAAAAAGTGAGTTTCATCTAGATGAAACTCTCTTGGCACGATTACCAACTCTATATGAGTCATGAAATTAAATGTCTATAAAACAATAGAATGAAACTATACATTGAGAATGGATGTTTCATCCATGTTTCATTTCATTTTACATGATGTGGCAGTCTTGGAAACAACGCCATGAAACTTTCCACTGAGAATGGCCTTATGCGAATCAGTATATTACAAACGGGGAGTTTCCGGCCGCTCGCCTGTGCCACGTCATCTTTTATGCGAAAAACTCTCTGCATTTTCCGAAATCGCGTAAAGGTTCTCGATTCCTGCAAAATGTCCCTGCCAGGTTTTTTCTGAAAACCCCCCCTCTACTTCACCAAAATTGCGTATTCTTTGTTGGATAGCACCCTGCGGTTTTTCAAAATTATGTATGGGTCCTCGTTTAGTTACATATAGGTTCTTACAGGTCCTCAGTTTTTTACGAAAAAGACCTTTGGTTTTTGTGAAATTACACATGTGTCCTCGATTTTTTTTAAGAAACTCCCCGCGAATTATCGTCTCTTTTACTTCAGTCCATACGGTAGTTAGCACATCTAGTTCTTATATATATTCTGTACATATATAAAAGCATCTCCGGGCGGGCGGTTGGCCGGATGCTATGGTGCAACAATAATTAAAAGGAAAAAAAAAAGCGTGCAGCTTGCTCGGCTCCACCGTAGCATGTCATGTGTGGTGGCGCGTTGTCGTATCTGCAGTGACGTTTGACACTGTCCTTGTCGTGCCCCACCATCTACCCTGCATGCCTTGTATAGCACCATATGCATAGCACTGAGGAAAACAGGTTGGGGTCCAAGAGGATCCATATATACCACAGAGTTAACAGCGTGATTGGTTACCTGTGTAGACCCTGAGCCAGGCCCGTCTGATGCAACTCGCTCTTGTTTGGTTGGCTGTTCTTCTCTCGAGCCAAGCCCTCCCGACGAAAGATTCCCTTCCTGGCCTGGCCGCGCGGAAACGAGAATTACTTTCGTTCCTCCCTGGCCTGGCTGGCGGGATCCATTCTGGGTACACCCTACAGTGAACCAAACGCGCCCTAAATGACCAAACTGGTGCTTCTCTCAAAATTTACACGTTGTAAAAAAACATAGAAAGAAGCCCACTTTTGATCTCTCAACTTATATCCCCAAGTCCAATTTATATATTTAGCTATGAAGCCGTTCATTTTACACCCCACGACTATCGAAACTATAGCAAATCACTCTCTTGCCTTAAATCACCCCGTTTCGAGGTGACATGGCATTCACATGTATAGGTGACGTGGCTGTCAATATGGCAAAATCATCAACAAAACCTGGTGAGTGGTTGTCCGACTTCCTTCTCCATGTGTACAGGTGATGTGGCTATCGATTGTGGTAAAATCTGGTGACGTGACTGTTGATGTGGCAAAATCATCAATGAAACATATACACGTGGACACCATGTCATCTAAAATCAGGGTGGTTTAGGGCGAGAGGATGATTTGCCCTGGTTTCTATAGTCGAGAGGTGCAAAATGGATGATTTCGTAGTTGAAGGTGTAAATCGGATTCGGGGCATAAGTTGAGAGAGTAAAAGTTAACTTCTTCCAAAAAAAAAAACCCCTAGGTCAGTCAAACGCTGCATTTTCATTTGTGCTTTCATAACGACGAAATGCATTAGTAGTACAAAGCACTTTGGATTTAATGCTTGACTGCTGTACACACATCCGTATTCTAAACAAAAGAAAAAATAAATAGCATATCCATCGTCATATAAGAATGAAGAGGTGATAGTGACCTAGGTGGTGGCAAAATGTTAAGTCTTAACAAAACTTTCGAGCAGTTCTGAATCAAATTCTTTTTGTCAAAGGGGACATAATTTTCACCATGCATACAATCGACAACGTTTACCTACCGCTGAAAACTTGATAGTCTTCAAAATGTCAAGTTTATTTCACAGTGAAAGGGAAATAGGAAGATCCAACATTGTTTTTTGGGAAGAATGTTTCACAGAGTAGACTCGTTTTAATTTTTTTGATGAAAATCCGAAGAAGACTTAGACCTGACAAATTATAAATCCCATTCTATGTTGGCACCTAAAAACTGTCGCTTTAGTCCTTACGCCTTTGGCTGACTACAAGCCTAATGTACTTGCTAATGTTAAATGGATGGAAGGAAAAACACAAACAACAACGTTCCATTTGGGGTCGAAATTAGAAATTACATGGCTTCGCAGAAAGTACCAACACGCACAAAATGTTTCAAGAGAAGTTTGTAATCATCATGCATCCTGTTACTGGCATAAAGAAATATCTTTTGCAGTGTAGGGTATATGAGATAAATAAGAGTAACATAAAAAGTATCAAAATTCAAACAAAAATGTACTAGTATCTTTTGCAGAGTCATGGTTATATCGGAATATGTTGTGGTTGCAGGCAAAATTGGCTGTAAATTATCGAGTCAGCTTTACATTGTTTTGCTTAAGGTTACAATGTGCAAATGTTTGTTGGGACCATTGTTTAAGATTATCATGCATGTTTGCCCATGTAGACAGATGTGCACATACCCTGAATCCTGATGACATGCATACCAGAGTATCCCAGAAATTAATCATGGGTTAGACTTCAGAGTAATTGTGAACTCTGTGATGTACTAGTGTAAGGCCAACTCAACACCCTTGTTCATACCTTCAAAAGAAAAACAACCTTGTTCACAGTCATGGGATCTTATAAACCAAGTGAATTGTGAGCTCTGATAAACTAGTACAAGGTAGTGTGTTCCTCTATTCCTTCAGCCCTAATTTCAGTGAGCTTCTGTACATGATAATACTCGATGCTACTTGATGTTTCGAGAGTCCTACAGGTTGGTAATGGGAGCTTGGGAAGGCACATCTGCATAACAACATTAATCGAAGTGTGGAAGTAGCATAATCGAAGTAGAGAAACAAGGATCAAGGGAACAGGCAGACAGGGGTATGGGACATGCCAACAGAGTAGAAAGCTTCCTAACGATCAATGTTTACTTTGGCATTAATCAAGCTTGATACGCCCAAAATTCATATTATGATTTACGAGAATGGGATATGCCTAAGTTTTAGTACATGAGCGCAATTGTTTTGTCTTAGGAACTTGCAATTTTGCAAGACTTTGATGTTTCCGTTTAAGTTTTTACTATATTATAAACTTGGTTACCAGTATTAGTACAGGAACCAAACCGAGAAGAACTGTGTTTCCAATACAGCTATACTGATAAACTTCTGTACCTTGTTCCGATTCAGACTGGGCTAAGCGGTTCCCTGGAGACGCTGTGCGGCCAAGGCTATGGCGCGCAGGCGTACCGCATGCTGGGCGTGTACCTCCAAGCATCCATCATCACGTCGGGCCTCTTCTCGGTGCTCGTCTCCCTCCTGTGGCTCTACTCGGAGCCACTCCTCGTCTTCCTGCGCCAAGACCCTGAGGTCTCAAGAATGGCGGCACTGTTCCTGCGCTACATGATCCCCGCTCAGTTCGCCTACGGCTTCATTCAGTGCACCCTCAGGTTCCTGCAGACGCAGTCCGTGGTCATGCCGCTGGTGGTGTTCTCCCTCCTGCCTCTGGTGCTCCACGTCGGGATCACCCATGCTTTCGTGCACTACCTGGGGCTCGGCTTCGCCGGCGCCGCCATGTCAACGTCGGTGTCGCTGTGGCTGTCCTTCCTCATGCTTGCCGCCTATGTGATGCTCTCAGGGAGATTCAAGCACACCTGGGAGGGCTTTTCGGCAGAGGCGTTTGGGCACGTTCTGCCTGGCCTCAAGCTGGCTATTCCCTCCGCAGTGATGGTGTGGTCAGTACACAAACCGTGATCCAAATGCATCGATTGAATTTGATTACCTCTTATTATTGTCCATCTATATCATGGTTAACACTGAATAGAATGTATTATTGATGTTTTGCCAAACATAAATGACAGCTTCGAGTACTGGGCGTTCGAGGTTCTGGTGTTACTTGCTGGGATGATGCCGAATTCTCATATGAGTACCTCTATCATTGCAATGTGGTAATTATATATCTTTCTCTTCATCTTCGAGAATTCAATTTCCTCTTTTCTTGTCTCTTTACAATTCTAACCCCAGTTCCATGCCTACTTGACAGTGAAAACACTGAAGCAATATCATACATGATCACCTACGGGTTTGCTGCTGCTATCAGGTAATACTATGGCAATTGACAACAGCCATGTCATATCCTTCAGGCTTCAGCTGACTCAAGTGATGTTTCAACAGCACAAGGGTGTCAAATGAGCTGGGAGCTGGTAACACTGACAGGGCGAAGAAGGCGCTGGCAGTGACACTCACACTGTCCCTACTGCTGGGAGTGACATTCCTTCTGCTCCTAGGTCTTGGCCATGATTTGTGGGCAGGGCTGTTCAGCAACAGTGAGGCGGTGATAAGCGCATTCGCTTCGATGACTCCGTTGCTCATCGGGTCGGTGGTGCTGGACTCTACACAGGGAGTCTTGTCAGGTCAGTTCAGGGGGGTCTCTCTGAAATGTTTCAACCTTGTTGTTCAAGTGAAGGCCACCTTGCAGTAACCTGTATGCAAAACTGCAGGGGTTTCAAGAGGTTGTGGTTGGCAGCACTTAGCAGCATGGACCAACTTGGTGGCCTTCTACATAGTAGGCTTGCCACTGTCTATCCTCCTTGGATTCAAGCTTGGCTTTCATACCAAGGTAAATGCAGACAGATGATCTCTCTGAAACTTTGCATCTACCTCATGTTTGTTCGACTCGAATCGATGTTTTGATTTGCTGTTCTTCTCACTAAGTCATGTAATTGTTGCCTGCTTCAGGGGCTGTGGATGGGTCAGATATGCGGTCTCCTTTGCCAGAACGCTGTTCTCCTGTTCATCACCCTCCGAACCAAGTGGGAAAGATTAGACCTGACGATGAACGGCAAAGAGGACGGTTTTGTGTGCTGAGGATTAAGAAGCCTGTTAGTTTCGTGTCATGTAGTTTTGCCTGCGTTTGTGGTTGACTGGAACATCGAACTAGAAGTTTTGAGAGATTAACCAGATCAGCCTGGTGTCTGATGCACCATCATACTGTAACTTATACACAGGCACTAACATATCTCCATCACCCTGAGCATTGCTTGGGCGTATCAAGTAGCGACTCGGGGCAGCTAAATAAATGTTGCGGCAGTTTTGTGTGATGGAAACCCTGGAAAAGTGTATAATTATCATTGAAGCACACGGTTTGCTAATATCAAGTTAGAATACAAAAGGAGTTAGTTAACATGTACATTGTGTGAAATCACAAGGCGCTCTGATGCTATATTCCTCACTAACTGGTGAACATACATGGCATGAGATCCCACGGAAATATTGACTTATAAGAAAACATTAGCATAGTAATAACACATTGCATCACCATGCTAAGATTGGATATGGTAAACCAGGGTCTGTTGTCCTAAGGAAATCTGATACCTAGCTACACGGATGACACAGTTATCACTAAGAGAAAACAACATAGTTATCGCTGTCACGAGCAGATCTCATATAGCAGAGATGATGTTCATCAGTGCGCCACTCCAAAAAAGCCGGTTGCAAACTCTGCAGCCACAGCAGCTTGAGCACAAATTTCTCTGAAATCCATTGTGTGCGACAACAGAGTTCAATCGTCTTTGATGCTTCTTCCAAAACATAACCAACATTTCTTCCGTGGCTCTTGAGTCAGCATAAACGCACAGCCAGTTTAAGTACCATGCATATAGAACAGGCCGTCGCGTGATCCCATCCAAGCTCCCCAGCTATGGTTTAGATCAAACAGTGAAGAACCATGCAAGTCAAGGCTGCTTTCTGGCCAACAAAGTGCAGTAAATAGAGCGTTGGCCACGCTCTGTGCAAATATTTGCTCGCCTGTTTTGATGCTCCAAATACGAACAGTGCAGTCCTCCCCACCTGACAATGAGCAAGGATGTGTTGAAAATAACAATTTGATGCTAGAAATGCCCTTGCCATGCGCATTCATAAAAAGATCCATTTGCAACTCTGTTGTACCACATTCTATATGGACTAATAAAGGAGGCGTGAACCAGCTACTAACAGAATAATTTTGTCAAATTTCATCGTGATAAAATTATGATTCAGCCTTGTAATAACTCCAGGAATGCCAAAGATTAATCTACATCCCTTGGTGATAATATTATCCAGCATTTTATCACAGGATTTAGGATTCTTGAATCTTGATACATTAATCCAGAGCCCTTCAACTTCTATATCAAACAATAAAATTATAAATGGCAGTCTTCTTAGTACCCATGCAGCCATTACTAGCACATTGCATGAACAATGATAGGGAAGCTACCATGGCTGACGTTTATCAAGGTTCAAGTCTAATGTCTACAAAATGGTGAAGTGCAAGGAGTGAGGTGCTTGAGTGAAAATGCAAAGAAAGCATTGCGGATGTTTTACCAATATAATAACTACTGCAAGTTTCAAGGGGTAATCTCCAAAGGCATTCTTCCTAGCAGTATATGACCCAAAAAAAACAAGAACACTTATTAGCAGATAGGTACAGTGATGTCTAGAGCTAATAATAAACTTACCTGACATAAGTAGGGTTTCAGATGGATCAACAACAAGTGGTAATTGAGTGTGTGAATTTACATGCCCCGCATAAGACTGTATAGCCCCTTTATGAATGAGACGGAGATCAAATAGCTTGATCTGTAAAACACAATAGTTAAGCTATTGCATGAACCATTTGTAACCATAAACAGGTCAAAAAGGCATATGTACTTTCTCACTTCATAGACAATAATTTCAGATCAAACGAAATTCATAATTCATTTACAATGATGGAACTTATTTGTCCCCCCAAAAAAACTAAAATATGTATTTATGTGCAATTTGTTGTGCATACAATAAACTAACACCTCAATACGCTGCATGAAACATGTGTACAAGGTTTTCTTTTCAATATCAGATGTGTACAAGGTGAAGTTTTAATTCTGGCATACTACAGCAGCAGAAGAGGCAAGGTACAAATGAAATTTTATTTAGCATCTTGTTAAACCAAACTGAGGTGTAAGCAAAAAAATTCCAGTTTTGCAATCAATCTTGGGACATTTTCAGCACATTTGCTTATACATTCACTCATAACACTAAAAATGAACAAGAATACACTTACCGATCCATCCATGGAGCTCCCTAAGAAGTAGTGCTCATCTGATGAGAGAGCAACCAAGCTGTATAACAATGTCAATTTTAGCACTAGCCACTAGGAAACTTGAAAAAGCCCAAAAAAAAGCAGCACCAAGGAAATAACATTTTTGTCTACCTGCAAACTGCCGAGGACATAGAAGTGACTCTTGAAGATTTAGCCTTATCAGCCTGCATGTATTTTTCTTCTCAATTAGCAAATCAGATCAAAATATCATTTTGTTCTAGTGTTATATCAAAGAGCCAAAATTAAAACTTAACCAGTCCCAGAGATTATGATTTTTCATGGCTACATTAAACACCAGTTACAGATCTGATGGTTGACATTTGTTAAGCTTTGTCTGTCTTTTTGACCATTTACAATGTCATGTAAGTTGGTAACAACACGGTGCTCCAAAAAGAGTTTGCTCTGTGTAGATGTGTCAGGGGTGTGGGCCTTGGGCCCAAGGCCCTGTCAGATTATTATTAGGAATTAGAGATTGGTTTCTATTTGAGTTAGAGATTGGTTTCCTTGTATTAGAGATATAGTTAGAGATATGATATTAGTTACTATATCTGTTAGAGTTATAATTGGGCTTAGATTCTATCTGTTAGGGGGAGCCATCTATATAAGGAGGCTACCGCATGCTATTGTAAGCAATCAGAGAATTATCATAGTCTTCCTCGCCTAAACATCTAGTCTCTCTCCCTCTCGTTTTACGCCGACGCCATCCGGCCATCTCCTTGGTGGTGTTTACCCCGGTTCATGACAACTTGGTATCAGAGCCGTCGATCCCTTCCCACGACTTCTGCTACCATGGTTCCTGCGATTCGTCCTCTCGCTGACTCAATGGCCATAATAAAAGCTAGAGCTGATAAGGCGGGCAGCACCGACAAAAAGTGGGCGGACTTCCTCCTTAACATGCATGCCGTCTTCGAGAAGCACTTGAAGGAGCGGGAGAAGAAGCAAGAGGCCGCTCGCAGAGCAGAGATCACCGTATCACCAGATCTTCAACAACAACAAAAACAACAACCTCAGTCACAGTCGCCACATCTTCCTCTCCCCATGCAGAATCGAACTACAGACCTTCATAATGCGCCGGTAGAACACCGGATCTGCAGAACACCGGATCGGCGCCGGCAGCCACATACTGCGCCACATCTTCTGTCGCCGCCGTCCCCCACGCCCGCCGCCGCCGCCACTTGGGTTCCGCAGCATCGTCTCCGCCGCCGGCTCTGTCGTCTCGTCCAGCATCCACGCGGGCGCCGCCACGGCCGAGGAGTTCTTGGTCGTCCCCGCCGCCGCCTTCTGCACCGTCGCTTGGATCCGACGTTCTACGCCGTCAAGTCGCCCGGATCCGTCGCCGCTGCTATCGCCGTCGCTGTTCTGGGTCGCCGGTCACCATCTATTGGCCGGATCCACACAGGTTGCTGCCGGAGACGCCGTTCCCGGTCGCGGTTCGCCATCGCCACCCGGATCCATGCAAATCTCCGCCCGAGCCGCAGTCGCAACGACTCCTCTGGCCGGCCGCTGGCCGCTCCCTCGTCTGCCGCTCCGCCGCCGGCCGCTTCACCAGCCGCCGCTTCACTGGCCACCAGTCCGCCGGCCGCCGCCACATCGGCCGCCCGTTCCGCTGGCCGCTTGCTCCGCCGGTCGCCGGTTCCGTGCTCGGAGACGCCGACCGCCGCCGCTCCAGATCCGCCTCCGGCCGGGCCATCTCCGCCGCGTCGTCGCCGCTTCGCAGACCGCCGCTCCTCCGGCCGAATCCGCTGGTGCCGTCTCCGCCGAGCCACCGCCGCAGCCGCTCCGCTGGCCGTCGTTGCTCCTCCGGCCGCCGCTCCGTTCCCGGCCGCTGCTCCGCCCGAAGCCGCCCCTCTGTTGGTTTTGGTGGTGTTGACTCTACCTGTGCCACCGCCGCCAGGGCCTCCGCCAGCGTCGCAGCCGCCGCCGCCGGTCCATCTGCGCCGCTGCCTCCGCCGGGCCACCTCCGCCGCGTCGCAGCCACCGGGTCCGCCTCCGCCCGAGCCGCCACAGCAGACGGCCGCTCCGCCGGTCGCCGTTCCTTTGGCCGCCGAGCGCCCTTGGTGTCGCCCCTGGCCGAAGACGTTTGGGCTCGATGCGTTGTGCTCTCGGTCGGTTCCGTGTGTGGTTTTGTAACGGACTGACCGACCGGAATAAGTAAAAAAACACACACACACAAAAACACCAAAAAAATCAAAAAAATCATCAAAAAAAAATTCGAAAAAAAACTTATTTTGCAGGCATTATATACCGAGGGCACTTCACTTCGTCTAGCCTTGTTCCGCTTGATTCGGGCTAGTCGTCTCCATCTGCAGCAGCACCCCGCCACCGTTTGTCTTCTACATCGGCGTCGAAGGTTCTCCATTGGCCGCCGTCTAGCAGCTCGAGGACGAGCTGCATGTCCGAGAGGGGTGCAGTGTCAGGGGTGTGGGCCTTGGGCCCAAGGCCCTATCAGATTATTATTAGGAATTAGAGATTGGTTTCTATTTGAGTTAGAGATTGGTTTCCTTGTATTAGAGATATAGTTAGAGATATGATATTAGTTACTATATCTGTTAGAGTTATAATTGAGATTAGATTCTATCTGTTAGGGGGAGCCATCTATATAAGGAGGCTACCGCATGCTATTGTAAGCAATCAGAGAATTATCATAGTCTTCCTCGCCTAAACATCTAGTCTCTCTCCCTCTCGTTTTACGCCGACGCCATCCGGCCATCTCCTTGGTGGTGTTTACCCCGGTTCATGACAAGATGTCCCCTGTTGTTATGTTTTGTCATGCAGTAAGCTGATAAAATAGAGAAGTACAACATATAGATGTTATGACCTAAGTAATGAGACAAAAAAGTTGCTTCTCCTGCCCTGCGCCCACTGCCTTAGACCACCACTCAAACGACCAACTTAATCCCACACTCTAAGTATATGACAATGGATATTGTGTGCTAGTCATGCGCACCTGGTTTCTCCATCTCCCATTATGCCTTGTGGGTGGCATGAGAACTGTCCTAGCAGTGCTAGGCGAAGCTAATCCAGTAGGGAGATTACGGTGCTTTTGCCGCACATCAACAGGGACTATGCTTCCATTCCGCAGACCGCATATCACAACATTTCCCTGAACAAAGTGGGCAAAATTAAGTGGGCATAGTAGAGACCGGCAAGGCAAGTCATAGTGACTATGCTTAAGTGGTAGCACTACTAGCGGGATATGTTTCCAACTTATTCCTAGCACAGATAAAGATTCAACGAGCAAGTAGAAAACCCATAAAACTTATGCCTACCATTTATATCTGCAGATTGCCACATATGCTAAAGCATTTATTCAGTTCTGAACACAAGACAAATTGGCAGCCGATTGCATTTTTATTTCAAGAATCTTGGGAAGCATTTATTCATGCATCAGACACATTGAATTAAGCTAACTGGAAAATGAAAAAAGATTCACAAGAGAAACTAGCAGGAAACAATGGTATGTTGAGGCAAGCTACACATGGACCAGAGATTTAGCAAAAGTTTTCAGTAACTCTCCTGACAATGCACACCATAAAATGATCATCAGATATGAAAACTACAAACTGGAAGGGAACTCATATATACATTCAAAATAAATTTTACCGAGTGCACAAATTGCTGGGAAAGAATGTCACTTTTACAGTGATACAGCCACGATAATGCTCTTGTTTCCAAATTAAGCAAAGCAGCCCCATTGTTTGTACCTAGAAATAAGATTGAACAAGTAAAAGCTTAATAATAAACATGCTTAGTTAATCCAGCAGAAGTTCCTCCACTGCCATTCCCCAGATTCAAGGGAAAAAGGATGTTCCATTCTGCTAATAATGAAATGGACAACTTGCAGTGCAACTACTGTAAGAAAAACAGAAGTTGTGATAACAATTAAAAGAATTCCTCTAACTAATGTGACGGCTGACCTTTAAAATTGGACAAATGCACTTGCAAGACCCAAACCTAACAGGGTTATGGTGGAATACTATTATATAGGGCATATTTCATAACAAGCCGACCTTTCTGTATAAATATAATCAATTTCTATGTCTAAATCAACACTGTCAAGTTTCTCAATGCAGCCAACTTGATAGTGTTATCTAACATAAAGGTACAAAGGAAACAAGGAACAATAGCAAAATAGTTACTCCATGTACCAGGGAAATTTTGGGTGTAGCCTAAATTGTAGTCCAAAGTCCAAACTCAGTCTACTCACCTATAACTGCCTGAGTGCCATCAGAATTGCAATCAGCTGTCCACACTGTTCGATCGAATGAAGCAACTCGTACATTTCTTCTATAATCATTTGATGAGCCCATTGCCAAGTCAATAGTATCAGACAGATCCATAATATATATAGAACCACCTGATTCTCCAGACCCAAGAGTAGCCACCATGTTTCAGAATGTCAAGTAATCCAAGCTCATGATAAATTTCCAAGTAACAAATAAATTTCCAAGTAACAATAAAGAAAATAAAACACATATTTCAAGATATGTGTAATAATGGCAACGGCAGTAAGCATAATAGAAGGAACAAAATTAGGATACAATGCTCGCTGAACTGATGAATTGGTGTTGGCTGCATCAGGGAAATGGTGCACAAGCTTTTTTACGCAAGTTATACTGGACGAGAAGTTTGAGAAGGCTGTTTCAGATGACCATATGCTTGCAAGTGTAGAATTCACTGCCGTCTTCTGCTTTCCCAAGGGAGTCCAAGCAGGCTCAGGTAAAAACTCCATGTCATCCTCAAAATTGTCTAGAGCACTCCCTAATCCATATAATCTGCCAGATAATTTCAGAAAAATATGTCATGGGACATTAAAGACCAGTATGGTTATGGGTTTAATACTCTTATAGAGAACAACTAAACATCAACAGATCAAATATATCACGAAATTGTCAGGTTTTGAAAGATAAATAAGCAGTGCATGTTCTCTCTCTCTCTCTCTCTCAAAAGTGAGAGAGATGAAGATGAAGAAATTGCAGTCTTCTTAATTTAATACTTTTTTTGTTGGAATCGACTATTGCATAGCTTGTGAGAGTATGTTTGAGCAGAGAATGCAAAGGTAATATGGTATCAGAAATCAGGATAACCAAACTAATGATGTATCTATATTTCTTACAATAGATTGTAAATGTTATAAATCATTGTCATTACTTTAACACAAAGCATGAGTATAACGGAGGACCTTACCGAATTGTACCATTCATGCTGCCAGTCACTAATATCTTGGACTCTCTCAGGCCGCTCGGTGTTTGAACCATGGCACACAATTGTTCCAGTGCCCTGTCAGCCACTAAGGTTGTACCTTGGTATTTCCAAACCTGCCCAAAAGCGTTCCCCATGACCAAAGAGTGTGTGTGTATTGCACAGAACAAGCGGAAAGCTATAGTAAAAGGGGCGAAGCTCCGATCAGTAGTACCATCGGCTGAGACGCCTGCGCGTACTTGCATTGCTGCTTGAAGGTGGATTTCCTCTTACTGGAGAAGATGACCCCACCACCGTACATCTCCCTGGCATGGAGCAGCTCGGACTGCCTCGCCCTCTTCCTGCATCCTGCTGTATCCTGTGCTTCATCCTTCAGTTAGGAATCGGCAAAGTAAGTCCGGTGGCTTGGGCGTTGCGGTGCTGATTATACACGATAGGAGATAGAATAGGAGTAACAGGTACATGGGGAGACGGGGTGGACGGCGGCGGCGGGGGAGGGCGGCGCGTGGCGGCGCCGGGGATGGGGCCCCTGGTAGGGAAGTAGCGGTTCTTGTCCGGGTCGTAGTAGAACCCAGGCAGCTCTGCAACGAAGGAATCGCCTCGACATTAGGCCGGCGCAAGACAAGACAACAAGTCTGGTTCGTGCAGAGGGGGGAGACCCTAGAAGAGAAAACGACGAACCTTTGGGCGGAGCAGGCGCCATGTCGCCGGCGCGGCGTCTGTAGTCGAGGCTAGCTTAAGAGGAGGCGGCGGAAGGGGATGCGCTGGGCGGTGGCGGCGCGGTTGAAGGCGCCGGGAAGCGACGCCACGTGGTCCAGCGGGCACGGGAAGACCGACGGTTGATGCGGAGGCCCACATGCATAATTCGATAGAGCTTGGCCCAACAAAGGATTGCACTTCACTCCGTGCATTTTGGTCCAGAAATTTCAGAACAAGGGAAATTAATACCACTTCATATGGTTGTTTGGTTTTAGCAGTTGATTCATGTATGGATCAAAGTAGGGGTAATCAAATTAGTTTGAAAAGTTCCGGTCAGTGAAATAACTAGATCGAACCTACTATCGTAGTAGGATTTAGGTGTCGCTCGATTGAGCTGAAATAAACTAGCTTATGATTGAAATTATATTGTATCTGATGATGGCTTATTTGACATAATTAAATTTAAAAAAATTAAAAATAGAAAAAACAGCGTAGCCTATCATGGACAAAGCAAAACGAATACGGGAAAAAAAGATCCGGCAAAAAAGCTAAAAAAACCAAAAACCAGGAAAAGAAAATTTAGGAATAGTAAATTTTCACTTGTTTTCTCTGTGACGCAATTTTTTTCTGATGATAAGTGAAATAACAAGCTCAACTTCACGACTTACTGCAAAAGGAAGTTTGTATCTGTTGTGCATTGGGTTTTGCTAAAGACTAGGATCAGAGGTGGCCAGTGAGCCGTGCCGGGCCGGCACGGCACGGGCCCGGGCTCGGCACGGCCCGTTTAGGCACGGCCCGTTAAGGCCCGTGTATTAAACAGGCCGTGCCGTGCCAGCCCGCGGGCCGCGGTGGGAGCCCAAGCACGGCCCGAGGCCGTGCCGTGCCGGCCCGGGCACGATTAAGGCTAAACGGGCCGTGCCGGCCCGGCTAGCCCGTTTAGCCGAAAAAAGAAAAAATTAAGAAAAATTGTAGAAAATTAAGAAAAATTGTAGAAAATTCAAAAAAATTGTAGAAAATTCTGAAAAAAATATAGAAAAATGTAGACATTATTAATCATAAAAATAAATATTTGCAATGATATAATGAGCTTTATTAATTTATTAAATTACATGGGATGGCTGCCTCATTAAAAACTTTACCAAGTAAAAACTCAATTTGAGAAAACCTTGGTAAAGAAAAAAGAGTACAGCCTATAAAGCTCATTATTGACCACATGTGAAAGAAAAATATTGAAAATCCTATTCATTGCTATCTAAATACAAATTCTCAAAAGATTCTTCTAAATATTTATTATCTGCAGTATGTTGGAGTCTTGATTCAGCCTGTTCCCAGTCTTTGACGGTCATAAGTACTTCGACCATCTCGTTGGAGAGACTTGTTCGTCGCACCTCGATTATTCTTCCGGAAAGACTGAATGCTGACCTCGATTATTTAAATCCTATAATTCTTTTTTCCATTATCCAGTCATCATTAACATAATGAGCAACAACACTAATATAGTCCTCTCTAGCCCTACCACTCCATATGTCGGATGTCAAAGCAATAGAGAATGTACATGTATGAAACATTTCTTTCAATTTATCACGACAATTGTTATAATATTTAATTAAATCTCTAGTTGTTGTTTGCCTAGATACAGTACTAAATCGAGGGTTATGAGCAGTCTTAATATATTTTTGGAAAGCATCAGATTCACCAAAATTTAAAGGTAAATCTTGAGAAGCAATTAATCTACAAAGAGATTCCCGAGCTACCTCTGGGTTGTACTCCCACGTACGTACCGAGCCGTCGGGGTTATATTGCAGGTTAGTCTGGCGCATTTGTATTCCTTGCTTTTTCTTGCAGCTTGCAGCATGTCGTTGTAGATGACCCGTACCACCTGAAGATTTTGCAGTCAATTCATTACCACAAATTTTACAAACAGCATACCTCACTTCAGTTCCATCACTGTCGGTCTTGATCTTCTTGTCGAAATCATTCCAAACTATTGATGTACTAGTTCTTGTTCTTTTTGCACCCGTGCTTTGGGTCGTGGATGCACTTGTTGAGCCAGCAGAAGATGGATCGATTGGACCCTGCGCCACCGGGGCCGTCGTTTCTTCGGCATCTCCAGTTTGTACATGTGGACCTTCCGCGGATGGATATGCTTGTTGAAACGATTGCACATCCTCCGCCGTGAGCCCGTATTCGGAGAGTTGAAAATCGTAGTTCTCCATTAAACCTACAAATAATAACAAAAAATTAAACCAACAAATAATACCAAAAAATTGAAATAAGATAGCATTATTACCTCCTTTGCAGCTCTCACAAAAAAATTTGAAGATTTTTGAATTTTCGGAATTTTGCCCGAATTTTGACCAAATTTGCGCTAACACTTTCAGATTTTTCACAGCTAAACCGAGAGAGAAGAATGAGATTTGAGGTGTGGAAGATGGAGGCCGGATGCCCCCCTATTTATAGGAAAATTTTCAGATTTTTCCCGAATTTTTTGCTATTTTTCCCGAATTTTTTCCCCCCAACGGTCACAAAAAACGGCTATTTTTTGAAATTAACGGGCCGGGCGTGCCGTGCCGGGCCGGCACGGCCCGTTTAGTGCCGTTGGGCGGGCCGTGCCAGGCCGGCACGGCCCGATTTCTTAACGGGCCGTGCCGTGCCGGCCCACCGTGCCGCGCCCTCGGCCCAGGCACGGCCCGCCCCGCCTCGCCGCCGTGCCGTGCCCGGGCCGGGTCTACAGTGACGGGCCGTGGTGCGGCCCGGCCCATTTGGCCACCTCTAACTAGGATCAAAAAGAGGCGATGGCGACGCGGACTTGTGTGGCGGCTTTGGCCCGTCGGGGAGGCGGCTTCCGCTCCTCGCCCGGCGGCCACGGTGGTCAGATCCCTGGGGCAGTTCCTAATCCCACCACTGATCAGTATGTTGATTTGGCAAATCACAGCCATTCATTGCAGTTGAACAACAAGTATACCATGTTTTAACTACCAGGGCTTTTTGAGTTACAAAGCAGTAAAACTGCAACATGGAGCAATTTTGCTTTTTGTTAATTTTTTATCGCTGATTCATAGAAGAAAAGAAGTATATCCAGCTAAATATCTAAACCGCAGACAATAAAATTAACGAGAATCTTGACATCTTCAGCGCTGCAGTTTCCTCCTTGCAAGGGCCGGGTTTTTCTTTGGTATGTAGACTTTGTAGCTGACCTAACAAATGCAAGAAAGCCAATTAGATACAATGAATATAGTTGAGGCATGATAATTCGAGCACTTGAAGCAACAGTGAAGGTTTATTGCTCACCTGCACCGTCTCTCCATCCTGCATTCTAGAGAGAGTCTTTTTCTCAAATTGAGAACCATCCTTGCCCTCAATCCCAGCCTGGCTATTACCCTCAGCAGTAGACAAAGTAGAACCGCTAGGAGTTGAAGCTTCACTTGTCTTTCTATCATCTCCATTAGTTCCTTCAGCTCTTGTAGTCTCGATAGGAGGGTGCCTAACTTCACTACTGCTTTCAACAGGGCCAGAATTCTCTCTAGCCGTAAGGGTCGTGATAAATGTACTACCATCAAGCCCTTCCCTAGCAGGTATGCTCACAACTGATCTAACTTTGGGAGCTCCACTCACACGACTCACCCCTGCACTGCTTCCTAACCTTTGCTTTACACTAGCAGAACTCCCCAGAACGCCTCCCAACCTTTGCATTACACTACCACTATTCCTACCATCCTGTAACCTAATTTGAGAAGTTGAAAGAGTCGCTTCTAGACCGCTTCCCTGCTGTTCAATTGGACCGCTCGTATCACCAGTCTCAAGTACTCCAGGTGATCCAGCCCCACGAGTCATCCCGGGACTGCTTTCCGGCTCCAAAGGACTCGTACCGTTCCCAAAATCATTTAATCTAGGTGACCCAGCAGAATGGCTTACTCCAAGACTGCTTCCTTGGCTCTGAAAAGGGGTGGCAGCAGACCTTGCTTCGGCAATTTTCGTGACAGTTGTAGGATCGTGGCTTACAACAGTATTCTGGGAGCTAACTTCCTTGCCTGTAACATCGTTATCTGTCTGGCCTATCATGACCGCAGCTTCCCTGAACTTTCTGAAGTTCTCAAGAGCTTTCTGCCTGAGAATCAACTCCAGATCCTGAGCTTCTGGGCTTCCACTACCAGCAGGTAAGATCTTTTCGGCTTCATTAGCATCCTTGGAAGGTTGGATCTCCATCTTCTTCAAGTCCACATTCTTCTCGTACCCATCAATATCATTCTTCCCCTTCATGGGAACAGCAACCACTTCCTCATCCCTATCAACATCCTCAGTCGAGTTCTTCTCAGCCTGGGAAGCACGGCAATTGTCGTAGTCTTGCGCAGTCTTATCCCTCCTTGCATCATCCCTTGGGACAGCCACCCTCCGCTTCCTGCTCTTACTCTTGCTCCTACTCTTGCCCCGGCTACTGCCACTACTTGCTGTACTGCTCGAGTAGCTCCTCGATCTCCGCGTCCTTCTCCTCTTCCGATCCTTCTCTCTGTCCCTCCCCCTCACTTTCCCCTTCCGAGTATCTCTGGAGCGGCTCCTGGGAGGTGGGCTCACTGACCTCTCAAAGGCACTGCTGCTGCTGCCGCTATGGCACGTCGAGCAGCTGCGGCGGGAGTAGCTCCTGGACACCGAGGAAGGGCCACTACTGGGGCTACGGTTTGGACTAAGACTACGGTGGTGGCGGTGGTGGCTGCTGCTGCTACCCTTGTTCTTCTTGCTCTTCTTGTCGGCAATCTTCCTCTTGGAGCGCTTACGGGCAGGAGAATCAGAGTCGGAGAGGGAGCGGCTGCGGCTGTGGCGGCCACGGCGGCGCTTCCCGCGTGAGGATCGGATCTTCTTGGTCTCATCCTAAAAACAAGCTCCAGTTAGTAGGGGTTTCCCGAAGAACACAGTGGAAGAATTGGCATCATCCTAATTCCCAGTCTAAAATTTAAGCATTTGGCATGGCGCCGTCAAATTTCAGTCCAAGAAACAACAATATTGGGCATCCTATCCTAAATGACAATAATAAGAATCTACCTAAACAAGAATCGGAAATCGGGGATCGAACAACTCTCATCAAGGACTGTGTGCTAATAATTCCTAGGTTAACCGAAAATTTCAAGAAACAGGGACAGGGATCGAGAGGGCGGTGTGGGTACCTCGTCGGCGGCCTTCTTGGCGGTTTTGGTCTTCATCAGTCAGCGCGGCGGCACCTGGAAGGAGGAGGAGGAGACAGCAGAGAAAAGAGGAGGGGAGAGAGGGGGCAAGGCTGGAAGAAGACGACTAGCCGAAAGGGAGGAGGTTGGGTGTTGGCTTCCGCCCTTCCCCTTCCCTTCCCTGGGGATGGAATTTGGATTGATCGGATAACAAGGTAGGTGAATCTGAACTTGCATACAGTGTGCAATCTGGCCCGGCCGGCCGATCCAAGTGAACAAGCATATCACCATTTTCCCTATTCTAGTGTTTTTTTTTTTGAACTGGAACACAAAGGTTTCCACTAACCAGTGGCTCTAGGCATATCGCTAGATACCAAGCTGGTCACAAATTCGGGGACCTGGTTTATGAAGACCTCAGAACCATAGCGCACAACGCTCGCCCCATAAGTAGCAAGGCTATCAACCACTTTGTTGCAAGATCTCAGGCATGACCGGACCTCACAGAAATCAAACGAACCATTCATGAAATCCTTGATACGCCGAAAGATGTAGCCTTCTGGACTCCTGTCCATTGATTCAGAACTCAAAGCCTTCTCCAAATTTGTTGCATCAGTCTCAAGAATAATTCTGGTCATTCCCAGTTGTGCCACCCTCTTAAGACTTCTCAAAGCTGCAAGAGCTTCAGCATAAATGGGGTTTGTGAGCCGCTCAAGATATCCACAACCCCCCTCTAGGAACTCACCATTGCTGTTACGAGCAACAAAGCCCCACCCACCTGACCCCGTTGTAGCCCGGTAAGAGGCATCAATATTGATCTTGTAGCAGTCAGGATGTGGTGGCTCCCATTTATGTTCTTTCTTTGGTCTTTTCTCTCCTTCCCTTTTCTCCAGCTTCTCAAATTCTATCACATAGTAGCTCACAATTGAGCATAATTCTGCTGCGGACATGGTTACATCTCATGAGCATATTCCTTTTAGCTTTGACTTTTACTAGGATTTATAGTTTTTAGGTTGTTTATATAAAAGAGTACAGAATAACAAAAATTCACGGATGATTTTTGACTGATATAGAGTCATTATAATATACTCTAATTAACTTGTAGATCCTATCTTAAAAAGGCACTCTGTTTAAAAACTAATTATTACAAAAAAAACTAAAAAAACGATATTTAGAAACGGAAAAGAAAAGAACATGCATGATTCCTTCTCTCACCTCGGTTGTACGCGGAGCAAGCCTTACAAATGCATCTAAAAAACAACGAGAGCATGGTAGCGCTTCTATGCTCTCCCTAAGACGAAAATTTCACGAATCTCCGAAGCACTCTCACACGACAAACCAAGTTAGTGGAATTATGGAGCTGGTGCTATACAGGGTATTTGTTTTGCTTGGTCCAGCTCAGGCGGGTGATTTGGCTGACAGTAGCTGGTCAGGCTAAGCACCAGTCTATTTGCCAGCTTATAGTAAGGTGTTGCCTGCTCAAGCCAACAGATCAACCACGACCATGGCTGCTGATGACTGCACTGAACAAGAATTTATCGAACAAAGAAAACTAGGCAAAAACCTGCAACTCAAAACTTGGTTATAACTACCATTAGGACCGCTGTCAAGAATAATGAACAGAATGCAAGCCAAAATGGCAGAATAACTAGCCTAAGCATGCAGGTTATAACAACAGTTCTGCAATGCTGACAGATCAGCTCTACACATGAGTAGTAGCTCACAAGAGAGGTAGCACAAATTTTATTTCTGAAAACAAGTGCAGTACCCTGGCTACAGGTAGAAAAACATGACTGTCATGCAGTTCAGTTTACACAGAGAAACCACAATGAACACGAGTTAAGAAATAATACATTACATACTAGTCAGATTTGGCTGCGAGAACATAGAGATGAAATTTTCGGTCTTATGTTACTGCAACACTGACTTACAGAAACAGAAACAAGACTTGAGTTATTTTTTGTTCGCCATATACCGAAAGATTACTATGGCTATGCACATCAAGATGGATAGACTGCACCATCTAAATTATTAGCACTCCGATTGCTTCTCTTCTATGACTTTGATCGGAAACGAAGAACTGGGCAATCAACACGATATAATGATCATACACTGTCAAGCCATACGACAACTTGTTCTATCGATGGACGCTGCCGAGGATCGGTGCTGATGCACCTGCACGCCGTCTCGAGGACCGACAGCAGTTGTTTCTCATATGCTTTGCTCCATATCAGGCTGTCGAAAATCTGCTCTTCCTTCTTCTCAGATTTCATGTGAAGAACCCAGGAGACCAGGTCCCTGGATCCCTTGGCTTTGGACACATCCACAGGCCGTCTACCGGTGAGAATTTCCAGCAGGACGACACCGAAGCTGTAGACGTCCCCTTTCGGAGTGGCGATCAGCGATTGACTGTACTCCGGTGGTATGTACCCCAAGGTACCAACAAGGTCAGTAGTCACATGAGTGTCATAGGGCTGTATTAGCCTTGCTAGTCCAAAATCAGCCAGGTGCGCTTCGAAATTTTCATTCAGAAGAATGTTGCTGGACTTCACATCACGGTGGATGATGTTGGGCTCACAATCCTTGTGCAAGTAAGCCAACCCCCTGGCTGAACCCTGAGCAATTTTGAGCCTTGACTCCCATTTCAGCATGTAACCACCATCTGCCCTCACGTGCAGCCAGTAGTCCAGGCTATCATTCTCCATGTATGTGTAGATCAGCAACCTATCGTTTCCATAGCGGCAGTACCCTCTGAGTGAAACAAGATTTTTGTGTTGAGCCTGCGACAATGCTTCCACCTCAGCACGGAACTCCCTCTCCATCTGACCACAATCACCGGAGAGCCTCTTCACTGCTGCCTTTGTTCCATCAGGAAGGTAGGCCTTGTACACCAGACCAAACCCACCACATCCTATTATGTTGGCCTGATCAAAGTTGTTTGTTGACCTGATAAGATCACTGACAGTTAGTTCCTTGGCAGAATCCTGAAAAAATAGCACTGGCTTCGAGTAAGAATCATATGAATCGTGACAGGAGCCCTCAATATCTTCATCATCAGTACTGTTGACCTCCCTCTTTGAAATGTTAACCAAAATAACAGTTAAAAATACCGCAAGGGCCAACCCAATACAGATTGCCACTCCAAGTATTTTGTTTTTTCTGTTCCTGATGCTTGTTGCAGGCTGTACCTCCTCGTTGTTTATAGGAGTTTCCCCAGACTGATTTAGGTTGCAAGAACCTGACCTGCACAAGCCAGGGTTGCCCTCAAAACTTGAGTTTGTGAAGGTGAAGAACTGCCCTCCATTTGGGATGGGCCCCACCAAGTGATTGTGAGCCACACTGAACTTCGACAGGAAGGTGAGCTGCGTCAGGGATGACGGGATCAATCCACTGAGATTATTGAATGACAGATCAAGAACCTCCAAATTCTCCATCCTGGACAGTGCATCAGGAATGCTCCCAGATATGACATTGTTGCTCAAATCCAGTACATGTAGCTCCTTCAAGTTTCCAAACCCTGGCCAGATAGTCCCATTCAGACCATTGTCGTTCAAGAACAGCGACGGCGGGAAGTTGGAGAGCTGGTTATACTGCCGACCACTTGTGCTCCTGTTATGCTTCACATACAATGGCATCTTAGTAAAAACCATACCTGGTGAACGCCGGGCGGTGACAAGGCTCTTCAGCTGCGTCAAGCTCTTTGGTATCTCGCCAACCAAGGAATTGTTGGAGAGATCCAAGTAGCTCAAGAACTCAAGCTCACCAATCCACGACGGGATGGTGCCAACCAATTGGTTCCAGGACAAATCGAGCACCTCCAATTTCTTGCACTGTGCCAGCCATTCTGGAACCCTTCCCCTGAGAGCGCAATCGCCAAGCGCGAGCACCTCCAGGCTCTTAAACCCACCAATGCCATCGTCTGGCAGCTCCTCGCCGCCGAAATTCTTGGTGAGAATCAGTGTGGTGAGGTTCTTGCAGCCACGGAGCACGCTAAGCACCCCTGAGATGTTGTGCAAGCTGTTGTTCGACAGCGAGAGCATGGAGAGCGACCTGAGCCGGCTGTAATCCTCAGGCAATTGCCCAGTCAGGCTGTTCTTGGCAAGGCTGAGCGATTTGAGCTCACCACAATCCGCGAGGCTAATCGGCAGTGATCCATTCAAGTGGTTTGTCGCAAGGTCAACAGAAGCAAGAAGTGGCATGCCGGAGAAGTTGACACGAGCAATTGAACCAGACAGGGAGTTGTTCCGGAGGTCAAGCTCGCGGAGAGATGACAGCAACGACAGCGACGACGGCAGCAGTCCAGAGAAGCCATTGGAATGCGCGGCCAAATTCCGCAGCGACGTGAGGTCGCCGAACACGTCCGGGAGATGGCCGGAGAACCGGTTCACGGACAAATCCAGAAATGTGAGGTTTTTGAGCTCTCGGAGGCGAGAGCTCACCACGCCGGTGAGCCCATTGGACGCGAGGGAGAGCTGCTGCAGGCCGGGGAGGCCGAAGAGCGCGGCGGGGAGAGCGCCCTTGAAGGAGTTGGAGGCCAGGAAGAGCTCCTGGAGCGAGGCGGCGCAGCGCGGCGGGTTGGCGGACGAGGGGAGCGCGCCGGTGAGGCGGTTGGTGGAGAGGTCAAGCACCCGAAGGGCCAGCGCGCCGGCGCAGAGGTCCGGCGCCAGCGCGCCGGAGAGCGAGTTGTTGCTGGCGTTGAAGGCGGCCAGGTCCGGCAGCGCGGCGAGGTCGAAGAGCGAGCCATTGAGCAGATTCGAGGACAGGTTCGCGGCGCGGAGGCCGGCGGCGCCAGCTACGGGGGAGACCCCGCCGGAGAGCGCGTTGTGGCTGAGGTCGAGTTCCTCGAGACGCGCGAGGCCGCCGAGGGAGGCCGGGATGGGCCCCGCGAGGCCGCGCGCGGGGAGGCGCAGCGCCGTGACGCGGCCGGCGGCGTCGCAACCTACGCCGTCCCAGGAGCAGCAGGAGTCGCCGGACCACGCGGCGCGGAGGACGGGGGCGGTGAGATTCCCGGCGAAGGCCCGGAGAGCCTGGAGGTCGTCCGGGTGGCACGGCGCACCACCCTGAGCCTGAGCCGGGCAGGGCATTAAAGCAGAGAGCGCCAAGAAGGGGAGCAGGAACACGCATTTGGCCATGGATTTGAGCTCAGGTGCAGACAACAAGTGCGCGATTGCAAGATGGCAAGAAGAAATCAATGGCGCGATGGGGAGACCCACCAGCAACAATGTGCCACCACCACCACCACCGTTGCAGGCGGACGGTCTCGAATCGAGCGGTTTCGTGACCCCTTCTCCTCCCTCTCTCTCTCTCTCTCTCTCTCTCTCTCTCTTCTTGTCTTGTCTGTGGTGCGACTCCGGTCGATGAGTGGAGTGAAACTGTGGTCGAGTGGAGCGTGTCCGAAGCAGCGATGATGTGGGCGACCTGCGTGGGGAATGGGAGACGCGCTCGCTCGAGTGAAGTCCACTCCACTGACCACACTCCACACTCACTAGAGTGGAGTAGTACGCTCCTTTGGGAGAGGAGAAAAGAAGAGCAGTGGGGGTACTATACAAATATCAGTTTTGCTATTGCACAGACGACTGAAATTTTTTTATGTTTCAGTCATCTGAAATTGCACTCTCAATGAACTAAAATTGCAGCCCCCCTCCAAAAAAACAGCTGCAACTTTAGGTGATTCAGAGTGCAACTTCAGGTGACCTGAAATTGCACTCTCAATCAACTAAAATTGCAGCCCCCTCCAAAAAAAACATGTGCAACTTCAGGTAATTCAAAGTGCAACTTTAGGTGACTGAAAGATAAAAAAATTTCAGTCGCCTGTGCAATAGTCTATCCCTACAAATATACAATGCAACGGGTTGGATTGTGTGTGAGGGAGAGAGAGAGATAGCTGAATCCATACCATCCCTTGGAACAGAGTGGGTGCGATTTTTTTTCTGCAGCGTATGGCCGATAGATTTTTGACTCTAATATAAGTACTTGTAAATAAACGAAACATCGATAGGTTATTTTAAAAGGCTATTTTGATAAGCTATTTTAAAATAACGATAGAGAAATCATTCTATTTATTTGTTTAATTAAGTCATAAGCTATAGGTAGTGTTTTAACGGGTTTATAAGTTTAGGCTTCTGGCTTTTGCAACTGAAAATACACTGTAGCTGCTACTAACTTTTTCTGTGTAATTAAATTTTAAAAAATAAAAAATGTATCATCACAAATATATATCAAAAAATTAGAGAGAAAAAAGCTAAAAAGCTCAATTTAAAATAAGTGGAGATAAGAAATCAGAAACCGAGCCGCCGATAGACCATAATTCGAAACGGTGGCTACGATTAGAGTAAAAGCAGGCTGCCGTAAAGGCAGACGATACGATTCCGCCGGAGGAGGAGGGTTGGCAGCACGCATTGACAACTAGTGCATTTAAAGCATTGTACGACGTCTGGAGAAGCTTTGTTTGACATGCAGATGCATCCATCGATTTTTTTTCTTTCTCCTAATCTTCACGAAACATAAAGTTACACTACTAGTAATTTATGCGTTTTTACCAAATGTTTATACCTTAATTTGGATACACCTTTTTGGAATGGATTTGCTCCCTGATGCCAGTACGTCGCCTTCCTTTGCGTCTCTCTGCCGTATGTTTTGTTGCATGGAAGAGGAAATGAAAACTGCCACAGCTTTTCTGAAGCAAGTTTTCTTTCAGAACGAGGTTCTACACTCTTTCTTGGGTCAAATTGTAAAACCCACAACTTTACAAGAGGAACGAAAAAAAATAGTATAGCTTTGCAAAGAGATTCTTTGAGGTGGCGGGACGACGAACACGTGTCGATTCGAAGCCTCCACGCGTCCTTGTTCGAGGCCGGGATGGAGATGGCTCGGCGACTACCGTTGGGTAATTGGCATAAATAGGCCATTTGCCATTGTATTCTCTCCAAATCTCAAAGCTGTAGACCTATTTGTGCAGAACATTCTGGAGAACGTCGAATTCACCGGATCTATCTCTACAGAGGATAGCTACAGCCTTGCAAAGAGACAAGTTATCATCCACTTTAGCGTTAACTAAATTAATTTTCTAAGTGCATGTAACGCCCCCGACTTTTGGGAACAGGGACGTCATACGGCCCGCAACAGCCCAGGAGTTCTGTTGCGGCTCCACAGTGTATCATGCCTGCTCACGAACAATTAAAAGAAGTTACTTTGATTGAAATAAGACCTAATGACCAATTTTAATAATAATACGGGCATCCAAGCCCAAAGCTTAACTTACATACAGAAGGACCGAAGAAAACTCCATAGGAACACTTGAGTTCAGTCGTAACCCTAACACGAACACTTGCAGCATCTTCTTTTCTTCTGGTATCTGTTGTGGGGGAAAATTGTGCAAGACTGAGTACTCCAACCCCGTACTCAGCAAATCACATGTAGAGATACTGTATATCTACTTGCAAGGAACAATCAAGGGTGGGAATATATTGGTTTTATTATAGTGGGTGGATGCAGTTTTATTTGCAAACAAATAAAATTTAAAACATTTGCTCCTAAAGATCAGGGGTTTATTAACAAAGTTCATCATTAACCACATTAAAATCATCCCAATCCTACTTATGCCTCATTGTTGGAATCACCCAATTAACATAGCTTCATTAACCGGAAGCACGGCGTATTCGAATACCATTTAATTGACTCTGCAGAGTTGTTCAACTTTACCCACACGATTCCTTAACCCTCATGACTGAGTTAAGAAAGCCAGGTCGTTTCACTGCTCAATTCTCTATATAGGCTCTACCCGGTAGCATCACTCAGTCACGGCCAAAAATAAACAAAAACTTCTCCCTGCCGTTTTAAGTGTCTACTACCGTTGTTAGGTACCCGCAGCATACCTAACTCCCCAGCATCCTATCATCTCATCCTGTAGAGTTTTCAATTGAATGGAGCAGCTACTAAACCAGTGTTGACAAGTCAACCCCTGTGGTTTGAGCGATCACTATGTAGTTTATTTGGCACAAGGTTCTTGTCCTTATATTTTCACCTGAGGCACTCCATCACAGCTTCCCTTGTGCTCAACAGCACCAACCACCACCAAACCAAACCAGCCTCCATTCCCGAGTAAAGCGGTGGGCGAAGTCCGCCTCACGGATTCCCACAACACCTCTACCCGTAATCTCATCCTAGAGTAAAGCGGTGGGCGAAGTCCGCCGCACGGATTCCCACAACATCTCTACCCGGAGTCCAATCCTAGGGTCAAGCGGTGGGCGAAGTCCGCCGCACGGATTCCCACAACACCTTCACCCTAAATCCAACCCTAGGGTCAAGCGGTGGGCGAAGTCCGTCGCACAGATTCCCACAACACCTTCACCCTAAATCCAACCCTAGGGTCAAGCGGTGGGCGAAGTCCGTCGCACGGATTCCCACAACACCTTCACCCTAGGTGATGTTCATTTTTAAATTCTAATGGCCCGCAGCCAAAGTCACTTAATAGTGTAAAATTTTGATTGAGGTGACATTATATATATTGATACAATATTTAGATTATTACTAAGGTTGTCAAGGTGAATATGGCCATCAATCAAGACAGGGTATTTTTCAGTGGTGGGATTAACTAGATAGCATGTCATTCTAACCATTTGTTTTAAACAAGTAGCAGTTCACAGATAATATTAATGAAAGTACTGTATGTAAATAATCTAAATATTATGGGATTCAAAATGATCAAAAACATGTGACTTGCCTCCTTTTTGTTGCCCTTGATTTCCTTGATCAGCTTCAAATGTCTTTACTGCCCTTCCGCTGACCAATCCGCTTGGTCCCGTCACTAGCGTAGAAAATGAATACCCACTAGTTCCTGCTTTGCAGAATGCAAGCTGGGAACAAAATCCAAATTAAAATAAGAAAGAGCTCAAAAAGAAATGGGTTGGGTTGGGAGGTCGAGGTTCAACGGGGCTTGATGGCTGACACGGCTAAGTTGGATTAGATGAATTTAGGACGATCGAATAAGCAATATATGTGACAGGCCAATTTTTGGAAATGAAAGACAAATACTTAAAAACGGGTGGTTGATCTTTGAATTGGATGGATTTGGATTTTATCGAGATTTAATTTGGCAACATGAAGGAATTCGACTTTACTTGGAGATAAATATGGTGGAAGGGTGACGTTTGAATTAATAAAACTTGAGTTAATAATATTTGAATTAACAAAGTTTAAATTAATATAATTTGAATTAACAAAATTTGAATTTAAAGGAATGGAGGCCAAATTTGAATTTAGGGTATTAAACTGATTACAATGATGTATTTTGGTATTTTTGGGGTTTTTAGATTTTTCTGGGATTTTTAATCATTTTTCTGGATTTTTCCAACATCATATGAATAGTGTTGGGCTCGGCCGGAATCAACAGTGCAGCCCAGCCCGAGTTGCACAGTGCAGCGGCGGCCTTTTTCCCGCGCGAAGGAACCGACCGACGGCCCGGCTTCGCTCTCGGCCGAGAGGGCCATGGCCCACGCGCGTGCGGGCGAAGCCCAGCGCATACACGCGCACGCCCGGTTGATGGACGACGCGCGGCAGCTACGGATGGAGAGGATGGAGCGAGCGTGGGCGCTCGGATGAGGGACCGTAACCGCATCAGCGGACGGGATTTAAACTGGCGTGGACGCTCCGGAGGGATGGACGCTAATGGCTGCGATTGAGCCACGACGCCCCCGGGAGGTCGTCTTCAACCTCCAGACGACACTCCCCGTGAGGAGCAGAGGAAAACGACGGCGGTGGGGTGGCGGCTATAGAGCACGAGAGGAGAATTGTTTTCGCCAGGGTGTGCGCATATGGCTTAGGGTTCCATTTCGGTAGCTTTGGGGAGATGGGAATGGATGACCATGATTGGCGGCGACCGAGAAGAGCATGATCCCCACGGCGGTGACAAGGAGCTCCGGTGAGGATCAAGTCCAATTGGCTGCAATTTAACCATCTAGGGACCCTAGAGAACACACGGAAATTGGTGGTCGAGCTCGGGGACCGCTGGAGTGGGCTAGCCACGGTGAGGCCTTTGCGACCGACGGCGGTCTCCGGTGTGAGCGTTGCAGACGAATGCTATTGAGAAATTTAAGGTACCACTGTGATTAGAATCTCCTAGGGACCATAGCATTGCAAGGAATCGAAAAATATTCAAGTAAATCAAGGAATTGAGTTTTAGGGTTCACCGGCTCAGGGGCTTCGGTTGCGGGCAGCAGAGGCGATGAGAGAGCAATCGGCTGCTTGGGGAGATGGTTGGGAGTGTCTAAAGGAGCTTCACCTGGATATATTGCTTTGGTCGCGCTCTGTTCACGCTGGGCAGGGGGAATGGCTCTGGCAAGGCTGCGGCAAGGGGGAATGAACGCAGAGGAGGTTACGCACGGGGCAAGAAAGGAGTGAAGAGGTGCAGCTGACTGGTGGGCCGGTGTGTAGAGGCTGACGCTGAGGTGAGGGAAGCGGAGCGACGTAGTCCAGCGAGAAGAGGCGATGACGCGTGAACGGCCGTGGCTTCGTGAACGAAGGAAAGAAGCGACGCACGCTCGGGGACGCCAGAGAAGGAAAGAGGCGGAAATGCCCAAAACAGGAAAGCGGATTTTTGAGTAATTTGCCAAAAAGGGAAAGAAATCCGAATTTAATCAAAATTCATAAAAAATTCAAAAACTTCAAAATTTTGGGGTGTTTCAGTGCAATGGTTTTTTTCCATACTACATGCCATGGGTGTTTTTAGATTTAAATTAACTTATGACTGAAATTATACTGTAGCTGACTGAAATTATACTATAAGTGATAGTGGTTTATTTGGCTCAATTAAATTTTAAAAAATAAAAATAAAAAAACAAGTTAGCATGTCATGGATAATGCAAACGAATATGGAAAAAACCAGCAAAAAAGCTCAAAAATAGTCAAAAAGCTTGGGCGACGCGGCGCTGGCGCATTTGAGTGTGCGACGAAGGTGGCGTTCGGGCCGGCAGTGGGGTGACGCTTGAGGCCGGCGGCGTAGGAGGCTTGGGCGACCAGCGGCTTGTGCAGGTGCGCGACGTGGTGGTGGCCCGAGGCCGAGCGTGGTTGCTAGTCAGTGTAGCGGCGGTTTGGCAGGGCTGCGAGCCAACGCAGTGGCAGGCCGACGTAGCTGCGGGCTAGCGCGGCAAAAGGCCCTTGCGGCTACGGGCGCGCGGCCATACGCGGATGGTGTGGTGGCTCGAGCAGTGCGACGGCGGGCTGTTGGCGCCTTGTGTGAGAGGCGGGCGACGACGCATCACCTAGGAGCCGTGCGGGTGGCGTGGGGCGTGCCGACGGCGTGAGCACTTGCTGGCGGTGTGGCACAACAACGTGTACGGGCGGTGCGCACGGTTGTGGGCGCGTGCAAGCGGTGTGGCTTCGGCTAGCGCTCAACATGGAGTTTGGTCATGTTCAAGCGGTGAGGTTCGCCATGGCTTGGCGGCGTAGCCTCGTGCGGGAGGTGCGACGGCACGGCGTAGTGATCGTGCCTGCATGCAGGCGGCACGATGTGGCTCGGCCGCATGTGGGCGGTGAGGCACGGTGGCCCGATGGTGCGGCAGTGCGCAGGTGGCACAATAGCCGTATGAGTGGCGCGTCACGTGCAGACAGCGCAACCATACGTCTTTTTTCAATCTACAATGCAATCAACATCTACTTTTTGTGCAAATCTACCGATCGGTTTGGCCGGTGACTTCAAGTCTACTCGTGGTAGAGTAGAGGGGATTTATACCGTAGAAAATAATCTAGAAAACGAAATTTGCAAAATTAAAATGATCTAGATAGGTAATGTAATATGTGAATGATTACCTTGCGATCCACCAGAACGATTTGTGCTGATAACGTGTTGAGGAACCATCGCTAGCGATTTCATCCCGATCAATTTCTTCTAGGCAAAATAGATGGATCAATCACAGAGTAATATAAGAAAAATACAAGATTGAATATAGAGATAGGAGGGAGAATTTCTGTCTTTTTTATTGCTTTCTCTTTTCATAAGATATAAGTGTTGACAATTAAGATCCTCTGTTTATGGACTAAATAGAGGATACTCATCGATGGACTAGACTTGTAGATCCAGGTCTAAAATTTCCAATAGTTTCTTGTCCTGTGCCTCAAATTCTCTGTGGCGGTCACCCCTCTCGTTACCTTCCAACTTACACTAAGGCCCCGTTCGGCACGTGCGAGTAGTTTTTCTTGCACGAAATAGAGTTCCTTTACATGAGTTCCTACGATTTTTTGGCTTTTTAGTTTTTCTTTGTTCTCTTATTGCTTTGTATTGTCCTAAAAAGATATAGTGGTGTTTTTTCAATTTTTTCTTATATTTTACTATTGTTTCTCATTTTTTGATTCAAAAAAGCTAATAGCTGCTATAATGCATTCGTAGCAAAAAACCAACAGCAAAAGTCAAAAGTCGAACTTTTAAGCTGTTTAGAGCGGCAATATGCATGATGGGGAACCGCCATTTGGCAAGGATGAATTGGAAATACTCAGAAATGCAAGAGCCTTCAGTCATAAAGTGCACATAGCTAGATACACATGAACAGGTAAATCCGTGCAATTATAACACTTGAATTTAAAAATTGCACCTAATCTAGATAGATATTGATAACCTTAAGTGCGACGACCGTGCAGAGACTCGGTGAAGGCGAACACAGGATGGCCATACTGCCAGGTCTCGTCGATCGCCAGGGAATTTAGCACGCCGGTAGCCACATCCAGAGAGTGGCTGCCGCCCGGTGTCCTGACAAACAACCGTCCCACAAGGAATCCCATTCACCAAAGGAAGCCCGTCGACGACGAGGTCCCTGTGTATGATCTAACCATTATCACTCTCTGGCCGTCCCCGCGCACCCACACTCGCAGTCGTCTGTCACCAATTGCAGATTTAGGATTTTATGAATGGGTGTTCGCTAATTACATTGTGTTACATTTTTTAATATATACTTATATTGATTTATAAAAAAATAAAGATAAAAAATCAAATTTCTAAGTCTATTGAAAGTCAATAACACTAAAAAAAATTGAAATAATAAACTAATACTAACATTTTATTTGGTGGCAGCACAATTACAACTTTTTAGAGTAAAACTATTACAATTTTAGTTGACAACACAAGTATACACTTTATTTTTAAATAGATATTAACTTTAACCCACTTCTTTTTTCTTATTTTTTTATGTTAGCATATTAAATGGTGTTTTTTCACACACATAGAAAAAGACATAGTACATATTTTTGTTTTTGACATATGTTGTCTCTATTTATGATTTACTTCTCTCTAAGAATAACAATTAACATGGGTATTTTGACGAACATATTGCTTCCGAAAAACAAAACCAACTTTCCCAAATGATGTATATTTTGGATTGAAAGAATTATATAATTTCTTGTGACCACTAGATTTATGACAATTGGCACCACCAAATTCCTTCGAATAAAGCATCTAAAATATGTAGATATTTCTAGGAAACTATCTGGATTTAAGATCATGTTCATGGGATCTCTAGAACCATTAATTATCTACATCTTTCATGTAGATAAATTATCCAATATTCAATCCAGTAATTTTAATCTACAGATTAATATATGGTACTAGAAGATGGTAAATTTACCAGATTGCCGGATTACAAAATTCATAGCTTAAAATCTATTTATCTGATCAACATAAATAAATATTGTACAGAAAACTATAGAATTTCTCTACAATTATCTAGTAGATGACATTTTTCAATTACTCTCATACAGTACCCAAAATTACAGGAGAACAATATAGCAGATTAGCCGATATACTAGTCTTTTCCCTAACGAATACTTTTTACTTCCTCTCTAATCTCTAACTAAATTAACAAATATAGAGAAAAATCAAATTCTTACCCAAGCGAGGAGCGAGAAAGCCACAATCTCCTCCTGCCTTTTTCGTCGGCTCATATCTCATTGCTACTCCTCCTTTTCTTCCCTTGATTGACGCTGATTTTCCCCGGCCTACTCGCTGCTCCCTTGCGCCAACAGTTAGTAGCTGGTCCTCATAGTCCGCGCATGTGTGCACCGAGGCAAAATTGGTGAACCCGGTTCTTATGTGTACTACCTCTTGTGAACAGCCAGAATTCAAATATTTGAGCCATAAGTCATAGTTCAAAAGAATCCATCCTATGAGCCTGTTCTTTTTGGATTTTGCCTTTTGCTGCGGCTTATGATTTTTAGGTTGTTTGTAAGAGAGTACGGATTAACAGAAACTCACGTACGGTTTTGGCCGATATAAATGAAGCCGTTATAGTATATATTGCAATCAACTTGTAGAATCTATTTTAAAAAACACTCTATTTAAAAATTAATTACTATAGAAAAATCAAAAAACAAATTTTAAAAGCTAAAAAGAACTGACGCTGTAACTATAATACGCATTACTACTACTAGAGATGTTACTACAAAAGTAAACCAAGCGCTGTACACTTTTTTTTTTCTTGCGAGAAACAAAATCTAGTACACTTGCGCGGAAACGAAACTTGGAATGTGTAAAGAGGAATGAATAGTGCTGGTCTGGCGTTCAGTTTGAAGGTGTGGGCCTACCTTGTCTCGCTCTCCAAGCAGTCTTCCATGCTTTCGTGGGCCGTGGATGCTCAGCAGAACAGTTTGCGGCATGCATGGCGGATAAAGTTAATAGAATTCCTGTATAGCATAATGCGAAAAAAAAAAACTATTACTGAGCTTATGCATACTGTTGCCATCAAAAAATTCCTGGCAATAGCATCACGTCTCTATAAAGGATGCTCGCTGACAACATATATAACGTACTAGTCGATTTTTCAGCAAATTAGTAAAGTTGACAATAAGTAAACCTAAACAAAAGCTGATCCTGGACAAACTGTCGACACGAAATAGTAACAAACAGGAACAAATCTCGAAACAAGGGATGGATGTAACTCACAGATTGATCAACACATAAATACAAAGCAATATTAATAAAGATGAATTATAAAGATACGATTTTACTAGTTACGGCCTACTTCTAAGGTGTAGGAAAAAGTAGATGCAAAAATATAAGTAAAGGTTGGCGTGTGCAAATTGTCTCATCAACTAGTGCAGGGTATTTACAGTCTAAAATAGCCGGTTCAATCTTAGATTACACTTCAAGTCTCCTTCGAATCAGCTCAACCTTTCTTTCGTAGAATCTTTGTCTGTTTCCAAATCTTCATGTCTTCAAACTCCTATTAACGTTTTCCTTTTCCACATCTAACTTTCCTTAGTCGGTATATTATGGAAACTTCTAGCATGACCGATGCTTAACTCTGATTTAGGCAATCCTTACACTTTTCTTGAAATCATCGTTAAATGATAGAAATATTATTGCGGACTATTTTACCTGCTAAAATCTAGTGGCAACACATGCAAGCCTCACTTCTGAATCGGGGTAGTACCCTCTATGTGGTATCTAAAAAGAAAAGAAAAGGGAAATAGCCCAATGATCAAAGATTTCCGGTCAGAACCACTCATTTCTAAGAACTAAATCCCAATATGATCGATACGCATATGATCATGGAGGAAACTAAATTAGATCACCAACCATTAAAATCTTTCAAATCAATTGTGAGGATTTGGTATCCGAACAAGTTAATGATTTTGAATACGAGAGACAGCCAACATCATCCATTTCTGAAAAAGACTAAGAAGTACAGTGTATACTGTATGACTAAGGAAGACATCCAAATCTTACAAAATAATGTTGTATCCCTCACAAAATCTCACTGGAATATATACTACATGCCATGGCTGGATGGATTTATTTTGGTATTTTTCATTAAATAGCTTATTCTATGAGCTAGCCGGACCAGCGCACTCAACCTACGCTATGTGCACCCACTTTGTACTAGGACTAAGTCAACTAGTGACACATAGCTAACCAACTAATAAATATGAGTTCTTTATTAGTACTGAAATATTTCTTTTGATTGGCAGTTCTGATTCACGAACACAATGAGAGGAACAAAATGATATAAGTCTCACCAATAAATGATAAATGCATTTGCACTGTAATAAAAAATTGAAGATACAATAACGCGCCAAAAGGGTGCAATAAAATACCTCTATATACATTTACTGTGTCACATCTATCGCATATTTACTATAGCCTCTTAATATTTATTGCATCACTAAAAGAGATTTACTACGACTTCTATATGTTTTTACTGCACTATTATAAAAGATTTTTTTGATATTTATGGTGCATTTACCGAACTTGTATAATAGATTTACCGTAATCTCATTCTATGTTTACAGCACCGTAATAAGATATTTAAACGGTAGTGCCTTCCCCGACCTCCATAACTGCTACATATGACGTTCATGTATGTGTCATGCATGGCCAATGAAATAAAATTGGAAAAAGCCTATTTAACCACGGAACTATTCAGGTGTATCTATTTTACCCTCTAGACTACAATACCGTCGAGCATCAAAGATATCTAAACGCTTATATATGTTACGGACGCATCCGGGCTACTGGCTGAAAAGTAATATATACTAGTTGTTAGGGTTTTTTAGGTATTCAATTAAAGAAAAATAAATAAAAAAGGGAAAAGAAAAACGCCGATATATCTCCTTGAATAAAACAAAGAAAAAAAATAACTTCAAAAGGCTAAAATGTTCCAAACGTCTTGGCTTCGGAAGGCTGAAAGCAGAAACTGTTTGGAGGCCTAAAAACTTTCTTAAGCAAAGAAAAAAAAATCAGACTCAAATAAATTGGTTCGGTTGTACGCCCAGTTAAGATTATAGTGCTCTTAACTTCAGGAATCTGTACTGTTGGAACCGACGGTACGTCGGTACCCCTAGCACGAGGAACACAATTTCACAAAGCACAAGCACATAAGAAATAAAAAAAAAGGCTTGTTAAAGAGTTTCAGCAATGCCTACACCCCTGAAGTCGAATTGTAATGGCTCTATCTATATGAGGAGTTTCTTTTTATGATTAGAGTTACAAGAGTTCGGTGGTATATATTTATACCCTGTTTATATGTTTAACTTGGACTCACAGTCCACTTTTCCAGACACAGCTCATTCTTTTGTGCATATATGATGGGTGGGTTCTTTCTGGCTAATGGCTTAGCTTTCTACAGTAACTAGTTTTCAACTAAAGTGTTTTTTCAAGGTGGGGTTTACAAGTCGATTGTAGTAAACACTATCCCGACTTCATCTATATCGGCCAAAACCATACACGAGTATCTCTCTCCATACTCTCTCACGCAAACAGACATAATTCAAAATTTTAAGCCAACAGTCATAAGCTACAATCTGAACCCATTCATAAGCTATACACACCTATCACACACCACTATAGAAAGAAACAATTAATGTACTCAAGTGTTAATCTAGAAATTCATAAGAAACAAATCAAACTAATGTGATGGGTGGATTGCGTGGAGTCTTTACAGACAACCTTTAGTAACTAGATAGCCCCAACAAGGTTGTCGTTGATTCAGACTCACATGCGCTGCAATAGTGCAATTTTTATCATTCTCATCGTGCAGAGATTCACCTAATTCTGCTTGGAGTGTGACTAGCATACGGTATACTGTAGAC
Organism: Dendrocalamus latiflorus; assembly: GCA_017311315.1. Lineage (NCBI taxonomy): Eukaryota > Viridiplantae > Streptophyta > Magnoliopsida > Poales > Poaceae > Dendrocalamus > Dendrocalamus latiflorus. The sequence continues at coordinate 35,321,364 of CM029629.1, forward strand.
GAGCATATCAACGGGATAGGTTTTGAGCGTATGATCTACTTTAATCAGACGCGCTCAAAGCCGTCCACAAGCACAAGACCTATGGAAGTCCACTTCCACAGGCACATGCGTTGGTTGCCATCCTCTTTTGTGTTGGCCAATCATAACTTGTAATTTCAGGTTTTAGAAAATAAAACATACCAAGGTTCTAGGTTAAGAAGTCACAACATGCTTCATGTTTCAGGATACAAAGAAGTTTCATTATGTTTCAAGCTTCAGATTTCAGGGAAGTTTCAGCATGTTTCAATTTTCGGATTTGGAAGTTTCAGTATGTTTCAAGTTTTATATTTCAAAGAAGTTTCACGCGGTAGGTTTTGAATTTCAAAATCGAAATTTGGCATTTCAAAAGTAAGTTTTAAGTATCAAAATTGAAACTTGAAGTTTTAGGTTTATGAAACCTAGTCAACTTAGGCATGAAATATCTTGAAACTTTATGAAACAACATGAAAATTAATTATAAAACCTAGTCAACTCAAGCATAAAATCTTCTGAAACCTCATGAAGTATCATGAAATTAGTCATGAAACTTAGTCAACTAAGGTATAAAACCTCTTGAAATAATATAAAACTTAATTGCAAAACTTTATGAAACCTCCTAAAACTTTATTAAACATCATAAAACACCATCGAACTAGTCATGAAACCTCATGCAACATAGGCAATTGAGACATAAAAATCTCCTAAAACTTTGTGAAATAACATGAAACTTAATCATGAAACCTCGTGAAACTTTACGAAACCTCATGAAACTTGGAGTTCAACTTCATAGATCTACTACCAAAAAACTACAAAGAGTTTCATTGAACTAATACAATTGCACTTATAGGGTTTTACAAAATAAACTTTAAGTTTTAGAGAGTTTCAAAACTGAAACATCAAGCTACAAATATGATTTTCAAGTTTGAGAAGTAAAACAACAAATTTCAGGAGGGTTTCGACTGATTTCACAAAATACACTTCAAGTTTCAAAGAGTTTTAACAAAGTTTTAAAATTTTAGGAAAGTTTCACAAAAGGTTCAGGCAAGGTTCACAAAAAACCAGACAAGTTCCAACCAAATACCTTAATTCTTCCACTTGTGCTGTAGAACAGTTCTGTTTTTCTTTCTCAAAAAAGTTTCAATCAAATTTCAAAGAAATTAGCAAAAAAATTAGAGAATCAGAGTACTCACCTTCCACAGGAAGCCATTGGGGAGCACCCCAACAGCGAGGACGCTCGCCTGTCGGACCGCTGCAGCCATTCGCGTTCCCACATGTTGCCGAGCTGTATTGCAGCCGGCGCTCCTGCTCGCCCAAGGGAGCTCGTGATCCAAGTTCAAGTACTCCAAGTTGCTAAATCACTACTATGTTGGATTGGATTGGAGAGAGAGATGCGAAGGTTGGGGAAGCGAGGAGCAGTGTTGTATTGGATGCAGAGATAAAGTTGATGACAGTTAGGAAGGTGTATGGTGGGGGAGGGATGTGGTGATGAGAGATCATGTGGTCGTGTCTCCATGAAAGTGATGAGTAATTGACAAAGGTTTAGGTCAGTCGAGTTTGGTTTGAGTAGTTCGGAGTCGAGTCGTTGCGTGGCGCAATCGGGCTCGGTCGGACTTTGGTCAAACCTGGTCATTTGGGCTTAGGATGCATATTCTAATGTGTTGACAGGTTTGGACTTCATATATGGTAAGTGTGATGGTATTTACGCTTTCATGTGTCGAACGGTGCTATTTGACGTGTTTCTTGTCTGTGTGACTGCAGGACATCGGGTGGAGTCGTGGCGAGACACGTGGACCGGACTAGGCGCAGGTGGCGCTGAGGTCAGAACGGTCGGGATGTGTCGAAGACGACGTAGACTCGAGGTGGTTGCGAGGCGTGCGAGGCAAGGAGCGCGGAAGCTTCCCGGAAGGTGCAGGAGGGGCGAATCGGGAAATTCGCGAGGCTGCACAAGCGGGAGCGGGCGCCGTTGGATTTAGCAGGCGTAACGGGGCGGAGACCCGTTAGCCAAGGCTATAAATAGGATTGAGGGGCTGCATGCCCACTTGAGCATTTTTGGAGGGAATTAGGGTTAGCTCTAGTCAAAAGAGGCTTTAGGAGGTGGTTTTCCTTTAGTCTTTAGTGGTTGGAGAGACAGAGTAGTGCTCCCTCTGTTCTCTACGATGTTTTCTATGTGAGACTTCTCCTCCATGTATTCTTGAGTGGTGTTCTTGAGATTGGAGAGAGTGAGGAGAGGGATTGAGTAGAGAAACCTTGTAATCTTTCCTTTTGTATCAAGTCGGGGTATCGGGACTCCTCTGTATTCATTGTGTTCCAAGAAATGAAATCTGAAGTTTGGTTTATCTGTTCGTAGCCTCTGTTCTTCGTTTCTCCTTTTGCATGATTTCTTGACTTTCGTTGTTTTGAGTTCTTTGTTGCTAAGGAGTGCCAAAATGGGTTGCTATGATATGAGTGATGCTCAAAAGCCATTTGGCTATTTAATCCCAAGAGCAAACCGAGTTTGATTCTCAGATTTCAGTTTTGGCTTCCTCTGTTCATGATTTTTGGGCTTCTAGGTTTTTGATGCCATTCTTGATTCCCTTGTAGAAATGGCATGAAATTTGATCTGGATTGTCCCATGGCTATTGCTTCCTTGTCTGCAAAATTTCATTAGCAAAGGATCAAGGGTTTAGGAGAAATTTGGCCTTTTTGGTTCAGCTCGTGCAAAATTTCAGAATTGTGTCTTTTCTAGGGTTTTGCGTTAAATCTTGATTCCCTTTGCAAGATGACTTGAAACTTGGTATCCAAAGTCTTAAGACTATCTATGAGATATCTGGAAAGTCTCATTAGCAAAGGATTTGAGACCATGAAGAAATTTGGGTTTTTGAGTGCTCCTCTCTGAATATTTTTCAGATTTCAGTCCTTTCTTCTTTTTGGGGCTGTTCTTAATTCCCTTGTCGAAAATTGACGAAACTTGGCATGAAGATTCCTATGGCTATTGAGTAGCTATCCTCAAAGTTTCGTGGCCAAAGATTCAAGGATTGAGGGGGAATTTAAGTTTTTGTAGCTGCTGCCAGTAACTTTCAGTTTCTTGTGCAAATCTGAAATTCCTCTTGTTGAGTTGGATTTTTGTGGTCTCTTAGGTTCCTTGGGCTGGTATAATCATTTCCTTGTTATACTGGACCAAGAGAACAAATGGAAGTCTCAATTCCTTTGGTTTTGTGAAGCTTCAAGCCTTATCTTCTGAAAAATCAGGTTTCTGGAATGTTTGCCCAAGGAACGGTCTGATTTGTGCTTGTCGGGGGTTGAGTTTTTCGAGAGTGTCGAGCGTCATTCACCCCCCCTCTGTCGCTATTTCGGTCCAACAATTGGTATCAGAGCCGGTTAGCTCTTTTCAATAGATCTTAACCGGTCTCAAGAGCCATGGCGACGGACAAGTACTCGACCAAGCCGCCCGTTTTCGATGGCATCGATTACCCCTTCTGGAAGAGCCGAATGGAGACATACATCCAGGCTCAGGGGTACGCTATCTGGCGCAAGGTCAAGGTCCGGTTTGTTGTTCCTGCCGATGAGAACATCAATGCTGGGAATATGCATGATGTTGAGGCAAACGCTAAGGCAAGGAACATCATTATCCAGGGCCTGAGTCGTAGCGAGTTCGATCGCATCTCCCACCTGTCGTCCGCCTACGATATCTGGGTGACCCTCGACGCATACCATGAGGGCACCACCCAGATCAAGACGGTTCGACAGGACCAGTTCAAGCGAGAATACAACAAATTCGAGATGCTTGCTGGTGAGTCCCTCGATGAGTGCTTCGCGCGTTTCCATAAGATCTTGAGCAACCTCCGAGTGGTCGGTCTCACATACCCCGACTCGGACAACGCTCGTGAGATGCATGCGGCACTTGATCTGCGTGTTTGGGAGATGAAAGTGACCACCATCAAGGACACGACAGACCTCTCGACCTTGACTCTTGACGCGCTGTACTCGCGCTTCAAGACTCACGAGATTGACGTTGTCTCTCGTAGGTCGAAGTCACAGTCGATGGCTTTGATCACTGATCCCACGTTGGCTTCTGGTTCCTCTTCTTCTGGTTCTCTTTGCGGTTTCTCCCTTGCTGCTCTCTGTGACATAACTGATGATCAGTTAGAGCAGCTTGCGGATGATCAGCTGGCCCTCCTTGCTCGAAGATTCTCCCATGCTTACAAGGGGAGGAGGGACAGAAAGAGAGGAGGACCCGTGATTTGCTTCGAGTGTGGTGGCCCCAACCACATTCGGGCAAACTGCCCCAAGTTGGAGAAAGGCAAGAACGACTACGGTGGTTCGGGCAAGATCGACTACACCGACAAGAAACTTCGGGAAGGCCAAGAAGCTCTTCCACCGCGTCCTCACCGCCTTCGACGACCTCGACCTTAGCGAGGTGGAGGGATGGAGCGACGACAACGGGACGGGTGACCAAGAGCCCAAGGATGGCGGCGACGACTTCTCCGGCATATGCTTCATGGCCCTCGAGGGCAGACTGAGCGACAGCGAGCTGTACTCCGACTCGGACGAGGTATGCCCCACCTACGACCAGCTCAATCATGCTTTTCTTAAGCTAGGTGGTTTTCATGCTAGAGCTAGGGCTAGGTGTACCGAGTTAGAGAAGGAAGTAGATAGACTATCACAGGAGCTTACTTCACTTACATCTGCTCCCTCCCGTGATGATTGTGATACTTGCTGTGCTCTGTTGGGTGACATGAAGAAACTAAGGACCTCGCATGATAGTGTGTCCTCCAAGCTTGATATTGTTAAGGTGGAGAATGTTAGTCTGCTTGCTGAGTTAGAGTTGAGTAGGATGGCTGTTACCCTACTTACTACTGATGAGACTACTTCTCCCACCTCATGTGAGGTTAAGGAGATTGCTGCTAGAGGACCTTATGCCATGCTCCTTGATCTGCCCGAGTCTTGTGAAAATTGCAATAACTTGAAGATGAATCTAAAACAGGCAGATCATAAAATTGCTGAACTACAAGCTTCTTTACTTGAGCCGATTGATTCATGCTTGAACTGTCCTAAGTTAACTGCTGAACTTGAAACTGTCTCCAAACAGTTTCAAGAAATGATTGATCATGATAGGAAGTTGGCTCAGTATGCTTCTAAGGACCCTGTAAGCTCACCATGCATTAATTGTAACAAACTAAAATCTGACTTGGTTGCATTGGATGAGAAATGTGTGAAGCTAACTAAGGACCTATTAGAGAAGCCACCATCTGCTTGTATTGTCTGTGCTGAGAAGGGGGAGAAGCCCCAGGGTAAGGTTGAGACGCTTAGTGACGTGAACCAACCTGCTAGCAGTAGGACTGTCCATTCTGAGTCGGCTGTGCGTGCACAAGCCATTCGTTCCTCTGCTATTGGTTCTTCATCTGCTTCCTTACCTCCTGCTGTTCCCTTTCCCCCCTGCTCTTCTTGCACCTCTCTCTTTCGGGAGTGTCAGTATCTTATGAACACTCTCGAGAGATTTGTAGGCGGCAAGAAGAAACTTAATCTTATTCTAGACCAGTCCAAGATTTGCAGATTTAATCAGGGTCTAGGATATGATTATTATGAGGACATGAGGAAGCATCCACCTGCCGTGCTCAGACCCATAGCACCAGGTGTGATCGAGACCGAGCCCAGGACCGAGAAAGTCCAATTTAAGTCAGCGGGCTATGTCCAGGGGATTTCTGACAGCAAGGTGATTGCACCTGCTGCTTCGGCCTCTCAGAAGGTAAAGCCTGACCGTACTACTTCTACCTCTCAGAGGATGAAGTATCACTGCACCTTCTGTCAGAAGGATGGACACACGGTTGATCGATGCTTCAGGCGCGCCAGGACTACGCGTAGAGACCATGCTGAGGCACTTAGGCGCATTCAGGGTCAGCCCCAGACCCTGAGTGCACCTAGGACCAGCACGAGGTCTAGGTTTACTGCTGTTGATGGGTTTGGGCAGCATCGAGGACTTGGTTTTTCTGAGTCTTCTGTTTTTCGTCCTCATGCTGCTCCTGGTCATGACTTCCGCCGTCATGAGGATAGATCTCGTTTCTTCCATTGAGATAGCTACCCGCGGCGTGATCAGCGTGTTGCCGGTGTTCCGACTAGCTCTCCCGTAACAGTCGGACCCCGCAACAGCTTCAGGTCTGCTCACAGACCTTCTGCTTCCTTGAGTCACAGAAAGCGTAGGGTAGATAGAGGTCAGTCGTGCTTGACGACTTCATCTGCTCGACGTGTTGTTCAGTATTGGGTGCCAAAATCACTCTTGATTTACCCCAGTACTGATACTTTACTCTCTGCTTGACTCAGGTTCGCCGGGCAGGGAAGGGAAAGGTTTGGCTCGTAGACTCCGGGTGTTCACGACACATGACCGGAGATTCCCGTTGGTTTTCTTCCCTTGCCCGTGCTCCAGGTGATGAGACGATCACCTTCGGAGACGCTTCATCTGGGCGTGTCATCGCCAAATGTACAGTGCGCATTAATGATTCTTTCATTTTGAAAGATGTTGCCTTGGTTAGTAAGCTGCAGTACAATTTGCTTTCAGTTTCTCAGCTTACCGATGACGACTTTGAGGTGAGCTTTAAGAAAAACAATTGCAAAATTCATGATTCTTTGGGTAGTCTGGTTTGCGGGATTTCTCGTTTTGGGAGGATCTTTCGTGCTGATTTTTCTGAGTCTTCTGGTGATCCTCTCAGGTGTTTAGTTGCTTCTGAGTCCCGCGACCTCTCTTTCTGGCATAGGAGACTTGGTCATATTGGGTTTGACCATTTGACTCGAGTTAGCGGCCACGATCTCATTCGTGGTTTGCCGAAACTCAAGATGGTCAAAGAACTAGTTTGTGCTCCTTGTCGGCACGGCAAGATGGTTGCCGCCTCCCATCCTCCGGTCACAGTCACTATGACCGATGCACCAGGACAGCTGCTCCATATGGACACAGTAGGACCAGCTCGAGTGCAGTCAGCAGGAGGGAAGTGGTATGTTCTTGTCGTGGTCGATGACTTCTCGAGGTATTCTTGGGTGTTTTTCTTAGCCTCGAAGGATGAGACATTTTCACATTTCTGAGGTCTTTTCGGTAGGCTTTCTGTTGAGCTCCCGGGTGCCTTACGTGCGATTCGCAGTGACAATGGCACGGAGTTCAAGAATTCCTACTTCGAGAGTTTCTGTGGTGAGACAGGTGTAGAGCATCAGTTCTCCTCTCCGCACGTCCCGCAGCAAAATGGCGTCGTGGAGAGAAAGAACCGTACCTTGGTCGAGATGGCCAGGACGATGCTTGATGAGTACTCTACACCGCGGAAGTTTTGGGCTGAGGCTATAGCCACCGCGTGCCATGTCTCAAATCGAGTTTTTCTTCGGGCACACTTGCACCGCACTTCTTATGAGTTGAGATACGGGCGAAAGCCCAGCGTCTCTCATTTTCGTGTGTTTGGTTGCAAGTGCTTTATTCTGAAGTCCGGGAACCTAGATAAGTTCGAGTCACGTTCTTGTGATGGGATCTTTCTAGGTTACTCGCCTTCTTCGCGGGCTTATAGGGTCTGGAACTGCGAGTCTAGCAAAATGGTAGAGACCTGTGAAGTGACCTTTGACGAGGCCAGTCCGGGGATTAGGCCTGATATCTCAGGTTCTTTAGAGCAGTCCGAGACCATCTTCGTGGATGACGAGGACGATGGAGATGAGGGTTGTCTACCCGATCCAGTCCCTTATTCACCCCTTGAGGTGCCGTCTTCCACCGCACCTCCAGGTGATCAGCCCATGCCTTCTGCTTCCTCTGGAGCTAGTGGCTCTGTTCCTATCTCGTCAGCTCACGAGGTAGAGGCCACTTCTTCATCTCATCCTGGACCTCCCCGACATATCCAGAAAAGACATCCTTCTGAGCAGATGATTGGAGACCTGTTCGAGCGTGTTACCCGCTCAAAATCTGACTTATCTCAATTTTGTCTCCATTCTGCTTTCATTGCCTCCTTTGAGCCCAAGGATGTTTCTCATGCTCTTTCTGACGAGTCTTGGGTCAATGCCATGCATGAGGAGCTAGAAAATTTCGAGAGGAACAAGGTCTGGTCGCTTGTCGAGCCCCCGCGAGGTCACAATATTATTGGGACTAAGTGGGTGTTCAAGAACAAGCAGAGCGAGGATGGAGTGGTTATTCGAAACAAGGCTAGACTGGTAGCTCAGGGGTTTTCCCAGGTTGAGGGTCTAGACTTCGAGGAGACCTTTGCCCCTGTAGCTCGACTTGAGGCCATTAGAATCCTGCTTGCCTTTGCAGCTTCTAAGGGTTTCAAGCTCTACCAGATGGACATCAAGAATGCCTTCCTTAATGGCGTTATTGAGGAAGAAGTTTACGTCAGACAGCCTCCAAGTTTCGAGAACCCCAAATACCCACACCATGTCTTCAAGCTTTCCAAAGCGTTGTATGGACTTAAGCAGGCCCCCAGAGCTTGGTATGAGAGGCTTAAGTCCTACTTGTTGAGTCATGGGTTTGAGATGGGTAAAGTAGACAAGACTTTGTTTATCCGTAGGCTTGGTAGTGACCTTCTGCTCGTCCAAATCTATGTCGATGACATCATCTTTGGCGGCTCTTCCCATGCTCTGGTTTCTCAGTTCTCGGATGTCATGAGCACCGAGTTTGAGATGAGCATGATGGGTGAGTTGACTCTCTTCCTTGGCTTCCAAATCAAGCAGTCTCGGGAGGGTACTTTTCTACATCAGGGCAAGTACACTCGTGACCTCCTGAGACGCTTCGATATGAGTGATGGGAAGCCAGTGTCAACTCCGATGGCTTCTACGGCCTATCTTGACCCAGATGAGGATGGCGAGCCAGTTGATCAGAAAGAATACAGAAGTATGATCGGCTCCCTTCTTTACCTCACTGCCTCGAGACCAGACATACACTTCTCAGTGTGTCTGTGTGCTCGTTTTCAGGCTTCTCCTCGCGTATCTCACCGCCAGGCGGTGAAGCGCATCTTTCGGTACCTTCGAGCTACCATTGACTATGGTATCTGGTACTCTTCCTCATCCTGTCTTTCCTTGAGAGCCTTCTCGGATGCAGACTTTGCCAGCTGTAGGATAGATAGGAAGAGCACCTCTGGCACCTGCCAATTCATTGGCACTTCTCTCGTTTCCTGGTCTTCGAGGAAGCAGTCCGGTGTTGCACAGTCCACTGCAGAGGTCGAGTACGTTGCTGCTGCCAGTTGCTGCAGCCAGGTACTTTGGATGGTTTCGACCCTGCGGGACTTTGGGTTAGCCTTAGACAGTGTTCCACTCTTTTGTGATAACACGTTTGCTATCAACATTGCTAAAAACCCAGTGCAGCACTCTCGGACCAAGCACATTGATATCTGATACCACTTCCTTAGAGACCATGTAGAGAAGGGTGATATAGTGCTCCAGTTTGTGGAGAGTGACCACCAGTTGGCTGACATCTTCACCAAGCCTTTGGATAGTTCGAGGTTTTCAGCTCTGCGGGGAGAGCTTGGGGTGGTGTGTCCTTACGGATTGTAGTGAGGGGAGCTTTGGACTTTACTGCTTTACTATATTAATTATGCTTCTGTCTCATTTCTGTTGCATTGCACTCGGGGTGCATTTGGGTTTAGTCCTTCCAGCATAGGTTAGAGTGCTTCTCTTGTTGAGTTGCTTAGACTTCTTACTCTTATCTTGTGCTTCCAGGACTAGCTATTTCTTATCTCACTAGGTTGAGCTCACTCACTTCTTCTAGGTTCTAGCGAGGGTTGGGCCACCCTCGGGTAGACAGGGTACGTGTTTGCTCTCTAGTGTGTGTTCGGCGATCAGCTGTTAGTCCTGGAGTCATTTGGGGTAGATGAGAGTCAGTTTAAACCATAGTTGCTTCTATATCTTTTCTATGCTTTAAGGACTGCTTGTTTGGTTTTCTTTGCCAGCTTCTCGATTTTATTGCTTTGGTTCAAGGAGAGTTCATTTGGGAGCTTCTGAAGCTTAATTGTGACTTAACTCAACTTGAACTAAAAGTTGCATGTCATGTTGAGGGGGAGCTGGATTTTTTCTGCATTTTAACATTTCGCATTGTAATATAACTACATTGAGCCTTGATTATTATCCTGTTATGACATGTCTACAATGCTTTACACCTTGCCATGATTTGTGCTTTATATGCTAGATTGATCATGACTTCATATGTGTAGACTAGCTTTTACCATGATAAGTTAATTAAAATTGCCCAACTTGAAGTAAAACTTGTCATGCTAGCATTTGAGTTTAGTCTTTCTGGAGTTATCTCGTTATGATTCATGCCATGTCAATTAGGCTTAGCTGAGCATTGAATCTTTTATTGAGCCTTAGATTGAGCTATTTTAGTCTCTTGATGTAGCATGAGGTAGTACAATATGTTTAAAAAAATCTCTCTTGTGCGAAAAAACTGATTTCACCAATTCTTTCCCATGAGACGGCTTGCCATTGCACTAGGCATGAACACAGAGGGAGTTTTGGATGACCTAGACTATCTTCTTAAGCTTCTCGCTTGGAGTAGTCGCATAAGGCTTGAGATCTAGCACAAAAAAAACTCTTTTGTGCGAAAAAACTGATTTCACCAATTCTTTCTCATGAGACGGCTTGCCATTGCACTAGGCATAAACTCAGGGGAGTTTTGGATGACCTAGACTATCTTCTTAAGCTTATTGCTTGGAGTAGTCGCATAAGGCTTGAGATCTAGCACATAAACAAAATTTGGGTTAGAAACGACCATGAGCTTTAAAAAGACAATGTCTTATGTGCTCAATTTGCTTAAGCTACAAAAAGAACCAAGTACTTGCGCCAATGTTTCATTCTTGAGCATAGCACTCTAGTTGGTCTCAATATTAGCTTCTTGGTTCCGCTTAGCTTACTTGACATGGCCGGCATCATCCTTGGGTATCTCTAGTTAGACTTTACCTTTTGATGACTTGACATTCTCACTTAATGCACTATATTTCAGATTGTCATCTATGTGTTCTAGCTAGCTTATACATGTCATGTCATGATCTAGATAGCTTTTTATAGAGTTATGGCTTGGTGCATCTCATTATGGTCAATATGGATAATTCTCATGGCTCTAAATGCTTAAAATAAACAAACTTCGGCCATATTCATCCATTGACATGTCATATTCTCTCTACTGCATCTTGATGTGTTTATTGCCAAAAGGGGGAGAATAGAGAAGAAAAAGTCTGTTGGGAACAGTTTAGAGCTTTGGAGATCAATTTGCTCTTTCATTAGTTGCTCTAGTGTTCCTTCTGTCGACATGGTCATTAGCTTCATTCCATTCTGTGGACCATGTTGGATTCTTCAAACTCAAACTCTTCTAAAAGCTTTTTCTGAGTTTGTCAATAGACTCATCAAGGGGGAGATTGAGAGATCATGTGGTCGTGTCTCCATGCAAGTGATGAGTAATTGACAAAGGTTTAGGTCAGTCGAGTTTGGTTTGAGTAGTTCGGAGTCGAGTCGTTGCGTGGCGCAATCGGGCTCGGTCGGACTTTGGTCAAACCTGGTCATTTGGGCTTAGGATGCATATTCTAATGTGTTGACAGGTTTGGACTTCATATATGGTAAGTGTGATGGTATTTACGCTTTCATGTGTCGAACGGTGCTATTTGACGTGTTTCTTGTCTGTGTGACTGCAGGACATCGGGTGGAGTCGTGGCGAGACACGTGGACCGGACTAGGCGCAGGTGGCGCTGAGGTCAGAACGGTCGGGATGTGTCGAAGACGACGTAGACTCGAGGTGGTTGCGAGGCGTGCGAGGCAAGGAGCGCGGAAGCTTCCCGGAAGGTGCAGGAGGGGCGAATCGGGAAATTCGCGAGGCTGCACAAGCGGGAGCGGGCGCCGTTGGATTTAGCAGGCGTAACGGGGCGGAGACCCGTTAGCCAAGGCTATAAATAGGATTGAGGGGCTGCATGCCCACTTGAGCATTTTTGGAGGGAATTAGGGTTAGCTCTAGTCAAAAGAGGCTTTAGGAGGTGGTTTTCCTTTAGTCTTTAGTGGTTGGAGAGACAGAGTAGTGCTCCCTCTGTTCTCTACGATGTTTTCTATGTGAGACTTCTCCTCCATGTATTCTTGAGTGGTGTTCTTGAGATTGGAGAGAGTGAGGAGAGGGATTGAGTAGAGAAACCTTGTAATCTTTCCTTTTGTATCAAGTCGGGGTATCGGGACTCCTCTGTATTCATTGTGTTCCAAGAAATGAAATATGAAGTTTGGTTTATCTGTTCGTAGCCTCTGTTCTTCGTTTCTCCTTTTGCATGATTTCTTGACTTTCGTTGTTTTGAGTTCTTTGTTGCTAAGGAGTGCCAAAATGGGTTGCTATGATATGAGTGATGCTCAAAAGCCATTTGGCTATTTAATCCCAAGAGCAAACCGAGTTTGATTCTCAGATTTCAGTTTTGGCTTCCTCTGTTCATGATTTTTGGGCTTCTAGGTTTTTGATGCCATTCTTGATTCCCTTGGAGAAATGGCATGAAATTTGATCTGGATTGTCCCATGGCTATTGCTTCCTTGTCTGCAAAATTTCATTAGCAAAGGATCAAGGGTTTAGGAGAAATTTGGCCTTTTTGGTTCAGCTCGTGCAAAATTTCAGAATTGTGTCTTTTCTAGGGTTTTGCGTTAAATCTTGATTCCCTTTGCAAGATGACTTGAAACTTGGTATCCAGAGTCTTAAGACTATCTATGAGATATCTGGAAAGTCTCATTAGCAAAGGATTTGAGACCATGAAGAAATTTGGGTTTTTGAGTGCTACTCTTTGAATATTTTCAGATTTCAGTCCTTTCTTCTTTTTGGGGCTGTTCTTAATTCCCTTGTCGAAAATTGACGAAACTTGGTATGAAGATTCCTATGGCTATTGAGTAGCTATCCTCAAAGTTTCGTGGCCAAATATTCAAGGATTGAGTGGGAATTTAAGTTTTTGTAGCTGCTGCCAGTAACTTTCAGTTTCTTGTGCAAATCTGAAATTCCTCTTGTTGAGTTGGATTTTTGTGGTCTCTTAGGTTCCTTGGGCTGGTATAATCATTTCCTTGTTATACTGGACCAAGAGAACAAATGGAAGTCTCAATTCCTTTGGTTTTGTGAAGCTTCAAGCCTTATCTTCTGAAAAATCAGGTTTCTGGAATGTTTGCCCAAGGAACGGTCTGATTTGTGCTTGTCGGGGGTTGAGTTTTTCGAGAGTGTCGAGCGTCATTCACCCCCCCCCCCTCTATCGCTATTTCGGTCCAACAGGTGAGCTGTGTCCTTGCGTTGTATTGGATGGAGAGATAAAGTTAATGACAGTTAGGAACAAAAGAACAAAGGTGTATGTGGTGGAGGTGGGATGTGGTGAGCTATGTCCTTGTGTTATATGCGAGCTATTGACATGAAAAGAGAGGAGCGTGAGAACAATGCTACAGTGGATAGATGAGGAGCACATCGAATGGTTGGATGGTATGCCATCTGAATGGACTCGGACGGTATACCGTCTAGTAGATTTTCTCTTCCGCTTAATATAGAGGAGTCGACCAGGGATTTCCTAGAATTTGAGGCTTTATATGTCAATGTATTGATTTTGCTGGTAATTGTACGTCTATTTGTAATGCATGCGCCGCGAATGAAAAAACGTTTCTGTGCATGGCACAACAATGGCAAACGGTAGTAGAGGAATCACAAAAAGTTAGCATACAAACATGTATGCATGCATGCTTCCATTGTGAACCAGTATAGAAAGAAATGTCAGGAAGTCTAACTCACACCTATCACATACCTCTACAGAAAGAAACAATTTATGTACTCGAATCAGTATAGGAAGAAATTTCAGGGATTCTCACACGTATCACATACCACTACAGAAAGAAACAATTTATGCACTCGAAGCAGTATAGAAAGAAATTTAAGGAGTTCTAACTCACACGTATCACATACCACTACAGAAAAAAAACAATTTATATACTCGAAGCAGTATGGAAAGAAATTTAAGGAGTTCTAACTCTCACCTATCACATACCACTATAGAAAGAAACAATTTATGTACTCGAAGCAGTATAGAAAGGAGTTATAACTCACACCTATCACGTACCACTATAGAAAGAAACAATTTATGTACTCGAAGCAGTATGGAAAGAAATTTAAGGAGTTATAACTCACACGTATCACATACCACTACAAAAAGAAACAATTTATGTACTCGAAGCAGTGTAGAAAGAAATTTAAGGAGTTCTAACTCACACCTATCACATACCACTACAGAAAGAAACAATTTATGTACTCAAGCAGTATAGAAAGAAATTTAAGGAGTTCTAACTCACACCTATCACATACCACTATAGAAGGAAACAAGTTATGTACTCAACAACATTAGTGTAGGAATTCATAGGAAACAAATCAACTCTTGGAGCCAGGTTTGAGAGAGTTTGGATAAAAAAAAGGGCACTGCACGCAGCCTTTTTCTCCTAAACCTTTGGACTATATATACTAGCTGGCTAGCTGCTACAATACCTCGCTAGGTAGGGGATTAGGAGTTCAATCAGTTGCTGGAGCGGCTCCTATACTCCAAAACTAACTAACAATGGGAGCCAACAACAAGGCCTTGCTTTGCTTTTGGCTGATGATGCTGCTTGCCTTGTCGTCCGGTCGGTATATACATTTATACCCCTTATATACATAGCTTATACATGCAAATCAGATCATTGTACGTACGTACGTACGTACAACATCTCTGCATGATGATGCATATGCATGATATCTCATCTGGTGATCATATGCAGAGGAGGTCGGTGTGTCGGACGCTAAGAACTGCAAGGTACGGTTCAAGGTATGGAACGGGATCTGCGTGAAGCAGAGCTTCTGCAACAGAGCATGCATCGACGACGGCCACGACTCTGGATACTGCATACCCCTCATCACATGCGTCTGTTGCGATTCAGATTAAGGGCTTCGCTCATTTGGATCTGAGCTTCTAGTTTCTGATTTATATATGGAAGATTGAAATAAAAGATATGCTTTAATTTAGGAATTTAATTATCCCGTCATCAGACTGAAAATTTTTCTTGGAATTCGCGTCATCCCGGCCGTGCGCGTGTGATGGCATCTAGGTGCCTACGATGTTAAACAAAAACGAGATTATCATCCACCGCAGTATCCTCTTTACCAGAGCAAAGAAAAAACGAGACCCAAGAGTTTGATCACTGCCAAACGTACGTTTCTTAATTATACACAGCTGGTCAGGCCGGCTATATATGAATATAACCTTGGAACCATAAGTGGCAGAGCTAGGATAATTTGGAAGCTTAGTTGGGCTTGATCACAGACAATAAATACGAACAAGTCAATATATACATAATAAAAGCTAAATTGATTACTACAATAGTTTTAAACTAAAAGCATAATTTAATACACATTTTAATTGGATAAATGAAAAAGATAAGAAGATACGACAACACGTACATGGCTACAACAGTACCAATGACGCACCCAAAAAAGATTGTGCAAAATAAAGATATGTAGATTAGTGTACCTTGACCTTGTGCTTATGAAGTTTGCGTTTGTGCTAAGCTTGTACTTTTATGAGTTCTATCATTTGCAAGACTATGACTATGACTATGAATCAGTGTATCACAATTTACAATTCACCAATATCATATCTACGACTGATTCACAGTTCACAATTTACTAGGCCATAATTCTGTCTAGCATTATCAGTCATAGGCAGATGATAGTATGAATATGTCTTGCCTTATCGGTTGTAGACGTGTGATAATATGGATGGTAAAGTGGCCTTTGCCTATCATCAACACTTGACTTTGGTGTCGATGTATGAAAATTATGCAGATTGCGTGCCTTGGTCTTGCGGCTGGTGATGTGCATATGATGCACATCCCAACCCTCATTGTCCTCCTCGTGTGCGATGTAACCCTAGCGGCGTGGGTGCGCGATTGAGCCGTGAGGAGGTGTTGACTCCTTGGCCCTTGGTGAGCTTGACAGCTCAGCGATGTGTTCTAGCGAGAGAACGATGGCGGCGGCGTGGTGTGTTCAAGTGAGCGGGTAGGTGGCAGAGTGTCGGGCACAGGCAGACGGCAGTCAGGGCCTTGAGTCTAGTAAGTACTTTTCCGGATGATATTGCACTAACATTCATTTCTTCACGAGAATCATGTTATAAAGTTCTTGCAATTTTTTCACGGGCATAGGTGATTGGGGTCGATGGGACTACGGGAGTGGCTAGTTGGCGAGGCTAGGGGCCGACGCCATAGTGGGCAATGACACGGGGCATGGATAAGGTGCAGGCACACAGTAGCCAAGGGCACGGCCGAGGCATGGGCATGCAGCAGCCAAGGGCACATGCAAGGGCTGAGGCGTGGGTGCGTGGTAGCCAACGCGCAGGTGGAATCGCACGAAGGAGTTGAGCACAAGCAAGTAGCTGAGCAGAGGGCAGAAGTGAAGTCGTGCAGAGCAAAGGGGATGCAGGTGGATGCTAAAAATGCCGATGGTTCCGATGATTTGGGTATGGTTCTTCTCTCCTTTTGTCGGTCGTCATCTTCCTTCAAGCTGTTTGCAAGCACAAGACCCGTCGAAGTCCACCTCCACAGGCACATGCGTTGGTTGCCATCCTCCTCTGTGTTGGCCAATCATAACTCGTAATTTCAGGTTTTAGAAAATAAAACATACCAAGGTTCTAGGTTAAGAAGTCACAACATGCTTCATGTTTCAGGATACAGAGAAGTTTCATTATGTTTCAAGCTTCAGATTTCATGGAAGTTTCAGTATGTTTCAATTTTCGGATTTGGAAGTTTCAGTATGTTTCAAGTTTTAGGTTTCAAAGAAGTTTCACACAGTATGTTTTGAATTTCAAAATCTAAACTTGGCATTTCAGAATTAAGTTTTAAATATCAAAATTGGAACTTGAAGTTTCAGGTTTATGAAACCTCATAAAATCTAGTCAACTTAAGTATGAAATATCTTGAAACTTTATGAAACAACATAAAAATTAATCATAAAACCTAGTCAACTCAAGCATGAAATCTCCTGAAACCTCATGAAATTAGTCATGAAACTTAGTCAACTAAGGTATAAAATCTCTTGAAACGACATAAAACTTAATCACAAAACTTCATGAAACCTCCTAAAACTTTATTAAACATCATAAAACACCATAGAACTAGTCATGAAACCTCATGCAACTTAGGCAATTTAGACATGAAAATCTCGTGAAACTTTGTGAAACAACATGAAACTTAGTCATAAAATCTTGCGAAACTTTACGAAACCTCATAAAACTTGGAGTTCAACTTCATGGACCCACCACCAAAAAACTACAAAGACTTTCATTGAACTAATACAATTGCATTTATAGGGTTTTACAAAATAAACTTTAAGTTCAAAGAGTTTCAAAACTAAAACATCAAGCTACAATATGATTTTCAAGTTTGAGAAGTAAAACAACAAATTTCAGGAGGGTTTCGACCGATTTCACAAAATACACTTCAAGTTTCAAAGAGTTTTAACAAAGTTTTAAAATTTTAGGAAAGCTTCACGGGAGGTTCACAAAAAACCAGACAAATTCCAATCAAATGTCTTAATTCTTCCGCTCATGCTGTAGAACAATTGTGTTTCTCTTTCTAAAAAAGTTTCAATCAAATTTCAAAGAAATTAGCAAAAAAATCAGAGAATCAGAGTACTCACCTTCCATAGGAAGCCATCGGGGAGCACCCCAAGAGCGAGGATGCTCGCCCGTCGAACCGCTGCGACCATTCGCATTCCCACATGTTGCTGAGCTATCCTGCAGCCGGCGCTCTTGCTCGCCCAAGGCAGCTCGTGATCCAAGCTCAAGTACTCCAAGTCGCTGAATCACTATTGCGTTGGATTGGGGAGAGAGAGATGAGGAGAAAGTTGAGGAAGGGAGGAGCAGTGTTGTATTGGATGGAGAGATAAAGTTGATGATAGTTAGGAAGGAAGGTGTATGGGGGGATGTGGTGAGATGTGTCCTTGTGTTGTATTGGATGGAGAGATAAAGTTGATGACAGTTAGGAAGGATGGTGAATGTGGGGGAGGTGGGATGTGGTGAGCTGTGTCCTTGTGTTATATGTGTGCTATTGACATGAAAAGAGTGGAGAGTGAGAACAATGCTACAGTGGATAGATGAGGAGAACATCGAATGGTTGGATGGTATGCCGTCTAGATGGACTCAGACGGTATACCGTCTAGTAGATTTTCTCTTCCGCTTGATATAGAGGAGTTGACCAACGATTTCCTAGAATTTGAGGCTTTATATGTCAATGTATTGATTTTGCTGGTAATTGTACAGCTATTTGCCATGCATGCGCCGCGAATGGAAAAAAGTTTCTGCGCATGGCACAACAATGGCAAACGGTAGTAGAGGAATCACAAAAAGTTCGCATACAAACATGTATGCATGCATGCTACCATTGTGAACCAGTATAGAAAGAAATTTCAGGAATTGTAACTCGCACCTATCACATACCACTACAGAAGGAAACAATTTATGTACTCGAATCAGTATAGAAAGAAATTTGAGGAATTCTAACTCATACCTATCACATAGCACTACAGAAGGAAACAATTTATGTACTCAAATCAGTATAGAAAGAAATTTCAGGAATTCTAACTCACACCTATCACACACCACTACAGAAAGAAACAATTTATGTACTCGAATCAATATAGAAAGAAATTTCAGGAATTCTAACTCATACCTATCACACACCACTACAGAAGGAAACAATTTATGTACTCGAATCAGTATAGAAAGAAATTTCAGGAATTCTAACTCATGCCTATCACATACCACTACAGAAGGAAACAATTTATGTACTCGAATCAGTATAGAAAGAAATTTCAGGAATTCTAACTCACACCTATCACATACCACTACAGAAGGAAGCAATTTATGTACTCGAATCAGTATAGAAAGAAATTTCAGGAATTCTAACTCACACCTATCACATACCACTACAGAAGGAAGCAATTTATGTACTCGAATCAGTATAGAAAGAAATTTCAGGAATTCTAACTCACACCTATCACATACCACTACAGAAGGAAACCATTTATGTACTCGAAGCAGTATAGAAAGAAATTTCAGGAATTCTAATTCACACCTATCACATACCACAACAGTACCAATGATGCACCCAAAAAAGATTGTGCAAAATAAAGATATGTAGATTAGTGTACCTTGACCTTGTGTTTAAGAAGTTTGCGGTTGTGCTAAGCTTGTACTTCTATGAGTTCTATCATTTGCAAGACTATGACTGTGACTCAGTGTATCACAATTCACAATTCACCAATATCATATCTATGACTGATTCACAGTTCACAATTTACTAGGCCATAATTCTGTCTAGCATTATCGGTCGTAGGCAGATGATAGTATGAATATGTCTCGCCTTATCGGTCGTAGACGTGTGATAATATGGATGGTAAGGCCAGTCACAGTGGAGGTTTCATGTCCCAGTTTCCAACACATCCATATTTTGGAAACAGTGCAGAAGAGTTTCATCCCCATGAAACTCTCTCTACTCCCATGAAACTTTTATCATCTCTCTCTTCATCAATACAGTGCCATGTCAGCGTATTTAATGCCCATGAAACTCCATGAAACCCCCACTGAGACTGGCCTAAAGTGGCCTTTGTCTATCGTTGACACTTGACCTCGGTGTCGATGTATGGAAATTATGCAGATTGCGTGCCTCGGTCTTGCGGTTGGCGATGTGCATATGATGCATTAGATGATGCTTGTTTTGAAGCATTAAATAATCTTGCTCCCGCAGGGCAAAATAATACGATATAATTTTTTCTTGTATCAATTTGCATAGGGTTGTAGTCAGATCTTTGCCAACTGAGAAGCCACACTACGTTTTATATACCTTTCTTTTTTTTCTTTTGTAGCCGGCTCCATCGTGTTGGGAGAATGTATACCATGCTTGTGTAGATTTCATGGCTAGTTCTGCCGTATTGGAAGAATATGAACCATGACCGTTTCAATTTGTAGCTAGTTCTCACATCAATGGGAAATCTATGCCACACCTTTGTATGTCTCATAGCCAGTTTCATTGTATTGGGAGAGCCTAAACCAGGGGTGGACTGTCCTATGTGGCGAGGTATGACGGCCGTTAGAGCTCCCCTCTAGCGAGGAACCTCCCCTCCTACAAAGCACAAGCCTTGCTCATTGCTTGAGAAGAAGCTGGATGCAGCCGCTGCTCTATTCATTCAGAAGGACTCCATCCTGGGCCGTTTGAAGGTGTTGGGTTTTAACCTGCTAAGACCTATGGAGGGAGGGTGCTCAGGCCCCGCCGGCCCGTCC
The DNA here is from genome assembly GCA_017311315.1 of Dendrocalamus latiflorus. NCBI lineage: Eukaryota > Viridiplantae > Streptophyta > Magnoliopsida > Poales > Poaceae > Dendrocalamus > Dendrocalamus latiflorus. Next base: position 35,341,649 of record CM029629.1, read on the forward strand.
CAATCCCCATTCTCCTCCTCGTGTGTAATGTAACCCTAGCGGCGTGGGTGCACGACCAAGCCATGAGCTCGCGGCATGTTCTAGTGAGAGAACGATGGCGTGGCGTGGTGTGTTCAAGAGAGTGGGCAAGCGGCAGAGCGCCGGGCACAGATAGTCGGGGCCTTGAGTCTAGTAAGTACTTTTCCGGATGATATTGCACTAACATTCATTTCTTCATGAGAACCATATTATAAAGTTCTAACAGTTTTTTCACGAACACTGGTGATTGGGGCCGGTGGGACGACGGGAGTGGCTAGTTAGCAAGGCTAGGGGTCGACGCCGCAGTGGGCAACGACACGGGGCATGGCTGAGATGCAAGCACACAGTAGCCAAGGGCACGGCTGAGACGTGGGCATGTAGCAGCCAAGGGCGCGGGCAGGGCTCGGTCGAGGGCTGAGGCGTGGGTGTGCGGCGGCCAACATGCGGGTGGAATCACACGAAGGAGTTGAGCACAAGCAAGCAGCTAAGCAGAGGGCAGAGGTGAAGTCGTGAAGAGCAGAGGGGATGCAGGTGGATGCTAGAAATGCCGATGGTTCCGATGATTTGGGTATGGTTCTTCTCTCCTTTTGCTTTGCATGTTCGTGTGGATAGAAATCGGTAAGATGTTCCAATTTGGTAATCGTGTTCTTTGACCATGATACATTGTTGATACTTGATGGTAAAGTAGTAAAGTCGTGCACCTTATATCATATATTGATATTAGATGTTTATATCTCTTTTGGGTATTGCAGCGAGCACTTTTAGGGATGTTGACAGTATTATGTCTGATGACTTTGACTACCATAATACATACTATATATGTACCACTTGCTTAGTGGCTACGTAAGAGATCACATATTACTTATTGACTAATTGGACGCCGGTAATTTTGTCCTTGCTAAAATTTAGTTTTGAGTCCGTCACTGGCATGAGCCACGAACTGTTTCGATCTATGCCCAATCCTCGCTTCAACGGCAAGTCCATACCGTACTTTCATAGAGAGATTTTTTTTCATCTCATCATCTAGATGCTCACCGTCGAACACAGGTGTCGTTAGTTGCTACATGTCGTCAATGAAGGATGCAGGCGAAGATAGCAGCATTTTCTACTTTTCTTTTCAATCTCTTTCCTGATTTCCTCTTTCTCTCGCAAGTTTCTTCTCTATTTCTAGGCGTGGTTTCTGCGGGGAGTTACCCCGTTTGATTTCCTCACCGATTCAGCCATGAAAACATCCTCTTTATTTTATTTATTTAATCCTTTCTTTATTTAACGAATTTTGCGTACAAAATTCAGCAAACAGTTCCAAATATTTCAAGCTAGTGTTGAGTTTAATTTGTAGTGCCCAAGTCAAAAATATTTCGTCTCCCTATACATTTGTGCTTGATCAAGCACTTGTTTGCTTGCACAAATGCAGTGTTTCTCCTAAGAAAAATCCTTTGCTTAGAGAGCTATCAGGATGGTAGCAGACTCATCTCTCTTCTCGAGCTCTCTATGGTCAAATTTTGGCTCCGTTCCTGTGTATTGTAGGAATTTATCCATCACGTGATGATACTGAAGATTTTTTTTCTCTGGGAACTTTATTGATCGCGTGCGTGATGATGTATCTACGTACGTTGTTAATTAAGAACCTAAGATTGACAAGCTTAGTGTATATCGATGCGCTAATAAGGAATATTCTCGTTACAAGAACAAAGACAAAACGAGATTCAAAGGTTTGCCTACGAGTATCTACATGCCAAACGCACGTTTCTTATACATGTACAGGCCGGCTATATTTATATACAAACTAGCTGTTGGAAATTAAGCAATTTCAGCAAGAGTTCCATTTTAATTCCAAACTTAAGCATGAGCAGAAACATAATATCCCAGCACCTCTTATATGATAGAAGAATCAAATAGCCGCATATACATATTACAGAACTATTCATGTCATTGTAGCATTGGAATATACAGAGCATAATGAACACGAGAGCCTCAAAACTTGCATCATACACAGATTTGTAAATATATTTTGCTCTGAGGTGTCGGGCTGCACTTGCAGTAAGCACGGCCTCCTCGCCACTAAAGGTCAAATCTTCAATCAGCGTTTACGTGACAATTCTAAAGAAATAAGCGAGGCTTTGAGCTCTACAAATATTTACCAGGATCTGACAACAAAGAACTAATTACTTGAACAAGTAAAACATTGACAGTAACGTTACCTTCAAGCTAACAGTTCAAAGAAGATGTAGAGCAATAATCACAAGGTAAATAAGATGATTCGTATGAACAGATAATTAGTTCACTGCCTTACTTACATCCCTAATTGTCACACAAACATCAGAATGACTAATCTTCTTCATGTGAGAGGAGAATGCTCAAGTTTATTCATTGACAGTGTACAGGTACATATACATGTTGCCGGATCACTGCTGGCCTAACCGATGCCTAGATGCCAGGATCAGCTAAAGAATAGGAAGCAAGTATTAGCCGTTTGACTAGGAACAAACTAACTGAAGGAGCTGATCCTACTGCTATCTATCTGATGCCGGGAGAATAGGTCGCTGACACCCCCCCGCAGTTGAAGCTTCGGATGATCGAATGCATAAACTGTCCCGGAACTCGTTGAACAGTGGCGTCGGTAGCCCCTTGGTCATGATGTCGGCAAATTGATGCCGAGTTGGGATGTGCAGCACCTTGAACTGACCGAGGGCCACCTTCTCTCGCACGAAGTGTATGTCGAGCTCGACATGCTTTGTCCGTCGATGATGCACCGGGTTTTCAGAGAGATATACCGCGGAGACGTTGTCGCAGTAGATCACCGTGGCCTTGTCGACATCTACGTGAAGTTCCCGAAGCAGATTCCGGAGCCAGCAGCACTCCGCGGCGGCGTTGGCCACGGCTCTGTACTCGGCCTCGGCGCTAGACCGGGAGACCGTCGTCTGGCGCTTCGACGACCAAGACACGAGCGAGTCACCGAGAAAGACGCAATAGCCTGATGTCGATCGCCGAGTATCTGGGCAACCCGCCCAGTCGGCGTCGGAGTACACCTTGAGCTCAGTTGATGGAGCAGCCGATATCTTGATGCCATGGTTGATGGAGCCGCGGAGGTATCTGAGGAGGCGTTTGACAAGGTCCCAGTGCACATCATGTGGAGCATGCATATGGAGGCACGCCTGATTCACAGCATAGGCGATGTCCGGACGCGTGAGGGTGAGATACTGGAGTGCGCCGGTGATGCTGCGGTAGAACGTGCCGTCGGGCGCGGGCTTGCCGGCGTTGGCAGACAGCTTTGGCTTGGTGTCCACCGGAGTGGATGCCGGCTTGCAGTTCGCCATTCCTGCGCGCTCCAGTATGTCTTCGGTGTACTGGGCCTGAGTGAGGAAGAACCCAGTAGCATCACGACGAACCTGTACGCCGAGGAAGAAATGGAGGGCGCCGAGATCCTTGATCGCAAATTCTTGGCGCAGCTGATCGACGACATGGCGCAGTAGAGATGAGGTCGAGGCAGTAAGAATGATGTCATCAACGTACACAAGGAGATACGCCATGTGCTCGCCGCGCGTGTAGACGAACAAGGAGCTGTCGGAGCCCGACGCAGTGAAGCCCATGCTGCGAAGATGGTTGCCAAGTCGCTGAAACCAGGCCCGTGGCGCCTGCTTGAGGCCGTAGAGGGACTTGATGAGCAGACAGACGTGATCGGGGCAGGTGGAGTCGACGAAGCCTGCAGGTTGATGACAATACACACGTTCGGCGAGATCACCGTGCAAGAACGCGTTCTTGACGTCGAGTTGATGCACCGCCCATCGTCGTGTGGCCGCGAGGTGCAGCACCGTGCGAATGGTCGCTGGCTTGACAACCGGCGAGAACGTCTGATGGAAGTCGACGCCAGGTCGTTGAGAGAACCCGCGAACAACCCATCGTGCTTTACGTCGTTCCAGCGTCCCATCAGGGTGGAGTTTGTTCTTGAACAGCCACTTCCCAGTGATGACATTAGCGTGAGGTGGCCGTGGCACGAGCGTCCATGTGCCATTGCCCTGCAGTGCGTCGAATTCGGCCTGCATCGCGGCAAGCCACGCCGGGTCGCGAAGAGCAGCACGGACGGACGTGGGCGGTGGCGAGGGCGCAGATGTCGTGGCGACGTGCGCATACTTGGGATTGGGCATGCGGATCCCAGCCTGCGCACGCGTGGTCATGGGATGTCGGGGCGGCTGTGCTGGAGACTTTGCTGGAGGTGCAGGGGGGACACCGCAGGTGGAGAGCACAACGTCGCAGGGTTGGGTGCTGTTGCCGACGACGTGGTGGTGTCCGGGCCCGCGAGTGGCGACGTCGGCGGGTCCGCAGGCATCACGGCAGGGTGTTGGAGCGTCACGGCGTCCGTAGCAGGGTGCGACGGGACCTCAGGTGGAGGAGAGTCCATGGCTGGAGCGTTGAGGACGGTCGCCCGCGCACAACGTCGAGGCTGGCGGGGTCCGGTTGGGATTGGGAGCACGTCAGGCAGACACGGCGGGCACGGATGAGCAGCAGTCGGGGGCGTCGGGTCAATCTGCGCAAACGGAAAGCATGTCTCGTCGAAGTAGACGTGACGAGAGATCAGGACACGTTTGGTGACCGGGTTGTAGCACTTGTATCCCCGGTGATCTAACGGATAGCCAAGAAAGATGCAGCGGGCGGAACGCGGCGCCAATTTGTGCGGAGCTGTGGCGGCGGTGTTCGGATAACAGAGGCATCCGAAAACGCGGAGGTGGTTGTAGTCCGGTGGCGCGCCGAACAGGAGCTCAAAGGGAGTGGAGTTGTCCCGAGGACGGCACGGCCGGCGGTTGAGCAGATAGGTGGACGCCGCGAGCGCGTCCGGCCAGAAGCTGGGCGGGACGGAGGCGTGAAAAAGCAGTGCGCGGAGGCCATCGTTGAGTGTGCGAAGGACACGTTCTGCACGGCCGTTCTGCTGGGAGGTGTAGGGGCAAGTGAGACGAAGAGCAATGCCATGCGTGGCGAAGAAAGCGCGGGACGCCGAGTTGTCAAACTCTTTGTCATTGTCGGTTTGGAAACACATGATCGGAACGTGAAATTGGGTTCGCACAAACGCATGGAAGGAGATAAGAGTGGGAAGGGCGTCAGATTTGTGGCGCAAGGGGAAGGTCCAAGCATAGTGCGAAAAATCATCCAAAATGACAAGATAGAATTTAAAACCGGAATTGCTCATAATCGGTGAAGTCCATACATCACAGTGCAGAAGCTGGAAGGGAAAGGTGGAGACATTATTGGACTCGCTAAAGGGCAGCCGAACATGCTTGCCGATACGACAGGCATGGCATGTGTGGCGGTCGGACTTAGAGCAGGAGAAACCGATGGAGCGCGACAGGTGCTGAAGCGTGGCTTGTCCAGGATGACCAAGGCGCGCATGCCAGAGCGAGCTGTCGTGCGATGCAAGGAGAGCCGCCGATGGACGTGCCGTCGCATCCTGTCGATGGCGAAGGGGGTAGAGATCGCCCGACGAATCACATCGGAGGAGAGCCGTCCTGGTGCGGAGATCCTTGATGGAGAAACCCCAGGGATCAAATTCAACAGAAACGGAATTATCTCGAGTTAGAGCACGAACTGAAATAAGATTCTTGACTAACTGAGGAGCAATTAGAACATTACGAAGCTGAAGAGTGGAAGAAGAAGTGGGGATAGAGGAATTGCCGGTGCACTGAGCAGGGAGGAATTGGCCATTGCCGACAACAATATGACGAGAAGCAGTAGAGGTGGCAGGAGTGGTGAGTATACCAGAATTGGAGGCCATGTGCGCCGTGGCTCCCGTGTCGAGGAACCAGTCACTGCCGCCACCATTGGAGTTGTTGATGGACATGCCATTGAGGGCGGAGTAGAGCCCGGCCGGCAGGGAGCTCGTGTTGCCGGCGTAGAGGGCGGCGTCGGGGTGGGTTGGCGGAGCAGAGAGTGCCGCCTGTTAGCCAAACTCCGGCGATCGTCGCTGGCAGGCGTGGCCACTCACTCTAGAACGCAACGCGAGAAACTAGAACACGAAGATGATATTTTTGTGCCGCAAGAAGCGCAGCTTTTCCGTTCTTTAGTTGATGTATTTGAAGGAAACCAAAATGCAGTACATGGGCTTCAACCGCCCGCTTTTTGCGCCACGCCACCCACGAGCTGCGACGTGCCCATCGTGGTGCTGTGACGATGCGAAAACCTCGGCTCGGAAGCGAACTTGCCGGCCGCTACACATGAAATAACACCACGGCTTTACGCTGTGTTTTTTCACGGGCTGCATGCAAATCATGATGGCCTACTGCCAATGCAATCATTACTACATGCTATTGCTACTCATGCAGTCGGGCTTTACATGCAAACTAGTACACCACTTATTGCATCCAGTACAGGTAATCATTGGACGCGTTTATTAGATGCATGCAAAGACTCAGGAAAGTAGAAAAACCATGCAGGCACTCGGGAATGTAGCACAGCATGCATGCAGCGGGATTATGCTCAACATATCACCCCCTAATCCCGTGCACATCAACTGCTGCCGATCAACATTTCACTCCCTGAGCCTTGCTCTCCCTGACCTCCACGATGCCGAGCCTGGAACGTTGCTCAATGAACTTGGTGCGCCCCAGTGGCTTGGTCAGAATATCAGCCAGCTGATTGTCAGTCCCGATCGCCTCGACCTTCAGTTTCCCTGCTTCAACGCACTCGCGGATGTAGTGATACCTTGTGTCGATGTGTTTGCTCCTCTCATGGAACACCGGGTTCTTGACCAATGCAATGGCTGACTGGTTGTCTATCTTAATTGTGAATGCTCGGACTTTCTCCTTCCTCAACTCGCTCAGCAGCTGCGCTAGCCACACTCCCTGACATGCCGCCGTCGTTGCTGCAATGTACTCGGCCTCGCACGAGCTCAGCGCCACGACGCGTTGCTTCTGCGACTGCCAGCTGATGATGTTGTCGCCGAGGAGGAAGAGAACTCCAGTAGTGCTCTTGCGGGTGTCCACGTCTCCGGCCATGTCGCTATCGCTGAAGCCCTTCAACTGCGCCACGCCAGAGTGTCTAACATAGCGGCACCCGTAATGCATTGTTCCGGCGACGTAGCGAAGTATTCGCTTCACCGCCGCCATGTGCTCCGTGGTGGGTTTCTCCATGAATCGACTCACATACCCCACCGAGTATGCGAGATCTGGCCTTGTGTTGACGAGGTAGCGCAGGCAGCCAACTATGCTGCGGTACTCCGTCGCATCCACCGCCGGTGCTGAGCTCTCCTTGCTCAGCTTGAACCGCGGCTCCATTGGCACGTGCACGGGATTGCAGCCCGTCATGCCTCCCTTCTCCAGAATTCGGGCAGCAAAGGCGCTCTGACTGAGCGTGATGCCTTCCCTGCTTTGCCTGACCTCTATCCCTAGATAGAAGCTTAGGACTCCCAAATCGCTCATCTGAAACAGTCGCGCCATCTCGCGCTTGAACTCCATGATAGCAGCCTCCTCGCCGCCGGTGATTATCAGGTCATCAACATAAACTCCAATGAGAAGTCGAGACATACCATCACCGCGCGTGTAGACACCATGTTCAGTCGTGCTCTGCGTGAACCCGAGCGAGGTTAGACTGTTGTCCAGCTTGATGTTCCAAGCCCGCGGCGCTTGGCGCAGGCCGTACAACGCCTTGTCGAGTTTCAACACCTTGTTCTCTTCCCCCTCCACGACGAAACCTGGTGGCTGAGACACGTACACCTCCTCACACAGCTCGCCGTTGAGAAAAGCGGACTTCACGTCCATATGATGGACGGTCCATCCCTGCTGCGCTGCCATGGCCAGGAGCAGGCGAACGGACTCGAGCCGTGCAACCGGGGCAAACACGTCGTCGAAATCCACCCCCTGCTGCTGGACGTATCCCTTCGCGACCAGGCGAGCTTTGTGCTTCACGACATCGCCCTGAGCATCCTTCTTCAGTTTGAATACCCACTTGAGGCCGATAGGCCGGTGGCCAGTGGGGAGATCGCACAGGCGCCACGTCTTGTTCCTCCGGATGGCGTCGATCTCCTCTTGCATCGCCGTGCGCCAAGACGCCTGTTTGGCCGCTTCGGTGAAACTGGCCGGCTCGACGCCAGTGGCCAGCAGCAACTCGTCGTAGTCGAGTTCTCGTTCCACCAGGCCGGGTACGTCCGCCGAGCCAATGATTGTCTCAAGGCTACGCAACCGCAACGGACAGTCGGAGTCGTGGTCCACGTCCACTACTGGAGAAGGGCTAGCAGGCGTCGGGGTTGCTGGAGTAGAAGGAACTCCGTCGAGTGTCGGTGCCGGTGTACAGGGCGATGCGGGCAACGTCGAACCTGTCGATGGTGCCCAGCTGCTTGACGCAGCCCCGCCACCCAATGGTGCCCCCGTGAGAGAGTCGGTTGCCGCGCCAGGGATGTTGACGACCACGGACGTCATATCGGTGTCGTCGACGGTGAAGTCCCAGCTCCCCTCCTGCTCGGGAACATCCTGTTCCCAGGTCCACTTCGCGCTCTCATCGAAGACGACGTCGCGGGACACCTGGACCTTGCGTGTCACCGGATCCAGGACGCGATACGCCTTCGCGCCTGGCTCGTACCCGATGAGAACCATTGGTACACTCCGATCTTCCAGCTTCTTCAGGTGAGGCTTCATGATTTTGACGTGCGCCAGGCATCCGAAGACGCGCAGGTGATGAACAGCGGGCTTCTCGCCGTGCCATGATTCATACGGCGTCTTCCCTTGGAGACTCTTGGTCGGCGATCGATTCAGCAGATACACCGCCGTCATGACCGCCTCACCCCAGAACTCGGCTGGGACAGCGCGGGCCTTCAGGAGACTCCTCGCCATGGCTAGAACCATCTGATTCCGGCGCTCCACCACACCGTTTTGTTGCGGTGAGTAGGGAGCCGAGAGGTGACGCCGAACACCGCGATCTGCGCAGTACTGGGTGAATTCGACCGAAGTGAACTCACCCCCATTATCGGTGCGCAGCACGCGCAGAACGCGTCCCGTCTCCGCCTCCACCCTGGCTTGCCAGGTCTTGATCGCTGCGGATGCTTCATCCTTGGTGCGCAGCAGTACCGCCCACATGTACCTGGAGTAGTCGTCCACCAGCAGCAGAATGTGGCGTCTTCCTCCTGGTGTGGCCGGCGAGATGGGGCCGCATAGGTCCCCATGGACGAGGTCCAGGCGATCTTGCGCCCTGTACATGGACGCTCGGGGAAAGGGCGTGCGCCGCTGTTTGGCCGCCAGGCAGCAGCTGCACACTTGCTCGACGTGGTCGACGACCGGCATCCCACGCACCATTTCGCTGCAGGACAGGCGCCGTAGTGCATCGAAGTTGAGATGGCCATACCTCTCATGCCAGAGCCAGCTTGTGTCTTCGTGTCGAGCTAGGAGACAGATCGGCCTGGTGACGGTGAGTCGAAGCAGATAGAGGCGGCTGGTGGAGCGCACGACCCGAGCCAGCACACGCCTGCGCTGGTCCCAGATCCGAAGAACGCCGTCCTCGATGTCCACCTTGCAGCCGCCCTCATCCAACTGCCCAATGCTGATGATATTGGCAGTCAAACGAGGTATATAGTACACCTCCATCAGCTTCTGGTGCCCGCCCGACTTGGCTTCGAAGAGAATAGTGCCCCTCCCTTCGATGTTGACAAGCGAGCCATCACCAAAACGCACTGTGCCGCGCACACCGGTGTCGAGGTCGCTGAAGGCGCTGCGGAGCCCGGTCATATGGTTAGTTGCCCCGGTGTCGAGGTACCACAGACCGGCATCACGCGCGCCGTCGTCGTCGAGTTGCGCTAAGACCTTTTGCTCCACCAGATGAACGACCTCCGTCGGTGGTGGTGCGGTGTGGACGACAACTCCCGCCGTCGCCAGCAGCAAGGTAGGCTCATCCTCGTCTCCATGCGCCACGTGTGCCTCCTCCTTCTTGGGTTTGGACCTGCACTCACGAGCCCAATGCCCCGTCTTACCGCAGTTGCGGCAGACGTCGCGGGGTACCTCCTTGGAGGCTGTTCTGGACGCCTCCTTCTTGTCGCCGTTGCCGCGCCCACGTCGTCCGCGCGCGCGTCGCTTGTTCGTAGCGCCACTGCTGCTGTCATTGGACTGGTCGCGGTTCTGATCGCGCTGCTTCATGCGCGCCTTCCACGCCTCCTCTGTAAGAAGAAGTTTGCCATCCTCCGTCTTCTCTTGCGCCGGCGGTGCCAACCGTTCCTCGGCACCCTTGAGGCGACCCGTGACATCCTCGATCGTGAGAGTCGAGATGTCCAACAGTGTCTCCATCGCGAGTATGATTTGCGAGTACTTGGCCGGTGCGGCGCGTAGGTAGCGGGCGACAGCCTTGTGGGGTGGCTCAGGATCCCCCAGCGTCTCCAACTGGTTCACCATGCCAGTGAGCCGCAGGGCGAAATCCTCTATGGGCTCCCCATCGCGGAACGTGATCCGCTCGTACTCCTTGCGCAGCCTCTGTGCGCTGGCCTTCCTGATGCGCTCGTCGCCGATCCGCATAGTCTTCACGCTCTCCCAGGCCTTCTTCGCCGTCTCCTTGACGCCGAGAGTGGGGACCATCTCGGGAGGTACAGCGGAGAGGATCGCGTCGAGCGCCATCCTGTCGACGTGATACTCCACACCGCCAGGCTCGATGGCCTCCCAAAGCAGGCGTGCTTGGAGCTTCACCTTCATGAGGAGCGCCCAGTTGCTGTAGTTGTCCTTGGTGAGGGTGGGTAAGGTGTTGGAGCCGCCTCCGCCTTCTCTGATTACTCGGTGCAGCACGAAAGCGCGACTTCCTGACGCACCCCCGTCGCCACCGCTGCCACCCGCGTCCGTGCGCGGGGAGCGCCGAGGAGAAGTAGACCTGTGCCTCGGCATGAACGCGAATGCTATCGCTGGATCACGCGCCCAGGTCCGGTATCGGGCTCTGATACCAATTGTTAGCCAAACTCCGGCGATCGTCGCTGGCAGGCGTGGCCACTCACTCTAGAACGCAACGCGAGAAACTGGAACACGAAGATGATATTTTTGTGCCGCAAGAAGCGCAGCTTTTCCGTTCTTTAGTTGATGTATTTGAAGGAAACCAAAATGCAGTACATGGGCTTCAACCGCCCGCTTTTTGCGCCACGCCACCCACGAGCTGCGACGTGCCCATCGTGGTGCTGTGACGATGCGAAAACCTCGGCTCGGAAGCGAACTTGCCGGCCGCTACACATGAAATAACACCACGGCTTTACGCTGTGTTTTTTCACGGGCTGCATGCAAATCATGATGGCCTACTGCCAATGCAATCATTACTACATGCTATTGCTACTCATGCAGTCGGGCTTTACATGCAAACTAGTACACCACTTATTGCATCCAGTACAGGTAATCATTGGACGCGTTTATTAGATGCATGCAAAGACTCAGGAAAGTAGAAAAACCATGCAGGCACTCGGGAATGTAGCACAGCATGCATGCAGCGGGATTATGCTCAACATATCACCGCCATGGCCTGAGGGGGGCTGACACCGGGGCGGGAGCCAAGGAGGCCCGGCCGCCACGTGTTCAGCGGCCACGCCTGGACGACGCCCTGCCATGGGTTGTACGCCGACGTCCACTGAGGAGGAACCGCGGGTGCAGAGGAGCTGCCAGAGGCTGAAGCCTGAACGCCAGGTGCACTCTGACGGTTGCGAGGTTCAGACGACTTGCGCTTCTTGCGACGGTCACCGCCGCCAGCGGAGGGCGCTGGCTTGGACGCAGTGGAGGTGTTGGCGGCCGCAATGAGCGCCGTCTGCGCCTCCATCTGAAGAGAGTGCCGGATGCGATGCTCCTCCTGCATCAGATAAGAGCGCGTGTAGAGGAAGGTGGGCGGCGGCGTCATGGTGGAGAGTACGGCAATGGCCTGACTGAACTTGTTGTTCAGGCCATGTAGAGTGTTGATGACGAGCGCCGGGTCGGAGATGGCGGCGCCGCAGTCGTAGAGAGTGTCGGCGAGGCGCTTGAGGCGACCGCAGTACTCGCTGACAGTCATGTCGCCCTGGAAGAGGCTGTGGAACTCTTGTTGAGCGTACACGGCACGCTGGAGGCTGTTGTCGAGGAATTGACCGGTGATTGCCGTCCACGCGGTGTAGGCCGAACTGCGTGGCTTGTAGACGTCGTTCCAGATGTCTTTGGACACGGTGGAGTAGAGCCAGGAGACGATGCAGGAGTCGATCTGAAGCCATTCAGCGTCGTCGAACATGGCGGCGGCGTCGACGGTGCCGTCGATATGATTGACAAGGCCGAGTTTCTTGAAGGTGAGTTCAAAGAAGGAGCGCCACTGCCTGAAGTTGCCGTCGTCTGCGGCGAGAGTGACGGGGACGTGGCTGTGGATGTTGATCAGCACGATTGTGGAAGCTGGAGGTGGGATTGGATCGGCCATGACGAATGGATTGGTGTTCACCGATGAAGAGGAACCGGTGGGGCTCGCCATGGCGAGGAGCAGCGGAAGCAAGAGGTGTGGATCAATGGGAGGAAACCTGATACCATGTGAGAGGAGAATGCTCAAGTTTATTCATTGACAGTGTACAGGTACATATACATGTTGCCGGATCACTGCTGGCCTAACCGATGCCTAGATGCCAGGATCAGCTAAAGAATAGGAAGCAAGTATTAGCCGTTTGACTAGGAACAAACTAACTGAAGGAGCTGATCCTACTGCTATCTATCTGATGCCGGGAGAATAGGTCGCTGACACTTCACAGAGCAATCACAGCCCACAGAAATCACACAAAAAGTTACCCAACACTAGTGATCTTCCGATTCAGATATGAGCGCTCGCGCGCGCACACATAAAGTTCTGAACAATGCATCCATATATCCCTCAGATCGAAAGTTCTGAACAAACAAGCAAAGCTTGCCGTAAAAAGAAGAACAAAACAAAAAAAAAACTTTTGCAGTACAAGAGGTGATCGGGGTGTTGTTTCAACACCAACAGTACGTACTTTGTTAGCTCTAATTATGGGGCTGCAGATGATCGTATATTGGGCTTCTTCAAGAGACTAAAAATGGCCGAATTCAATCTGAATTTGTGTGCTCATGCGGTCGTCATCTATGGTTAGGAAAATGAAATGGCACTAGTACTAGCAGCCTCACTCAAGAAAGAAAGAAAGAAAGAAACGCAGTAGCACCGGGCAATCTCCTCTCTCGGAGTTTCTTTACATGCCATGGATTTTGATGGACACTGACTCGACTGGATAACGACGACGACGACGACTGCACCTGAGAATGAAATCTCAATTGGTTTTCTTCCCACGAAAAAACACCTCTACCAGGACGCAAGTCACAGCTGACATCCATGGAGATCATTGGCAATTTACGTCCCGCTGCTGATATCGTTGGCAATCATGCATGTTACCGCCATATCATCTGAAGTCTCTGGCGAGTAAGATGAACACGTCTACCTGTCACCGTGATAGTATGTTACAACAATACGCAATAATGCGTGTACTTCCCAATATTTGATATGATTCACTCGGGATGTCATCACTTATTATATCACAGAGCATGCGGAGCACTATGATAATCGATCCGAAGAATACGGCGCCGGCTCCAAAATTTTATTCTTTCGTCAATATATATATCTTTGTTCAGTCCTATGAAAACAAGCTAGCGTGCAAGCGAACGATCGGAATAAATTGTTGAGTAGGTCACCATAATACATCCAGTGAATTATGTAGATAGCTAGAGCGAAACCATTGACTTGAGTATTTCATTTAGTTTGCAAATGCATATATACATACAAGTTCTCGCCAAAAAACAAACATATGTACATATATACTGCACTGTCGCATCTCCAATCCTATATAAAAAAACTAAAAAGATAAAGTTGTTTAGTAACAAAAATGACCCAATTAACCATTGACTGACGCTAATGTTCTGAACTCCATAAGCTAGACGTGTACGTTGAGATAGCAAGCTAGGTCAAATAGGCTGCGAGACATACAATGAAGGCAACTCATCAACTAATCGTTGACTTTTTGCATAGAGCTAGCTAGCAGGATCGGATGAGATTAGTACTATAAATCACTTGTATCCGCAGATCGAGTTCATCAAACGATCTGAGCATCTCTCACCGGCCGATCAACCATGGATGCCAGATCAGTCTGCAAACAAATGCCTCCTACACCTCTCCTCATCTGTCTCCTCTTTGTAGGCATGGTGATGGTGGCACCACTGACCGGCGCCGACGGCATGGAGGAGGTGCACCTGCGCTTCTACATGCACGACATCGTGACCGGCCCGAACGCCACCGCCGTGGTGGTCGCCAACCGCACGGCGGCGCAGAATATGGCGATTAATGTGGACCCGTCGGTGCCCTTCGGCACGGTGGTCGTGATGGACGACCTGCTGACGGAGGGCCCGAGCCCGGCGTCGACGGCGGTAGGGCGCGCGCAGGGGTTCTACGTGTTCGCGTCGATGAGGTCGCTGTCGCTGCTGGTGTCCATGAACGTGGTGCTGACGGCGGGGCCGTACAACGGGAGCACGCTGACGATCACGGGGTGGGACGACATCCCGGCTCCGGTGAGGGAGCTGTCTGTGGTGGGCGGGTCGAGGCGGTTCCGGATGGCGAGGGGGTACGTGCTCTGGTCGACGGTGACCGAACGCGACATGAACGCCGTCCTGAAGCTCGACGTCTTCGTCCACGCGTGACCATGCGCGCAGCCCAGAATCAATAAACACTCTCACATGCACACACGCTCTTGTTCTTTTCTAGCTACAGTGCGCATGCGCTTTATGTATACAATAAACATATCATGTAAATTGATGTGCATGAATTCCTCGTAGCAGCAGAATTGTTTGAAATTTGTTCATATTTGTTCCACTTGTAGTTATGATTTTTTTCTACAAATATTCTTGATATGTTCCACAACATCTTTTGATTTGTTCCAACAATTGTTTTGATTTGTTTCGCTACTAAATTGTATTTATTTCAATAGCAGTTTTGATTTTTGTTACACTCCTAGCTTGGACTTGTTCTACTAATAGTTGTATTTGTTTTACTAATAGTCTTGAATTGTTCCATGAACGTTTTTATCTGTTACACTAACATTTTTATTTGCTCCACTAATAGCATTGAATTGTTTCACTAATAGTTTTAATTCCATGAACACTTTTTGTTGGACCGAAATGGCGACAGAGGGGGGGTGAATGGCGCTCAATTAAAAACGACCCCTCAAAAGTATCCACAAAATTCTCTACTCTCCGATAGCTATTGAAGCTATAAAGAAGAAGAGTTTCGCTCACTAAAAACCAGACTGACGAACGAGTAAAATCACTTCATAAATCGGAGCGGTAGCTTGATAAAAATTCTTCTCGGAAGAACAGACTGAAAATGAGCTTTACTTGACAAAGCAAAGAAAGCAAACTAAAAACAGAACAGCAGCAATTTTTGGCTGAAAACTGCAGTAAAGAAGTGTTGAAAACTGCAGCAATTTGTGGCTGAATACTGCAGTTAAGAAGTGCTGAAAACTGCAGCAATTTGTGGCTGAAAACTGCCGTAAAGAAGTGCTGAAAACTGCAGCAATTTGTGGCTGAAAACTGCAGTTAAGAAGTGCTGAAAACTGCAGCAATATGTGGCTAAAAACTGCAGTTAAGAGGTGCTGAAAACTGCAGCTTTGAGAAGATGAGACTACTGGATTTATGCTGAAAACAGTGAGCAGTTCAAACGGAAAAACAGCACACAGTAAAAGCTAAAAACAGCAAAAAAATGAAATTGACAAATAAAAGTTTGATATTTTCATGCCAAAAAGAGAGAACTTGAACTAAATAGCAAGAAGGCTAAAGGAAACAAAAAAATCAAACTTAGAAGCAAGAAATTCAGAATTTTGGACAAAAACCTGAAAAGTACAGAGGGTTGCCCAAAAACTCAAATTCCCATTTCATCTTTGATCATTTGGCTATGAAACTTTGAGGATAGGTTAGCAATAGCCTCTGGACCTCTCATGCCAAGTTTCATGTCATCTCGTGAAGAGAATCAAAAATAACACCAAACCCTAGAAATTCAGAAAATGGCTAAATCCTGAAAACTTAGAGAGCCTCCACCAAAAATCAAATTACTCCTCAATCGTTGATCCTCTGGCCATGAAATTTTGAGGGAAGCTAATTGATAGTCTCTGGACTCTCCATGCCAAATTTCAAGCCATCTCAACAAGAGAAATGAGATTTGCACCTAAACCCTAGAAATGCAATCATGAACAGGGGAGGCTCAAAACTAGAATCTGATATTAAAATGAAGTTAGCTCATGGGAATTCGATCAAATGATCTTGAGGCACTATCCCATCATGGAGCAACTCATTTTGCACCTCCACAGCAAGAAACACCAAGAAACTCAAAAACTCAAAAATCACACAAGAAGAGCATCGAAGGAAAAAAACAACAGGGAGCTCAAGAACTGAACCAATCACCATCTCATATTGATAAAAAGGAAAAGAGATATATGATTGATACACAAGGAATGATTACAAGCTCTCAATCCATCCTCTCCCACTCAAACTCAAGACTACCCCTCACTACATGCTTGGATTGGATGAACACAATCAAGAAACCATCGAAGGAGGACAACAGAACCTTTACCCTCTCCCTGCTCTCAACCACTAAAGAGCCTCACCAACTAAAGCCTAAAGCCAAAGCAAAAACCCTAAAGCTCATTTTGACTAAAGGAAACCCTAAAACCCTTGGAGTGCCTAAGTGGGCATGCAGCCGCCACTTCATATATATAGCCCTTGGCTAACGGGTTTCCACTCCGTTACGCCCGCTAGATCCAACGGAGCCCGCTCTCGTTTGTGCGACCTTGCGAAATTCCCAATTCGCCCTTCCTGCACCTTCCGGGAAGCTTCCGCGCTCCTTGTCGTCCAAGACTCGCAACCATATCGAATCTCCGTCGTCTTCGACACATCCGACCGTTCTGACCTCGACGCCTCCCTGTGTCTAGTCCGGTCACCTCGTGTCTCACCACGACTCCGCTCCGACATCCTGCAGTCACACAGACAAGAAACACGTCACATAGCACCGCTCGATACATGAAAGCGTAAACAGCATAAGCACATCATACTTACTCATGACGAAGTCCAAACCTGTCGAATCATTGGAATGTGCAACCTAATCCCATACGATCAAGTTTGACCAAACCCGTTGCACCGCACAACGACATGATCCGACCGCACAAACCAAACTCGACTGACCTAAACCGATGTCAATTACTCATCATACATATGGGGTCACCTCCACATGGTCCATCACTTTTCACTAATATTTTTTAGAGTAAATTGCACTTTGCGCTAGGTAATTTTACCCGAGTGTCACTTTGCACTAGGTTTAGCGAATACTTTCACTTTGCACTAGTTCTATGAAAGGTTTGTTGTAGAAAACACCATCATCTAACACACACCGTTACTTCAAATAGGATACTTCGTTGTTGGCCCTACATGTCAGTGACAAAGGTAAATTTGTCTCCCAATTGGTCCCACATATAAGAAGCCACAAGGTGCAACAAAACATGGTATTTTCTACAACAATTTTTGCTTAAACCTAGTGTAAAGTGAAAGTATACGTAAAATCTAGCATGAAAAGAAACTTATATAAACTTATGTGTGCAAAATGCAATTTACTTTTTTTATTTGGTTCATAATTAATTAAAAAAAATAACCAGAAAAACAAGACGTTTTAAGCGTGAATGTGAGCTGGATGGCAAAAAAAATCTTAAGCCCAAGGAATGTTGGACGCCAGCGCGGAAGGAATCTTAAGCCCAAGCTGTCAGGCCCCATCTGTAGTTTCTCCTCCACCGACCTCCTATACTGCTCTTGCATAAGCTCAGACACCAACAGGTATTGTCATGGTCACAGCCAAATCAACAAACACCATGCCCGCGCAAGCGCATGGACACGAGACACTGAAAGAAGGGAGCCAAGAAACACAACGCTGTAGGCGCCGGGTGAGGTCTCCGGGTCCACGCGACACGTGTTGTAGAGGGAGGCCTGCGCGAGGTCGAGGCCCACAAGGACCTGGGTGGGGATGAAGCGGGCAGCGGGGGGCTCGGACGGCGGCGAGTAGATCTCGCGGTTGCGGAGGCGCATCAGCAGCAATGGCATTCTCGAGGGGATGATTCATTTTTTGAGGCATTTGGCGGTGGAGACGATTGGAGGCGACGCGTAGGGTCTGAATTTCGTGTGGTTTTGGCGTGGGGAGAGAGGGATATAATATATGAAACGTGCATGCTACATGGATTAATGCTAATATCGTATTCTAATCTACATTTTTCTTCTAAATTTGGAGTTGGATATAGTAAGACCGAATACAAATACGGATTCAGATTATTCAGAGTTTTGGATACAATACCATCAAAATAGATATATAACGAGTTCGGATTAAAAACAGATAATATAAATGGATAGAACACGTATAGAGGATAGAATATATGTTGAACTCTACCACCTTCAACTGTTTGACGTAAGTCCACATGTGCACATTAAGCGAAACATTTTATGATTTTCTTGTGCATGAGTATTATTTGTTTTATTGCAGCATGCATAGATAAAGTTTGTGATGTGTACACATGACACGTGAGTGCCACCAGCACCCCCAAGCAGCAGCAGCAGTAGGGCAGCAGAAGCCTGCAACGCGTGCACAAACTTAGGCCCTGTTTGGAATGCGGGAATTTTTCTCGATTCCTGCGGGAATTGAACTGTTTCCTGTAAAATTCCTGTGAAATTCCTCTGTTCCAAACAGGCCCTTAACGGCCATTATCAAGGACGAGTAGGTCTGTCTCCATGGCACATGCTAAAGTATGAGCATACACAGCACACACACAAGTAGGAAGATAGATATTGAAAGCTACCCCTGCAAACATTCACATCCAGCATGATCAGCGTGCAAGTACCCGACCCCAAAATGAAACCAAAAGGATAAAGAAAGATTTATATTGCCTTCCTATAGTACTGCTGCCCCCTCAGCTCCACTAGCCCGGCTCATACAAGTTCATAAAAATAAACAGTTCAGCACACAGATCCATCAGCTGCTACTGTGTTCGCGCAATCAGTATCAGTACAAGCCTGGATCTGGGGATCGTACTCGTTCACAGTTTCTTAGTACGGTCCTAAGCTCACAAAACACAAAACCAAAGAAAAAAGAGAGGACAAAATTTTGTCGCGCTAACTTAGCTGACTTAAATACGCTAATAGAAAAAATAAATCCAATCAAAAATGATATTACATGACACACAAAGTCACACACACTGCTAGTTACAGGGGAATGGCCAGGGCAGTGGAGTCATTGAGCACCTTACGAGCACGCCAGTAAATAGCATTTGCTGTTTCTGATGTTCCCACCTGGTTATGCAATGTCAATGTAATGTCAGCGAATGCAAATAAGCAATTAATTATGGTGTATGAGCAAGCAAATAACAAACAAAGTTTAATTATCAATATATGGTCTCACCTTCAACTCCATGTTGTAGTAGTTTCTCCATAGTTCTCTATCCTGTGGATAGAGGTCGATTGCAGACTCATACAACTTACGCGCATTTACAATGGCATCATGGTTTCCGATTGATGCAAGGTTAGCTTCCAGCTCTATGCAGTACCGGAAGAACTTAAGACTTGGACGGGGTAAAGCCAAAAATCTGCATGTATGCGGAGGTGTCACAAACATGCTTGCTGGATATTTCATAAGCAACAACCCAAGGCAACACCCAACAGGCAATATCGACTGAGTTATCTCATTTAGATCTTTAATGCACGAACAATTGTAATAAAATGGACCATGAAGACAGAATACACATGAACTCGCTGAACCAAGTAGTACAAATATTTCTAAGGTGGTGATCAGTTGGGCTTTTTTTTTTGTGGCTTATGGCTGAAAGCACTGTAGCCGGAAAAAACACTGTAGCTGACAGAGGCTTATTTAGCATAATTAAATTTAAAAAAATAAAAAATATAAAAAATATGCTAGCCTATTATGTATAATACAAACAAATACGGAAAAAAAACCGGCAAAAAAGCACCAAAAAAGCCAAAAATTCAGGAAAAGACGAAATTTGTGAATAATGAAAAATAAACCGGAAGCCAAAAGCTTAAGCCGAATTGATCAGGGCCGTACCTCTGTGCACTTAAGCCAATATTTAAGTAACAAAAGAGACAATCTGAAACATGGCATGTGATATGAAAATTAAAAATTCATAGCATGTTAGGCTCAATGTCAAGACAATCGAAACACGCAAATTGCTAGCAATGCATATTGCCGAATAAACAAAACACCATATCTTGCAACAGTGCGCATTTCATTCATGTAATGAGCATGGCAACTACACATTAGCATTACAAACAATATTTCATTTTTGGAATAAATTGCATACCTCTTATACATCTTCCTAGCTTGCTTAATACCATCTCTTTGCAAAACCCATCCTATGATAGCAGAAGAAACTGAAGCTCCGCAATCACTCCCACCAGCCAAACTTAATGATAACATTGCACACTTAACCAGCTTTTCAAAATAGTTCTTCTCATGAGAAAACAATTTCATGGCCTGAAATGCATTGCAAACAAACTTTTGAACAATGTGCAAGGAAAATTGTGTTATGCCTTTTACAGACAGTAGTCCAAGACTCCAAGCAGTTGAACAGTATCTTGCAATAGAAAAGTAAAACACATATCAATTAAAAAAAAAGACCAAGGGCATGTGCCATATCCAGTATATATATTAAAAAAGAAAAATTGTAATCACACTGGAAATAGAGGAGCAAACCCAAATATCACCAACTTAAGTCCAAAGATAACACATGAGAATAAAACTCTGGGAACTAGGGAACCATATCATTGGAAAAGATTAAGAGACATACCGTATGCCACAATCCCTCAGCCTCAGTTATGGATAACTTTGATAGTACAGCATTAAACAGATCAAAAAGAGAGCTCAAGTTCTCCTTGCTGAAGGAAGGACTGACAGTGGCAGTAGCTAGCGACTTTATCTCTATAGAAGCTCTCAGGTTCCACAGATTTGCAGAATGTGAAAGAGGACCATTGCAGAGATTTTCTGCAAGATTCTTAGCTTCCTCCAATCTTTTGGGTGCTTCCTCCAATCTTCCGAGTTCCAAACAAAGTGAGACATATTGACAAGCAAGATCCTCAGTAAGACACCCACATGATTCAGCATTTTCATAAACTTTCAGTACAGATGAAGTGAACTCTGAAGCATCAAATTCAGCATCATGGAATAATGGGATGGAATCTTCTCTGTCAGAGAATAGAACACCCATACAAAATTTTGCATACAGGGAGTACATTTTGGAAGTAGGCAACCTTCTGACAGCTTCACCATACACCTAGAATCCAAATACATACATCCAGAATGTTTAAAATGTTCTGTGTTCAAACCGCGTTCAGTGTAACTGATATATCTTGGTAGAAAAATAGATACACAGTAACATAGAAAATTAGCACCATTGGTCCTAATTGAAAGAATAGGACATACCTACTACAACTGGATATCTTTAAAGGGTAAACAGTTTACTGTATGGAAAACTCAAGCCCAAACGTTACAATTGAGAGCTCTTTGTAACAAGCATACAGTAATACACTAATACTTAATCGGTGTAACAAAACTCTGATAAAAAAGGATCAACCTGAATCATTAAGGGTGTGTTCAGAACTGTAATGGACTTTAAAAAGTACTACTATTTTGCTAATTCTGGATATATCAAATACTTGGTAACATTTTCTCTAGAGCCATAACAGCAATGTTTTACTAGTGTTGATAAATGTCCTCTACATCTAACTAGACTCCACAGCATAGCACATCACAGCACAGCAATGCCAAATTTGGCCCTAAGATATACCGGAAGAAGAGCTATTAGAACGTCAAGCTTTTCTTCTTTATAGTTGATGTCTGAGGGCAACTGAAAGTCAATAACATTTCATTGCAGGAAGAAATGGCCAGGGTGCATTAGTCTACATGTGTTTTTTCCCTCCCAAAAAAGCAATCAAGATTGAGTTACATTTATAATTCATGACAGTGATTATTGGCATAATGCTTTTACCTGAATTGATTTGTTCAGCTTATTTGATAAAGCTTCCTTTCTATTCAAATTACTGGAATTAGTTGAGTCACTAAGCTGAAGCCTAGCAAACCAATCCCAGTAGTCCTCATTATGAGAGAAGTCTTTCTTCAGGTCATCCAAGACCTCTATCTTCAGCTCGTCAGAATGTGCCAGTTCAACACTATCTAATATCTCTAAGAATTTTTTCCGTAAGGTTAAGCTTGACGGAAGAGCTTCCATAGCACCATGATATATGGTTTGAATAATTAGCAACCCTTGCTGCCAAAATAGGTCTTCTTTCTCCTCCAAAGCAACTCCCTGCGAGCCAGACTCTTCAGGACCCTCACCTTGTTCGTTCAGTGGCATGAACAGTTCTTTGTTTTCCTCTTTCCAGTGACCTGCATCATTACTGTTCTTTTGCAGTGTCTTCACATCCTCTCCTAGAGCTACCTTTCTAGCCTTAAGCTTGTTAAGATAAGTAAGCTCCATGCGAAGATACTCAATCCACATATCCTCTGATTCTGGACAAGATCTGAGACCACTCTGCATAAGTGCACGTGCTGCAGCAACATTCAAGTTCTGATCAAATTCCCATGCTGCCGCATAGATCCAAAGCCCAGGAACCTTGGGATGGTAGCGTATAGCTTGCGCAAGGACCTGCATATAGTACCAAAAAAACATGGGACTAACAGCACTACTGCCACCATAAGTAAATTATGTAAGGTAGTATTGCGATTAGCAGGTCTATCTAATAGTAGCCCGCAAAAAATAGATTTTTGCTAGTCTATTTTCGATTATCAGAAGAAAAGATTGCTCAGCCCGAAACTCACAATAAATTTAGAATTAGAAAAACCAAGAACAAGAAAATCTATCAGCCTTAATAGCTTCTAGCTCTAGCCTAAATCCTAATGTGCATTCCAAATTCACAAAAAAATGGCATACGAAGAACTTCAAAGTTCCAGCCTTTTGCCAACTATGACTAATGTTTCAATGCATAGCAGTAATTACACATCAAGTTTCTGAGTGCAACACAAGGTGAACTCAGAAGGCTCTAAGAGCTTTGCAACTTGTGATGTTGTGATGATCCTAAATAACCCACCATCAACTGTCTCCACTACAGCTTGTTTGCCTTATCCCTCAATGGGTGAATGCATACCCAAAATCGACACATTAAAATGGGCACACCTAATAGGTGAATATTCACCAGATCTGGATTGATGATCAATATCTTTTCCCGTAACCTTCATTATCCTCCCTATTCTCACATTCCGGCACTGCCCACTGGGCTGCCTCCACCGTCCATAACCAGTGACACCCTTGCGGCCCCACCACAGATGAGAGATTGGTTGGGGTACTCTGACATTAGCCAGACAACAAATATTGGGTGCGAAAAGAGTGTTCACTGGCTAGTAGAAGACAAACATTCAGCAAATTGTATTTTCATTCAAAAATAAGGTCAGAACTCAACAAATGACACCTTTAGCAAAATTTAATGCGCAGCCAGAAGAGCACGGCTACCTGTTGAATTTAAGCGTAAGGAAGTCTACTTTGACTAACTTCCAACCCAGAATTATAAATTTATAATGCATATCCAATTCCCAGTAAATTTCTAGCTGAAATACACCAAGACCTTGAAAGACACTCAAATTTCTGCATAAATGATCGTGCACAACCCAAATTCACACTAAATACTTAAATCAAACACGACAGCAACTCAGGACAGGTGAAAATCAAACGTAATGAACGCTGGTAATAACCCTCACTGTCTGTGCCCATGTTCTACCGCTACCGCTTAAACAAAACCTTTTCCACTAAATCATCATTGCTACAGCAGGAGCTCTACATAGATGGAAAAGATGATAAATTTGATCCTGAAGCAACAATGCGTGCGTTGATGGCAAAGCGTGGAATGGATAAGTAGCAGCTAATGGATTGGATAGCAAGGTGCAGGCAGGGACGGGTACCTGCTTCATCCGGCCGTGGCGCTTTTGGCGGCAGAACTGGAGGTATCGGAACCAGAGGTCGAGGTCCCCCTTGAACCTGACGGTGGCCATCCTGTAGATGTCGAGGACGCGGAGGACCCCCGCGATGTCGGAGATGGACTTCTTCCACTTGTTCTTCTTCTTGTTGGCCTTCTCCGTGCTCTCTCCGTCGCCTTGAGGGGTGGCGTCTTCGTCCTGTGGTGTGGCGCGTATGATGGCGCGCTTGCGTAGGTCGCGGAGCGCGTCGAGGCGGAGCTCGTAGGCGATGTAGTCGAGGAAGTCCGCGCGGAGCGGGGAGTGGCGGCGGAGGCGGAACTCGAAGTCGCGGCGGCGGCGGACGACCTCGGCGAGCTCGGCGCGGGTGAAGAGGCCGCGGCGCTCGAGGTCGTCGAGCTCGTCGGACATGCGCTCGAGGCGGTACTGCACCGTGTCCGCCATCTCGGCGTGCCTGACTCCGGCGAGGAGCCTCGATGGAGCGGCGTGGGTGGGTTAGGGTTTAGGGTTCTGCAAGGTTGCGGCGCGGAGGAGGAGAGGAGAGCCGGCACGCCTCGCCCACGAGGCCTTCTTCTTCTTAACGGAGGGCTTCTGGATCTTGTATGGGCTCAAATTCATTTGGCTGGACCACATTGGCAGCCCACAATAAGGATGTTGCTTTAGGAGAAAATTGATCATTTGCCACTTTGAAGAGTGGGCTTCGCAAAATTGCCACTTTCAAAATTGTCTTCGCAAAAATGCCATGCAGTACATTTACCTCTTGATTACCATGCCATTTGAGCCATTCAACTCATTTAATATTTTTTTTAATTTCAGGGGATGGAAAAGACCTTTCTACCCTTGCTAAGTTTTAAATATGTTCTTTGATTTCTAGCTCTGCTAAGAGCAAGTATTATAAGAGGTTGTAAGCTGGCTATATGCTGAGGTGGAGGAGAGAGAAGAGAGGTGGGTTGTAAGCTTACAGCCAGCTGAAGCACAAGAACCAAGAAACTTTGTGAGAGGGAGGGGTAGGTCATACAGCCTTCAGCTGACTGTAACTACTATATGAGTAGGCTGATAAGTGAGTTGTAAGTATTCATATAGTCAGCTGAAGGCTGTATTATAAGACTTGCTCTAACAAACAACTGAAACAAGTAGCCAAGCTCCGCCAGCAATACAGCCCTGTTTTCTGCTTTTATTCCTTTGAATTGCTCAAATAGATGCCTATGGTAGCTCCTTTGACATCCTTAGCAGTAGATGCTTTATTCAAATTCTTGAGGCCAAAATATCCACTAAGATGTTGGGGATGAAACAGTCCATTTGACAAAATTTCTTCAACAATCAACATGGTCCCTGCCTGTTTTGCTCGATGGAATTTGCTTGCGAATTAAGTAGAACTAACCATTCCAACAGAGGGTCAAGAATCCTATTAACAAAAGCACGGAAAATATTCTTAGGATTTGCATAGAATCTCAGAAAGTTTGAAAATTGCTCAAGCAGACAATTTCCAAGATTCTAAAGAACAGGACAGCTATTTTCCTCATTACGTGAAACCTTCTGGGAAAGATTGACAACCTCGATGGCACAAGAGGCCCACGAATCCATGCCTGCATTGAAGAAGGCTCTTGTATTGGAGGAGAAAAGAAAGGATATGCAGTCTAAAACTCGTTCGAAGAGCTAAGCTGCATCAAATTGCAAGCAGAAGCAGTACAGGAATGACCTTTCGAGCGAGACCTCCTTGCCCTGGAGGGAGAGGCCGAGGTCGAGGTTTTCCCAGTCACCCCTGGCGTCGGCGCCGCCGCTGCCGAAGCGAGGCCTGGCGCCGGCGCCGCCGCTGCCGAAGCGAGGCCTGGCGCGGGAGGGGGAGGCCTGGTAGAAAGGTCTTTTTCAGCTTCTGAAATTAGAAAAAAAATATATTAAATAAGTTAAATGGCTCAAATGGCATAGTAATCAAGAGGTAAATGTACTGCATAGTATTTTTGCGAAGACAATTTTGAAAGTGGTAATTTTGCGAAGCCCACTCTTCAAAGTGGCAAATGATCAATTTTCTCATTGCTTTAGAGCAACTGCCTCCTGCTCTTTCCTTGACTTCTCCTCCGGGTTTAGGGTTTGGAACTTTGGAGAAATTCAGCAGAGGAAACTGTGCAATTTCCACATAGATCATGGATGGTCAAAATTCTGGTGTTCAGACTGAAAAATCTCAGAAGGAAAAAAAATGTTAGGCTGTCAGATATCACCGCTCACTTTCAGAAGGAGTCGACGGAGGAGAGACGACCGACGACTCTGCACGCGCCACAAGGTTGGCCTGCCGCCAGTCCAGTTGGGTACATACCTAGCAGTAGCAGTATGCCAGTATGCGACCTCGCTCGCAAGCAAACCGTCTGTCTAGTAGCCGAGCCAGCCGGTGCTATGAAAATTCAGCGTCGGTGTGAACGAAATAAATAAAGAGAATGGATGGATTGATTGATGAGCAGTAGCAGGACTTGACCGCCCATCGCAATGTCTGTGTCTGTCGACGCGCGCGTGCGTTTGACTCGAGACTTGTATCATGCATGGCGTTTTCCTTTCCTTTCCTAGCTTCCCTTTCCTTGATTTTTCTTCCCTGCTGCAGCTAGCACTGTGAGCCTCACCATGCCTCTGGTAATGCTCTGTTTCTCTGCTTTCCTTTTCTCTGCTACAGAACAATTGGTACCCACATAATAGTCTTTTCTTTCTTTGTTTGTTTCTTTCTTTCTTTCTTTTTATTGGACGATTACTCTCTAATCGGTCGTGTATATCATGCATATACTACTACTCCCATAAAGTAATCATCTTCTCCTCCCTATCTGCTCGTCTCATCGCCGCTGCGAATGCATGTACACACATAGTTTGACTGAAAGCTTAATCGGCCGCCCCGTCCGTCGAGTTCATTCTTTCTTGGCTTTTTTCCCCTGAATTTCAAATAACTTGATAAATTAAGTGTAGCTACCGCTTTCACCTCAATTAATTTCTGTCAAGAAATACTCCTAAATGATACTAACTAGCTACTAACTCTAGATTACTGCTACGTACATTACTCTTGGTCCTTTGCGGCTTTCTTAATGAGAAAAATGTATACCGTTCGATGGTATACCATCCTTCTCCCTCCGGAAGTGCAGCCGCTCCCTCCCTCTTGTGCTCCCTCTCGTTCCCGTCCGTCGCTCCCTCTCTCCTCGCCGCCGTCATCCCCCACTCTCCTCCGCCACCGGATTCGGCTCCCCAGCTACAAGCCCATCCTTCCTCCCAATCATAGAAGGAGGTCGGGGGAGGTGGTGACTTAGGTTGAGCGGAGAAGCACGGTGGGGAGGGGTCGGGGGCTACGCGGTGAGGCTGCGACGGCGTCGCTGGCCATGGGTGGTGGTGGAGGGGGTTGCGGAGGAGGCTTGCGGAGCTGCTCTGAAGCAGAAGAAGAGAGGAGGAGGGGAGGAGAGCAGTGGTGCTTCGAGAGAAGAGGGGAGGAGGACTGCGCAAGTGAGAGAGTATATCGCGGGATAGTACTTCTCTTCTTAATTTGCAGGTTGTTCCAACGTTAACAATAAGGCTCTGACCGCCGCGATATCTCTAGCTCTAACGTCATGATCTAGCTACAAATTAAGACATACAGTATACAAACTACTAGCTACTCCTTGCATGTATCAATAGAGAAAAAATAACGCATGGTTTAACGGTACTGCAGTCTCCTGTCGAGATGGGCAAATAATTATATAAAGAAGGTGAGGTACAGCATAGAATTACAGGTATACACTGTCGGTCACGGACTTAGACAAGCTGTTAAATTACGCATATTAAGACAAGCAAATGCAGCAGGTTGCAGATTGAGCGCCTCGTTAGGGGGAGGCAGGTTCATTCAATCAAGCGCTCTCTCGTCTCCAGCGCACAGCCAACTGAACGCATGCCTGGTTGCAAGCCACAGTTTGCGAAAAAAATTATTCATGCCTAAGCGTGGCATACCATAGTTTTGTGGCGGGCAAATCGATCGTCTGTTGCAAGTGTCGAAAAATTTATAATAGAACAGCCACGCGGAGTCGACAGTGTAGCACCCAGCCAAACTCAAGAAGCCTGCGAGTGAAGCTCATATGATTTATAACTTACTGTTTTTTTTCTGAAATAAATGAATCTGGCATTTATTCATCGTCATTTTGAAACGGTTTATCAAGACAGTCTATTCAAAATAGCTTATTAGTATTAGATTTATTTATCTAAACACTTATGATAGAATCAAATTTCATAAGCCAGAGTTGCCCCGGCCAGCTAGCTCTGTTCCAATCCAATGAATTGAATAGCGGCGGCGTGTACAACTGATAACCTATCTGTCTACGCAGGTATGACTGCTGTGCCTAGTTAGGGATGGATTGATCCACCGAGTATCTAATCCAATCCGGCCACATGAGAATAGTCTAAGCTAGACATAGCCGTTGCCTTCGAGCTTACTTTTCCTTGGGACAATCCAATCCAATCCAGTCCCCACGCCCGTTAATTAATTCCCATATGACCCTCAATCCTGACGCTGATGCATGCCCTGTATTTTATGTCCTACTCGATCTCCTCTTCCTCCTCCTCCTTGCTTTCTTGTTCCTCCTTTTACAGCCAATGCTTCACAGGCACCACGTGCATCCGGACGTAGCATGTACATAGTATTCCCTCCCGTCCAGCAATATCAATCCAAAGACAACTTCAATAGTATCATTTTAGTTATTTCTTAGCTATATTACGTCAACAAATTTCTATATATAGAAAAGAGGATGTAAGAAAAGAGAATGTGCCATCTCTAACGCAAGAGACAGTCTGAGCACACAAACCAATACAAATAGTAATGAAATGTGAGGGAGAAAATATGTGTAACACCCTAGAGTCCAAACCGGCTCAGACCTAACCACATTTTGGATAGGCCACGCACACGTAGCAACCCTCTTGCACTTTCGTCCTCGCTTCGCGCAAAACAGTTAATCAGGGGTGCTACCATGAAACTCCTAAGCTTATATGTAAGTGCTTCTCAAGGTAAGCTAGCAAGGTAGGACTAACCTAGAAATTCATGTGCACACACACATGAGCCAACATGGATCGGGGTGTCACAATGTGATGAAAATACTATGAAATAATTAGATAAATTAATTTTAGAGATGAATTATTGGAGATATTATCCCTAATACTATCTTTAGATGAGGTAGAAGTCTTATAGACGACCTTAAAAGATGGACTATTGTACATATATACCCTAAAGCCCACTATACATACTGATCAAGGAGGTACTAAATTTGAGAAAAAGTTAATGCTATTGGATTATGTATACCCTATTAAATAGCAAACTACAACTATTCATCCACTCTTTTAGCATTAAAAGAGGGATATATGGTAGAAATATTGTAATAACTACGCATTTGATCTCTGCAATGAAACTATATTATGGGATAGGGACTTGTATTGCAGGACGGAAAGAGACATATAATTTCTTAATTTCTCCTTGCCCAAGTACCATGTCCTAGCTTCCTGATTCGTATAGTCCTCCCCTATATCCCGGTACACTATCTAGTTCCAAATACATGTTGTTTTAGACATTGACTGATCCCCAAAACGCCACTTTGAACATTAATTTCTATTATAATATATTTATAAAATTCAATAAAATTATAATATTATGAAACTACTTTTCGAAACAAATCTAGACATATAATTTTTATATATCCAATATAAATATTTAAAATATATTATAAACTAAAGTTTCGAAAGTTTGACTGCATGTGTCCTAAAACTATGAGTGGGTTCTTTTAGACTGTAGCTTATGGCTTTAGGTTTATGACTTTTGAATTCTGACTCTTTGTGAGAGAGTACGAAGAGAGAAACAGTCACACACGATTTTGGACAGTATAGTTGAAGTCGGTACAGAGTCTACTACAATTGATTTATAGATCTTGACTTGAAAAGACGCATCGTGCGAAAGTTAGTTGCTATAGCAAAAACTAAAAGCTAAGCATGAAATCCAAAAAAAAATCTATACTATATATTTGTGTCGGTAGGGGTGGACATTTGGCTTGAGGCTTGCGAGCCGGCTCGGCTCGTAACGAGCTCGAGCCGGCTCGGCTCGGGCTCGTAATTGATTCATGGCAAGCCGAGCCCAGCGTCCAGCTCGTGAGAAAAACGAGCCGAGCTCGAGCCGCTCGTTGGCTTGTGCGAGCTCGGTCGGGTCCCAGTCAGCCCAGTGAATCAATGATGCCGTAGTCGGCCCAGCCCAATCCGATCGATGTGGTCGATAGTCGATGCGATGCGCCGATCGGCCGAAGCGATGCGAGTCGGCACGCGCTAACCCTAACCCTTCCCGTCCCCGATCGGCGATCGCCACCACGCCACGCGCTCGGCCGCCGCCCGCCGTCCTTCCCCCATTCCTCGATTCCCTTCCTTCCCCACGCGCTCGGCCGCCGTCCATCCCTGAACCCCTTCTTCCCCCATGCGCGCGGCTGAATTGCTCTTTGTCTGTATGCTATGCTGAATGCTCTCTGTATGCTATGCTATTTCTGTCAATTTCTGTGAATTTCTGTCTGTGAATCTCTGTCTGTAAACTTTTTAACTCTCTGTCTGTGAATTTCTGCACTAAATGCTCTTTGTATGTATGCTATGCTATTTCTGCTGCGCTGCTCTCTGTTATGCGTTTTGGCGCGTTCAAGCCGTTTTGGCTCGGTCCGGCAGCGGCGAGCCGTTTTGGCTCGTTCGGGCTCGCGAGCCGGCTCGAGCCGCCAGTCGAGCCGAGCCGAGCCTCTCGCGTAGCTCGTTTCCGAAACGAGCCGAGCCGCAGTTTTGAGCGAGCTCGGCTCGGCTCGGCTCGTTTCCAGCCCTATGTGTCGGGATAGAGTAACTCCAACGCATGAGCAGAACCAATAAACAATTAATATATTGCAGCTCAAAAAGATAGCGACGAAATCGAGCCCACATGCATGGTCAAGAACAGTGCGCCAGCATGGATGAGCGGCGGTGCATGGCCCTGTCTGCAGTTTTCAAGCGTAGCTGTAGTATTTTATCAAGGCCGGCCTTGGCAGCGTTTCATTCGAACGTTAGCGCCCGACTTATTTGTTAACATCCGTCGACCCATCCTTCCAGTCTGGCTTCTATACAAAACATAACAGTCCAGGAGTATAAAAGTAATAATTCATGATGATCGAAAGGGGATTACTAGCTAGTATATATTCTATCCACATGCCAAGAATTACGACATTAGTTAGCTGTAGTCAATGGATTGAATTGAAGCAAGTACGCGATAGCATGCATCATAGTATAATATAGGAAAAGTATATATACTTGTATATATAGCATCAAGTGGTTGGCTAGTTGTTGGTATGTTTATACGAATATTTATAAGCCGTGTGTGTATATATATACTCCCACTTCTTATATACCATATAAATAATATTACTATATCTCTTTATCATTTTTTAGCATACTCTAGTAATTATTATAAGATACTCTAAAGTGATTTTTATGAAAAATTTCAGCAAAATCTACCTTTTATAGCATAATTTATGTATATACTCATTTTATGTATGGAAAAGGATATATAGTAAAAATAAAAGACTCCGATAAAAATTTTTCAACTAAGTCACATTGGAGTATTATCTTAGAATTAGTATTTAAGTGTACCGAAAGTGATAAATAAATATAGCATATTTATTTACATGGTATATTGAATGTGAGAGTATGTACTCCGGAGAGTACAGAAAAGACTTCACACACACACACACACACACACACACACACACATATATATATAAAGCGTTTTCATCAAAACATATATTTTTTTGCTATACACCTTTATCATATATAAAAGGAGTATATACATAAATTATACTGTAAAAAGTAAATTTTGATAAATTTTTTGTAGAACTTATTTTCAAGTATCTTATAAATATTATTAGAATATACTTAAATAGATAAAGAGGTATAATAATATCATTAAAATGATATATGAGAACTGGGAATATAACACCCAAGTATATGGTCAGGGGCGGATCCAGCGGTGGGGTGGGGGGGGGGCTCGAGCCCCCCTACCGCTACCGGACCCTTAGAGCCCCCCTAAAATTTTTAGCCATGGATGTATAATGTAGAAGGGGCTGAGGTCGAGCTGAAGGTACTTCAGCCCCTTCAAAAAAATTTTCTGGATCCGCCACTGTATATGGTCAAGTTCATACGGCGAAAACCTCAGCAAAAAGAAGAAACGTTCATTCCTGCGCGCACATCTCTGGCCATACATACAGGCACAGCCCTTTTTCTGGGGTAAATTTGTCATAGAATATTCTTTCAGCAATAATTAGTTGTTCAGGCTATAATTAACATGTTGATATCCAAATATCAATATCTATCCACTGCGCAGGTCACTAGGTACGTACTTAATTACTTTGGATATCTTCTAGCTAATCGAACATGAATGATAACGATCAATTTGACATGTGGCTCTCCTGTTTCGATTTCAACTTCTAGCTTTTGGCTTCTAGTTCATTATTTTTTAATTTTGTCTTTTCTGACTTTTGGTTTTTAAACATTTTTATCTTTTTTTATATATTCTTTTGTATTGTCTATAATAGATTAATATATTTTTTATTTTTAAATTTAATTACATTAAAAAAACTATAAGCAGCTACTGCAAAAATAAGCCAGCTATTAGCCGCAAACGATCATGCATTTGAGCATGATTCGATATGTGTTGCTCGTATGTATGTATGCATGCATGTGGTGATGTGAACCAACGGGCAGATCATCAATGAGATGACGATGCATATATTATATGCATGAGTGCGCGCGGTGCAAGTCCAGCTCGATGATCGGTACACCGACCCGTCCGTCATCATTGGCAACAAGTCAACGAAACCTAGCTAGCAAACGGCCGGGTCGGATAATTCCTCCAACTCAGCATATGGACGCGCAGATGATCGAGCACCCAGCTCCAATTAATTAAGCCGTAACAGCTTAATTTGACCTCATCTCGATCGTTGACTTGCTAACCTAGCAACCATGTCATGCATGCACACACAACTAGCTGTTAGCTACTAAATTAACGAGACAACGGATCGATGGGAGCGTCTATATAAGGAGCTTTGAGCCGGCTCATCTCTCTTCACTTCCTTCTGATCCGTCTCGATAATTAGAGTAGCTCATATATAGCCAGCCTTGGTCTGATCACCGATCCTAGCTAGATACATCGATCGGTAGTGCCTGCTCTGCTAGCTCCGATGGCCGGCGGGGCGATAGTGAACACGGCCGGGGGCAAGGACTACCCCGGCAAGCTCACCCTCTTCGTCTTGCTCACCTGCGTCGTCGCTGCCACCGGAGGCCTCATCTTCGGATATGACATCGGTATCTCAGGTACGTACGTACGTACTGTGCATCGTCGATTCTCATCTCATGCATATACATATACCTGTAACAACATGCAAGCTAGCTAGCGAGTTCCATCTTCGGACATGTATGTATGTAATTTGCATATGCGAAAATTTACAGGTGGCGTGACGTCCATGGACCCGTTCCTGCAGAAGTTCTTCCCGGAGGTGTACCGGAAGAAGCAGACGGCGGCCAAGAACAACCAGTACTGCAAGTACGACAACCAGCTGCTCCAGACCTTCACCTCCTCCCTCTACCTCGCCGCCCTCGTCGCCTCCTTCTTCGCCGCCACCGTCACCCGCGTCCTCGGCCGCAAGTGGTCCATGTTCGGAGGCGGCCTCACCTTCCTCGTCGGCGCCGCCCTCAACGGCGCGGCCAAGAACGTGGCCATGCTCATCGTCGGACGCATCCTCCTCGGCGTCGGCGTCGGCTTCGCCAATCAGGTACTGTGCGTGTTATATAGTATAATACAAGTCAATTAAACTCCATTTTATTATATCGATCCTCTCACATGCAAGCTACTGGTGTCTATCATTTGATCCATGTACATATGGTTCTTCAATTTTTCCAAGCTTGTCCTCGCCGTAACTACCGTGAAATTATTGAACCCCATGTGATGTGATATGATGCACTCCTGTACAGTACACCGAAGCTTAATCAATAGTTGCACTTAATTAAGTCGATCAGTAGTTAATATACATCTGTATTGTCCGTTTAGTTCGATTGCTACGTACGCTAGCTAGCTTTGGGTATTAATGAGCTTGAGCTACTACATCGAAGGAAAGAAAGAAACAAAGAGCCTCTCACATCGATCGATCGAGCCATCTAACTGGACAAAAAAGAAATGAGAATATCACTTGCATTAGGATTATTCTACTGTTATACGAGCGATTATTTCCGTCGATGACGACGATGCGTGCTGTCCAAAATATCGATCCATGAGCGAGTTTCAAAAGATGATGAGATTGTTTAATTGGGTGCCATTCAACGGAAGGGAATGGGAGGAACTAACAGGTGCACGCAAAGTCCAACCAGGCAGGTTAGCAGCACTAGAGTAGTACCTCGATCGTCCTCAAGGGAGGGGCCTCACTAGTTCCCAAAGTCCAACCTATAGCCATTGATGTTCACTCCCAAGAGGTTGACTGCTTTGTTTGTTTGTTTGCCCAAGCTAGCATCATTACATTAACTAATTAATTGTTCCCATGGCCATCCCTTTCTCATCTTGTTGATTGTCTTGCTATGAACTGTGATTTTGACTCTCTTAGCATCTATATATATATATATATATATATATATATATATATATATATATATATATATATATATATATATATATATATATATATATATATATATATATATATATATATATATATATATATATATATATATATATATATATATATATGAGGGTGGTATCTGGGCACCAAGTCTTCATGTCTTCAGATTGTTTTTAGATAAGTATAATGATATATAATATATTAGGCAAATCTGTTAACATTCATTCAAATTTGTGACCCTTGGATTAGAGATCAATGGTCTCCTTGTTTTTGAATGGGGAGATTTTTTTCAAGGGGTAGGAGATAGAATTCAAGGGAGAGGTGGGAGAATTTATGTCTATTGGATCTCTAATCCAACAGCCCTAAATCTAGATGATAGTTAAGAAGAGAATATCCGGATGATATTTAACAAAATCTCTTAAAAAATACTTCGTTCCAAAGTTAGATACTATAGTAAAAACCAATAATCGGTTTCAAAAGCTGGAAAGAACAATCCCATAATATCCATCGATCTCTCGCGTACATATTTAATCTGGAATTGAATGTATAGGCGGCAACGATGAGTTGTTGCATGCATGTTCATTCTAGCAAAACTCATCCTGCTGTAAAATCTGCAACTAGCCAGCCAGGCATCAGGAAAAATTGCAACTTAGTCACGGGCCAGCTACGCAAGTTGGAATTCAACAGTTCATGCCATTGCTTTCTTGATTCCTCCAAATACTTTTGACTTGGACTATGTGCAAACGAAGCAAGCGAGAATAAAGACTGAGAAAAAAAATAGCTGAGTAAGATGGGGAGAAAGGGACAGAGATTGAAGGGAAGAAGAACAAAAACAAGCGAAGAATTAATAAAAGCAAGGAATATATAACAGCCACGACTTTTGCAACCTCTTTGTATATATATATATATATATATATATATATATATATATATATATATATATATATATATATATATATATCTAGATGCTCCAGTAAAATGAATTTCTCTAGTAAGAAAAAATATTATAAAATGAATTTCTCTAGTAAGGAAAAACTATTATATATGTGATCACTAGCTAGCACATAAGCAAGCGGAGCGAGTACAGATATTTCTCATTGATGCAGGAACAGCAATTTAATTTGCAGAAATCCTATGGTTAGAGTTCAATTAATTAGTGGCCTGGCCAGGCAGGCTGTAATTTACGATGGTCTCACAGTCATTTTGGTTGCTCTGTGGTCTTGTCCTTTTCTTTTGCTTGTGGTGAAACAGTATGCATCGCTATTGCTCAAGGTTTACCTATCAATCTATCAGCAATAACACTGCTGCAACTAATGACTACATGAAACAGAGCAGTAATATTGAACACAAGAAAGAAAATAATGTGGTTTGTCTTTTGTAGTTGATTCAGTAGCTAGTACCTGCCGGTGTGATTTGTTTGTCTTTAAAATTTTTCTTTTACAATTACGAGTACACTGCAATTAATCGACCTTGTTAAGTGTCATGTTGTTACTATAGTACTACTAGAGCTGTTTTTTAATTCCCATTAAAATTTACGAAAAAAATTGAATTTGACCCCTTTTTTCGTACGAACGCATGCAGTCTGTGCCGGTGTACCTGTCGGAGATGGCGCCGGCGCGCCTCCGCGGCATGCTCAACATCGGGTTCCAGCTGATGATCACGATCGGCATCCTTGCGGCGGAGCTCATCAACTACGGCACCAACAAGATCAAGGCCGGGTGGGGCTGGCGCGTCAGCCTTGCTCTTGCGGCGGTGCCGGCGGCCATCATCACGCTGGGCTCCCTCTTCCTCCCCGACACGCCCAACTCCCTGATCGACCGCGGCCACCCGGAGGAGGCGCGGCGCATGCTCCGGCGCGTCCGCGGCACGGACGACATCGGCGAGGAGTACGCGGACCTGGTGGCGGCGAGCGAGGAGTCGAAGCTGGTGCAGCACCCGTGGCGCAACATCCTCAAGCGCAAGTACCGCGCGCAGCTGACCATGGCCGTCTTCATCCCCTTCTTCCAGCAGCTCACCGGCATCAACGTCATCATGTTCTACGCGCCCGTGCTCTTCGACACCCTCGGCTTCAAGAACGACGCCTCCCTCATGTCCGCCGTCATCACCGGCCTCGTCAACGTGTTCGCCACCCTCGTCTCCGTCTTCACCGTCGACAAGCTCGGCCGCCGCAAGCTCTTCCTCCAGGGCGGCGCGCAGATGATCGTGTGCCAGATCGTGGTCGGGACGCTGATCGCCATCAAGTTTGGGACGAGCGGGATCGGCGATATCCCCAAGGGGTACGCGGCGGCGGTGGTGCTCTTCATCTGCCTTTACGTCGCCGGCTTCGCGTGGTCGTGGGGCCCGCTGGGGTGGCTGGTGCCGAGCGAGATCTTCCCGCTGGAGATCCGATCGGCGGGGCAGAGCATCAACGTCTCCGTCAACATGCTCTTCACCTTCGTCATCGCGCAGGCATTCCTCACCATGCTCTGCCACATGAAGTTCGGGCTCTTCTACTTCTTCGCCGGCTGGGTCGTCATCATGACCGTCTTCATCGCGCTCTTCCTCCCGGAGACCAAGAACGTGCCCATCGAGGAGATGGTGCTCGTCTGGAAGGCGCACTGGTTCTGGGGCCGATTCATCGGCGACTCCGACGTCCACGTCGGCGGCAACCACGCCGGTCTCCAGATGGCCTCCAACGGCAAGCTGGCCGACTCCTCCGCCTAGCCTAGCTGGAGTGCATGCATGGTCTCGACTTAGCGTCCGTCCATCTATGCTATGCATGTGTACATGAGGCCCCGTTTCTTCTTCACCTCTTCTTCGCTTTAACTCTTGGTGCTTAATTAATTATTAATTAGATGCTAGTTTGCCTAGTCGATCGTGTATGTGTGTGATTGTTTGTTTCGCCAATTCTTGCACAAGATGTATTATTATCGTCAATTATCGTATCATACATGGAAGATTCAAGGTTTCCTTTCTGAAACAGGCGCTTCAGTTAGTATAATCCTGTTCCTGTAGTAAAGCAATTCATTCGTGTTTCAGTTTGTTCCTTTCCACCCCTCTGTTGGATAGTGCAGTATAGGCAGAGTAACATAGTACTGCATAATTAACAACAGTAATAAAAGGATGCCTGAATCTAAATATAAGTTGATGCTTTCTTTAGGCATCCAGACTCCAGAATCATAGCTAAACAAAAAGTCAGCTTGCAGGTTGCAGCAAGAACCAGATGCTACTCACCTATGGATAATCATACTGAACAGACAATACCAATTCAATTGCCAAAGGTAATTGTTCCACATCAAAGCTTATGCCCTCCGACAACGCAAAGGGATTATTCAAAAACGTTGATACTTGATTCGATGGTGTTGTATTTTGTGATCTAAATCTGATCGAGTCTGACCACTATTAGTTTTCTGACTATTTGAAGAGTTTGATCAGGAATCAATGCAAACTGATCAAAGGTTATGATTAGGATCATCTTTGAGTCCGTAATAGACTCTGCACCGACCGGCATCAGAGTGGTGCTCTAAGATGCGTACGCCGACCAGAGTCAAATGTGGCTGCTCAAGGCGTCTTCCAACTATAACTCTACACCGTTATCTTATGAGACTCTCCGAGTGGGTGTTGTTTGTCTTCGAGAATGTTA
Source organism: Dendrocalamus latiflorus (assembly GCA_017311315.1). NCBI lineage: Eukaryota > Viridiplantae > Streptophyta > Magnoliopsida > Poales > Poaceae > Dendrocalamus > Dendrocalamus latiflorus. The sequence continues at coordinate 35,379,920 of CM029629.1, forward strand.
CTATTCCTGTTTTCGAGTAGGTATTTGTTTCGTTACAGACTAGAACTCTGTTCCTTTCTTCATTAGTGACTCTGATCCCTAATCTATATATGTAACCTTTCAGTCACATGGTTAAGACAAGCTAAAGTTTCCCATGCTTAAGCTAAAGTTTCCCATGCTTCTAACTTCTCATATAGTGATTTTGTCGATTATGTGTTTGTAATTTTTCACTTAAAAGAGTTTTCCACGTTAAGTCTCTTTCTTGTGTCTCTAATTGTTCTTCATTATTTCGTGCTTTATCTTGTCGATTTTGTAACAAGTGCTATTAGAGCCACGTTTTTTCCTTAGATTGATCTAGGGTACTCTTGACATGATGACAATAAAGTATGACCTTCTGCTGCTTGACTGAGACACAAGATTTTTCCTATGGCAGATCAAGATACAAGCTATTCTAATACAGCTCGATTTGGATGGTACATTATTGGGAATTGACAAGATGCCCACTGCATGGTCCGCCAAGAAGAAGCAAAAAAGAGATCATAAGGCTCTATCTTATATTCATCTTCATCTATCTAACAATATTCTCTAAGAGGTCACAAAAGAGACCATAGATGCTACGTTATGGCTAAAACTGGAATATATCTGCATGACCAAGGATCTGACCAGCAAGATGCTTATGAAGTAGAAGCTTTTCTCGATTAGATTGACAGAAGGCAGATCTATATTGAACTACTTGACCGCTTATATCATCATCGAAAAAACAATGTAGGTTAAATACAATAATGAAGATTTAGGTCTTATTCTACTTGGCTCAATGCTCAGTTCATTCTCTATATTCAGAGACACAATTCTTTATGGTCAGGACACTATCACCCTCAAGGAGATCTATGATGTTCTGTATGCAAAGGAGAAGCTGAAAACAATGGTGTCGAATGAAAGCTCCAGTTCGTATGCAGAAGGTTTGTCTATTCATGGAAGACAAACCGAGAGGTCTTCGACCAGGGATTTCAGGAACAAGAGCAAATTTCGAGGCATTCTAAGTTAAAGAACAAGAAGTCATGCGGTTATTGCAAGAAAAGTGACCATGACTTATCCGAGTGCTAGAAACTATATAACAAGGAGCAAAAGAATAACAGTTTCAAAAAGATCAATAAGATGAAGAAGTCAAAGTCACCATTGTTACAAAAGAAGATTCCAAAGGAGATGTACTTGTTGCCTTTGTCGGTGATTCTAAAATCGGCGATGAATGGATTCTTGATTTAACTTACACTTTCCACATGAGTCCAAACCGTGATTAGTTCGTTAACTATGAAGTGACCCCAAGTAGATTAGTATTGATGGGAGATAGTATTCCATGCAAGATTACATATATTGGTTGTTTCAAAGTCACTTTCTGCACCCAACACATGTTTTCAAAAACTTTTGAGAGATTCTCTGGAACTACCTATGAATGCAAGGCTGCTTATCCATCCTATGATGACTCTAGTGGGGTATGTTGTTCCCTGTGTTAGTGGAATCTCTAGCACAGTTAGCCTTTGTATACTATCGTGAAATAAAGATCTTCATAACTAAATATACAGATTGCATTGGGTAAGATCCTAAAGTTCCGCAAGAAGAATTAGCAGTTGACATAATTGGTGGTTTTATGTACTTCATATTGGCATTCTCAATGTTTTCACAGGTCTGTTCCATATTCCATAAAGCGTCATTTTCCTCTTGCATATTTTTCTTTTTCTAAATAAAGTATTCTTCTTCGAATATCTTTTAGCTATTGATATTTGTTGGTACTAGTAAATGTGAAACTTAAAATTTCCCTTGTAGTTTGCAAACTGAAACCTGGTTTGTATTTGTCATGCTATTGTTCTCACTTTCATCTCCCAATATTATATTGGAATTTGAGCTCTATTTTATTATCTCTTGAAATTTGTAAAACTTTTTTTGGACTAGACTATGACGAGGATAGAATAATCCTGAAATTATTACATCATTATATTTTTCGAGTATACCCATTATTGATAAAACCGAGGAAAAACCGAGGAAAAACCGAAATTCCCGAAAAAACCGAAAAGCCTAGCAGTCTCGGCGGCCCACCAGCAGTCCGGCCCGACGCACGCGCAGTAGACGGCATAACCTAACCCTAGCGCTGCGCAGACGCGAGTGACCGACGCGGTGACGCCCCTCGCCTCCTCGCTTTCTCCGCCACCACGAGACCTCCCGGTGCCGCCGCATCCCGCCCCCGTGCGCTTCCACTGCTCGCATGCCGCAGCCCGCAGCCCACGCCAGATCGAATCTGCCAAGCCTGATACCGAGCTTCGCCGCCGGCTAGAAAGTCTCGCATCTTCCCTCATGCGAGCACCACCCGTTCTTGCCCAAATGTCATCTGCTTCGGCGAGGGCTTCCTGCGGCAGCTCTCTCTGCTTTCGAGACCCGCCTCCTCCTTGGCATTGGCAAAGGTAATCAACCCCCTTTGCTTTGCTTTCGTTTTGCTTGTTTTTAGAAAATTTGAGAATAGCTGCAATGACAATGCCCATCCATCCATTCAACATTCTAATACCTGGGAATAAACATATATGATTTATTGCCCTTCGTTGAGGATACTCTCAACTCTTGGGGCATTTCCACCGGATACTGGTTGACTCGTGAAAATGACAAGGAGAACATCATACTGAAGGGGGCAGTGAGGAGTGCTTCATAGTATGAAGGGTTGAGATAAATCACAGCAAGAACAGAAGGTACCTTACGAACACCCCCTAAGGTGATATGCTTTCTTTGGAGTGTTAACAATCACAACTCTAGTCCAATGTGATATGCTTCTAATCAAGAATTTATTAAAGTGTATTACACGCTGAAGACTGACGACTCATACCTCAGGCGGCGAATAGAGTGGAATGACCGAAATACATTGCATGCTAGTTCTATCCATTACTATGCAACACATGAACTAAGTACATCTCTCCAATGTTTTGTTTTACGGCATAGGATCGCTTGCAGACGAGACAAAGGGTTTAGGAGGCATCTGTAGATTCTGCAACCTCCCCGTTAGCATGTTTACCACCTTTGTCATGGAGGGCCGGTTTTTCGGGTTCCACTGAATACACCATAGTGCCACAGTGGCCAGCTGCCGCACTGTTTCTTTCTCTTCTCCTATCATTTTCCTAGTTTAGCAATTCGCGCAAAGTTTGGTAAAATTGGTATTAACCGATACCGTACTGAAATAAAATTTTATTTACCGATACCACACCGTATTATGAAAAATACCGTATTTCCCGAAATACTAAAACCGTATTTACCGAACCGTATAAACCGAAAAAACCGAACGCACAGTCCTAGTTGTCCTACGATCACCTTGTGGTCGTGGACTTTCCTGCAACTAGTCTACCTCCAACCGCCTTATCTACGATGTTCTCCTACATTGTAGAGTCGCCTGATAAGATGGTTAGAATGTGTGTTTATCTCTAATAACCGCACATGATCTTTCTCTGATAACTACTGCTGCACAACAAATAGCCTCCATGTCTCTCTGATAATAACTTCTATTGAGTAGTTATCTCTCAAACCGATGAGACATCTTTTGGAGCAAGGCAACCGTCGTCGTTTCATCAACTACACAAAGGTTTGCATCAGAGAGGGAAAGGAGGATTCTACTCCACACAAGACATAATATGAAGCATTTTTATGTTATTTTTCCACTTGTAATCCATTTTTGAAGGATTAATCTCACATGACGTAGGGTTATTATTCTATTTGGAGAAGGCCCGAACCTGTATAAAAATCCACGTGCCTTTCTTCTGCATTGCCAAATTTTAGTCTTAAGAGTTTTCTCTGAATTCAAGAAATTATACGTAAGATCGGTATTAAAATACCAACAGACTATATTAGTTTTTCACCTTGGAGTGTGTAACATGTTTCAGATATATTCATGTAAGATGAACAGCATCAGCAAAAGGTTGTATTTTTCAACTTATCCAAGAAGGGCTTAAAAACTTAAAATGGACTAGTTATCATCAGCTTGTCAAACCTGTTTCCAACTGTCTGTTTCCAGCTTGGTATCTTTTTTGGTAGTGGGCTGGGCCCGAGGCCTAGCCTTGGGCTGGCTAGGCCCCTACTTGATGGCCCCCTTAACTGGTTACTGATCGTAATTTTCTTATTACTACTATTCTGTTCCTTTTTTTTGGAACCACGTATTCAACCACCTACTTATTACTTGCAAATTGACCAATATTACAAATTCTACTCAAACTTGGTGGGCAAAAACTGCTGAGCACTTACAATCAAACCACTTAGATGCGTTGGATCGTCGACGGAGGGCCACGATTCAGGTGGGCGCACAGCCTTAGAGCATCTCCAACAATGTCCTCTAAATCTCATCCCCTAAGTCACTTTTTAGAGGACACAATCTAGAATATAGAAGGCTAAAAATATGTAACCTCCAACAAATCATCTAAATATGGTCCCCTAAATTAAAATCTGGGTCCACAAAAACTACCAACCAAAGAATTTAGGGGATCAGACGGCGCAGGAGCGTTGGGGCCGATTTAGGGGATGGTGTGCGTCCTCCATATATGGGGGACGAAAAATCAGTGATAGAGTCCTCTATATTTTTGGGTACCACTTAGGGGATCTGTTGGAGCCTTTTTTTTTTGACATTTTCTTCTAAAATATAGGGATATGAGCACTTTAGAAGATTTGTTGGAGATGCTCTTAGCACTTGAATGGAAATTTTCAATTACCCCCGCCAACCATTTCCGATCTGTGCAGTGCTCCCTCACCCAAATGCCTAACCCTAGATCCGGATATCAGATACAGTTGACTTAGGTTGACCTAGGTTAATTATCTTCCTTGTTGCCGTTCCCTCTATACTAACGTCCTCTCCAGAATTGTAAGCTGTACAGCAATTCACCTGCCCACTGGTTGCATTTAGAGAAGTATTAAAGAAGTAGTACAGAAGAATGAGTGGAGAGAACAAAGAAATTATTCGACTTGATTCATCAATGGATTTTCGATTGGTTATGTTCTGAATGTAATTTTCATCATGATGATGCTCGCTTGCGGGTTGAAAGCTGGAAAGAATTGAAGCAGCAGTATATGAGTCCTGGAAACAATAGGATTCGTTACTTGGGTGGTACTCATTCGTACATTTGTGCAAAGTTATTCGACCAAAGTGCAAACAGGGAGTGTATCTGTAGGAGTAGAGGCATAATCATAGCACGCACTTGAAGAAAGTAGTAGCTTGCAAAATTTGTAGCTTGTCCAATCCTAAAGTCTTGCCATGAGAGCATATATATACATGCATGCATGTAGCATCTTGCTTTGCTCATGGAGCGAGCAAGCATATTAACATCCATGCATGCTTGCTTGCCCGTTACCCTGCGCGCACTACGTGTGGTGCGTGCGTAACTCAACAAAAATAACGTTGAGCTTGCTTGTTCAGCTATAAAACAGAAGAGGCTGATCGATCAGTATTATATATGTAGTCACATATCTATCTCCATACAAGAGCCAAGTTGGTTAGTTATCCTTGAGATAATTGTTGGGATGTGAGATAGACTACATTAGCGTAAATTAAAATTTCTACTACATTAATCAGAAAGCTATATGAATAAGAGATCATTAATCGTTACCATTAGACGCACATTGCAACGGAAGAAGAGCTGAAATAACCTGATTTAACATAGCGTGTGTTGATGTAGTGGAAGTAGTCGATTATCCGTAAGCAGTATTCGATCTTCCTTGAGCCAACTGTTTCCTCCTCGTGATCGTCCCGATCAACGCCGCAATTGCAGCAACGCCTCTACCGAAGTCCACACATTCAAGGATGGAACACCATATGTCGATGTGCTAGCATTGACAGGAACTGCTTGCTTAGCCAGGCGCGAGGAATTGATAAGGCAACTATTCATGTCGACAACTAACACCTCTTCGACGCTATTTAAGCCTTATAGGAAAGGAGAATTAGTGAGAATCGAATCAAGCAATAGACAACAGAGGTAAGGATCTCTGTAATCGCTCTTCAAGAGTAGGCTGTAATTCCAATATAGCAATAAAGATAGTCTCATTTCTCCTATTTAATCCTTCTGTGAGGCTTGGTTTTTTCTCTATAATTCAAAAGATTGACGATTTGATTGCCGACAAGATTTAATTGTTGAAATTAAGGTGATTGGATGGCATATGTTAATGTATTGAAAAGTTAGATCTCTCATGTGCATATTTGTATATCTTTGATATTTAAAAAACCAAGAAGAGTTGTGAGAGAATAATTGGTGATAAATACAGTTTATATATTAAGTAGCATGCTTATTATTGTTTTTAGAGTAGAGCACACTTAGCTGATATTAAAAGAATTTACTGTGTTTACTCCTATGCACTAGATATTCTGAAACTAATCAAAGTCCAAAGAGAAACATCTGCATCACTTATTTGATGAGTCGATAATGGTGTAAATTAATCAAATATAGGCATTAAACCTATTACTGGTATATAACAAATGCAATTATATTTTCAATCATGGAAAATATAATTTTATAATAAATACAGCTCTAATATTTAAATACGAGCACATGTATTATTTTCTCTCACTTGTTAGAAATTATCATGTTAATCGGAGTAAAAAGGAAAGGATATATATACTATCGATTATGATGGATCTAGGTTGTAACAGTGTAGATTATTTACGCTACATATTATAGATCAACAATGAGTACAACTCCGCATTGTTAATTATCCACAAGAAAAGCCAGGTGCGCTTTGTTCACAGAGTAAAATTCTTTCACATTTGTTAATCCATACTGCATCTGTGCTGTTGACTTCAATTCATGGAAAACCACATATAACACTATTGTACTGGGTATATAATCTACAAAATAGAGTATGAATCGAGGAAGAAAATATGACACATAAAATAGTTAGTGTATTAATTAGGGATTTTATAATAACTGGATGAATATTATGAGCTTTTAAAATTGTATATCAAGCTGGCAGTTCAGTTTGAACTCGAGTTGTAATGTCCGTTTTAACAAACAAGCGACCTTCAATCTAGCTTCACGCAATTGTGCGGACACTCCTGCCAGTTATATGTTGAAGATATGGTAATAAAACATAACACTTTTAGGTGCTATCCGGTGCCCAATAAACCCTAGAAAAACTAACCAGATCTTGAGGTATGATCGAGGGCTCAAAATACAATTATATCTTCAACTACAAGATTTGAATAACAAATAAAAACCCTATTTTCAAATACATATATATTGCATTGCAGTATCCAGCCGAGCCGAGCAGACACGCGGTAGAAGGGGGGAATTCGGCTTAGTTCATAAAACCGCAGTCGACATCAAATTGCACGACACAACGAGCAGAGAAAATAAAACAGAGTAGGTCTAATATAAATCGGAAGATAGAGCAGAACTCCGGCCGGAGCCTGGATGGATACGAGGACGATACTTGCAAGCAGGTTCCACGCATGCATGGCACAAGGCGGCATGCAGCTGGCTGGCTACTGGTCATGGACGATGAGCTTGGCCTTGGCGACTCCCTCCTGGATCTGGTACATGTCACCGAGCCCCATGTGCGCCATGAGGAACCACACCATGGTGATGAGCTCGCCGCCGTGGCTGAGCTGCCGCACGTGCGTGCTCCCCCGGCACTTGCCCGCCGCGTACGTAAGCATCTCCCTCCACACGCCGGGCACCACCACCCACATGACGTCCTCTCCTAGCTCCCTGAGCACCTTGGCTAGGATTACGGCGTCGAACAACACCGACTTGCTCCGGTCGCCCTTCACCTCCGATGGCTTCTTGGAGGTGTTGATGCTCAGCAGCATCCTCCGGGCGTCGGCGTGGTCGGGGTTCCAGACGGCCGCCGACCCGAAGAACCGCCGCGCCTCCTCGCAGGTGTCCCGGTAGCGGAGCAGCCCGATGCCCGCCGTCGCGGACAGCATCTCCGGCTGCTTGGTGAGCAGGTAGAGCATGTACTCGGACAGGGTCTTGCTGACGGTAATCATATTCAAGGTATTCTCCCGCGGCACTGTCGGCGTCTCCTGGAGAAGGCACAAGTCCGTGGCGATGTGCCACAGCAGCAAGGACTCGTCAAACTCCCTCTTGAGGCTGCCCACCAGGACATCCTCGATTTTTTCTTTCGTCAGCGTCTCCCAAAGTTCCTCTTTGATTTTGTCCTGCTCCAGGACTCCCTGGCCGCGTCTGTCGCACAACGTCTTCATATCTTTGATATCTTCCTTGGCTACTTCCCGGAGCCCGTCGAAGATAAATTTGAGGAGAAGGGCCTCCTCCTCTTCATGGCCTTGCTGATGCCTGAATCTGAGGCGCTCGCGCCGGATGAAGAAGAAATCCCTGAGGAGCGGCCACCCCACGACCTTGGAGTAGAAATCCCTGAGGCGCAGCCATCCCGCGACCTTGGAGAAGAAATCTCTGAGGTGCAGCCATCCCGCGACCTTGGAGAAGAAATCCCTGAGGTGCAGCCATCCCGCGACCTTGCTGCAGCGGCCACCACCTTTGTTTTCCATGGGGTCCGGCTTGCCCAGGCAGTAGCTGATGAGGTTCATCTGCGAGGTCCTCTCCGACCAAAGCCGCTGCTGCAACGGCCGCCGCAAGAGCCTGACCGCCCTCGCGAGCCACGCCAGCCGCGGTGTCTTCTCCTCGAGAAAGACCAGCGCCCGGTTGGAGGACAAGAGCATGGCCAGAGCGGCCGCGTCGAGCGCCAGCCCGCCGAGGAGTAGCGCGTAGGTGATGCCGACATCTTTCTGCGAGATGCCGTAGGCGCCCTTGTCGAGGAAGAAGAAGATGACGAGTGCGGAGACGATGCAGCCGGAGCCGACGAGGCGGAGGAACCAGCCCGCCTTTCTGTGGGCGACGGGCGCCTTGGTGTACACCATGTCGTAGATGAAGTTGAGCTCCACCTCGATCACCTTGAACGCCTTCGTGGCTGTGATGTCCTCGCGCTCCAGGAAGTAGGCCTGGCTTATTTTGCGCTCCTTGTAGCTGAGGATGAGGTTGACGAAGAGGCACCGGAACATGAGGAAGAAGTCGTACGCCTGCGCCTCCAGGCTCTTTTTGCTCGTCTTCACCAAGTGGATGGTCTCGTCTTTCTCCATTTCCTCCTGCGCCTTCTTGGCCTCGCCGTCGGCGATGACGATCTCGACCACCAGGCCGGCCTTCTCCTTGGCGTCGAACTCCGTCATGAGCTTGGCGTAGTTGGGCCCGGGGTCCGGGTCGCCGAGGATGCTTTCTCGGAAGCCGTCGACGCTGCCGGAGTAGAGCGAGTAGGTGCGCTCGCCGTACTTGATGATGCCGACGACGAATATGAGTACGGTGGCCGGGATCATGGGGTTGCCCTGCAGGGAGCAGCCGAAGATGACGCAGGCGGAGAAGAGCTCAAAGAGGAGGCCGATGAGGTGGCGGAGCCAGAGCTCGTTGTCCTCGAGGGAGTAGGCGGTGATGGTGTCGGGGCCGCCCAGGTGGAGCAGCAGGAAGGGCGTCCAGAAGGCGAAGATGATGGGGCTGCCGCCGCTGTTGCCGGAGAAGCCGCCAGCCCCGCGCTTGAGGCCGGAGGCGTGGGAGATGCTAGAGCTCCCCGCGCCGCCTCCGTTGCCGCCGATGTTGCCCATGTTGTTGAGGAGGAGGCCGAGGGCGAGGTCGGCGACCCAGTCGGCGAGGAGGTAGCAGGACCAGACGATGAAGCGGCGCGCCGGGTGGGAGGAGCGCTTGCGCGTGAGGCCGACGAAGATGAGGAACATCTGGAGGAGGAGGCTGAGCAGCACCGCCACGCGGATCTCCCAGTCGCTGTACTTCTGCGGCACCGGAGGACTGAAACCCATCGCCGCCGACGACGCGCGTTCTGAGAGCGCTCGCTTTTATCTCGGTCAGTGTCCTGCTTGTTCCCCTCCTGCTGATCATAGGTTGACATGCAAGACAAATTGAAGGAAGGAATGCACGTCGAAGAATAAACACGTAAGCATGCATGTGCAATAACGATGAATGCATGCATGCATACACACGTAGACACAATACGTACGTGTAGCTAGATCTGCATGCGTTTAGCTTGCACTAAAGTAGTTAGGCTCGCCATGCATGCGTTTAACTTGAGTGAACATGCACTTAGCCGCAACCGGAGGATATATATATATATATATAGTTAATCGCATCACGCATGCATATTATATATAGTTGTTCTAGCTATATACAGTACGCGAGAGCCAAATGATTGATATGGTCTTAGCTTACAGATCGAATAACTCTTTGTTTTTACTTTGCAAAAGATAAAGTGAAAGTAGTGCGTAGTATGGACTACGCACTCCTTTACATGCACGACAAAGAGAGAAGGAAACTCGACTCGCATTGCATTGGCGTGCAGCGCAAGGTAATCAAAGCAGAGTGACTGTGATTCTAGCTAATTAAGCTCCATGCGAATCCAATCGATCGTAATATAGCAAAACCAACTCCATGCATGTGTAAGTAGAGCTAGTGATTCGCTACCTCTATTAATGTGGTATATGTGCGTATAATGCTAGGCAACCATGCGTGTCTCAAACAAAAGCAGCCAATAGAATCAGCATGTACATATGCATGTAACCAATCAAATCAATCATGCAAGCTAGCTACAAACTTTGGTCTTGTTGAAGAAACAGGTCGTTACTTTCACACTAGCTAGCTACTTGTACTTCACACAAGTGTAATTAAGAGACACCATCATTATGATCATATGCAGGGTCGAGTGTTTCCTGCAGTGGAAGCAAGCGAGGATGCCTGCCTTGCCATGCATCCAAGGATCGATACCGTACGGATCGTCTAGCTGATTGCCAAATCGATCGCACCAGCTTTTTCCTTCCGTCTTTTCTTTCTCCCTCTTCTTGACCGTACTGCAGACGCTAGCTAGATACTCTCTCCGGTTACAAAAAAGCAGACATCCTAAAATACTACTTTAGTCACTAATTTTTATTATAATATATTTATAAAATTATAATATTATAATATTAGAAAAGTATCTTCTAAGCACATGTAAAATTTTTAGTGGCAAATAATATTTTTTTATTGTATCTATAAACATGTTTTAAATACATTATGACAATCCATCTATAGTCAACCTGTAAATTTGTTTATCAGTGATATATATGTATATATGATATGTCTATGTATTTGTGTATTTGCTTGTATATGTTATTTGTATAATGTTTTCAAATGTCATGGCTAACACTTTCTGAGGCTAACGAAAAAACAAAAAAATCTGTATAGAGACGGTTCTGTGCACTGTCTGTGATATGTAGCAAGTCACAAACGGTTGGTAAACATAACTGTCTGTGATGGCCGACATATCACAGACGATTTCTTGGACTAAGCCGTCTGTGATAGTTGGTCTTTACAGAACAGTTCGTATAGAGAATTGTCCGTGATAGTTAGTCTTCACAGATGATTATTTATATGAACTATCTGTGATTTGACTTATTATAGACAGCTCAAAAATCGTATATAATAACCGTCTGTTATCATAGACACAATAAATCAGATGCTTTAAAAACCATTAATGATGAGAGTGTATGATCATCGGTGATAAACCTCTATGTACATAGTGGCAACCGTGCGTGTCTCAAACAAAAGCAACCAACAGAATCAGTACGTACATATATAACCAACCAAACCGATCATGCAAGCTAGCTGCAACTTTGGTCTTGTTGAAGAAACAGGTTACTTTCACACTAACTAGCTACTTCGCACAAGTGTAATTAAGAGACACCATCATGATCATGCAGTGGAAGCAAGCGAGGATGCCTGCATGCCTTGCCTTCGCACCAGTTTTTTCCATCACAAAAACATGTCATTTTGACATCCTAAAATACTACTTTGGTCACATGTTTTTATTATAATATATTTATAAAATAATAAAATTATAATATTAGGAAAATAATTTTCCAAACCCATGAAGAGATATAATTTTTATGTATCAAGTAGCAAGTATTTGAGCACAAGATGATGGCGAAGAGATGGAAGTAATTCATGGTTTGGGAGATGAACTGTCGGCGCAAGGTATTCTGCTGGACCTCCAGCCAGTGGCGGAGCTAGAGCAAAACAGAGGGGGGTGCAACGGGTCGCGCGTGGGAGCATAGGACGGTGGGAGAATGGGCTGGACAGGGCGAGTGAGGGTATTTGTTGGGCTAGGGATACACCATATTGGACCAAGGGGGTGCGCAAAGGGTGAATATTTACTAGTAATAAAAATTTTGGACCCGAGTTCCTGGGAACCCCCTCCCCTCCATTGGCCTCCGCCCCTGCCTCCAGCTGCAGCAACACGTACTACGGTGCCGAAAGACCACCGAAATTCGAAATTGACTGCGCGCACCACGCACCAAACGACGCGCATCGCATGGCCCCAACTGAAGGCACACTTTCTCCAGAGAAGAGAAGGGATCTCCATGCGTGTCGATCGACGGAAGGCAGTAGTGTTTCAGAGTCCCTATAAGCCCACTTTTTCTGGTATATTTTACACTATTAAAAATATACTCTAGCTTCCGTTAACTTTTGTACGTAATTAAATTTAAAAATAAAAATATATCATCATGGATGATGCAAAGGAATAAATGAAAAAAGACAAAAAAAACCCTACAAAATACTCGTTGGAGATTTCCACTCCTTTACACCATTGGTTGAATTCCTTTTAAATCATAACATATGATCATAAAAAGTGGTGATTTTACTTGGGGGGGGGGGAGCATTGATTGCACCATTTTTTGGTAGTTTTTGGGCCAAAAATTTTAAACAAAATTCAAATGAAATTCGGTTGAAAACCGGTGAAAATGGACAAAAATTGGTCAAAAATATCGGAGTAATATCAGACAAAAATATCGTTTTAGAAGCAAAATCAAATGAATAAGCAAACTCCTCGAACAATAGCTAAACAACAATTACATGGAACAAATGTTTCCTTTACACATTACTACAGAAAGAGTCATCACAAACGGTTCAGAACTGTCACCATAGACAATTTTCTGAACTGCCTGTATTTATATGTCAGTGATAATCGCAGGTTTTCACAGACGGTTTGTAGACTATCTATGATAAAGACAACACATATGGTTTGTAATTAGAACCGTCCGTAAAGAAACTATTACAGACGACTCAAACCAAAAATCGTCTGTGATACTCACACATCACAGACGGTTCTAGTTACCAACCGTTTCTGATTGGTGCGTATCATAGACGGTTGGTATATAGAACCGTCTGTGATAATCCTTCATAGACGGTTTATAGCACAAACCATCTGTGATAGTTCATTCTATACCTATTTTTTTCTGTTTTTTGGCTAGCCTCAAGAAATAATGTTATTTATGCTCTTTGAAAACAAGCAAATACAGTGGCAAACACAACAGCACATTCCATTTCTATTAAGATTAGAATCCACCATTACAGCAAAAATATATAAGAAGCAGAGATCCTGACAAACAGTAGAAGCTGGATGCATCGGATGGCGGCCAAATATCAATGGCAATGGAGAGGCGGCGGTAGTGCCACCTTTGTGGCACGACGGTGAGACTACATAAGACACTCTTACGACACTTACGACAAGGGTGTGTTCTGCAGTCAATCGTGGTGTCACAACAGAGGCGCTAGCTCACGGAAGTAGTCGGTGTCATTGAGGAACAAGCTGGATGCATCAGATGGCGGTAGTGCCACCTTTGTGGCATGATGGTGAGACTGCATAAGACACTCTTATGACACTTACGACAAGAGTGTGTTGTGCAGTCTACCGTGGTGTCACAACGGAGGCGCTAACTCATGGCGGTAGTCGGCGTCATCGAGGAACAAGCTGGATGCAGCGGATGGCGGTAGCACCACCTTTGTGGCACGACGGTGAGACTGCAGAAGACACTCTTATGGCAAGAGTGTGTTGTGCAGTCTACCGTGGTGTCACAATGAAGGCACTAGCTGACGGTGGTAGTCGGCGTCGTCGAGGCGAGGATGCAGGAAGCTATATAGTGGATGAACTCACGTGTGACTGCCGGTGGAAGGTAGATGGGGAGTAATTAATAAGAGCTGAGCGGTTGGAAGAACCGGTGCCTGCCATTCGATGATCCTGGAGGATACGCCACAGATCGGTGACATGTCATTATTAGAGACGGTTTGTTATACGAACTATCTGTGATAATACACATATCAGAGATGGTTTGTTATACGAATAACTGTCTGTATTTTGCTTTGTCTTCCTCCATATACGAATTATCTATTGCATCGTAATATCATTTACCTTCCTACTTACTAATCGTTGCTATCTCAATCATCTTAACAAAATTCTTCAGAAATTTCTCATACTACAATAACATACGACGATCACAAAATATTATTGCAAGTCTAACATGTTTCGTACCATTCACAATATATAAAAATTACAAATGCATCAAACAACATTTACTGCCCTTTTATTTAAAAAAATAACTTACAGACAATATTTCTTAAATATATTACTTACAAAAATTGCTATTTACTCCTTCACAATTATTCGACACATGACCAAGCCGTCCAACTATGCGGCGACATACGGTCAAAACTGCAAAAAACAATCGCAAGTATAATTTTGTATATAATTTTGTAAATCAAAATAAAAAATAATTATTTAAAAATTCTGCGCAGCTTGGCATAAGGATGAATTTAGGCTAAAGGCTGTCAATGATTTGCCAACTTCTCATCTATCCATTGGCCATGACTAATGTATGTTTGTGTAATTGTGTTGTTTGTGTGTTGATTGAGGGATACAATCCATCATTTGCACTCCATGGCTGGGCATTTAGATTTGTATATTATCAGTAGATTTGTACCAGCTTTTATGTTGTTCTACATTGTGCAGTGCTATCAGTACTTGAGTTTTGGAGGTGCATTGTGTGTGAGCTTGTTTTGGTGTTCTTATGACTTGGCTTTTATTAACTCCGAAGTGGACAACACATATTGTCCTGTTTCTGGTTATTTGTTAACCTCTACATCTAGTGGTCAAGACCAGAGAAATTTGTATCGGTGACAAAATTTTATCGGAGGGTAGGGATATCGCCGATAACCATCGATAACCGGTTTTATTGAAAAATTTTGTCCGAAAAAATTTGAAGTTTGAATTTGAATTTTGTGAAAAAATTTGAATTTTTTAGAACAAAATATACATACTTGTCAAGATAAACTAGATATTTATATATACACGAAATAGAGATGAAAATGACGTTACAATCTGATGTATTGTCATATTTAAATGAATTGTATTTGAAATGTGAGCCCACAACTGAAATCCTTCAAAATATTTCACTTACCTGCCCTCACCGATACGGCCGGTTATCGCTGATAACCGCTAAAATTTTGGCGAAATTGTTTTCACTGGTCAAGACTATTAATCTTGCTATTTCTCTGTACTTGTGTAGGGGATGGTTATGATAAGATCACCAAATTAGAGTACATTACGCACGGTAGTATAGAAGAACCTGAGGCTAATCTGGATGAAGTTTTACAGTAGAAATCATGTTTCCTATCGTGGCATCAAAAAAACTTGAGGCTGCTGAGGGAGGGGGCATTCAGGCCATTCTTGCCATGACCTCCTGGAGGATGAGCTTGGTGTTCCCGTAGCAGGAGGCTATCTCGGGGTCATCCTTCCTGGTGACGGCCTGCTGCAGCCTCTCGAAGCTGTCGAAGAGGCGGTTGGCGAGGGCGAGGAGGGGCGGCTTCTGGTCGTCGTCGGCGGCGGTGATGAGCTTGTCGAAGTCGTAGTACATGAAGGTGGACTTGAGGCGGAGGTACTTGTTGACGTAGTTGGAGGCGTCCTTGCCGAGCAGGTCCTCCAGCGCCAGCAGGTCGAAGGCAGTGCTGCGCAGCCGGTAGGCGTGCGCTGCGAAGCTCGGGCCGATGTCCGCTATGTAGATGCCGTTCTTCAGGAAGGAGCGCGTCCCGGTGTCGGCGTTGTTGATCTCCTCTGCATCCGTAGCAGTGGTTAGTCTGGGTTCTATATATATTGCAGAGCAGTGCGTCGTGATAGGCTTTCTTACTGTTGAGAATTTTGGGCACCGGCAAGGGGAACTCGGTGAGCCACCAGCCGTTGTTGGCCGGCTCGTCGTCGTCGGAGGCGCGGGCTGGCGCGGCGCCGACATGCTGCTGGAGCACGACGGCCGCGGTGGCGAGGCAGGCTGATCTCCGGCTGGACGGCTGCGGTCCGGAGGCTTGGCATGTGACGAGTAGCCTAGTTCTTGGCCGGAGTGGGCAGCTGCCGGTGCTGGCGAGGAAGGCATGGAGGGTGGTGGTGGTGGTAGCTGTGCTGAGGCCTGAGAGATGAGCCATGGGGAGAGCCAAGCGTGGGGAATGGATAGCGCTTTGCGCGCGGCACGGCAAAGCGAAGGCTGGCGGCTAGCTTGTTGCTTTCCCCATCCAAATGAATGAACGAAAATGCTACAAGTGTTTTTGTTGTTGCAAAAGTGCAGAAGATCTCGTCCCTAGGGCCGGCAAGATGTCTCGGCCGCTATTTCGGCCCAACAAATAGTAGCATTTACTTGCCGGCCCTTCCAGGTCTAGGCCCTGTTTGCTTCGCCTTATATAAGCTTTTTTTTTTCACGGTAAATAATTTTTCTACATTACTTATTTTTTAAATAGAGTATGTTTTTAAGATAAAATCTACTAGCCAATTATAATATACATTACAGTGACTTTATTTATATTAGTTAAAATCGCACGTGAATATCTTTCAATAAATAAATTTCTCTATAAACTATTACTATTTATAAACCAAAACTAAAAACCGTCGGCAAAAACCAACATTAACACCCCCTAAGTTACTCCAACGGGCCTTCCACCTGCCGGACCATGTCCATTGTGCCACAAGCAAACAGAAAGCTACAGTTAGCAGCAGCATCCAAATTTTGGTGCCAGGAGAAGTGCTTGCTGTTGAATTGAAGAAGTCAGCAACATGCCATGCACAGATCTTTCTCCAGTGGCATGGATAGCCTGCAACTTTCTTCCGTCACACTTCACAGGTGAAGTGAGAGTAGCCACATAACTTCCATTCTACTTAGAGAAACGGTAGCTCACCATGATTACCCTTCAGGTAAACATTAGTACTAGAAAAGTGATCTTTACTAGTTGCAGGAACAGTAGTACACCTGTGATATTTCTCACTGTACTTTCATCCTATTTCCCACTGTAAATAAGGAACAGGTGAGTAATTATGCACAAGGGTCACTGGCTTTCCTTGCACTCATCTCACACCCTCGTCTCCTGCCCTTAAAGAACCAAAACAAATAAGCAGCTTGTGCACACATGATACAGTGGAATCATTTCTCCTTGCAAAAGAACAAAAGTAAGTGTAACTTCACATATTAGTTTCCACTTTCTACTAGCTAGATATATAGGATATATAGCGTAGCTGCCTGGCCATCTATGCCATTGTAAAAGAGGATGCAATCTTGCTACCACTCCTTTAGTATTTCTTCTCCTCTCCAACCGCAAAACAACCTGCAGATGTTCATTTCTTCAGATATTAATTTATTTCTCTGCTTACATCACTTGCATATATAGGTTTCCAAGAAGCAACCACCAGCCCGGCCCCTTAATTTCCAAATCCAGAAGAATTAAACTTATTCAAAAGCTTGCAAAACTGTATAGAAACGTAGTGAGCGGGGGTGTGTAATTACATTATAATGTACTCCTACCAAATTTTGGTGCATGTCATGGTGTGCACTGCATGATGCAAATAAATGCCAATGTTTGGTGGTGCATCCATGCATCGATGTATATAACTATATATATAGGTTATTTCCGTAGTTAATTTTGATGTTCAACAGAGCTCTTCTGCAGAATGAACCTTTACACGGTGTCATTGTGACTTGTGAGAGGATCACAAATGCTCAGTATCATTTTTATTGCTGAGTTTTGTAGATGGACATCTTTCAAAAGTAGAGCAAATTAGTCTGTTGCTATGGTTTCTATAGTTGCCCGGTGCTTGCTTGCTCACAGTTTTCAATGTTGCTACTCATTTTTGGAAAGCATCATCCTACAATAAAAGTTCATCGTGGAGATCAAATATATAGTCATTATAATATTTTTACTATATACTCCTATTTTAATAGGAATACGTATAGTTTAATAATAATAACTTTTCTTAAATTTAATGTCTTCTTAGTCTATACCTACAGTAAATTTTAGACTTATATTACAGGACAGAGAGAGTAGGATCTTTTTATACGATAAATTTGAGGTGACATAGAGTAGGATCTTTTTTTACGATAAATTTGAGATGGATATGTCACCGGCTCCCTAGATTCCTGTAGAAAAGACCATAAAAAGAGCATGCCCCTGATCGTTCAAGCCAGATAGACAAGATTGGAGATGCAAGACTCTACTCATCTTCTTAATAACAAGTTAGTACTTGATTCCTTTAGTCACAAAGACATGTTATTTTAGAATATATGTAATTAAACTTATGAAACTTTTGACTATCGGTATCTTTCCAAATATCTAGATTGGATACATGAAAATTATATGTATAGATTTGTCTCGAAAAATATTTTTATATTTTATAAATATATTACAATATAAATTAGTGGTTAAAATTATGTTTTAGGGACCGTATCGGTATCCAAAATAATATGTATTTGTGATTGGAGCGGTAGTATATATTAGTACAATCCTGGTGCACCCTAGGGAACAAAACACTGAAAATCCACTGCTCTAAACGTCTAATGCGAATGAGAATAATATGGACACATGCATCCCAAGATTATGTGTTGAAAGAATGAGAATAGCTTTATTCGATCGACAGAGAAAACAAATAGGAACATCAATAATTAATCACATACTAGTACATGGGAACGAAGAGAAGCCAAAAGAAATAGGAACAAATCCGCGGATTCCTCAACATCGATCGATCATTATATAATTAAACACCTCAAAAATAAACATGGCCGGATCCGATCCCTCACATGGCGAGCGCCAAGGCCACCCCCATGGCGAGCGCCACAGCAGCCTTGGCTCCGGTCATGCCAATGCTGGCCGCATCGGACGACTTCGGTGCCGGCGCCCCCGTGGGCGACGACACGGTCGGCAGCTCGTCGGTGGAGGGCACAGCAGGGGCCTCCGGTGCCAATGCGGGGGCGGAGGCAGGGGCGACGCTCCTCTGGCCCCTGGGCTTGGTCTTGGCCGGGGCCGGCGCGGCGGCGGCGGTGGCGGCGACGGCGACCTCGAGCTTCATGCCGGCGGCGCAGTGGCCGGGGACGCCGCAGATGAAGTAGAGCTTCCCCGGGGTGGTGAGCTTGACGGTGGTGCTGCCTCCGGTGTAGGTGGCGATGGCGTTGCTGGGCGAGCAGGCGTCGTAGCCGGCCTTGCTCACCTCCACGACGTCGTGCGAGGAAGGGTAGGTGAACACTGCATCGTCCATGCATGAGCACGTACTATGCATGTCAGAAACACAAGCAACTACCATGGTAGTAGTAGTACAATGAAGATGGAGGAGAAGGAATTATATATTTGTAATGACGAGTTTATTACCGATGGAGTCGCCCTGGGAGAACTTCTGCTTGGCGGACCAGGCGTTGTAGTTGCCGGTGGTGTCCCACGCGCCGTTGCCTCCCACCGGGTGAACCACCGCGGCGGCGAGCTGCGCCAGCGCGGCCACGGCCGCAACGGCGACGAGGGCCTTCACCATTGCCATCTCACTCGATCACGCTCTTCTGCAGATCCAAGAAGATGCTTGTTGAGCTAGCTTGCAATGCCCTAGTGCAAGTGCAGCTAGCTAGGCTTAACTGCTACGTACTTAAGATGGTCGATGGATGATTGGAGGTAGCTTAGCTGTGCCCACTGGGCTGGAGGCAGATGCTTATATAGAAAAGAAGCGAGCAAGATTACTAAACTATTAAGGCGCCGCAGGCCAAGCAAGGAAAGGAAAAAAGAAGAGAATGATATAGAATGCATGGGAGGTGGTCGTCTCGTCTCAGCCTGAGCCTGAGAGATGCGGTAGATGAGGGTCTCAGGTGAGGCACTAGTACTACCCCATTGAATTGACTAGTTCGCCGCCGCGTTGGGTTGGTGGCCGGACGGACGCGGCAATTCTTTTGACCTGCCTGCTACTTCAACTCCGTCATGCCTTGCCTGGCCCTCCCCTCCGGCTCCGATCCCTGCAGCAGCTTCCCTTCCTCCTTCCAGAAAGGCTAGCTAAGCTGGCTCGCATGGCCATGTGCTTATTCTTTATGTTTTATTAAATAGTGATTTACATAATTTTTAAATTACAATGAACAAATAGATAGATATTACTTATCTCTTTATTTGCTTTATGATTAATACTATTCTTCTAAAAGCATAAAAACATTGTTCTATTCAAAACCAAAGTTTTAAAAATTTATCTGTATGAATCCTAAGGTGGCTTTTTTTTATGAGCCGGAGGGAGTACATAATAATATGGTCGTGCTGTGCATAACAATTATTATGACCCGGCCGCGTATGATCATTTACATATTTTAATCAATCTTTCGTTAGTTGGGTGTATATGTTTCTTTACAGGTTTCCACGTTAGTAGTTTGGCTTAGCTGGAGTACCAAAAGTTGCGCACCTAACATTGACGGGTGTGCTTCATGGCTTCCACAATCCACACCCGAAAAAATAATATTTTATGTACTGCAGGTAGGCCGTAGCCTTACTTCGACGATTACAGGGAAGCATCTGCAAGCATCCGTCGAGAAGAAAATTAAACTCACGTGTATCCTGCCATTAGGCTTTGACAGTACGTATAATTGTTGTATATATAGAGTTTTTGGTATATACGGTACTATTTGCATCCACAATTATGAAAATAGAAGTATATGAACCGTATTTACAAAAATAACATTATTGATGTCTGATAGCCAGACGACCATACCGCAAAGCTGACGCGTGGGCGTGCCATCAGCTGCACGCAGCCTGCAGCCCCGTGATCAGATGATAGGAAGCCTGCTGCTCCACCACCAGACGACAACAGCCTGCCGCTCTATGGGCAGACCACATATAATTAAGCCAGTTAATTAGTCAGCTTAATTACCTATCTTATTTTTGCATATTATTTGTTTATTTTTTAAATATAGCAAATGAGCTTAGAAAATTATGAAATTTGATGTACAGCGTCTTGACATAATGTACCTGACTGTATAATTTTTTTGGCAATTTTATCTACTGTGAATATTTCTAAAACAATCGTATGATTACCAGGTAATTTTTAAATACAGCAATTGGACTTAAAAATTACAAAATTTTATGTACAACCTCTGACGACAATGTACTTAATTGTGTAATTTTTTGACAATTTTATCCATTGTAAATGTTGCTCACAAATTCATACAATTACCGGGTGATTAGCATGTGCGACAGAGGTGGGTCATTTCATTTTCTTTGCCTTGTTTAATATGCATTTTGGTTTTCTTTGCTTTGTTTAATCCGCATGTGAACAAAGCACAGTGGGCCGTAAACACTTGGCTCATATGAAAATTGAGCACTCGTGTAGGATACAGACCACCGAAAGTGTTACTTGCATCGCGTCTGTCTCCCCATGCGTAGTTTGCTCCCATCACTATCGGCGCGTCATTAGCACGTTTCCCTATCGCTCTTGTTATAAATTTCAAGCTGTGTGAACTCACATTCTTGCAGTCTGCATGCTGACACTCCTTGCCTCGTAGTCTCTTCGCTCGCACTCCTCATCATAATCGATTAAATATTGTTTAGTGCTATTATTAGCAGTCATATTAACATGCAATTTTTTGTCCTGTGAATTGTCTTGGTTAAATATGTACGTCATTAGTTGCAGTTGTTTAGTGCCAATTAAGTATACGTTGTTTAATTGTATATTTTTGTATGCTTTTATGTTGATTGCATTAGACATTAAAATCGTAACTAATAAGTGTAGCAATTAATTAAACTGTAATACCAGAGGAAATGTTATATTGGAAACATAAAAAAAGAATCTCTAGCAAACTTCCTGTTGCATCATGTATGTTAAGTACTATTATACTGAGTAGTGCTACTCCTAGCTCCTATAGAATAAAAAAAGCGTGTAATACGACAGTTCGATTTGCACCAGGCGTGCCCCCTCTGCTTACCACGAGCTGTGCACCGGTGAGTCAAACTCTATCCGAGTAATGTTTACACTTTGTATGCCACGAGAGGCTACACGTAAAGTTTTGTAATTTTTCGAGTTCATTTGCTGTATTCAAAAATTGGAACATTACCTGTAATCGTACGAATTTTTGAGCAGTTTAAAAATTCGAACATTACCTGGTAACCGTACTAATTTTTTCACAACATTCATAGTGGATAAAATTACCAAAAAATTACACAGTTAAGAACGTTGTGTCAAGAGGCTGCACGTAAATTTTCGTAATTTTCTGAGCTCATATGTTATATTTAAAAATTAAAATAAACAGTATGCAAACAAAATTAAGACAGGTAATTAAGCTGGCTTAATTACCTGTTGTCTGCTCATGAGGCGGCAGGCTGCCTACCGTCTGTTGGTGGTGCGGCAGGCCCACGCGTCGGCTTCTGCGGCGTCGCCGTCTGGCCACTGAACGGCAAAAATACTATTTTGTCAACACGTCATATGTACCATTATTTTTGTAAATACGGATATAAATTCTGTCAAATATGCCTTTTTTTCGTATATATGCATGCGTGGTCTGATACATATTCTATACGCAAGCTAGCTTGTACTAGCATGTATATTTGAATAACTTTGTCAGAGGCAGCCTGGACAGATATAAAAACTTTATAGGACTGTAAGTGCAAATTAAGTCAGCTTGTTAAATCACTTCAGGATAAGCAGCAAGATTAGTGGCACAAATTACAAAGGTTTGGTGGTGTAAGACCATGCATGTGAGTGGTGCTGCATGCAGTGCATTGGCTGGTGTGAAGTGTCAACTTTCTGAGATTGTAATGCTTGGCTTTTCTGGGGAAGGAAGATTCCTAATTTCCTATAGGCTTGCAGCAGAGTCGTTAGGCTGGGGCTGATATCGATGCAATGACAAAATTGCGCGCAGATGCCATATCAACTAGCTATCTCTGCATATATGGTTTTGTTTATATCTATATATCCTTAAAGCGGGAGGATTCCGGTCTCCCAGGATTTTTTTAAAATAATCTAAATTTTATTCAAAAATATAAAATTATATCTACGATTTTATTTTCTTATAAAATTAGCCTTGTATCGTTGAACCGTTGGGTGACTGGCTCCTATCGCCTAACGGTCGAGCGATAGGAGGCGAACCGTCAAATAGTTGGGCAACATTAATATATTCATCAAATCATCGGGCAACATTAATACAGTCGTCCAACGGTTGGGCGACAGGTCCAACGGTTCGTCGACAGGAGGCTCCAGTCGCTGAATAGTTGGGCGACTAGATGGCTTATATAAATAGCGCGCCAGTCACCCTCCTGGCCGAGCAAAAGGAAGGAAGAAAGAGAGAGAGAGAGAGAGAGAGAGAGAGAGAGAGAGAGAGATGAAAAGAGAGGAGATGAAAGAAAGGGGAAAAAGGAGAGAGAGAAGAAGAGGAGAGGGAGAAGGAGAGGAGAGATTCGTTCGTGAGGTATTTTTTATTTTGTAGTGTATTTCTTTATAGTAAGTAAATAGTTTGTTTAGTGCAAATAATAGTACTAGTAGCACCCGTAGAAATTTTAGTTAGTGAAAAAGAAGTACATCGGAATGTTGTTAATTAATATATAAGTAGCATCCGTAGAGAATTTTAGTTAGAGAAAAAAGTAGTAAATCGGAATCTTGTTAATTTATAATAGTATAAATAACATCTGTAGAAAATTTTAGTTAGAGAAAAAAGTAATCTGTGAGAGAGAAATAGTGTTGTTTGTGAGAAGTACTATAGTAGTTGCAATGTGCATGCATGACCAACTATTATTCGGTGAATTCTTAGAAAGTCAGTAAGTAGTAATGCGAACTATAGCGGAGTGCGTGAGGGATGATTGATTTGTATGGACTAATTAGTACAGGTTAATTAACATGGACTAATTGACTTTGGTAATTGCTAAAGCTCCACAGAAGATTGGAATGCCACTTTTAGCATTTCGAATTGGAAGTTAACATCATAGTCAGACAATACTCGGTATGGAATAGCTCGGCCTTCAGGTTGAATCAGAATAGTATACTGCACGTTTATTGTAGCCTCTACCTTAGAGAATGAATGACGCATTAACCATATGATAGTTGGTGTCACATCTCCTCACTATTTGTGTTGGTTTGCGGGTTCAGATCGTCTCTTGCATAAGAGACAACATATTATCTTTTCTTACATTCTTTCTTCTCCACATATGATTTAACCCATTTAATATAGCTAAGAGATAACTGAGATATCATTATTGGAGATGCCTATGCATGTGGGGGTAGTTGCATACACGATCATGTGCAGTTGTGTGCTCTGCCTTTGGGCCTGTTCTTTATGGCTGTGGTTTATGATTTTTCGCTGAAATTTTTGAATTTTAGCTGTTCGCGACAGAGATTATGGATAAAAAGATACTCACATGCTATTTTGGCTGGTACAAATGATGGGCTTTTAATGTATATTATAATTAACTTATAGATCTTATCATAAAAAATATTTTGTTTAAAAGCTAGATACTATAACATAAATCGAAAATCGGTTTTAAAAGCCGAATAAAATAGGCACTTTGCCTTTCCACAGCTAGTTTAAGCCTTGCACAAGGTAAAATTAATGACAAGCGCTTCAGTTAGAGTGAAGCCTCAAATTTATAATCCCTAAAGTATATTTACATCTATTTGCTCTAGTCATAGCTAGGACTAGGAGCGTTGAACAACGAGTTTGTTGACCTGCTTGTGTTAATGCATGAGCAACGGCTGTTAAATCTCAGAGCTCAAGGCTGTTTTTTTTAATAAAAAAAAACTGAGTTTAAGCCATTAAGGCAGTTACAAGTTGTGAATAGAGAAGAAGACGACGACGACTGAACCATGCAAACAGAGGAACGTTGGACTGAGACAAAGTTGGCCTCTTCTATCTAGTTGATTTAGCTCTGTAAAACTACGACATAAACCACAAGCTAGCTCGAGCCCTTGCAGATACAAATTTTAACTTTGGAACAACAGAGTTATTTTTTTTTAAAAAAAAGATTGTAACAACATAGTTTGAAAAGTTAAAAAGGAAACAAATTATGGAGTATGATACCAGTACTCCATCCGTTTGTAAATACTTGTCACCTTTGATCACTTTGCTTGTTCACAAATACTTGTCGGTACATATTTTCCGATGCATAATTTCCAATTTTACCCTCATTAATTTCCCTCCTTCCCCACCACGCATGGGGTAGAACCAAGGTCAATTGAATTGGCTCCGCTCGTTCCAACTTCAGCTTCTGGCTTATTTTTCATTATTCATAAATTTTGTCTTTTTTGATTTTTTTCGCTTTTTTAGCTTTTTTTTGCCGATTCTTTTTCCCTGTATTCATTTGTGTTGTCCGAGATGAGCTAACATATTTTCTATTTTTAATTTTTTTTAAATTTAATTATGTCAAATAAGCTATCTTTAGCTACAGTGAAATTTCAGCCATCTACAGTGCATTTTCAGCCATAAGCCACAGCTTTTCAGCCCAACCGAGCAGGACCTTAATTACCAAGGGCATTTTGGTCATATTAGATAAAATCAAAGTTTTGTGTATGCTAGTGTGCTTTGATCGAGAGTAACACGCATTTGCAGACGGGGAGGGTAGCGGCTTGAGCGCGGACTATGTTGAGAGGAAATAGGGCCATTTTTTGAAGGAAAGAGAGAAGGAATAGATGGGCTTGAGCACGGCGTGTTGAGTGAGACCCAGGGCCAGACATTGACTAAGCATGTTGGGCCTACATTGACAAGCCCATTTGGATAACAAATACAGCTTATAACGGGTAGCTCGTCAGGCTTGGGTTGTCAAGTCCGACCATTTGTGGATGGTGTAACATATGCAGTCAAAAAAAGCATATGCAGTCTATGTGAATAAACGTCGTCTCAAGTTCGAAAAAGGTGCATACACACCACCACACGTGTACAACAGCCACACACACAAGCGCATCATCTAGTTATTACACGCCTAGAACTTCAGAGACCGAGAATGAATTTATGGCATTACACAGTTTCTATTGAGGCTAGCAGGCGGCCTGAATCAGCGCGCGTGGATACCTCAATCGATCGGCTGCTGTCTGGTTACTGGTTAGCGCCACCGGAGAGCTGGACGAAGGTAAATGTTGATGGAGCTTTTTCTGATATTACAGGCAATGCGAGTGTTTGTGCCGTCATCCGGGACTCTCGGGGCTGGGTCCCTCTTTCGGCATGGAGGTACTTTTTCAGTCTGCGCCGATGCTGAAGAACAAGAAACCCTAGCCTGTCGGGAAGGAGTGCTGTTAGCCGCTGAATGGATCCGGCAGCCAATTATTTTAGAGTTTGATTGCAGCTCGGTGGTGCTTGCTCTGAACGCGCCGACGGAGAATAGGTCCGGGAGATCAGGGCGTCGATGAACTTGCTCCCTGATGTGCGGGTTTTGTAGGTAAAGAGTGTGTAATAAAGTAGCTCATGAGCTTGCTCAGTTAGCTAAAAGAAATTTACATTGTGCTGCTTGGAGAGGCCAGGCTTCTATGTGTGTTAGAGCAGATACAATAAGCCTTAGTCAGCAGGCTATAGCAAATATAATATCAACAAAATCTTACGTGGCAGAGAGAGAAAGGAAGAGAGAGAAGAAAACTGTCTACTAAATTAGGGCATCCCCAATAAGGACACATCAGCCAACTAATAGCTAACCCACGTCATCTATATCCGACGTGGAGGCGAGAAAAAGGAGGAAAGAGAAAGAGGCCGTCGCGCATACAGTCGACGAGCGAGCTCAGGAACCGAAGCAACTATCGACGGCTTCGAGGTAGGTTATCGCCGGCGTCGTCTCTTCGGGACGCGCTTGCTGGATCGCGTGCGCTCCCGCATGGATTTTCATTTTGCGCGCGAAAGAAAGTGGATCGTCACTCTGCGCGCGAAATGGTGGCCGATTCATCCTATTTCAGAAGCAAGAAATCCCCTTTCCCAAATAGCAGCCTCCCATCGCCTTTTCCCCTCCCTCAGAAGCAAGAAATCAAGTTCATCTTCTTTGGATGGCCGGCCGCTCGAAGAGGGAAATAGCGCCGGCGCCGGATGGCAACTCGGGATCCTCCGCCGCAGCTTGGGGGGGTGCTCCGCCACCACAAACCACCGGGGCTGCTACAGGTTCGTCGCCGTTGTCCTCCACCTGCTTGGGTACACGGATCCCCTCCACCCTTGGGTTCTGCTGGGGTGCGCCGCCGCCGCTGCAGCCGCCGTACGCCTCCGGCTCCTTCTGGGGTGCGGTGCGGGCACAGGCCCCATCCATCTCCCCTGGTGCCCAGTCTTCTACTCCTATTATCTTGGATGAACAAGGCTCTGCAGATCTTGAGAAGCTGGAAGGAGATAGGTACGTATTTGGTTGCTTCTTGTATGCTCATGTATAAACTCGTGTAAGCCAAACCCTTTCCCTGATTATTTCCTTTGCTTTGACTAAGATTAAAGGAACAAGAAATGTTTGACCCTTGAAAGAAATAGGATAAGAACTGTAAAGAACATTTAGTAACCAGGAAAGAAGTACATTTTTGATGAATTCTTTGTTGAATAATTATTGCTTCTTTTGTCAGCAAGATAACAGAGTTGATCTGTTCTTCCAAAAAAAGCAGAGTTGATCTGGTGCTAGCTGGCCTTGTGATCTGAATGTTGGTGTGTTCATTTAGTAGAGAATGCTTAATGATCTTGACAAGAACATGCTTTATTGTATTATAAAAAATCTGTTTTATGACATATTTGGTATCCATCGAGTTCTGATGCTATTCCTTTCTAACATGATACATATTGTTCAAAATTTATTTCAAGTATCTGACCTGTAATTGCAGTACTGTACCAATGAATCGTGCTTTTCACATTCTGTTTACTTCACATTTTTAAGCCTTGTATCATATGGTTTTCGTAGCTCAATGATTTCAACCAATCACTTTGGTTATATACGCTATTCTGATTGTGCTGTTATTGCTTTGTCATATAGCCATAAAGTATTATAGAATGTAGTAATATTTTCAAGGAATATTATGGAACAAATAGAGGTTCCATTGATGAAAGTTTAGTACCACTTCATTTTTCTTGGGTTAGCGAGTACTGAGTGGATTGTGTAGTGAGCGGCTCAGTGATTATTGCCAATCAGATTTGGTCATATACGCTATTCTGATTCCTATTGTTGAAAAAGAAATTTATCAGTACACTTCATGCAAGCTGGTGCATCCTTCATTGCAGGGAAATGGATTGTCAACCCCCAGGTGGTTTTCTAAGTTACTTTAAAAATGCTCAACAACCATTTATCCCACCACCAAACTACCATTTTGTCGATGGCTCTAAGACATCTATTCCAAATGCCCAACCCTCTATTAGGAAAGAGAAGCGGATGCCATGGACACAAGAGGAGGACCTAAAGTTGGTAAGTATATATACTATTGTTTAAAATGAGTTTGTTGCTGCTTTATGTGTGGAGATATATTTATATTAACAGCAAGCCATGAATAATGTTATTTCCTATCATTTGTAGATTAGCTCTTGGTTGAACAATTCAATTGACCCAATCAAGGGGAATTTCAAGAAAAATGACCAATATTGGGGAGATGTATTTGCAGAATACAATAGCACTGTCGCAAAGGGTCGGACAAGAACATCTAAGCAGCTGAAGGACCGTTTTCATAGGATTAAGAAAAATGTTGCTGGGTTCTGCGGCTGCTACAAGAAGGTTAGCTCTATATATACTAGCGGTCAATCTGAAGACCAGCTCAGGGACAAAGCTCTGAAAATGTATGAGGTTGACTACAAAGAAGGCCCATTTTTATTTATGTATTGCTGGACAGTTCTTCGCAGCCAACCAAAATGGCATGCTTACTTGGAGGAACTTGACAGTTCGAACAAACGGAAGTTAGATGATGGTTGGAAGGTGGATGAGCACACCTCTCCAGAAAATGTTGAAGATTTGCAACGTCCAATAGGCACCAAAGCTGCCAAGGCAGAACGCAATGGGAATGGTAAAGGCAAAGGCAAGGCTAAGATCAAGGAGCATTTATCTGAAATGGAAGATGAGCTTGAAAAGTTTTTGGAGGTTATATCAACAGCGACTAAAGGCCGAGATGATATGGCAAATACACAAAAACTTCTTTCCAGCGAGAAGCTTGAGTCTCAAAGGCTTGCACACCTGGCAGCAAAGGAGCACAAGGAGTCAGTTTTGCTAGAAACATATCGATCACTTATGACACAAGATACCAAAGAGATGGCTGACGATATAAGAGCAGAGCATATGATGGCATTGAAGTTTTTGCGCGAGAAGTTGCTGAAATTTGATTGAGGTACTGCCTCTTATCATCAGCATTTTTTTATCATGTTTGTGTACCATTAAAAAATTGCATCTGCTAATTACCTATTAAGTGTGTAGTAAGAGTATTCTGCAACTACATAAGCTTCTCAACAAATGTATGTTTGCATATGTGTCATTCGCTTAGATCTTTCTTCACTGAAAGTTTCCAGAAACTTGTGTACGTACATCACATCTTTCTCATGTTCATGTACAAAAATAGATAGCTCGCTTTCTTTTCTGTGATATTGTACAAGGATTACTAGTAAATATTGGACAATACTGCATCTATGTAGTCTCCAGTCAGTATTTATTTTTCTGCTAGTTGAGTGTCAAAACAGCTAACTGCATCATTAATTTTTTTTACCATTTGAGAAGGTAACGCCTTGTGTTTCTGACATGAATAATGTATCCATGTTGTTTTTACAACTTACAAGTGCCAAGATTTAGTAGATAAACGCGGTATTAACTGGCGCAAGTAATAAATTTGGTGTAACAGAATCGGAGTCATTTCAAATGGGTGTAGGAAGCAAATCGAAGCCATGCACCAAATTTTTCAGGTTCTAATCTAACTTAAAATGAACTCTCACCTGGTAACCTCTATTACTATGTTGCTAAAAGTTGTGATTGTGGCTAACAAATGAGTTAAGCAAGATTGTAGTCTCCACTTGCATCTATGTATCTCTAGTCAGTATTTATTTTTCTACTAGTTGAGTGTCAAAACAGCTAACTGCATGCAATCAAAACAGTATTTATTTTTCTGCTAGTTGAGTGTCAAAACAGCTAACTGCATGCAGTCCCAATACAATTTACTTTGGGCTAGTTGAGTCCCAAAACAATTAACTGCATGCAGTCCCAATACAATTTACTTTGGGCTAGTTGAGTCCCAAAACAATTAACTGCATGCAGTCCCAATACAGTTTATTATCTAACTGCACACAGAATCTCCATCTATATAATCCACTTCTTGCTCAGAAACATCTCTCGCATCTATCCCTTAGAAAAATACTCAAGTATGTCAGACTCATCCTCCTGCATGGATGGTCCTGATGACATAGATCCTATGGATATATACACCGTAGATGAGTACATTGCTGAGCAAAATGTACTGGAGTCTTTTGCCAAGCGATTTGCAATGAAGTTCAAGGCCAAAATCAGAAATCTTCGAGAAGATTTATCTGGGCGCAGCTCTGGTACAAGGAGGTATATCAATCGAGACCGTGTAGCTGCTCATCAACGTCTTGTAGCCGACTACTTCGCTGAAGACCCACTCTACACTGATGCTATGTTTCGAAGAAGATATCGAATGAGAAGGCCTCTGTTTCTTCGTATAGTGAGTGCCCTAGGCGAGTGGTCTCCCTACTTTACTCAAAGGATTGACTGCACTGGCCGCTTGGGGCTCTCACCATTGCAGAAGTGCACCGCCGCCATCCGTTTGCTAGCGTATGGCACAGCTGCTGATTCCTTGGATGAGTACCTAAAGGTGCCTGATAGCACTGCATTGGAGTGCTTGGACAAGTTTACAGAAGGGGTGATAAAGGTATTCAGCGAGCAGTATCTTCGACGTCCCACATGTGAGGATGTGGAGCGTTTACTTCAAGTTGGAGAGTCACGCGGATTTCCTGGCATGCTTGGAAGTATTGATTGCATGCATTGGCAGTGGGAAAATTGTCCCACAGCATGGAGGGGCCAATACACACGTGGTGATCATGGGTTTCCTACTATGATCCTAGAAGCAGTTGCTTCGCATGACCTTTGGATATGGCATGCTTTCTTTGGTATAGCTGGGTCCAACAATGACATCAACGTATTGAATCAGTCCCCTTTGTTCATTCAATCGTTGAGAGGAGAAGCTCCTCGAGTTCACTTTTCCGTCAATGGGACGCAATATAGTACAGGATACTACCTCGCTGATGGAATATATCCCGAATGGGCTGCCTTCGTCAAAACCATACCTCTTCCTCAAATTGAGAAGCACAAGTTGTTTGCACAACATCAAGAGGGGGCAAGGAAGGATGTGGAGCGTGCTTTTGGGGTGTTGCAGTCTCGTTTCAATATTGTGCGTCGTCCAGCACGATTATGGTTACCACACAGTATTGGGAGAATCATGAAAGCATGCATCATTCTCCATAATATGATAGTTGAAGATGAGAGAGATATGGCCGCCATTCCTATTGACTTGAATGAGAATCCGGGTGCATCAATTGTTCTTCCTCCTGAAATAAATAGTGGCGGCACCATGGACTTTGCTAATGTGCTGCGTAGAAATGCTGATATCCGTTCTCATCCAATTCATAGTGATCTGAAAAAAGACTTAATTGAGCATATTTGGCAACGATTTGGCAATAGGCAATATAATTAGCCATGGTAGAACATTGCACATCTTCACTTCTTAACATTTCCTATTAGAATGTTAATGATAATTATTTATCTATTTATTTTAGGAGGACGAACAATTGACTTGGTGCTTCCTGGTGTGGTACTAACAGGTAAGAAGAGACGTTCAGAAGTTTCTGCTTCAGATTGCATTATACAGAGCCAAACTGCATTCTGTGGCCACCCTCTCCTTTTAAACTATCAGCTGACAAGAATGTATTCTGTAGCAACAATGTATGTGATCTTTATTTACATCTGTGTATCCTCTCTGCAGGGTATGGAAGAATTGTTTTGTTGATGCGTGCTCAAGAACTGCTAGTTCACTTATTTGATATCTTAAAAAATGTTAGTTTTGGATTGTTGAAACTAGCTGGATGTATTCTGGAATGCATGAGACTGCTTAATTAGCATTATCTTTTATTACGAGAACATTGTTGATGTGCTTATTGTCATGCTATATTCACCTATCTTATTTTGTTGCAAACAATATCGTTGTAAGACTGCTATTTAGTCAACCAATTTTCAAGAATTTAATGTTGCTTGACCTCTCTGATTACTGTATTCCCCTGATTAGGGATTGAGACATTGAGTATACTTCTGACTATTCTTTTCAATTATGGCTTTGTGTTTCTAAATGTGTCTTGCACAAGAATATGAGAGGTATATAGTGCTATTGGTATATAATGGAGCACTCAGGAATCAGGGTACTTACGTATTTAGGACATGTAAGATTTTTTTTAGTTTATACTCTGCGGATGGATAGTGGCAATATATTTGCCATACTGCCAGAAAGTACCAACAATGGTCTCTGTCATGCTACTCTCTTAAGGTCATTGTTTATTTCATCTACTGAAATTCTTAAGAGAATTTTCCCTGCAAATAATGCTATCCACTGATTCTTCAGAACAACTGTGTTTCAAGACACGGTCATGACCCGTGTTACTGACCGTGGCTGGAACGAGTCCCGTGCAGAGAAGGATTTGTCTCTACTTTTGAAATTTTGCTACACTTTTTCCTGGGTTTGGTTTGTCTTGGGTGGTAGGTTACAGGACTTCAGGTTAGTTAGTAGCAGACGTGAGGGAACGGCACTATCCTCTTCCTATACTTGTATCTGTAAAGGTAACCCTACTATGGCATGGCATGGAAAATGCATGTGTTCATGAACTATACCTCTAGCTCGATAGATTGGTGGCGCACCACATGTGGTTTGGGCGTGGTAGCAGGCAAGCCGGCGCATACGCGGATGCCTCCTGCCATGCCGAACTTAAGCACTGAACCAAAGAATTTGGATCTTTTTTCCTGCAAGTGAAGTGGTACTAAATTGATAGCTATAAAAATTTTGTAATTATATTTATCTTATTTATTCTTGATCTGTTTTGTATTCAGAAGCAACAAAATGGTATACAAGGATCTTATTCTTACTTAATCATGGCTGCATGTATGCATTAAACACTTTGCAGACAGTTAAACAGACAGCCCATTGTACAAGCTGTCTGTTCAGCCTGTCTTTTTGTTGTCTCTAGATGACATGGAGATGACTAATAGACAACTGCTATCTCTATTATTGGGGATGCCCTTACAGCTAGCTATAGCACGTAAAAATATGCATTTCACTCTCTTACACGTGGGGCCAAATAGTTATTGTAATAGCTACCTTATTGTATGAACTATTTTTTAAAGGCTATAGATGAAATAGATAAGTGTTATAGCCACTAGTTGGCTATACTATTGTACTTACTCTTAGACAGCTTCTCTCTCATGGTTGTAATGACTCCTCTCCTTAATCAATAAAGCTCTCTCTTTCCTAGCATAATTTGGAGGATGTATGGTACGTATTCTCTCTTTTTCCGTGCCGTTGTTTGTGGTAAACATCTTTATGGCTTGGCAACTGATGAAGGGTCACGGAATCAAAACCCACAACAATCCCACCTAAGAGCAAGTATAATAAAAAGTTGTTAGTAGGCTGTATACTGAGGTGGAGGAGAGAGAAGAGAGGTGGGCTGTAAGTTTACAGCCAGCTGAAGCACAAGAACCAATAAACTTTGTGAGAGAAAGGGGTGAGTCATATAGCCTTCAGCTGGCTGTAAACTACTATATGAATGGGCTGATAAGTGGGCTGTAAGTGTCCATACAGCCAGCTAAAGGTTGTATTATTAGCCTTGCTCTAAGATGTACTCCGTCTATTCCTCGATAGATGTTGATATAGCGTTTTGCACTATAACCAAGACATGAATACAAATTATTGTATTATCCTCCTTAATTAGCTTACTTATTGCTCTTAAATGGTATGTGTTACACTAGTACATAGTAGTAAATGGCTTTGAGAATAATGCACAGGTGGGGTTTGGACTTACGACGAGTACCTACAGTGGTATGTACTCTAGTCGCGTGGCAGACTCACTATTCCTCCACCAGAC
Source organism: Dendrocalamus latiflorus (assembly GCA_017311315.1). NCBI lineage: Eukaryota > Viridiplantae > Streptophyta > Magnoliopsida > Poales > Poaceae > Dendrocalamus > Dendrocalamus latiflorus. The sequence goes on from CM029629.1 coordinate 35,414,082, forward strand.
CACCTAGAGCAAGTCACGCACGATGACATTCTACAATGCTCGATCGATCACCACAGTACTTTGTGGCACCATGACACCATAAGACAGTTGCAAAATTTGATTGTTTCATTTATGAAAATCCTACTAGACGTTGTTGAACATGTTTCTTATGTCATTTCAGTTGGAGCGGACACAGTGCATCGCAAGCGCGTCTGAAACCCCATCAATAGCCAAACACACCACCAGCCCTGCAAAAAACTTTCAAGTACATCCTATCGCAGGGCAAAAAATAATGAACAACCTAAGCTGCGGTCGATCGACGAACCACATCATACGCATCGGGCACCCAATGGGGGCACCGTGCTTACCCGCCAGGTCGTCGTGACCTAGCAAGTCTGACCGGCCATCGTGACCTATCGAGTTTGGCCGCCGTCATAGTAATAGTTGTCGATCATCCATGGGCCAGATCGACGAGGAGTTAACTTACGTACAAACCTACATTTTGTTTTTCTATTATGCCTTATGTTCCACTAGTATCATGGTGTTCTCCCACCGCAGATTTCTCGTCGAGATGCATTACTTTTACCCTCTGCACACCCTACACAGATTACCGCTCCCAGTCGGTCATCTTCAGTGCACATTTGGGAGGTACGAGCTTTGCATTCTATGTCCAGAATATTTATTGTGACTAACATCGTTCCATCTTGCAGCCTTCAATTCAATGTGGGGGTGATGGCCAGTCCACCGATGATGACACGGGCCTCTTGGCTGTTTTCAGGCAGGGGTACACAACACTAGGGTTTGCAGCGTACGCAGGGCAGAGCTCATCGTTCACACCATACGCAGAGTTTGAAGACTTCGGTAGCCAGGGCTCCTCCAGCATCGCTGCCACACTGTACGGTGAAGGCCAGGGCGCCTCCGTACATTGGGAATTCCTATAGTCTTTCATTCACGACTTCATCTCTGGCGGCCCCCAATTCGGTATGTCTCAACATGATCATATTGACGCTTACCACCAGACGTCGTCTGGTGTACCTTAGCCTACTGCACCACCGTTGATCACTCAACAAATGGAACGGTCTCCATACCTCCTTCAAACTAACAAGCAAGCTCCAGACCGGCTTGTGTACCCCACGAGACATGCTCAACAATGGAAGACAAGGCCACGCACGTGAGGCAGACGCGGTGTGGAGATAGCAGTGGCTTAGATAAGTGAGCCATATCACATCGCGTGCGATGCGTTTTTTGTAATATTATATGTTCTCCTTGCGTAATTAAATAAAAAATGCACCATTAAGTCCACTGCTATAATTTTTTCATCTCATTTCCTATATCCAGAAATTCCTACAAATAATTTACCTAAATAAAATTTTGAGTAAAATTCATACAGAAAAAATTACAAGCAAATTACAAAACAAACTATGCTGTGTCGGGAATCTCTAAAAAAATCTGTAATTTTTTTGTGCTTATTTACTATCTACAAATTTTCTAATCACCTGGAGCCCTGTGGCCGAGCGACAAGCCACCTGTCGCACGGTGGGTAGGCGGTAGGTTGCCTGCCGCATGGTGGCCGAGCTCCAGGTGGTATGTGTCGGTTCTATGATGTCGCCACCCGGTAGTCGGGCGGTAAAAACGATATTTTTATTATTATCACAAGTATATTATTATTTTTGTAAATATAAGTTTAAACAGTGCTATATGTGCCAAAAAAAATCTAAAGATTGTGCATGGAAATCCATACATTCGTGGTCTTGCTTTTCCGCTACAAATAATTATTTTAGGGATCCTGCGCTGCGCGCTTTGAATGTAATTATACCGAAGTACCAAACTATTGCACTGACAGTATATAAACCCTCAAATCCTAGATAATGAATTGAGTACATGGCCAATGATGCATCAAATCACACGAGAGAAAGAAAAGAAAAAATGAATTGTCACTCATCCTAGCTTAGTAAATAACAAGCATGCACGAACCACACTAGCTAGCTAGTTGTTGACGAGGTTGCACTTGGTCCTGATCTCCCCCTGGTCGCCGGTGAGCACGCCGATGGCGCCCATCTTGGCCATGGAGTCGCGGAAGTCCCGGAAGAAGTGGCCGTCGTACCTGCCGGTGGCGGCGCGCCTGACGTAGGCCCTGGTGAAGGGGTGGTCCATGAGGGAGGCGTCCGACCGGAGCAGGCCGCGCCTCCTGGCCACGTGCCTGTAGTAGCTCGTGTCGAACGTCCGGCAGCTCCCGGGATCCATCTCCGCCGTGCTGTTGTCGTCGGGGCCCCGGCACTGCTGCCGCAGCCTGTCGGCGTACGCGCCGTACAGCGCCGGGTCGGTGCTGCATGCATCGCTGCTGTTAAGGCCGGCGCCGGAGGAGGCGTAGAGGCGGTCGGCGAAGGACGGGCAGTGCGCCTTCCCCAGCGTGTGCGCGCCTGGACAAGGTCACGAGTACGTACGTTGTCTTAGTCGTTACAAGCACGAATCGTCAACAATAATGGATGAAATGAAATGCTTGCTTGGTTGCACGTACCTGAGAGCACGGCGACGTCCTTGACATCGAGGCCCTTGGCGGCGAACACCTCGATCATGATCGTGATGTTCCCGTACAGCGGGGGCAGCTCGCCGCAGTTGCCGGCGCTTGACGTCCGGCCGTCCCTGCGACCGAGCGCGACCGGCCAGGAGGGGCCCTTGGCGAGGACGACGGCGTCGCGCGCCATGAGCGCGAGGACGTCGGCGCAGGAGACGGTGGCCGGGCAGGCCTTCTCGAGCTTGTCCTTGACCCGCGCGACGGAGTCAAAGCCCCGCAGGCTCTTGTTGGGCTTGGAGTCCTTCTCCGCCACGTTGCCCTCCGTCGAGTCCAGCAGCACCGACGCATCACAGCCCTGCAGAAATTAATTAAGATACAACATCTATCGATCAGACTACCAGATCAGAATCAGATCGTGGTAATGCATGCTTAGGTAGCTAGATGAGTAGTTAATGACCAGAAAGCTAGACTGTAGGTACCTGCACGAAGCAGTCGTGGTAATGCAGCCTGAGGAGGGAGGCGGCGAGGTCCGGCGAGGCCCTGACGATCCTCACCGTCTCCGTGAAGACGATCTCCTCCGCTCGCGGGCACGTCTTGTTGTAGTACCCCATCTCCAGCTGCCCAGCTGCGGCTGATGAGCCACACAAGAGGAGTACCGGCACTAGTGCTAGATGAGCAACGGCTGCAAGTGACCGCAGCCATGGCGTCCTCCAGCAGCTTGCCGCTGCCATTGACGACCTACTGTGCTAGCCTAGAGCTGGTTAAACGGCTTGGACTCCCCTGTGACCGTGAGATGGGTGCGCACTGCTCATGTGCGTAGAGGTCACTGATATTTAGGGTTCTATTCCAGTAATATTTTACTGCTACGCTAGCTGCAGCTTCGATCTTTGCACACGGCTAGTTGACTTTGCTAATCGAGTTGCAGCAGAATCTTTGCGTTGCCATTACGCTGGCCGGTGATTTAGGGATTTGACTACATTATGTACCCATGCATGTTGGACAAATCTCCTAGGCTAGCTGGAATCTATCTTGGGTTTGAATGTGAACTGTGAAGATATGACGGGTGAAAGATGCGTCGGAGACGTCGGAAAAACCATGAGTGTTTTTCAATTTTCTACGATAACTAGTTTTTAAATAAAATATCTTTAAAAATAAGATTGATTGATTATAGTATGTACTGTAGCGACTTCATTTATATCAGTCAAAACTACATACAAATTTAAGTTACTAGGTATTCTCTCTTACGAATAATACAAAAGTCGTAAACCATAACCAAAAATCGAAGTCAAATTGAACACTCTACACCTTTCTATCTCATCCGTCATTCACTTTATCTCGAGATTTGTACTACTTTGTCTCTTAATTACTATATTCTCTTCCCTGAAGGGGGCAAATTGGACGTTGATGAGATAGCGTGATTGCCCCTCAAGAGTTAAGGCGTTGCCATGTGCAAGCTAGATAGATAGGACAGGTGTATAACTTCTCATTTTCTTTCATGCATGTCAAGCATTATTCTACAGATCGAGCGAGCAGTTCCACCAATGAACAGTGTATGATCAAATTGAATTTTGTTGCGTCCATATGAGTTAAACCTGATGTACTAGCTAGTCAGCAGGGTTTAACTACTAATGTTCTCCACGGCATTGGCTTCGATTAAAATTGTAAAAGAGTAGAAATAATCATGGCTCTGTCCGGTGCGTCATTACCCATGGATCTAGGATTATCACAGACGATTCTTAATATAGACCGACCGTCTGTAATACTCCTTTTTCCCGCCACAAATACCACAGACGGCCTCCAAATTACAACCGTCTGTAATAGTGTTCATCACAGACGGTTTCACAAAACCGTCTGTAATGAAGTGTCTACTATGAGGCTTTCTGTAGTAGTGAATTAATGCTGTTATTTTGGAACTTGTTTGTTTGTCGTTTAAAATAAGAGATTTTTTTTTTGTTTTTACCACTCATTGCAATTGCCATTGCCATTCGGTCATAATCGGCGAGTCGGCGTCTACGTGGAAAGAAGGCGGTAGCTTTGAGAACGTCTGCAGTGGCAGGACCCAATAGGTCCGAGATTGACGAAAATACTCTTCGATGCGTATGCTAAGGGCCGAGAGCAAAAATGTAATTTTATACATTCATCTCTCCTAAACTAGGAATAAGATCGTTTGTAAAGAGAGGAGGGGGGACATTTTTGTACCTTGCTACATTTGTGCATCACATCTATACAAGCTATTGAGTGAGATTCTTATCAAGTCCCCCTTTGCATCCTCGATGGTGGACGTACGTAACCGAGTGAGAATGTCTATAAATTTATTATCTGATTTTATATCGAAGACAAAACTGGCAATAGAACTGAAGGCATGCGCGGCTGGCTACCGGATAGAAGATGAGTGCGACGCGACAACAAGACATAGGATAGGCATGGCAAGCTACCGAACAGGCGAGGCAGGCTGCATGGTAGCAAACGTAAGGGGGACTGGAGGGTGTGTAGTGGCAAATGCAGGTTGCTCGGCAAGACTAATGATTAGACTACTGGCGGGTGGTGCAAAACTAATGATTAGACTACTGGCGACGCTCAAAGTGGCTGTCGATTTCGGCAGCAGGCTTCAGCTGTGGGCTTCTGGCTGAAATTGTACTGCAGCGACTGTTAATTTTTTTTGAGAAATAAATAAAAATAGAAAATTAAAAAAAATCCGTTATATTGTCATGGACAATACAAAGAAATACGGGGGAAAAGAAAAAAAAAGTAGAAAACAAAAAAGCTAAAATAAATCAAAATTAGAAACTGATACGTTCCAAATAACTTCTAACTTAAATAAACTAAAAGTAGAAAAATTATAAACTAAAAAGGTGTAGAGCGGGCTGTGAGAAAGCATGGCGAGACATTTTCATTGAGAGGGTACGAGATGGTGAGACATCACCAGCCTATATTAGTGGGGGAAACGCCGCGCGAAGCGCCTCCCACGTCACCCTGCGCCCGCGCTCCGCCCGCCGCGTGGCCAGCGAATCTCGGTACGGTCGGGTGAGCAATTTTGCGAAAAAGTCCCTGCGCTTTCCCGAAATTACGTTGAGGTCCTTGGTTCTCGCGAAAAGGTCCCTGCCAGTTTTTTTAAACCCCTCCACTTTGCAGGATAGCCCCCCGCGGTTTCCTAAATTACGTACGGTCCTCGTTTATTACGTACAGGCCCTCGGTTTTTTTACAAAAAAAAGTCCTTTAGCTTCGTTTATATTACGTACAGGTCCTTGGTTTTTTACGAAAAAACCCTTTAACTTTTTCGAAAATACGCATGTGCCCTCGGTTTTTTTTTAAACTCCTCACGAATTATCGCCTCTTTTACTTCGGTGCACACGATGACTGGCGCGACGTCACACCGCGCCTATAAGGCTAGTTATTAATTACCTCTAGCCACCACCACGGTACAGAGGTTAATTACATCGATCCTATCTTCCCGCACACATAACCACGTGTACTTTACAGAACGTTTCAACCTGGATTGGGCCCAAATTGCATATGCTCACCTGGGCTTTTGAGAATAGCCCAACAGAACGTTGCGCTCAAAGCAAGGGACGATGAGCAGCCAATCGTGAAGGATTCCCTTGATATGCATGCAATGAATGGCTCAGCTTTCTCCTCACTTTTCAAGTACAACCAAAACTAAATATGCTCACCGCCAAAGCCAAGGGGACAAGAGGATATAATCGCTGAAAAATTTGTGTGCTTTCTTGAGGAGTGATTTAATATACGCTTTTCTTTCTTATTACAGCTTACATCAATCTTAATGTATTCAATGAGTAAGTAGTTAAAATAAACTCTTAAATGTATATCAATATTGATGTATTTTACTATGTACTTGATGCACTGAAGCATCTCCCTGCTTTCTTTTGTCACTCTCCTTCTATCACACACACCAAAAAAAAACATATATAGCTGCCTACAACTAGAAGAAAGAGGAAGGGGAAGAAGAAGAAATAGTGATGATAAATAAGAGAAAATGTTTATTTTATTAACTTGTCATTATTACATTATGAACGCACAAAAAAATGAAAACAAGAAATGAAGCGGCACTTAGGTACATCATTTACATAAATTATATAGCCAGTGATTCTGGCAAATGACCAAACCAAGAAGCGTACAGATTCCATTTAATTTACTTCACACAGGTGCATGAACCAATCAATCCAATTAACCAAAACCAACTCGCCCAGTTGATTACTTGTTGACGACGTAGCACTTCTTCCTGATCTCCCCCTGCTCTCCGGTGAGCACGTCCATGTTGCCCATCTTGATCATGGACTCGGCGAAGTCGCGGAAGAACTCGTCGGCGAAGAGCCCGGTGGCCTGGCGCTCGATGTAGGCCCTGGTGAATGGGTCGGCGAGCAGCGAGGAGTCGGAGTGGAAGAGGCCCCGCCGCTTGGCGACGAGGCGGTAGTAGCCGGCGTCGAAGGTGAGGGAGCTGTTGGGGTCCATCTCGGCGAGCGTGGTGTTGTCGGCGAGGCTCCGGCACTTGGCCCTCAGCCTCCCCAGGTACGCCCTATCCAGCGCCGGGTCCACGTCGGCGGCGTTGTCCGCGCCGGTGAAGTTGTACAGCCGGGCCGTGAACGTCGAGCAGTGCGCCGTGCCAAGCGTGTGCCCGCCGGAGAGGACGACGATGTCCTTGACGCCGAGGCCCTTTGCGGCGAACTTCTGGACGAGCTGCGTGAAGTTGGAGGTGGGCGGCGGGAGCTGCTTGGTCTCGTTGGCGATGGACACCCTGCCGTCCCTCCGACCGAGCGCGACCGGCCAGAAGGGTCCCTTGGCGAGGACGACGGCGTCGCGGGCCATAAGCGTGAGGACGTCGGCGCAGGAGACGGTGCCCGGGCAGGCGGCCTCGAGCCTGTCCTTGATCCTCTGCACGGAGCCGAACCCGCGGAGGCTCTGGTTCGGCGGCGCGTCCTTCTCCGCCACGTTGCCATTGGTGGAGTCGATCAGCACCGAGCCGTCGCAGCCCTGCACGCGCGAACGTAGATACGACGTGCCAAGATCAGCCATCGTCACGTCGTACTCTCTCGTCTGAATCATACTACATGCATTGTGCTTAGCTGGGTATAGCTAGGTACCCTGACGAAGCAGTCGTGGAAGTGGAGCCTGAGGAGCGGACCGGCGAGCGTCGGCGCCACCCTGAGGATCTCGACCATCTCCTCCCGGACGATCTCCTCCACGTGCGGGCACGCCTTGCTGTAGAAGCCGACCTCAAGCTGAGCCGTGGCGGCAGACAGGAGCAGCACGGCCGCCATGAATGGCAGCAACAGCATCGTGCGGCGGCTGCAGAGAGACCTCGAGGCCATGGATCTTGCTAATTAGTGAGCCACCAGCAGCTAGTAGCACTCGTATGAATCGATCAGCTGCTACGCTAGAGAGAGAAAGAGAGCTCTTGTGTGAAGTGAGCATTGGGTGGTCGCTGCTTATATAGTATGGGCTACGTACATTTGCATCACTTGCTAATCATACAGTAACGTGTAGTGTAATGGCAGTAAGTAGCTCATGCAGTATTCTATGGCACGTCTGATTACTATGACGGATGCGCATCTCCTTCTTTAGTGAAATAATGATAAGCTCCCGGCCAATTTTCAAAAGAGAGAACAAGATGGGAACAAATATGCCACAAGTAAGATAAAAAGAAATAAAAAATGAATGTAAGTCCATAACAAAGAAACTAATTAGAACGACCTTTTTCTAGATGATGATACTGTAATTCTAGCCACCAAGTACACACCTGGGAACACAATATGACGCATGATCTCTGTAAGTTACATGTTGATTCTATATGGTCTACTTGTTGAATAAAAGATTATGATGCAGAGCAAAAAAAAAAAAACAATTAGCTATTAATCCTGACATACGTGTGTGGTGTAGGTGAGTGAGATTGCTGGTCAGGAAGTACCCATCTATAAGCTTTGGTATGTGATGTGTGGGTTTTACAAGGATTAGCCCTAGATAGCTGCAAGGCGCGCTTCTGTGCCGTGCATGCATGTCACTCCCAGTCAGTGATCGATATGCATATCATTGATGATTCATTCAACTGTAACAGGGATGCTGAATGACTGACGGATCATTGTTTGGTAACTTGCAATCATCAACTTGTAACTTAATCGATTCCAGAGTACAGCATAGAGAGGAAAGCAATACTCCATACTGCAGTGTGTACGATTGATTTGTCATACATACGTACCTGCTTCCATGGCACTCCAAGTTACGTCCGATCAAACAGTGGCTAGGATGCTGCTGCTGCTACGAGCACAAGGGCTACAAACAAAGTAACAACAAGTGCACTATTCGTATCTAGAATTAATCTGCACTCATTTTTAGTTGAGATGGCACAAACGATAGCTAGAGAGCTAGCCTGTAGCAAAAGGCATGTCCCAGAAATCGCCATGCGTGTGGTAAGGTTTTCATGGTTGGTAGATAGCTTCAGTCTTGAGAGGGAGTTGAGGAAATGTAGCTGCAGATCAGTGTTGGTGTGTATGTGTGTAAAGATCGAGGGAACCACACGCATGCATGGCAAGAGCAGAGATGAGATCGCGGTGGTTGGCCTCAGTGATCGAGCTGTGGCCGTAGCTTGGAAGGAAACAGATTGCAAGATGGATGGACGGATGTGCCTGAAAATTGCTGCTGTTGCTTCCAAGGCAACAAATGGTACTGCAAAAGACAAGACTCACTGAACATCGCACGACATGCAGGTGCTTAGTCGCTGTTAATTGGTTGGTTGTTCAACTCAGAAAATGACCGACATGATCGATGTCAGAGATGCTGCTCGCTGTTGCTTCCATGGATGAGGCCGGCAGGCCGCATGCATGTCAAGTAGTAGATTTTACTGCAAGTTGTTACTAATATAACCTGCAAGTGATGCGTTTGGTAATTCAATTCCGGGCTCTTAATTACCTCCGTTAAATCGGACTAATGTCAAGGCCAGCTAGTATGCATCACACAAACTAGCCTAGCTAGATCATTTCTCACCTACGACTAGCAGTAGCAGGCAACATATCTGGTAGCAGAACATTTCTCCTGTAAGATCACAAATATCACTAGCTAGGTAGTACTAACAACTGAGTATTGATTCATTGTGTAAGAAAACAAAAGAATCAATCACAAGTCGAGGGTCACTGTTGACCTTCACTTGTTCTTTTCATCCTTTTTTCTTTGTGAGATCGAATAATAACAAATGATGAGGGCTTGTCTTCCTGGATAAGAAGTACTAGTATGGATATAGACGTCGATCATTAAGCGAAAACATGTTACGACAGATTGGCAATCGTAATTATGCATGAACTCTCTACAAACGAGACATGCTGCAGCTGTTAGGAAGTTAGGATGTGTGTGTGTGTATAGGTCTTCTATGGTGATCTGTAAGTGGGCTGTTGCTAGGCCCATTTGGACCACGGCGATTTTCGTAAGTTCCCGCGGGCCGGAATCGAGCTGTTTCTTTCGTACTTCTCGATAAATTCGTACGTATGAAACAGGCTGAACGACGAGCTCAAAGAGCAGCGACGTGTGATGCTAAAGGACATGAGAATTCAGTAGGTACCTGCATTACATTACTTGAGCACATATATTTTTATAGAAGAGAAGCTACAGGTACGTGTACTGCTAACAGTACTACTTAGTAATGCAACTGTTAAAATGTGATCCAAATTCAGATCCGTGTCAAGCCGGACATGTTCGTTAAGCCATGTCAGACATGGTACCAGCCACAACCAAATCTAATTCGGTTTTTTTTGTTCAGGACCCTTATCCTATATATCTAACCTATATATGTTCATCTTTAGTCGCACAGTTTAAATACATTGAAGTTTTTTATGCTTATAATCTCTCCTTATATAGTGAAATTTATCTTTTATACATCCATGATTTTTCTCATAGAGGTTTTTCATATTAAATTCATATCTCCATCGGACCCTATACTCTTTGCCGTGCGTTGGTGCGTTTAACAACCGGCAACAATGAGCTGGAATGATCTTCAGCGTTCACCTTCCCCAACAACAAAAGTTTGCGTCAAGTAAATTAATTTATCTTTTTTATCTTTTCACGAAGCCATCCTTCACATGTTGTTTCGTAATTTCCCTTCGAATGTTTTCTTTCTTTTTCTTTTGGTTTCTGGGCCTCTTTCAAAGAGGACAAAATTGGCTGAATGTTCGATGGACTCAAAATCATCTTCTTCTTGTTGCCTTTGAGATGCTTAGCAGCTTTTGTTAGGGGAAAAAGAAGAGAAAAATGAGTACTCCCTCCGTAGAACTTTTATAAAGCGCGGTTTGACTTTGTGGTGGTCTCCAAAGTTAAACTTTGATTATTAATTTCTTTTACAACAGTTAGTTCATGGCTATAAAATTATAATCATAAGAAAGTGTTTTTCAATACAAATCTAATGGTATGACTTTTGTGTCACATTATTTATACATTGTTGGACACTAATCGTTGTCCAAAAGTTTACAAACTTTGAATCTTGAAATACGTGGATGCCTTATAAAAGTCCACCGGAGGAGTATAATGAATAATTCTGTGTATGGCTCATACATAACAAGAAAAAAGGAAGGAGCTAAGTCCGGAAAGCTAGGGTGCAGGGGTGAACTCTTTGTATACCTAATCGTGAAAAAAGACACTCCTCGTAAAGACGGAGTCATCGCAATTCGGCTCTCGGAGACATAGGCACTGCAAAAACTTGTAAACAAATGATCGTGCCCCTTGTGTGCAGTGTGCTTTTGTTCTTTGTGTGATCCTCCTTGTGGTGAGCCACCGCTGATTCTAACAAATGCATGCTTGCATCGATGTGAAAAAAGGTATTTGCAAACAAACACTCAATGTTTATGTTGATAAAAAAGACACACAAAATATCATCTTTGGATATGCGTCACGATTTATGCTCCAGTGGTCGCCATCAACCATAGCCTTTAGGATCAGGATGAGAGGCAGAACGGCGAGGTGGCGAGATGATTGAGTTAGGATTTTGGAGGCAACAACCAGTGCAAGCAGCTCCAATGGTGTGCACAATAGGCTGAAGGCATTCAAGAGGGAGGGGTATGTGGGAGGGCGAGGATGCGTTGGTGTGGGGAGGATAGGGAAGTGCGGGAGTCACTGAAAGTGGAAGCTGGCCCAACGGTAACGTTAGGGTTTGAAGGAGAGAGGAAGAAAAGGATTATATTAAAGGAGGAGGAATGATGATGTGTACAATATACCCTTGATTAAATGTTGGAGGTGTTTGTACATCATTCGCATGGTTTTTTTGGCATATTATTCGAATGTTGCCTCCTTCCCACCTTCTCCCCATCTTTGGCGGATCCACTTCTAACGATCCTTGCTATCGCTAGGGGCAACGGGTGACGGCACCTTTGGCGCATCTCCTTAATATAAGGAAAAAGGGGGGCATTTCAACAAAAACATGCATTTGGCAGAGCGTACGCTTGTCAGTGGGGCGTCCAACGGCAATGGCTAGCTGGCGACGCTCGTGTGCGCTTGGACGTGAATGTGCCAGTGATGGACGCACGAGATGAGGAAGATGAGACCTAAAGCATGAATCTCCAATCAAATTACAAAGTCAAAAATTTGAATGATATGAAAAAATCATAGGAACCATGTGTATCAATTCTTTAAATGTTTCCCAAAATACACAAAAAAAAGAGACTCAATGCTAGTTAATTAGGGAAAGGCAACCCCTAATTAATTAAGCTAGAAAAAGGTTACTAGTGGTACATTAATTCAGTACTGTAGATATAGACATGTGTAATGCTTTGGCTCTGATGCCATCCGATCACACAGTTCATATTGGATGCCTCACGGCCTCACCCACTGACCCACTTGGTATTTTACGTGTGTGAGCAACCCCATCGAATCCCCTCTACAGCTCTACGTGACTTCTCTACCTCGAAAAAAAAATCTCTTCTACACCCTCATCCCCATTTTCTGCTACAATCGCACCCCTTCCCCTTGGTAGTTCGCTGGTGACCGGAACCATAGCTGCTCTCCTCCACGTCCTCTTCAATTACCCTCCTAGATCCAACCCATTTCTACTTTGAATCTGTTGCGCTCCCCTTGATCACTCCAATCTCAAACCCAAGGCTTTGCTACTCGGCATGGGATCCACCTCCCAACCATCAGTCGCTCTTAACAACATCATTGCATATGCCTGGTGTATTGAGGTAGGGGGAGCTGTGCTCCTGTTGGGGCCATTAGGATTTATGTGTGGCGGTAGAGGAGCCGTAGCAGAGCAATGGAGGCACCGATGGAGAAGATCTCGATGCATCAGCGCTGTAGCACTCGGCCATCTGTGTCTGTTTGCTTGCCTGCACTGCAGACTGGTTGGTTGGTACAAGCATTTTCTCAATTTGTTGCAGCACCCTTTCTAAATTGTTGCACAAAGTATTTCGTTTTGTTTGCAATTTGTCATCCTAGAAAGTTGTATCAAATTGTTTTTGTTTGTAGTGGTTGTTTGATTTTTTTCCATCCAATCATTCTTTTTGTTGCAATAGAGGTTGTGGTTGTCAATTTGTTGCAAACATTTCTTCTCCACGTCCTCCACCGTGTGGCGCCGCCTCCATCCCTTTGTCACTGTCGGAGACCGGCAGCTCCTCCACGTCGGCCTACTCCCTCTCATCATAGCTGCCTGAGGCCGCCGTCCCTCCCCCACGGTGTGTCGCCCCTCCACGTCGGTCGCGTCCCTCTCCTCCTCGCCGCCCCTCCACCGCACGGCGTAGAGCGTCAGCCCTCCACCGTGTGGCACCGCCTTCAGCCCCTTTGCGCTGTTTGAGACCGCTGGCTCCTGCACCGTCGCCCGTCTCACTCTCCTTGCCACTCGAGGCCATCGGCTTGTCCACATCGCCCCTCCACCGCGCGGTTGACGAAATGACGAATAGCATCATAGATGCATATGTTGTTATTTGCACATGTTGTTCTTGCAATTGCTTACTTCAGAGTGGTGCTAAACTTGTTGTGGATTTAAGGCTTATTGGCATGTATGCTCTTGAGTTTTGGATGCTTTCAAGAATTTTGACAAGGCTGATCGAAAGCTGCTATTTTGACAAGAATTTTCTTTCATATGTGCCTCTTTTGGTTCTGCCTATTAAAAGAGTAATTTGATGCTAATATCTATGCATTTTGAATTGTTTTATTTTCTTATATAGTGCTTGAGACATGATTGTGAGACTAAATGGAATGAAGTATATGGCTCAAAGCAGCACAACTTGAGAAGAGCCATGGGAAAATCTTCTATAAACTAGTGAAAGAGTGTCCCAAGCTAGCCACCAACTAATGAGAAATTCTCTCGGGGGTAATATGATCATTTCACCTTAGTTTTTAGCCTGGCACAAATACAAAATGACATGAAACTCAGAAGAGGGCAAATTATTAAATAAAAATTTAAATATAAGACAAATACTTAATTGAAACTAGTTATAGGGCAAATAAGATGTTGCCAATAAAGAGGGCCAAATATGCAATTAACCCAATAAGTAATCCATCGAATTCGATCCGATCCGGAAAATCCATCGAATCGACCTGTAGAGCGAGCGAGGGTTTCCAGACATGGACGGCGGCGGCGTCTTCGCCGCGCTGGTGTGCATGCTGCTGGTCTTCGCCATCTTCCCCCTCCTCCTCTGGCGCCGCCGCTCCGATGCCGCCAACCACCGCCTCCCGCCCCAGCCCCTCCAGGTACCCCCCGCTCTCCGCGGTCCCCATCTCCCCCTCCACATGATACGCCGAATCTCTCCCACTGCCTACAGCTAGCTAGCTAATCCCTTGCAAATCTCGCCGTGTATTGCGCTCCAGGAGGAACGGGTGGTGCGTGGCGGCGCTGCGGCGCGCCGCATGCGTCGAAGGCCGGCCGCGAGTTCGTCCGCCGCTTCCACCAGCCGCGATGCTAGTACAACAGCGAAAAGCCCCTATCTTTTCCTTCGATTGAATCCAGTCTGTATTAACCCTAGCTATCTCCTCACCAATTTCGGTTGTGCAGTTGCAGAGGACGATGCCGAGAGCGACGAGGAGGAGGTCCAGGAGGATCAATATGTCCCCAAAGCCTCCAAGAAGAAGGAGAAGAAAAAGCAAGAGCGCGACGCGCAGCGTCAGGTTGGTTATCAGTTAGGAGGCCATGCTTTTCAATTCTGCAAGCACTTCTTATACTTACAGGCTATCAAAGGTTGCATTATTTTAGGACATTGCTATTCAGTTAAATCCTTGAACTGCAATTTTAGCTACCTGAGTATACATAAATTGTTCCTCTACAATGTCAGTATGTCACAATATGCTTTCAGCTCCCAACGCACGTTAGTTAGCATGATTCTTTCATCTTAGACTATATTCTTAGACTATGGCAGTCCAAATTCCAAAATCTCTGTGTTTTTGTTTTCTTAATGAACGAGTTTTTGCCAATTTGATTGTTCATCTCAGGATGGAGTACAGAACGGAAGAGCATTTTTTTCCCTTTCATTTACTTTCCTGGTTGTACTGATCTCTTAAAGAACAAATTTTCACACTAAAGAAACGGTCTACTTGCAAGGCTGAAGAAGCTGCACGGGATTCAAGGAAGACTAAACAAGATCGTTATGCGGAAATGAGGAGGAAGAAGGACGAGGAGCGTGAGATCCAAGAGAGATTAATGGTTGGAGATTTTTTAACTGCTGATTGTTCTGTTTGATGCTGTTATGTAATCAACTCTCATGCTAAGTTGCTTATATTGCTTTAGGAAGAAGAAGTTAGGGCACGGAAAGCCAAGGAGGAGGAGGCTGCTGCTCTGGAATTTGAGAAATGGAAAGGGGCTTTTTCAGTTGATGCTGAAGGTACTACAGAGAGCGAGACACAAGATGATGGCCAGGGTTTGCTCCACAATTTTGTGGAATACATCAAGGTACATTGTTCTTTTGTGGATGTAGTCCAGTGTTACATTCTAGTGTATGTGGATGATTCATTATTTGACAAATTCAAGTCTTTACTTTTGCTATCATGAATATAATACCTTTTATCTGTATTATATAGTTGGCATGATTTCTTTGTCAAAGCTGACAGCCAAATAAATTTATCGCCTTTGTATGCTATGAGATAGGTTGAAAAGCTGTTTTCCACAGTAATTTGCTGTTGTTATGATAAGAAAAATTGTACTATTGTTTGTTTTCCCTTTAGTCTATACAATTACCATCATATGTCGATTACACTGAAGTCTGTGAAGAGTTTCTTATGAAGTTATATCAATATCACCTTCTTGTTGACTTTACTTCGCAAAAAAAATTTAAGGATGTGGTATTTCCTTACCATTGTCTTGAGTGGTAAGATCTGCTTGACTTAGTAAATTGATAACATTTGCTGTTAAATCTTTCATAAACTTTCCAGAAGCAGAAGTGTGTTCCGCTAGAGGACCTTGCTGCAGAGTTCAGGATGCGAACCCAGGTAATTAAAGAGCCTTTACATGTCAGAGTGTTGGGTGTTTCCATTGCTAACTTGATTGGCACTTGATGGCCTAACAGAACGTTAAGATTCTATATTGTTTAAACTTTAAATTGAAATAATGATAAAATCCATTAGATTGCTGATAGTTTATGATTGACACTCTGTTTCCTACTACCTTGCTGTGTAAGTGTTAAAAGTGGCATTTAGGAACTGTCTGGTAACTCTGGTTTGCGCCCTCATCACCAAGAAGCATGTTTTGAGTTGCATTGACTTTTCCTCACTTCAGAACTGCCTTCCCTTAAAATTTTCCAGTTTTTCTGTAAAACTTGCAAATGTATGTTTAACAAATTACTAGGATTAGTCTCACAAAATGTGCCTCGCGCAAGGCTTGGAAGATTGGCACCCCACATGAGGCAAACTCTGAGGTAAGATCAACATCAGAGGATACCACTGAAACAATGACTTGAGATCTTTTTTTACAAGGCACAGTTAAGGTGAGGCAAAACTTGTGAGATATGGACTAAAAAGACCCCATTAAACCACCATAAGTCAGACTGGAAATATTAAGAGGAATCTAAAAGTTTTCCTCTTTCTAGAAAGTTAATTTTGTAGATCAAAATTAGACAAACATGTAGTTCATCACAGTGCTCGCTTTGTGTCTCTAGTGGCATCTGTGGCTAGTTGATTTTGTAGATCAAAATTGTGGAGTGTTAATATCATGAAAACATGTAATCCTCCATTTGTCATCCCTTCGTATACCAAGTACATGAGATTGGTATACTTTCTGTAGCAAAATCCCTGCTCTGCTGTTCCTAGAGTTCTGAACATTCAACCTGATGATAGATGATTGGTATTCAGAGCATCATAGTAAAGTCTCCAGTCGTGACCCTGAATTTGTCCTAGAATGCCCTTCAAGAGTATTACCATTGTTAATTTTTTTTGTTATCTTTGGTACATACTTTACCAAAGCCTTTGTTTTGTAATACTCTAGTGTCAGGAAAAGCCTTCATTTCACTCTTAGTGGTGTTCTGTTTTCTTAGCTTCTAATTAGTTTTGCTATTTTGCAGGACTGCATCAACCGAATAATTACACTTGAAGGCATGGGTATGTGACTCTTCTATGACTTAAAACTATTGCCTTATGCTGGTGCATCCACCTCATAGCCCTATGCTATCTGGATATTTTTGCAAGTCTTTTGAAACTTTTGACTTGCCATATAGTGAACCCTGCAATATCATTTAGACTGCTGTGCTTGTTTTTGTCTCCTCAGATAGATTATCTGGTGTCATGGATGATCGTGGGAAGTTCATATACATATCTACTGAGGAGATGAAGGCTGTTGCAGAATACATCAGGAAACAAGGGAGAGTCAGCATATCGCATCTGGCCAACAACTCAAATCAATTTATCGATTTGGAGCCAAAGCCCCAGTACGAGGAGAACAATCAAGATGAAAGCGCTGCAGCAGGCACAGGGCTGTGAGAACTGACGAGCTGGTTGCCCCATCAGCATAGCATAGCATACCTCTACTTTCTGCGCAAGATCAGGTATATTTTTAGCGATGTTGAAGTTGTGCTAATTAACCTCATTTGGGGCTCGGGATCTGGGACTTGGGGGCTGTACTTGACAAATTACTGCTGGTAAATATGATGAAAGGTTTGAACTTTGAAGAGTGGACTATGGCTCTGCTTTTGCAGCCTTGTACTAGCAATTTCCATTGATTGCGCTCTTTAGGAGCCTGTACGCTGCAATGCAGAGGGCCCAATGACTGACATAGTTTGTTTGCAACTAATAGTTTCAAACTTGCTTACACACACACACACACACACACACACGTGTGTGTAAGAACACACTGTTCCTTGCGGTGTTTAGGATGACAGTTGTCCCTGGTTAGTACTGGTTGACAAACATTTCAGCAGCAAGGAAAGTTACAAAAGGGACCCTGAGAAGATAGCAAGTTACAGAACAGTCCCCAAAACCTAGAAATAAGGAATCTGGTAGGGGGGAGGAGGAATGTTTTTTCGGCTGGAGCGGAGAACGAGAGGTCGGGAGCCTTGAAAGGCGAAAGGTGTAGTAACCATGTCTTTCCCAATTATATATTAGATGCATGTAGCATCTAATCTGTCACTGGAAATCACTGTAGTAGCTTGAGCATATAATACTGTAGTAGCTACATGGATGGAAGTGGACAAAGAGATGCATGGCGTCATACTTTGTTCTGCGCAAGTCAACATGCACAGGTCATTCATGCTGGGCTTGAATGAATAGGTTAAAGGAATTGCAGTCGCGAATTGAAGGTAGTGGCAGAGGCAGGTACTGGCCGGTGCTTTTGGGTTTTTCTGGGTGCTTTTGTATTTTGCTAAAGTAATTAGATTTTAAATGGTACGTTTTTAAAATAATGTTTAAAAGTCGATTGGAATTAGTATTGTACCAATTTTAGTTATATCGATCAAAATCATATACGACTGTTTTTTTTATACTCTCTTACAAATAAGTAGAATTTAAAAATTATAAACCATAGCTCTAAAGAACTATCCCATAGCTAGCAGGGGGGCTTGCATTGCATTGTACACGTAGGGTGTGCATATATAGAGCATGTTCTTTTCGGCTGCGGCTTATGGCTTTTGGCTGAAATTTTTGAATTTTGGCTGTTTACGGTACAGATTACGGAGAGACAGATACTCACTTGCGATTTTGGCTGGTACAGATGTTGGGCTTTTAATGTGTAGATCGTTTAACTTGTAGACCTCGTCTTGAGAAAATACTCCATTTGAAAGTTAGGTATTGTAGCAAAAGCCAAAAGCCGCCGGCTTGTGAGGTAAAGAACAGGCCCATAGTGTGCAGATACATGCACAGTATGTATGCATGATTGATTGAGATGTATCAGAGGCGCAGGCCTGCTCTTGTCCCCCCGGCCATGTATGTACTGCCATGCAAGTATGCAACAACCAACAGGCGAAGAAGACGAGGACGATGATGATGTCCTGTAGCTCAGGTCCGTCAAAACCTTGTTTGTTTCCTTATTACCTCCTCCACCTGCAGATCGAACAAATATCTACTTGCATGCTCAGCCATTTGATGAATCTAGCTAGCTGGAGCTGGAGTACGTAGCGGCACACATGCATGCAGTGTATTACAGGACTGGTATTATTATATATTGTTGATTTGTGTGCGTGGATGATGGATGTAGCCGGCATACGGCGTTATATCATCGACAAGCTAGGCATCGATGTGTGCATTGGATGCATGCAACCAAAACAGCTCATCCATGGCTGCCTCGCTAGAGCTTATCTAGCCGGACAAAGCTGCATGACGCAGCAAAACATACGGGGACTAGCTAGCTAGCCTGCCTTGCTCTGCCTAGACGGACGGCCATGTGAGTCAGTCCCTCCTCTCTCCCTCCATCCGTAGCTAGCTTAGCTTGTCTCATGCGTGCGTGATGCACTGCAGTTGCATGGTTGATGATGGCGTACGTCTCTCAAATCGATGCGTCGCCTCTGCATGCATATGTTACGTACAACGCAGCCACAGCTAGCTTAAAAACCATAACGACCGTACAACACGGCCATGCCATGCCAGCCTAGCTAGATGGAGCGATCAAGCGCCACCGGCCGGACGTTTGTCTCTTCCCGTTCTTCTCTCTCTCCCCATCTGTGTATATTTGTTTATGTATGTATCTGTCATCTTAGGGCAAGCAGACGATGCTAAAGCTAGATAACCTCTACAGACACATACGGTAGAGACAACCAAGCATTTAATCTCCAATTTTTGCACACACTTTTCCATCACAGCTGAGCCCACTCGACATTATCCTTTCTCTCTCCAACTCACTTTCTCAAGACAACCACAGGCATAAACCCCGACTCGAGCTCCATGGTCGCACCTCCTCCTCACTCTTCGCCGGCCTCCTTCGCACTCTATGCTAAGCCAGCCTCGGCCTCCGCCTCGACTAGCTCTATCCGGCTCAACGCCGCTTTCTTCGCCGGCCGCAGTGGCCGCTGCCACGTTCCAGTCGTCGTCGTCCGGCCGGTGGCCGTTGACTCGGTTGGTGGAGGTTTCCCCAACACCCAGGTCCACAAACCTCGTGGCCGGGGAGTAGACGAGCTCCATGTACAACGGCGCCGATGCGTCTGTTTGTGCTTTGGTTCCTGCGTTGAAGCCGTCTCCTGCATTGTCTATAACCTCCTCTCTCTCTCTCTCTCTCTCTCCCTCTCTCTCTCTCTCTCTCTCTCTCTCCCTCTCTCCCCTCCAGCAAGTAGGCACAAATCCGAGCTGACATGGGCTGTAGCCTATAGACGAGTTACATGGAACTGTTGTACATGCTCTTATGTGTTAAACAGTATAAATGAGCATCTCTTCTACTAATTCCCTGGTTTCTTCAACTTTGATCCCGTTATGTACGTATGTGCGCCATATGTGTCTTTGGTACCAGCGTTTTTGCCAATGTCTCCTATACTGTATAAACTTACATAGGATTTCACTTAAAAATTGCCTCTGATCCCGGCGCAGGACGGCAGACACGCAGGCCAGCTGTGTCTATATATGTACGTGCATGCGTCACTTTTTTTATTACAAGGTAGACGCATATATATACGAGCACACCTTAACACACCATAGATGTTGGGGTTAAATCCACGTACGATCTTACAAAGATCTTAATTCGCCTATGCGTAAAATTAAGGTAAGCATGAGGATTTTAACCCTAGCTAATAGATGAACTTTAGATAGACTTGTACACAGGATTTTAACCCTAGCTAATAGATGAACTTTAGATGGACTTGTACACAGCAACTCTTCTCATCCAAACACCAAGAGGTGGTTCTCAGGTCACTTTCATCGATCATTTCAATCGGTTTAGGACTTAGATACATGCAGTGTTGATTTGGTGGTGGTCCACGTGCGATTGGCAAAACGACAATGCATGATCGATCCATGGACGCGTCTGTCCAGATCAGCATGCATGCAGCTCTGCATGCTGGCTGGCAGGCCATCCATGCATCTACTATAATTATTAAGATCGATCGATGCAGCTATGTGTATATAGATTCAGAGTACCTAGCTCGCTAGCTATATATATGCATATACGTACGTACCAACGTAGCAGCTATCGATCGATCTATCTATCTAGTGAGTGACCACATCGATCGATCCGCACGCCACATAAAAGAGGCAGACAGGCTACTAGACTACCAGCTCGATCGACTCTAATACGTGGTAGGGCTTTCTTGGGTTTAAAAGGGCTTATTCTGAGTAGCTTATGGCTGAAAAGCATGGTAGCTGGCTGAAAAATATTGTAGCTGGCTGAAAAACACTATAGCTGACGGTGGCTACTAGCCTACCAGCTCGATCGACTCTAAGTTCACTGTTTGGCATTGCTTCAGCTTATTTTTTTTATTTTTGTATTATCCTATTATTAGTTTTTCAGTATAATTAGATTTTTTTTTAAAAAAAGATGTGTAATCATAGACAATGCAAATGAATAAACGAAAAAAACAAGCAAAAGCATTAAAAAAACCATAAAAAACAAAATTAAAAAGCTAAAATCTTGGCTTAAAATCCATTGGAGCACAGTAGGCCAGCAGCAAGCAGCTATATATATAGGATTTATCTCCATTCACTCCGACCGGCCGGCCGGAGCTGACATGCATGCATGCATGCAGCTAGCTAGTGTACGCACGTACGTCATTTGTGGTCCTTTTCTATGGGCATATAATACATTTGCATCACTGGCATCCATCATCTCTAACAAACAATTTGATCCTGGCCTGAATCTGCTAATGCTCCATCAGCAATGAGCTTTAGACAAAAATGATCTAAAGTTGATGAGCTGTTGCCAAAATACCCTTCATTATGTTGACACAGACAAAATACCTAAAGTTGTTGTGTCAATTGATCTTTTGTACTTTTTGCATTTTAAATCAATTTTCTGAATCATTGTCTTGACCAAAATGTCACTGTGCTCCGCTTTTCCTCTCCTTCCCCTCCACCTCTTCCTCACCAATTCTTGCACGAAACAAGAACCAGACCGGGGCGTCAGCCGGAGGGGAGATGACCCGAGCCAGCGGGGTGATGGTCGCCAGCCTTCGTCCACCGTCCGCCTCTTGTCGAAACCGCCGGAGCTCGAGAAGAAGTCATGCTGGAGCTGACAACGGATCCGATGAGATGATGAAGATCGAAGACCGTTGGCTCCGGCAACTTCCCGACGACGGACCACCGGAACCGGGCCGAGCGCCGCCGAACCCATCCGCGGGGAGTAGAGGATGAAGAAACCTCACCGCATCCTCCTGCCCGTCCATGCCGGTGCGAAATCCCCTGGAGTGGAGGATGAAGAAACCTCGCCGCATCCTCACACCCGTCCATGCATGCCGCCGCTTGCACGCAGGGCGCACCACTGCCTTGCTCATTCACCGTGGCTCTGTCGGACCCTATATATTTACCATGCTAATCTTATGATTTGTACCTAGCACACATATAATATAATATTATATCACATTCATATGTGATTAAATAAACAAAGTAGTATATAATCATAAAGGTCATATAGGTTTATAAGACCGGGTTTTACACGAATAAGACCGACCACTCAAATGTTCACAGAAATTTCTTTCAGTGGAAAGTAAATGACAAGTAAGATAATGGGCACATGTGATATGCCTCAGCCCATAAGCAACCGACTGGGTTAAAGACCTTAGTATTCGGTATTATCGTCTCTAAATCCGCGACATAAAAGTAGCCAACCAAGGGACCTTCTTCCTCTTGATATGATAGTGTTTAACAAGCAATTGTGAGTATAAAATTGTACTCCGCGAAGACTTTAAAGCAAAATTTATACAGTATACAAACTGAAACAAATGTGGTTGTCCTATTTAGTTTATTTTGTAGAAGAAAGAGGAGGGAGAGAAGGAATAAGAAGACCCGGGCATTCCCGTTTTTTTTTTGCATGGGTTATCCAGCCTAGAGAAGAAAAAACAATAAAAATAGAAAAAGAGCAAATGATCAACTGACCTCTTAATTTTGAGCATTTTATCTCTCTATATAACGGAGGGTATTTTGTTAATAGTCTCTTGACTTTGGGGCATACGATCAATTTTCTCTAAGCTTTATACCTGTGCATACGTTAAACTTTTGCGCGCGCGCGTCTAACAAACTTTAGTTGGATGCATGGTACAAATTATCATCATCATCATACACACACACACACACACATATATATATATATATATATATATATATATATATATATATATATATACTCCCCCTATTATGCCCGGGGGAGTTCACGCGAGGAGAGGGCGGCCACGTCGCCCCTGCGCGCGCTGCGGCCGGCGCGTGGCCGCCGAATTTGCGTACGGTTTGGGGGAGCATTTTTGCGAAAACCCCCTGTGTTTTTCTGAAATTACGTAGAGGGCCTTGGTCCTCGCGAACAGGTCCCTGCCAGTTTTTTTACCCCTCCACTTTGCAGGATAACCCCTCGCGGTTTCCTAAATTACGTATGAGTCCTCGTTTATTTACGTACATGCCCTCGATTTTTTACGAAAAAGACCTTTAACTTCTTCGAAAATACGCATGTGCCCTCGATTTTTTTAGAAAACTTCTCACGAATTATCGCCTCTTTCAATTCGGTACACACGGTGGCTGGCGCGGCGTGACGCCGCGCCTATGAGGCTAGTATTATAAATAACAGGGGCATCATGGACACGCACAAAGGTAAATCAAAAGTAAATTCAGCGGCGGAGCTTGGGCTTGAAATTAGAGGGGTACTCCGACATTGGATATTGCATGAATTACTCCATTCAGATGGGTCATTTCGAAGATCAATCAACGAAATGCCTTAAATACTACTGCTCATCGATCCTATGTAATTGCCATTTTGGGTTGTGGGGCTAAGGTCATTCTCAGTGGAGAGTTTCATGGCGTTGTTTCCAAAACTGTCACATCATGTAAAATGAAATGAAACATCCATCCTCAATGCATAGTTTCATTCTATTGTTTCATAGACATTTAATTTCATGACTCATATAGAGTTGGTAATCGTGCCAAGAGAGTTTCATATAGATGAAACTCATTTCTTCTCTCTCTTCTTAAAAATGTTGCCATATCATCAAAAATGCCTATATGGCAGCCTATTAAATGTAGATGAAACTCTCACTGAAACTGGTCTAATATAAGGCCCGCCTTGGCCACAATGAAGCTTGCTCTTGCAATATTTGCAGTGTTATTAGCTACGACGGAGCTAATTTTCTCTAAAATTAACGGCGGGATATATGTTTGATGCCTTCAAAGCAGTGCAACGCGTCAAACATTATATGCTCTAATTTTACTTACAAGTTGAGGGTGCTCATATATATCTTCAGTGTAATTACATTTTTTTTCTGCAAGAGAAGAGCGGAAGTTAGCTAGACACAGTGTTTAGAGCTAATTAACCACCATTTATCACCAAAGTTGTTAAAAAAACATAAAAAGTGGAAAAACCCTAAACTTAACTCCTCCGGTCGGCCCCATATTATCCATATATAAGAATGTACTCGATCCATATATAGCTAGCTCTAGCAGATCGTAATGATTGCTATGAAGAATGATTAACGACGACTCTAATGAACCGAGTTGATTTAATTTGTCCTTGATTGCTAGCTCTCACATGATCCCTCTCTTTTCTTTCTTTCTTTCTTTCACAAGCAAGTTGCTTAACAAAAACTCACGCATATGTATATACCATGTGAACTGACGAACATGCATGCATCGACTTAATTGGCTTACCCGACAAAGCGATTCACCAAGTCAAAAAGCCTGTTCAGTCTTGTCAAATACTCCAGTACCAATCAGTCGAGGTCGATGCATATATTCAACAATATATATATATATATATATATATATATATATATATATATATATATATATATATATATATATTATATATATATATATATAAACTTTGAGGCTTTTCTTTTGTCCAGAAGTCAAATTATGTAGTATAATTTTCTTGAATTGCCGGCTATACCGACTCTTATATAAATACACCATGTATGTGCCCTGGTCGATCTATTTCTGAAGAAGTCCATGTTGAAGGAGTAATATACATTATGTTTAGTTTAATATTTTCTTAGTAAAATTTGCAAATTTTTAAAGATTAACTTCATTTGTATTTGGACGGCGTTTAATTTACTTGTGGAATCAATGATTGGGCAACCAGGAACTCCGGACGGAATCATGCCATGGCCAGAGAGAATTAACTGTGGTACAGATGAAATTTGACAGTCGTTGGTACTAGAGCCCAATTATAAAAGTATTGTTGCACAGTGACAACAGGATTTGGGCCCAAGCTAGCATCAGATTAGTTGAGCACACAATCATGCTCGTACTGAGGCAGAATTACAAATGCTGAACAGTCTGTTTGGAGTGGTTCACAGGAGATGGTAGCAAACCCCTCCTTTCTGCAGCTCTGTACAACATTCATTAGCAGCTGCCATGGCCTCCTGCTGCTGCGCCTGGCCCATCCTAATCCCATTGACGTCTCCTGCACTCCATTGCTGTACTGGTGGCCTTTGCTCGCTGCAGCTAGTAATGCCCCAAACATCCTGCTGATTTTCAATTTTTCATAGCAAATCAATTGAAGCAGCCAAGTAACACTCATATGGTAACTGCTAGCTAGCTTGTATATGTAGTGTGAATGAAGAACCCAGCAAAAACTACTGATCTGAACCGCTTTAAGCAGTGAATTATTGTGCAAAGTATATACCACGGTTTGGTAGAAGCCTTCCACTTCTTCCATGCCTTGTTGGCTCCTTCCGTAGAGGGTACTCCAGGCATCTACCTATATATATATACTCCCAAATGAATTAAAACAGGCTGAGTTTAGAACGATCGATCTGCGAGACCAACCAGATATGCACAGAGATCAAACTGTTTAAGCCCATCACCTAATAATAAAGTTATAGCTACTCTACTATGCATAATATTTCAGTACTGAATTGGATGTGTTAAGAGTGAAGAACGCCCTGCATGGATGTATTCACCAAAAAAAATATGTAATATTGTAATATAGCAGCTGCCTAGCTAGGAGATGACGATGGTAGCCTGAACCTGCAGTTGAGTTGCATTCGCAGGGGAGGAAGCGGTGTCTTGGAGAGGGTCTTCTAATTCCAAATTACGAGGCGTCTTCTTCTCCTGGCCAGCGCCCATCACCTTGACCAGCTGCTTCTTGTTGTTGGCACCGGACGACAGCGTGGAAGCGGTGGCACAGACTCCATGGCGCATCTGTTCCCTCGCTGGCGCCGCCGCCTCCTCTCTGGAGGCCTGCACGAAGTCGTCAAAGTAGGCCGTCCAGCCGCTGTCCTCAGAAGCGGCGGCGGCGGCAATTCCGTACCCGTAGTAGCCGCCGTTGTTGCAGTAGAATGCAGTACTAGTCCTAGTTGAGCTGATGGACTCCTCCATCGATGTACAACAACAACAAGAAGAAGAAGACCAGGTAGCTAGCAGTGTTGGATCGATGGATGGAGCGCGGTTGGTGCCTGTGTGTGTGTGTGTTATATAATGGCAGAGGGGGGTAAGGAGACCATATTGGGGACTTGCAGGAGAGTTACAGTGAAGTGTCGTTGACATTAAGAAAGAGAGAGAGAGAGAGAGAGAGAGAGAGAAGCAGTGAAGTGTGGGAGTGGGGTTGGCCGGAGCTAGCTGCATGCAAGATGCAACAACACATGCATGCACAAGCGCAGACGAACAGTGCACGTACACGAGTCAGTAGAGTACTAGATAGATATGCATGTATGGGTGGGTGGCAAAGCGAAAGGGATATAATTCAGCAAAGCGAAGCCAGGAGGCCGGCCCTAATTAACTTTTGCCCGGAAAACCTGTGACCGCAGTACAAAGCCAGCCCAGCCGGCCTGTCGCTAGCCAGCCAGCGACGCATCTATTATATGTAGGAACTATATATATATATATATATATATATATATATATATATATATATATATATATATATATATATATATATATATATATATATATATATATATATGTGGAGTATAGGCATTGCAAATGATTTGGCACACCCAACAATAATAAATTCAAAGGCATGCTTGTATGCGTGTAGCTATATATGTAGCTCCTCATCTTGTTCTTCTTCGTCCTCATGCTCCCTCCAATCACCAAAACATCCTTTTTTGACATTAGTGTAGTCCTCGTGACACGATTTAACTACTAATTTGTATTGTACCATAGTTATGAGTAAAATAAAATTACTCCCTTAAGTTACAAAAGAAAATCGGCTTAATTTGACTTTTCAAAATCAACAAAATACCACTTTGATCGCTAAATTTTATCATCATATTTTTCGAACAAAGTTCTAGAAGTGTAACGTTTTGAAGGTATTTTCGGTGAAAAATTACTCACACCATTTTCGCATATCTAAACAACATATTGTAGATAATATAGGTGGTCAAAATTGGTACAACTTGACCGCATGCATTTTAGAGCAACTTTCTGTGTGCCTGGAGGGAGTATAATGCTATGAAAGTATTTTTTTTGAGATAAATCTACGTGTATGATTGTCGATCTAAACATTAAAATGATATCAATAGCCAAAATTTCAAAAAATTTGACTGAATGTATTCCAAAACAACATGTTTTTATGATGGGGATGAGTAGTTTGTATAGTAAATGCTACCAAATTAATTAATGTCCTTTTTAGTATGCTACAGACTCCCTTCAGTCACAAATAAACGCCGTTTTGGACATTGGCCTGGTCACCAAAATACAACTTTGTCAACTAATTTATATTGTAATATGTTCATAAAGCTCAATAAAATTATAATATTATGAAATAACTTCTCGAGATAAATCTATACGTATAACTTTTACATATATCCAATCTAAACATTTTAGAAATATATTAATAGCTAAAGCTTTAAGGATTTGATTGCACGCATCCTAAAGCGACGAGTCCGGTGACTGGAGGTAGCTAGGGAGTACACCAATTACCAAACCTAAAGTTGCACGAACGGCCGGTGTGCCCGCCGGCGCCGATCGTTCACTCGTGCGAGCGTCCGGCGCTACCTAGCCTAGATTACTGTGCTGCGCCTACGTTAAGTACGACAAGCAAGCACGCACGCACGCACGGATGCATAAAATTAAAGAAATTAAAAGGCTAGCGTGAGCTCGCAAGAAAGCACGTACGTCCAATTATATATATCTTGTGGCGGCCAGGAATTAGGAGCTTTGCTTTCCTTCTCCCTCTGCCTAGCTAGTTCCCCTCCGGCCGGCCTCAAAAGAATTAACGTTCTTGAAACGAAACTGTAACTATTTATTTATGTTGTAGCATATTTATAAACATCATAAAATTATAATATTATGAAAAAAATTTCAAGATAGATCTGTAAGCACTATTTTCACACGTCCGGTCTAAACATTAGAAAATAGCAATAAC
Organism: Dendrocalamus latiflorus; assembly: GCA_017311315.1. Classification (NCBI taxonomy): domain Eukaryota; kingdom Viridiplantae; phylum Streptophyta; class Magnoliopsida; order Poales; family Poaceae; genus Dendrocalamus; species Dendrocalamus latiflorus. The sequence continues at coordinate 35,442,401 of CM029629.1, forward strand.
TAGATTTTAGAGATCGATGACCGCGCGTGTCTGGAAACAACATATATTCAGTCCTACGCAACACTGTCTGTCCTCTCCTCATGTGTTTTTGACTGGGGCAACAAGTAGAATCGGGTAGCTGACGGTACAACCATCAGAGCTCTTGCAGTACGCAGGCTGCTCACCAAAACATTTGATTTCTGATGTGAGGGTTAGTTTCATACGATCGGTTACAATATGTTTTATTAGCTATGTGTATAATATTTCTTGTTCATATATTCACCCTAAATTTGTAATAAAAATCTTAATGTTGTACGTATAAAATTAAAATGTTACATATATTATATTAGTGGTGAGGAGACTAGAAGGGGATAGAACGCAGTGAATAGATAGAGGAATAGCAGTGAATGGTTGAAGAGGGCAGTGAATGGTTGGACGGGCCACGTGTACGATTTTTCTATCCGGTCCATACGTACGTGGCATAGCAATATGTATATCCCTTTTAAACATGCCACACAGTACGTACGGCCCGAAGCACGAGAGCCCACTCATACATTTTGTTAAGCAGTTGTGCTTCCCGTTTGATCATTTTATATTATAGTCTTCAACTTCATACTAATAAATAATGAAGTACTGTACAGAGTACGTACGCTGCGCCGGTTGAGACAGGATAGATAATGGTACCGATCAACTCGACTGCGGGCTGCAGGCTGCGGCTGCGGGTTTTTTGGAGCAGCTACAGTACTTGGAGTCGAAGCCATAGCTTGCAGGCGAAGCCGGCCGCTCCATGCGAAGCCACCGACGGAAGCTGCGAGTGTATGAAGCAGCCGGGCAAGGCATCGACAGACGCTCCCCCAAATCCCTTTCAGCTCGAATGCGCCTGCCCGGTCGCCGCCACCCGCGAGTGCCACCGATCCGCGCCCCGCCGGCCGGCGAGGCGACCAAATCGCCGGTGCCGAGGTCGCCCCTCCCCCCAGCCGTCCCACCTCCGTGGCCGTGCCCCTCCGCTGCGGCCTCCCGAGGCGGCGAACGCAGATCCGCGGGGACCTAGTCCCGCGGGGGATCGCTAAGGGCGCCCGGCCGTCCCCGTGGCAGGGCCCCGTCGTCGTCCCCGTGCAAGGTCGTCGTCGCCGTCCCCGTGCAAGGCCGCCGTCGCCCTCCCTGAGCAACCTCCGAGTAAGGGCCGCCTTCGCCGCCTCCTCCGACGACGGGAGTTCCCAAGCGCGCAGCCTGGCGTCTGTGCAGTCGCGTACAAGCGGCCCCGCTTGAAGGTCCGCCCGAGCTCCCGCCCGGATCTCCGCTGCAACGAACGGCGGCTTCCGCCCCGTGACCGGCGCGGGCAAATCGAGGTATGGCCCGGTGTGCTGCTCAACTAGCGCCTACTGTCTTGCTGAACACTGCTCTTATGCACAACACCTTGTATTGTCCATCCAGATTTGAAAACGAATTGTGGTCTTGTTGATCCGTTGGTACATGAGTAAATCCATGATATTGCAGAGTTGGTTTGATACTGAGTTGATCATTGGTGAGTTTGATGAACTGTATTGCTGGTATGCAAATTGACAGTATGAACAATGAGCATATTAAAGGGAGTTTGGGTCTAATTGTGTTATCTAAGTCAATTCTACGTTCCATTGCCAGATTGCATTGAACTAAACTTTTGTTGCACTTGGGGCTGGCTAGATCTGGCAGTTCCATTCACATATTGACCACTTGACCTAATTGGCTATAGACAAGCAAGTAGTGGTTGTAGAAGTTTGCATTGTTCTTGCTATATATGCTTCATGACATATGATTGTGACTCCTGCTTTTGTGCTTCTGATTGTAATACGAATGTACGATGTGATTAGTTTTGGGGGACATTTCAGTAATGTTTGTATGCACCAATAATTTAGTAAGTTTCAATTCCCTTCGCCGCGATGCCTACAGATGGCGCCGGCAATGTGGGACGATGCCCTTACGGAGGTGTTCCTGCAAGTGTGCGCCGAGGAGGTGGAGGCACACAACCGGCCGTTCTCACGCTTGAACACGCAGGGCAAGCAGAACCTTCTACGCAAATTTGAGGAACGAACTGGTTACCAGTACACAAGTAAACAGATGAAGAACAAATGGGATCAACTTTCTCGTGATTACAACAAATGGAAAAGTTTGAAACTTCGTGCCACGGGGCTTGGGGTCGATCCATCGACAGGCAACATTGATGCGAGTGACGACTGGTGGGTATCTGCGGGTCGAGTAAGTATCGATTTTGAAGTGCAGTGCAGCTAGCTTTACACCGGTGATATGACATCGTGCATTGCAGGGAAAGTCCGAGATGAAGACTTTCAGGACCATTGTCGACAGACACGAGGACCTCCTAGAAGTCGTGTTCGGAAACACGACCATCACGAGCGAGTACGCATTCGTCCCGGGGGTGGATGACTGCGACGTCAACATCGACGACCAGGACGACAGCCCAGCAGGGGAGGGCAGCAGCATGCCTTCCCCTTTGCAGACCCCTGGCAGCAGCATGCCTTCCCCTTTGCAGACCCCTGGGAGCAGCATGCCTTCCCCCCTCCAGAGCTATGGCGGCAGTGCGTCGGGGCGTTCTTCCGGGAGCAAGAGGCCATGCCCTGCCCCATTGCACCCGAGCAGCGGTCGCGCAAGTAAGCGCACTGAACGTGAGGGTTGTTTGCAGCGCATGGTTGAGCTTTATGAAGCAGAGCTGAGCCTCCGGTCCAGAAGCCATGCCTCTGGGACGAGTGTGACATCGCCTACGCTAAACCCCGAAAGGGAAGACGTGCTGCGATTGATGAGACTGGTAGAAGAAGCAGGTGGGCACGAAGGAAGCGAGGAGCACTACTACGCTACGCAGCTTTTCATGCGTCCGGAGTGCCGCAACAGCTTCGCCTGCTTGCAAACGAATGAGGGTCGGCTCAGCTGGATCAGGCGTACTTGGGAACGACTTCGAGATAAGCTGTGAGGAGATACGATGTGCGGAGTACGTACTTGGTTGAGTGTTTAGGCATATTGTTGCGCGTTGTTGGTTGAGTGTTTAGGCATATTGTTGAGCGTTGTTGGTTGAGTACGTACTTGGTTGAGTGTGTACGCATATTGTTGAACTTTTTATTATGCTACCGTATGGATGTTGCTGTATTGAACCTTATGTGATATTGATGTCGGTTGAACTTTGAACCGTATGGATGCTGCTGCCGTGATTGCTACTGCTGCCTTCATATGTGCTATTACAGAGTGATTGCTACTGCTGCCTTCATATGTGCTACTGCTGCCTTCATATGTGCTCATAGAAGTCCCTTGTATGTTGCATGCAGTTGTGGGTTCTTGTGCCGTGTCATATGAAATTGTTGCGTAAGGCGTTTCGCTCAAACGAATGTCGTCATTTTTGTGGTCAACGTCACTAGTACATGCAAAAATATTGCGTCCTCTACTCTCAGCTTATTTCAGGATTACTTACATCACTTCAGGTGCTACAGTACTATCCTTCAGCCGCTACAGTACGTTCATCAGCCGCTACAGTGTTTTTTTCAGCCGCTACAGTGTTTTTAGCCATAAGCCTTCAGCTTTCAGCCGAACCGATCAGGGCACGTATCGCAAGTATGGTCAGATAATACAGTTCTAGGTAAGGCATATTGTGATTTAGTGCAAAATTGTTTGTTGTTTGCGTAAATTATGTAGAAGAATCATCATGTAGTTATATCATCGAATCAGTTAGTAGGAGAGAGTGGATGAGATATATAGTTTTAATGGTCACAGTGACAATCCATACGAACAGTGTTTGTAACAGAAAATTAAATAGCTTTGTAATGGTCTTGCCAGATCAATACTATTTAGATTTGCATAGTCAAAACACCAAGGCAATTCACAACTTTCAGGTCTCTTGGAAAGAGGAGAAAACAACATCATAAGAAGCTTTTAAATGGCATAATATATATAGAAACTCTACTAATTAGATTTGGAGTCCAGTACACTGGCGGGCGATCTCCAACTTTCAAGTCTCCTGGAAAGACACCAAAAGAAAACACTAAGACGTTTTTAGGGGACACAATGTATAAAACTTGTACCTAAATTGTTGGTCTTTCTGTCAAAACATCTCGATGTTCTTGCATTGTTTCCTGTCGTACAGTAGAACTCATTTTATTTTAATACTCATTGTCACTTTATCATGCAAAAGAAAAGAAAAAAAGAAGCTCAAAGCCTACAAGTGCAAGTGATGCAAATTTTACAGCAGGATGCAAACACAGGGTGTCCAACGCGAAGCTGGCGACATTACATGTGCTTTGAGCTTCAGAAATCATACAAACCCGAATAGAAGTACAATTACCTTAACAGACCAGCAAGACCATGCAACCATATTAGAACAGAAACATCAGCAACAACGTTTTTAATCAACGCGAAGAGTTTACCTACACAATATTTTTGGGATATTACAGGTCGGTAGCAAGCCAGGGTGCATTCCAGCCACAAAAACTGAGGTGAAAAACTATATTTATTTAGAAAGAACAAACATATATAGCCTATATCTAACTCCTATTTGTATCTTCAATTTGCAGATGACGAGGCTGTATCAGGGGAGTTAATAGTAAGGATTGATACCTTGTGATTTAAGGAAAGATATAACTAACCAAACCTCGTGCTATATCATCAGGACAGTAAGGACCAAGTAAAAAAAATCTTGCTTAGAGCATGAACACTTGCCGAGAGAAGCCCAAGAAAGTAAATCAAAAGGAAAACATGTACCAAAATTCATTCATTTACACACACGAGTATGCCTCGGCAGCCGCCAGCGTAGTGCCAAAAGCACTCAACCAACAGAAACGCAACAGTGGCAAGTAATACCGGAATTCAACACAAATATCATCACAAGAAGCAGCAGAACTGTTAGACCATGTGGCTAGGTCTAGATTATTTTAGTGATAAATAATTGACAATGGTTAACTTATGATGATGAATGTTTGACAATATTGCTTACCGATGTTATGCGAGACGTGTGGTGTGCGTGGACTGGTGTTGGTCAAGTTGGGATGAACTTGTGCCGGAAAAATATTCTTTGATCTTTGCATATGCAGATTGAGCATGGAGGTGATCATAGTCGGTGATGTGGTGGACCGGGACTAGGATGGGGAGATCTGAGGTTCGGACGGCTAAGGAGTTCACGAGTTGGTCGGGCTCATACTTGGGACGCATGGAGATCAGATATGGATGGATGATATGCGTTGGAGCTACGGAGCGTGGTCCAGAGGCTACGACATGTGGTGAATGATGCGCGGAGAAGCTACGGGAGGTGCGGTCCTGGAGGCTTCGACACATGACGTGTTAGGAAAGTTAGAATTTTAGAAAACCCGTGTTAGGAAGGGTTTCGAGTCCTTTGAAAATTAGTGGGCCAAAAGCCTAGTTGAGGTAAAAAGTCCAGACGTCGGCCGATCGGTTTTCGGCGATCGGAAAAAGAAAAAAAGGCATAGGACATGGCAGCCATAACGTGAAGAAAAACAAGGACGAATAGTTCCTGCATTTTTAAATAAAAGTTTGTGAGTTTTTTAATTCGTATATATTATCTTTTTTTCTGGTTTTTTGATCCGTAGGGATTCTCCATGCATTAATCTCTATCTATGTATTTTTGCTTATATACATGAATTAGTTTTAGTTAAAAAAATGATTGCTAGATTGTGTGAAAAATATGCACCCGATGCATCAGTTTTCCAGCGCAGCTTTGCTACAGTGCCAAACGGTACTGCTACAGTGCCAAATGGTACTGCTACAGTGCAATCGGGAAAAAATCTATTTTGTTTTTGTTTTTATTCTTTCTGTTTTTTCAGATTAACCGATTAGAAGACAAAAAATTTGAGAAAAAGCTTCCGCTGGGATTACAATCATTCACCCTACTCTGATTAGCATCGATGATCCTACAAGAACAATGTTCATACTGCAGTGAACAGCGAGACATCCTAACGAACCATACAATGCAAAACCAGAAAATCTATAGAAGTACTACGAAAGATAAATTAATGAAAAAGGAAACTTTTGATCTTTGCTTGTGCAACTTGCATAAAATAAGTACATATTCAAGGAAGGATTCTACCTTTTGCTTGTGCAAATTGCAGAAAACATGCACATATTCTTCCTTCATCAACCACGGCGTCAAGGCATAACGGTTCTACTCAATGTTATGATCCATTGAGGTTTTGTGGTATATCGCAGCATGTTATCATGTATCTGCTCTGGAGCCATTACTGTTAACAAATACATCCGAAAGAGTTTTAGGATAAAGGAAAAAGAAACACTTACAACATTCAGATAGGAAAATGGATAGGTATCTCTGATTTATCTCTTCATCCACCTAATGCTGATCACACTGATACATGTCTCATGGTGTTTCTCGGTCATAAATATCCTAAGTAGAAGAATATAGACGCAAACCTGATGTTGTTTTTTTTAACATTGACTTGCATAGCAAACACTGCCAGAAAACAATCGTCGGTAAGAAAATAACATGTTCTTTGGAAGAATTAGTGCATTACTATTTTTAGCATTTTCCCAGAAACTTAAGCATAGTATGGTTATTTGGCAACATGTCAGTATCTTCGAAATAGAAGAGTGCTTCGGTTCGAAGAATAAGAAACGAAGGGAATCAAATACTGACGAAAAAATTGTAGGATCGTCGATAGCAATCAGAGGGGATGAATGATTGCAGTGTGTAGCGGAAGCTTTTTTTTTATATACCTATGCTATCCAACCTGCCAGTCACAGCAAGAAAAAGAAACAACAAAAATTAATATTAAAAGATAAAATACCTTATTCTCTGGATTGTTTTTCCCTTCAATCCGACACAGTCGCCACTCGCCTTTTTTCGATACGGCCAGCACTTGCTTTTTCATCAATGTGTCTTATACTTGTTCACAACTTCCATCAGCCCACAACTCTCAGCTGCCGCACACCACTTTTTTTTCATGATACAACTTAACCTAGCCGCCGCTCGCGTATTCGATCCAATCGAGTCGGCCGCCCCTAGCTGTTCTTGATCAATAAGACGTGGCACCACTCAATACTTTGATCACGTAGAGAGGAAAAAGTTGCAGCCGCTCTCAACCATCAGACGCAAGTTAGCCCAGAGCACTATCGATCAATCCCATGCATGCACACAAGTCTACTTCTCATTATCCATCAGCACGTTTCCCTCAACGATGCATGCATGCGATTTTTTTTGTTCACTCCATGCCACGCCGCCGTAAACCCTATATCATTTATGTAGCTGACTCTCTCCTATTCAATCTCTACTAAAAACCCTAATACAACTCGTCCAACTGAGCTTAGGCCTTTTTTTACCTCAACTAGGCTTTTGGCTCACTAATTTTCAAGGGACCTGAAACCCTTCATAACACAGATTTTTACACTTTTGATTTTTCAACTCATCACGTCTCGAAGCCTCTAGGATCGCAGCTCCCGTAGCTTCTCCACGCATCATTCACCATGTGTCGTAGCATCTAGACCGCACCTCCGTAGCTCCAACACATATCATCCATCTCTGATCTCCATGTACCCCAAGCATGAGTGCGACCATCTCGTGACCTTCTTGACCATTTGAATTTCGGATCTTCCCATCCTAGTCCCGGTCCACCTCGTCACCGACCATGATCGCCTCCATGCTCAACCTGCACATGCAAAGACCAAAGAATATTTTTCTGGCACAAATTCGTCTCAACTTGACCAACATCAGTCTACACACGCCACACGTCTCGTATAACATCCATAAGCAATATTCCACATGTCCCAGCAAGCAAGAACAATGAAGAAATCACTGTAAAAACCCTCAGATCAAGAAACCACTTGGAAGGTCAAGAACGTGTAAAAACCAATTTTCTTGATGAACTTACTACCAATGTGCCTAGATGGGTGGAGGACGATTTCCAAAGGATCTCTTCATCTCTTATACATTCTTGGCACAGCAAGATCAAGAAAAGGGTAAGGGGAGACGAAAAACCAACAAAAAAAAAGAACAAATCAATTAAATAGAGAGATAGCTATAGAGCACCAAAACGCTTAGTCAACCTTCTTTCAAACCCTAGCCCTTGCTTCTCCTCCTCTTATATAGCCTCACAACCTGAACCAAAACTTAATGGATCCATCCACTAGGCCAAACCGGGGATAACCCATTAATCTCACATAATACCGGGTTTTACTCTCTCACGCACGCTTCTTAAAGCAGCTTACAACCATTAACCCATTAGTGAATTAACACTTCATCCACTTCACATTTTCAGTATATATAAAACCTAGACCACTTAGGCCGACACCGCAGTTTCATATACCGCCACTTTTTCGGTATCAGGCAATTTACCAAAACATCTCTTTACCGCCTTCCACGAAGCTGCCCACTTGTTTTGCCACGAAGTATCGCCCATGCTTTGCCACCTTCTACGTGGCCCTAATGACTTGCCACCAAGCCTCTCAAGTGTTTGGATCCCACCGAACCATCCTCGCTTGCATATGACCTAAGTCACTTAGCGCGCCACATGCTTCATCTCGCACATGACGTCACCGGCTTCCTTGATCGCATAGGACCTCGACTCCTCTTTGAGCCTAGCCCCGGTCTACCTTGCCGTTTCCCGTCATATCTACCACCGGTAGCTTCCCCTTTGGTTCCTTGTTGTCCTGGCTTGCAACCACCCCATAAGCCTCGGTCATCTTCGGCGTCTCTCTGACCATTTTGGACCTCAGCACCACCCTGTACCTAGTCTCGGTCCTCATAAGCCTCACTACGATCTAGCTCCAAAGTCCTACAACCAATAACAACAAACAAACCTTCACGTAGCACCATACAATACACAAAGTCATTAATTGACATAATTAATCTATACAATGCACCATGCAATATGTATGCAACCAAAATACTGATACTAAATTTAGGACCAAATAATAAATCCATGTGCATATAAGTAACAATACCTATACCATAACCACACTTCAATAACTTGATCCATGACTCAAATCCCAAAACCCTATTTTTCTGGGAATATCAGTAGTACCGCATCTATAATGCCGGTACTACCGCACAGTGGTACCACCGCTCCCCACAGCGGTACTTCCGCACCTTCGCACCTCGCATTGGACCTCTCTGGAAAAATGTACCGCAACTCAGACCGGAACTACCATTCTTGTGGTATGACCACGCTCATAACGTCGGTACTACTGCATAAACACCCACGATACTTTCAATTTTCTTGACAGTTCCAGAAGACAACCCAAACAAAATGTGATCTTTGTAAAAACACTTAACCATTCCTCAATACTTGTAATGATTTATCACAATATTATTCTGGACCTTTTCACATGGTCCTTCAGAAGGCTATCTACCCAAAATTTGTCATGGATTCAACAAAAATCAGTTAAACAATATCCAGTTCATCCTAAATGTGATTCATTCGTGAACCTCTAGGATAACATTATTTATGATTTTTAACCTATGCTGATGGGTTTTCAAATGTACTTGTCATATTTTTTTCAGTTTTAATGGAAGTTGTCAATTGTTCCATTAAGTCTAGTACTTATTCTTCTCTACTACCAGATAATCTAAGTCTAGTACTTGTTTTTCTCTACTACCAGAGAGACATCAATTGTGATGTGTCAGATCTCCTGTGGTAGAAGACAATGGCTCTTAGACTTCGTGTTATGGTCCTTGATCACTGGATACAAATTACAAGGTAATCGGAGAGGATTGAGAAAGATTATAGAAGAGTTTGGGGGATTTGGGGTTGGATTAGAGAGGAGGAAGAAGAGAGAATACAGAGGACAGAGTTCAGATAGATGAAGAGAGAGAGCGGTAGCACTTTGCTTCGTTCAGGTTCGATCTTCTCTGTTTGCCTTCATTGGTTCTTTTATAGCCACACACCTGACCGCTAGGGGCCATAACCCAGCCCGCGGTATTGTTGCAACCCAAGCCCAGCAGTTCGTGACACTTCACTCATGCAGAACGACAGAACATAATAACTGAACCTTCTCATGCTAATGTTTTGTACTAATATATATTTGTAGGGTACCTATACAACTGAAGTAAAGAGATATGCTGGTGTCGCCTTTAGTCTATCCCGTAAATTGGAATTCATTCAATCATACAAAAGAGAAGAAATATATCCTAACCACGACATGATTTTGTTTTGATCTTCTCATTTGGTAGTTGCATGATAAATTTGGAAACCAATTATTTTTGTGGGAATGAAGAATATTTAGGTGTTCGCATATAACTATGTTATAAGAACAATGAGATAATAGTGCTTACTGTTGATATATTTGTACTAACAACCTCCATATATAATTACAAGATGTTCGCATGAGAATCCATGCATATGATTCAATTTAAATCCATCTCACACAACACAAACATGCAAGTAATACTAACAAATAATCGATGTTGGTTTTTATCATAATATAAGCATTACCACAGGCCCAGCTTCATTGATTAAGATATGACATTATGAAAAAGTTATGCTTTGGCAAGATATGAGATGCATTATAGTTGAACTGGCACCTGAACCAAGGTTAACCTGAATACACATGGACTGTCTAATCTTGACACCAAGCAACGGTAGGGGAGGAAAGGGAAGGAGGGGAGGACGGGGCAAGAGTGAGAAGAGGCGGGTGGCGCATAGCCACCTGAGGGAAGCAACAGTGGGGCAGAAGGAGGAAGCGGCGGCGGTAGGGACACTGGGGGATGCCAGGGGAAGAGGCGAGGATGACCAGTGGGTGGACCAGAACGGCAGCGGTGGCGTAGAAGATAGAGTGCAAGAGGAGTGAGGCGGCAGTGGCGAGGACGGCTTTGGCAGTGGCAAGGTTGGGGGGGGGTGCGAATGTGAGGTGGGAGGGTCTAGGGCATGAGGTTTGGCATGTGCATGTGGGATCAGCGCCTTACACAGGATCGGACGGCCTCAAGTAATTAGTATCCCAACACAATTACACATAATAACGAGGGGTTTTCAAAAAGGATAGAGTTTTTTTTGCAAAAAGCAGGGGTAGAGGCTCTCTGGTTTGGCTGATCCCTTCCCCTTTACGAGAAGACCCCATATATATCATGGCCTAATAAACAACGTACGTAAGCCTTGGTCCATTTAGTTACAGTATATCACCTTAGCAGCTGCAACTTAATTTGCATGCACAATCAATTATCCTAGCTAGTTAGATCGACATCTCCCCATCCCATTAGTCCAATCTGACCAGAAGAAGAAGCAACAGCAACAGCTAGGGGTGGCAGCGGGGCGGGGGTCTCGGGGAGGCTTACGTGGCCCTGCCCCTGTTAAGGCTATCAGGGGAGATGGCCCCCGGTCCCCGCGGAGACCTGACCCCTATGGGGAAAATAATAATATGATTTTGTTTATTGATTTATAATTATTTAGGTATATATTTTTCAAAATTATAGTTTAAAATATATATTCTAACATATAGATTCAAGTTTTAGTCAAATATACAACAAAAAGAATACAATCTCGCATATTTAAAAACTATAATATATTATTTTAAAAGTATTTTTTATATTTATCGAGTCCATATGAAGCCCACGCGGGGAGGGCAACCTGTTCCAGCCCGGTTAGCGTAGTGGCCCCTCGCACCGTTGTTCCCCGTAGGGAGAGATCACCCCGCCCATCATGGGGATATTATCCACACGGGAGTAACTATTGCACAGGCGACTGAAATTTTTTTATCTTTCAGTCACCTGAAGTTGCACTCTGAATCACCTAAAATTACAGCTGTTTTTTTAGGGGGGCTGTAATTTCAGTTGATTGAAAGTGCAACTTCAGGTGACTGAAAGATAAAAAAAATTCAGTCGTCTGTGCAATAGCAAAACTGTATCCACACGGGTCCTGCCTCCACGGGGAATTGCACCCCTAGCAGCAGCAGCAGCAGCAGCTAGAGTGCTAGACCGACGAGAGGGACGGGCGCAAGGAGGAGGATGGGCCGTCGGAGCTGGTGATGGACCTGTCCCGCCTGTTGTCGCTCGACTTCCTCCTGATGGCCCTTTTCACCTCCGCCTCCTTCATGTCCAGGAACGTCGTCAGCTCCCAGATGCTCTTCAGCCTCGCCGGCCGCCGCACGTTCCTCTCCGGGTGCTCCGGGAACTCCGGCGTCAGCGCACCTGAGCCCCCCTCGCTGTAGTACTCGCAGTACTGGCACAGTATCCTCGTGAAGTAGATGAGCAGCGCGATGAAGCACGCGACGCCACAGATCAGGAAGAGGCCCCAGAAGCTGCCCAGATTCAGGCGGTCGGTGCTGACGTCGCTGCTCTGCGACGCGCATTGACCCGGGTTCAGCCACTTGTCGTGGATCCGCTGCAGGTCACCGTTCTCCGACAGCGTCAGGATCGCCGTCGACAGGTCCACCGCCAGAGGGGAGTCCCGCTGGAAAGCCTGCCATATGCCAATGCCACTCAGGAAATTCAGATTACTGTACTACTCAAGAACAATTAATGCAGAGTTGAGAGTTCAGAGCTAGCTCCTTACGAATCCCCATCCGCTCTTGGTGAACTCCTGCCCGACCGTCTTGAACTGGCAGTTGGTGGAGAGGAAGAGCTCGATGTAGGGCAGCTCGTCGACGATGGCGGCCACCCCGCCGTTGCGCGGGCCGAGCTGGAGGCTGGTGGCGTACTCGTCGATGTTGAGCTCCCTGAGGCGCGACTCCGGCACGTTGAGCTCCTGCATCATGTAGCTCTTGGCGAAGGAGCCGACCTGGTAGCCGATGGGGTCGGAGCTGGAGATGAGGCTGTCCAGCCCCTGGATCCCCGTCGACAGCTGCTGCACCGTCAGGATCGACGTCAGGCTCGCCGTGTAGCTCGATTTGATGATCAGCACCACGAACAGCCAGATGATCAGCACGAACCGGCCAAGGGTGCTCACAGTGTTCTCTCCTGATCATTTCATTTCACGTACGGTGTTCAGTTCATCAGCTCAGCTCCAGTTCAGATGGACATAAGTGTGTGTGTGTGTGTGTGTGTGTGTGTGTGTATGATGATGATTCTGACGGATTTCGTACTGTTCGCGAACAATGTGGAGAAGCTGAACCAGAAGATGGTGACGGCCTGCTTCCTGGGCGAGCCCCGGAAGTACGGGTTGAAGCGGTGCTCGAGGATCCAGACGACGGCGCCGACGAAGAGGACGAAGGCGCCGGTGACGGCCCACATCCTCAGCGTGAAGGGCGTGAGGAAGGCCCAGGCGTTGGAGCTCTTCTCCTTCACGGGGGACACGATCACCAGCCCCGACTCCACGTACGGCTGCGTGAAGTCCACGATCCGCGTCCGGTTCGTCACGATCGAGATGTCACCAACCGCGGCTTCAAACACATTGTCCGCGACCTTCTGCACGAGGTCGCTGTAGCTGGGGTTCTTCACGCCGTCGCCGAAGAGGACGAAGGAGACCGGCACCGGGTACGGGAGCAGCGCCACGGCCGCCTTGAACACGTCGATGCAGTAACCGCTGGCGCCGTCCGGGCCGGCTTCCTTGGACACGAACTGCCTGTACGTCGTCCGGTACGGCACGCCGATCCGCAGCGGCCTCCCGTTGTTTGCGAACATCCACCCGCGCGGCGTCGCAGTCGTCTCCCCCGGCCAGATCACGCTGTACAGCTGCTGCGGCTGGCTGCCGTTGGACGCGTCGCCCGACAGCGATCCTGCAGGCGCGGCGACCGACAGGCGCGAGTGGTTGGACCAGTACCCGACCCGCCGGACGCCCGTCCCGACGACGTTGAGGATCTCGTAGGCCGGGTCGGCCAGGCTCCTGCCGGCGCCGAACCGCACGCGGCCGGTGACGCCGGTGAAGTTGGCGAGCATCACCTTCTGCAGCAGCTGCTCCCCCTGGTCGAACACCTTGAGCGTGCCCAGGCTCAGCGTGCTCCCGTTCGCCTCGCGCAGCCTCGGATCGGCCGAGAAGGAGACGTTCCACCCGTCGTCGAGGAACTGGTCGATGCCGCGCGCCGCCAGCCACACGGAGTCGTAGGCGTAGAGCCCGTACACGTTCATGCTCGCGCTCGCGTTCTGACTCTGCCTGGCGAACCTCGACACGAGCGACCTCTTGGCGTCGGAGTCCGGGGTGTACGGGCGGAGCGTGAGCACCCCCTGTATGAGGCTCATCGTCTTGGGGTTGGCCGGGCGCGACGAATCCAGCGCGGCGGCGAGCCAGTCAGTGGCGATCCAGACGTAGCCGCTGGCCATCATGCCGAGGGACTGCGCGATGGAGAAGACGGCGAGGCCGGAGTCCGGGCTGACGTGGACGACGTACACCCGGGACTCCGTCATGCTGACATGCACGAGAAGGTCGGCGATGGCGGCCCGGTCGGCGTTGGGGGGGAAGGCCGCCTTGTAGGAGACCTTGGAGCGCTTGGCCTCGAGCGCATCGCCGAGGGCGTCGACGGCGCCGCGGCAACAGTCGTCGTCGACGTAGATGGCGGTGACTTCCCTCCAGCCGTAGTAGGTGGCGAGGTCGGCGACGGCGTTCATCTGGAAGTGGTCGTCCTGGGTGGTGCGGAGGAAGTAGGGGTACTGGGTGGAGGCGAGCGTGGGGTCGGTGGCGGCGAAGGAGAGCAGCGGGACGTGCAGCTCGTTGACGACGTGGGAGACGACGTGCGCCATCCCCGACGACTGCGGGCCGACGACGGCGACCACGTTCCGCTCCATCAGCTCTAAAGCTGCGGCAACCAAGCAAGCATCAATGTCAGCGTCATGCACACATGGTTACCAAACCCTACTGTTATGGCCTTTACGACTGCCCTCAGGACCTTACGATCACCTTGTAGTCACTACGACCATCTCTTGCAGCCGTACGATCATGTTAAAGAGGCTACGACCATCTCCTGTGTCGCTACCACGCTGACAGTCGTTATGACCACATTGTGACCCCTCCAATCACTCATCGCTGCTCCAACTATGTAGTCATACGTTCACTGCTGTTGCGCTACACTTCCTTCGACAACGGTCGATTACCATAGTCGTAACCCGATTATGACCACGCAGTGATTCTGTCGACCACGTCGAAGACTCTGTCAACTGTTGTAGTCGTAACGCTTTATGACCACGTTAGCTGCTTCATGACCGTGGTCATAACTCCTTTATGACCACGTCTTCCTACTGTGTGACCATGGTCGTAACTCCGTACGACCATGTCTTCAGCACCTGCGGACACCTTCGCTCATTACCGTGATCGTAACTCCGTTTATGACCACGTCTACGATCCTCTACTCGTCATGGTCGTAAGTTGTTTATGACCACGTCTGCTAACACACGATGAACTCAATACTCGACGGTTTCCCAGAGCCAAATTGCTCTTTCTTCTCTTCTTTATTTCTTTTTCTCGATCACACCGATCGCTCTCTCTTGCCTCTCAATCACACCGATCGCCTTGGCCTCAACTTGCTACTCTCTTGGTTACATGGCTCTGCCTTTTATGCCCTGCTCTACGACTTTGACTTGGGTATGACTGCAACTATGAAGCGGACTTGAACTCGACTATGACACAGACTCGTATACGACCACGACCAAACTCGTACACGACTCCAACCACTCGTACACGACCACGACTATGACTTCTAAACTGAAAACAAGATTTAAGTGAAAGAAGGAGTATTGTTTCTATGTCGGTACCACAACGTTTATCCAGTTGCGCAGCTTAGTACAAGGGATTTACTGCAGTTTATACTCCATAGACAACACAAGAGTTCCTTTCATCCAATCATTTTTATAGGAGCAATTTCTACCATGTTATAGAATTCAATTACATTTGAAACCTGCAATTTAATGTACGTGATGGCCATACACGTGCAAATTGCTCTTTCAATGCGTATTGTCTGTCGAGTTTTGTGTTCCAAGTGGAGCATGGCAGATTTCATAAGATGGGTTCTTCGTTATCCATCCTGCGCCACAGGTGATGTTTTAGTTTATGCTATTCAACGATTGATCATTTGTTTCAAGAGGTTAGTTGCATAGGCTCAGACTTTGATGGAGTTATGAAGATCCAGATTTATTTGTCTGCTTTGTTAATAGCTGTTGTTTGGATCTGCTGGTGGTTTGTTAAATTTTGCTTTGTGAGAAGCGTTTGGAAAAGATTATTTTAGTTTTTCTCATTAATGATTAGTCTGATGGATTTTCGAGGCACAAGGTCTAATGTGTTAGAGTGATCTCAAGCATTTGGCCCAACGGCCAAATGCCCCCCTTGTTCGCGCCCTGATCGGGGGCGCCCAGCCCAATTGGCTGGTGGGCCCCTGTCGCCAGCGCCACATAAATAGAGGTGGGGGCCGGGGCGGCACGCATGACGAGGTTGACCGTGGCGCCACAAACCCCACCGACAAACCCTAGCCCGATCTGAAAGGGGGGCGCTCCAGCGACGGGAACTTCCACCGCCACCGATCGCCGCCGCTAGGGAGACGTCGCCGCCAGGGAGACGCCGCTCCTTCTTCCCCGACCGTCGCTGCTCGTGCGCAGACCTCACCGACGAACCAGCGATGGCCGGCTCTTCATCCAACGTGACGGACGGTCGGTACCCCTAACCCTAATCCTCTCTCTCTCTCTCCGTGTATCACTCGAACCCGAACAGAACACCCCTAGATCTAAACCCTAGGCGATCCTAAGGTCCGACAATGGTATCAGAGCCTACCCTAGGCGTAGATCTGAGAGGGGAAAGAGACCGCCGTCGGTTGACCGGCGTGCGGAAAAGAAAAACACAGAGGATTCCCCCTAACCCTAGAAAAACGGAAAAAGAAAGAAACGGAGAAGGGGATCGGGGCTTACCGGTTGCGCCGCCCGGCCGCCGCCGCCGCGCGCTGCCGCTCCGGTTGGCGCCGTCGTCGCGTGCGCCGTGCGGCCGCGCCTTGCGCCCCGCCCCGCCTCCATGGGAGCGCGCCGCCGACTGCGCCGCGCCGTGCGAGGAGCCGCCACTCCGGCCGAGCCCGGCTCGCTGCCGCTCCGCGGGCGCCTCGCCGTGCGCCGCCGCCCCGCCGCGCTCCGATGGGGCCGCCGCGCCGCCGTCTTGCCGCTGCCACTCCTCTCCGCGCGCGGGCCGCTGCCGCCGCAGCCGCTCTGCGCGAGCACGAGCACCGTCGCCCGTGCGCGTTTTTCGGGAAGGGGTGAGGAGAAGGATTAGGGTTAGGGGTACCGACCGTCCGTCGCGTTGGATGAAGAGCTGGCCATCGCTGGTTCGTCGGTGAGGTCTGCGCACGGGCAGCGATGGTCGGGGAAGAAGGAGCGGCGACGTCTCCCTGGCGGCGGCGATCGGTGGCGGTGGAAGTTCCCGTCGCTGGAGCGCCCCCTTTCAGATCGGGCTAGGGTTTGTCGGGTGGGGATTGCGGCTCAGGCGAACCTCGTGCTTCGAGCCGCCGGCCCCCACCCTCTATTTATTGTGCAGCGCGACGGGATCAGCCAGTGGTTGCTGCCGCCAGGGAGACGCCGCTCCTTCTTCCCCGACCGTCGCTGCCCGTGCGCAGACCTCACCGACGAACCAGCGATGGCCGGCTCTTCGTCCAACGCGACGGACGGTCGGTACCCCTAACCCTAATCCTCTCTCTCTCCGTGTATCACTCGAACCCGAACAGAACACCCCTAGATCTAAACCCTAGGCGATCCTAAGGTCCGACATAATGATGAAGGATTACTTTAGGGAGAGTTGATATTCAGCTGCAGGAGCGAATTCATCTCAAGGTATCCTAAGGCCCGACATAATGATGAAGGCTTACTTTAGGGAGAGTTGATATTCAGCTACAGGAGCGAATTCATCTCAAGGTAAAGATTGTTAAAGTATGATCTAAATTCTATTCGGGTTGTTTATATTTCTAATACGGAGTTCTAGTCCTATCTAAAGTTTCTTTTTTAAACATTATAAATATATCCCTATAAACTATAGAAAAGATAAAAGCCTCACTATAAATATCTCTTTATGCAGTGATTTTCGCTTTATGCATTCGTTGATTTTCCGCAAGGGTTCTCCCGTTTTTTTATTTGACTGTCAACTCCAATCAGGAATCGTTCGCTCAAACGCTCAAGAAAATTTATGCAGCCGCGATTAGCAGCTATTCCTAGCTAGTATTTCCTACTGTCCTGATCGCAATCAGAGATTGCAAAAACTTTTTTTAGAACCAAAAGGTGATTTGAATTCGTAGACTCCATTTTGGCAAGCAAATTAATTCCTCGATGGAACTAAGGCCGTAGGTAACGTACCTTGGATGATTCCGACGAAGCCGCCGCACTTGGTGTCCTGCGCGACCACGCTCAGCTGCGTCCCCTTGAGGACGCCGGCGTCGCGGTTCACGTCGGCCACGGCGAGCTCGATGGCCGCCTTGGCCGCCCTCCCGATGACGGAGTCGAAGGTGAAGAGGGCGCCGATGGTCACGTTGGCCGGCCTCGCCGGGAGGGCGAGCGCCAGAACACTGCACAGGCAGAGGAGACGGAGCAGAGCCGAAGCCGAGCTCCTCGTCTCCATCTCCTCTCTTCTCCTCAAGAACCAACGACGGCTATGGCTCCAAAGAAGAAGAATCGGAAGGGGCTCCAGTCATGTCAACGAATCAAAAGAAGCGAGCACCGAGCCACCGACACAGATCGAGGGGCATGAACTCCACTCCAGAGAAGAAACTAAAGAAGCTCGAGAGCTGGCACGGCACGGGTCCTGAAGAAGAGCACGTACAGGCACAGCAGAAAAGTGAGGAGACGGTAGCGCCTCTAGCTGCAAGATGGGAAGTCGATCTGATTCGGAGTGATGAAGAGCAGCAAAGCACAAGATTCCACGGCCGGCGAGGAAAAGAAGTGATTTGGAAGGCTCGAGGGGTGGTGGAGCCGGGCAGAGGCCGCACAATACACACGCGCAAACTTCAAAATGCAGCGCAGGGGAGGAGTGAGTCAGATGCTGACGGAGACGGCACTGCACTGCGGCGGTTCTCGATTGGAACTGCGGCGGTTCTCGATTGGACTGGTGGTGGTGGTGGTGGTGGTGGTGGTGGTGGTGGTGGTGGTGGTGGTGGTGGTGGTGGTGGTGGTGGTGGTGGTGGTGGTGGTTCTTGTCGTCCCTCCGAGGCGAGGTAGGCGGGCAGCTAAGCTGGTTGAGAAGTTGTGGTTTATGGCTGAAAATGCACTGTAACTGATTGAAATTTTACTGTAGCTGAAGGTGATTTATTTGGCGTGATTAAATTTAAAAAAATTTAAAAATAGAAAAAATATGTTAACTTATTTCGGACAACGCAAACGAATTCAGGAAAAAAAGAACAGGCAAAAAAGCTCAAAAAATGCGAAAAAAATCAGAAAAAGACGAAATTTATGAATAGTGAAAAATAAGTCAGAAGCTGAAGCTGTTCTTTTCAGCTTCTAAAAGCTGCTTTTCGGCTTTTCTACGGTAACTAACTTTTAAATGAAGTATTTTTTCAAGATAGAGTCTACTAGTTAATTTTAGTACATATTTTACTGACTTCATTTATATCGGCAAAAATCGTATGTGAGTTTCTATTACTCTGTAATATCTTATACAAACAGCCTAAAAGTCACAATCCACAGCTAAAAGCCATAAGAACAAGGCTAATAATACAGCCTTTAGCTGACTGTATGGACACTTACAGCTCACTTATCAGCCCATTCATACAGTAGTTTACAGCCAGCTGAAGGTTGTATGACCCACCCCTTTCTCTCACAAAGTTTCTTGGTTCTTATGCTTCAGCTGGCTGTAAACTTACAGCCCACCTCTCTTCTCTCTCCTCCACCTCAGCATACAGCCTACTAACAGCCTCTTATTATACTTGCTCTAAGACGCAGCCAAAAAGAACAGGTTCAGTGTAGCCGAGCTAGGTTGACTAGTTTGCAGTTTTTATGGGAGACCGACAGATATGTTTACTGTGACTTCGTTTTCCGGATTCAGAGCGAGCAAAGCATGTGAGCAGGCGTACTGCAGCTAGCATGAAGTAATAAACTAGTAAGTAATTTGGTGAGGAGGTCAAAGTGACAAACAAGAAAGTTGGAGGTAATGGATGATCCCAAAGACAATTGTTTGTTTGTTGCCATGCATGCATGTCTGTGAGCAAGACTAATAATAAATCTCATCAACCGCTACTGTGGCTTTGGATGGAAGCAAAGAACTCATCTTTCAGGGAAGTAGAACACAAGACAAAAGCAATAACTCAGCTATGGCGAATATCAACAAGTCGCTAAATTATTTTGAAAAAACGATGAAGAAGCTATTCTATTTATTTATTTGAGAAAGTCATAAGACACGAACCGAAAAGAACCATGCCTTCTGATGACACTTCGGCTTTTGTGGTGTTTTTCCTTGCGAGAATAAAGGTGCCTGCTAGACCACTTTGTTGAATGTACAAGCAGAAAATATGCTCTTAGGGATGTGCTTCCCGTCTCTGTCTGCCCCGTACCCATAGTCCATCCAGATAAGAGTGCGTGTAGTGTGAACTAATGCAACTCTGGTTGGACCGGAGTGCGTCTAGTGTGAACTAATGCGACTCTGGTTGCTTACTGAACCCATGGCTGCTGTTTCTATGTTTTACTTAGTAATAACTAGCAGATTTATTAACGCAGTTACACGACTAGATATTATAATATAGTTGTCTTTGATATACAACTTTATTTTCTATAACTAAAATACAATTGTATTTGTTATATAACTCATATATATATATATATATATATATATATATATATATATATATATATATATGTGTGTGTGTGTGTGTGTGTGTGTGTGTGTGTGTGTGTGAGAGAGAGATTAATCTGCACCGTTATAATTTGGATCTATCAAAATACGTGGTGCAGATCTTTTTCTTTTTCTGTCGATTAATGTGAAAATTTTTAGAATTTTTTTAGGATTATTGTGGGATTTCCCCTTCAAAACGAAGGAGATACATTGAATATAACTATAATATCTACATATGATTATTCTGCACTGTTATAATCCGGCCTTACCAAAATAAGTGGTGGAGATCCTTTCCTTTTTTCGATTAATGTGAGAATTTTTAGGATTTTTCTTTTTTAGAATTATTGTGGAAATTTCCTCTCAAAACGAAGAAGATATCTAAAATATCATCGGTTGTTTTTATTCAAAACTGATAGAAGCCTGGCTTATCATCATCCTGTGATCTTGTTAGGTTAGGTAGGTGTTAGTTGCCAATTGAAAAGTAAATCATGCAGCAGTGTGTTACCCAGAATCGTAGCTCAGAAATGGTACAATAATCAATTAATCATAACCATAGGAAACGGCATCCAGAACCAGTACTACAAACAAATTAAGTTGGCTCATAACTGAAATTACACTGTAGCTAATTAAAATCACACTATAGTTGATGATGGCTTATTTGACGTAACTAAATTTAAAAAAATAATAATGAAAAAACAGATTAGCCTATTACAGGCAATACAAATCACTGCTTTTTTAATTTGCTGTTACATGGACCGCAGTCACATGTTGGGGTGGGTCTTTTTTTATTTCGAAAATCTGGTGTTCGTCTTTCAGTTGGATATGGCTTTCCAAAATAAACTCAGATTCTACATATAATTGTGTCGTGATTTTGTTGGGTACTTGGGTTCCCAGAGTCTCCATCAAGAAGATTGCTTATTCTTCTACAGAGTGATCATTTACTGATGAGTAACAGCGTGAAGCAACTTGACAATTCAGCGAAAATGAAACAGAAAAATAGTCATGATTTTTTTTTGACTTCACCAAGCTTTCTAATTCCCGTTAGTTTTTCTACACATTTCCAATGTTCTTAATATTTTCTGAAATGTTTTTTCGTAACTGTTGGAAGTCTTCTTCAAATTTTCGTAACTGCACTGGGACAGCTAAAGTCAGAGATCATTTTTCATTCAAAAAAGTGAGAGGTCGTTTGAAAAGGGGGAAACGAAAAAAAATGTTGACAAATGGTAGGTGATTCTTTTCATACATGTAAACTTGTTGACACTTGACACAGGAAATATAATAGTGTAATGTACACTTGAAATAAGAAAATGAGATTAATAGTTGCAAGCCATGCATTGGACTAAATGATTTAGACAAATACATATATTGAACAAAACATAAGATCTTTTGAGGATATTATCTATGCCGTTTAGGAAAGCTAACATGTGACCAGAAGGTTAGGCATGTTGTGTACCTAGCCCATTAGTGTTCAAGTGTCAGTCTCGATGCTGATGTCCACCGAATTTATGAGTACATACAAGTCATAGTCTGGATGTCTTAGATAAATATCTAATGTGTGTAGGTGAAGCATCTAGACCCCTAAAAATGGTTTTGGTAATTAATGAATTTATGGGAATATGGGACTAATGTGTTTGATAAGTGTTTAAAAGGTTAAATCCTTAAATGGATGACAAGACGCATGTGAAGATGAAAAGTGGCTCAAGACAAAGGTATACTTAGACTAGGATCATCTTTTTATTTTTACTGATCTTAGGAGAAATGGTGAAAGACCGGATTATAGGTTAAATGTCGTATCATAAAGAGAAATCATGGCAAGTAGCATGATAGCATAATTCTTGTGCCATATGAATCAAATTAAGATCATGCATTCATTAAAAATCAAGTTTAAAAGTCAAATCTATGCTCTGTTTGGAAAAACGAAGTACCGGAGTTTTAACGGTGGAACTATCACAGAGCGGAAGTTCCGCAGTCCTAAGCGGTACTTCCGGCGCCGATCTGAGCGGAACCTTTTTTTTCCAGAGAGCATCCCCCGGAGTGTTCGGTGCTCTGTCCGGACAACCGGAAGTACCGGCGTGTAAATTGCGGTACTTCCGCTTGCCGAAAGGTTCGGCATCGGAGCGGAGCCTTTTTTTTCCAGAGAGCACCCTCCGGGTGATTTTAAAGTTTGCGGAATCCGGAAGTGCTGGAGGTTCAACGCTGGAACTACCGTTCGAGCGGTAGTTCCACTATCCGAAGCGGTACTTCCGGAGCACGGAAGCTCCGGTGATAAGGGTGGAACCTTTTTTCCAGATAGCGTCAACTTTTAGTTCCGGCCTAAGTGGTACTACCGCGCTGACTTCCTGGAACTATCGTAGAGCGAAAGTACCGGATTTATAATGGCGGTAGTTCCGCGTTGACTTTCAAACGGCTAGTTCAGAGGCTCTGACATAGCCGTTCTGCTGCACCAAAGCCGGAGCAGAAGTACCGGCCTTTAGCCTGCGGTACTTGCATTCACCCTGAAATTTTTTTGTAATTTATCCTTAACGGCTAGATTTGGTTGGTAAAGGTATAAATACCCGTACCACTGCTCAAGGATAGATGTTAGAGACTCCATTGAACATCCTTGAGTATTGAGCATTCACTTCACACCTCATTTACTCCTTGTGCATTCATTTGAGGTGGTTGAGTCAAAAAGTACATTGCATTCAATAGTTTGATTCTTTGGCACTTGTTTGCAATCAAGTGAAGCTGGTGATTTGTTACTCTTGGTGTTTGTCGGTACCTAGACGACTCGGACTCCATTTTTCTTTGGTCAGTGCAGTGTAGACTAGCTTTACTGTTTTTCGTAGTTCCTCGATTTAGAATGTAAAGTTCACCAGAATTTCCTAATGCGTTAGTAACTGAAATGCAATTCACCTAAAGAATAAAAGCGCATTCAGACCTTCTTGAGTTGGTTGACAGGAGCAAACTACTTGTTTTGGTGTTTGGTTTCACAAAGGAAAGCTCAAAAGCTGTACAACTCTACATGAAAATTTTGTGCAAAACTAACACTTCAGCATGTAGGAACTATGAAAAGATCAATGCCTTTTTGATCTGGAAATAACCTCACCAACGTGATCCATGTTCATCACTTGCCTCTGCATGCTAGCGATTTGTGCCTTCAGTATTCTTATCTCCATCTCCATCCTAGTTTTCTCAGCAATGCGAGAATTTTGCACTTCTTCTAAAATTTGAAGTGCATATTGTTCTTGTCTCCATCGAGAAGTCTCTTCTGGTGGACCTGTTACTACCAACTCTGGTGCACGATCTCTTCCACAAACCCTAGAACTATCATGCAAGGGGACTTTGATATCCTTGCTGACTGAAACTGGTTCCTGAACTGCATGTCGAGAATAATACCCAACATTGTTTATATGTACTCTGTTGGATGGTTCAGAACGAATTCTTCCCTGTGATTCTTTTATGTCTTTCAGATAGATAGACCTGCCACTGTGTATTCTCCTAACCTCTTCAAAACTTGGCCTGCAAAATTTGCTGGGCTGGCAAGCTGTGTTTACTGGATCAGAAGAATACTTACCATAGCTTTCTATCGATTCTTCAGCCCATTCCTTGTTATTCTCACCCTGGTCATCCTTACCTGAAGGAGCAATGATAGCATCCTCTGTGGAGGTCTGGTCTTGTTCAGATGCTTCATCATTCTCTCTACCAATGGACATCTCCATTTTATTCTCCAACTTTTCTTGTTTCACTTCTACCTGGTTCTGAAACTGAGGTGGAAGAGCCCCTTCGAACTCCTTTCTTGCAGTTCGATTTGATTCAGAGCCTTCAATATCTGATTTATTGTGGTCTTCCCAGGGCACACCCTCGGAAGAAATTCTATCCCCTGCTATATCAGCAACTTGTCCTGTAGGAAGAGTACCATGAGCCATTTTCATGGTCCCATCAGGTTTCACTCCACCACATTCAATTGCATCCGTATCGACCAAAATTCTCTTTATGTTCTCATCTGCCATTCCCTGGTCCAGCTTCCCCTGCACTGCTGGTTCCTGTGAACGAGACTCATCAGATTCCATTACAGTCAAATATTAGATCGAAACTCAAAACTACACACCTTCTCCATGCTAAACGCCCACTGGTTCTGAGTTCCCTCTCTTGACTCAGCCCCATCAACCCCTACAATAGTTGCATCAGATTTCAGTTCACCACTATCAATTGTACTTGTGTCTTCCAAAATCCTCTTCTCGTTCACATTTCCAACTCCATGGTGTTGCTTTTCCTCCCTTGCCTGTGACTGCAAAGAAGCTTTGTCAGATTAAATCATAGTTAGTTCAGATGGATATGCTGAAAATTCACTTGCCTCCTCCGTGCTGCAAGCTTCCTGGTTCTGCATTCCTTTAACAGAATTAGCCTCGCTAACATCCACAGCAACCGAAATGGTATCCACTCCACTACTACCAAGTGTATTGGCCTCTTCCAACGGTCTTTCATTTCCATCTGTAAGCCCACACACTAGTCTTTTCTCCATTACCTGTTCCTGTAAAAGAGCTTGATCAGATTTCAGCAATCAAACAAAAGATTAACTTTGCAGGTAGACTCACTTCCTTAATGTCCGAATGTTCCCGGTTCTGTGTTCCTTTGGTGGACTCAACCTCATTAACCTCCATACCAGGTGAATCAGTTTGAAATTCACCGCAGCCAAGTATATTGGCATCTTCCAGAATTTCCATTTTCTTGTTTTCAACTGTAGTTCCTAGATCTTGTCTTTCCTCCATTGTTTGTTGCTGCAAAAGACCAACTATCAGGATTCAGGTAAGGTACTTCAGATGGAGATTCTGCAACCACACTCACCTTGTCCAAATCCAAATTTTCCTGGTTCTGAATTCCTTCTGTATCCTGAGTTTCATCAATCTCCAGAATAACCAAATCAGATTTCAATCCGCTGTCTAGCTTATGCCTGTCTTCCAATATCCTCATCTCCTTGTTCTCGTGTATGATTCCATGGTCCTGTATCATCTTCGTAGCAACTTCCTGAAAAAAACAGCATGACCAGATTAACTATCAGTTAACACAGATACAGAAAATTGGCAAGCACACTCACCTCATGCATATCCAAAGTTTTGTGGTCATCTACTCCCTCGACCTTCATAGCAACTGCATCAGATGATGATTCCCTCTCATTTATCAACTCCACATCCTGAATGAATTGCTTCTCTACTAAGCCTTCATCAGAAGCTTCCTTCTGCTTTCCTTTTGATTGTATGCTAGCTGAATTACATGATGTCTCACCCCTGATTGAATTCTTTGAAGCTTCCATCATATCCTTATCAATTTCTTTTCCCTGTGCTTGTGTGAGTTCTTTAGGATCCACCTGCTCCACTACAGTAATTTTCTCAACATAGCCATGTATATCTTTCCCTGTCAGTGCCTTGACTTGTCCTTCTTCCTGTTCTACTCCAAGAGCATCCTTGGTTTCCTCCTCGGTGTCTTTCTCCCTTGACACTTTGCAGTCCTCCCCTTCTACTTGTTCCACTTGGTAAGCCTCTTTGGACTCATTAACATCTTGCGCTGGTAGATCCTCACCATATGCACTGGGCTTTTCACTGATATGTCCTTCAATTGGTGTCTCATCTCTTAATTTTTCATGATTTACTTGAGGAACTTCTGTAGTATTGTCTTTGGTATCTTCCTTGGCCAGCCACCTAGCATCACCACTTTCTGACAGATCGACTTGCAGGATGCCCTCAGGCCTATCTTCCACTTCTGCAGTCAAATCAGGAGCTTCATTGAGCTTACCATCAGCATCTTCCTCCATTGTCCCATGAGTTCCTCCCATTCCTATATTTCCTAATTCAGGAACTTCCTCAAACTTCTTATCTGTACCTTCCTTCATCAAACGCTTCAGCTCTTCCACTTCT
This sequence comes from Dendrocalamus latiflorus, assembly GCA_017311315.1. Classification (NCBI taxonomy): domain Eukaryota; kingdom Viridiplantae; phylum Streptophyta; class Magnoliopsida; order Poales; family Poaceae; genus Dendrocalamus; species Dendrocalamus latiflorus. The sequence continues at coordinate 35,468,913 of CM029629.1, forward strand.
GCATCTTCTACTTCAGAAACATCTGCCAACTTCTCATCAGTGTCCTTCTCTATCAGCACCCTAGCCTTTTCCATTTCTGCATTGCCAATTTCAGAAACATCTCCAGGCTTCCCATCAGTATCTCTCCCTGTTAGCTTATTAGTGTCATCCATTTCTGCAAGCTCTACTTCTGCAACTTCCCCGTGCTTCTCAGTATCAAACTGTGCATGTACCTTTGGTTCTACCATCTCTACATGCTCTATTTGAGGAACTTCTTTGTGCTCCTCCCCTGAACCTCCCTGTGTCAAAGTACTAATTTGTTCCTGTTCTGCTTCTTCTACTTCTGTAACTTCTGTGGGTATCTCTCCAGCGTCTTTCTTTGCTAGATTCATTGCTTTATCCACTTCTGCATTCTCCCCTTCCTCCACTGTTAGAGGAACTTTCTTGTGCTCGTTCTCATTCTCTTTTTCCATAGGAATAATTAGTTCTCTGCATTCTACTATCTCTGCTTGAGGAGCTTCCAGGGGCTTCTCCTTGCTTTCTTTCTCAACCATCTGATTGCTTTCTCCTCCTCCAATCTCTTCTACACAAGGAACCTCCCTCTGGTCCTTGGCCACAATATCACAACAAGTGGTTTCTCCATCATTGGTGCCCAGAACTCCAGCAACAACATTACCATCCTCCATTATGTGTGACATTTCAATACATAAACCAAGATGATCTGCCTGCTGAATTGGAAGTACCTCCTGAGGTAAAGCGGTTGCATCATGACAATTGTTAATAACACCTGCATCAATTTCTTCTTTGCTCTGCGGCGCAACTTCAATAGAATCGGTAACTCCATCGGCAGCTCGTTCATGTTCTTCTGAAACAGTGTTATCTTCATTAGCTTCCCTTACAATCACTATGTTTTTTTCTGTTGGATCCATCTCCATAACAGCAAGAACTTCTGCTGTAGCAACCTTTTCTTCTCTCTCTTCCATGATTGGAGCAGCAACTTCTTCAGGTCTATTTGATACACCACAAGACTCATCAACAAGGTTGGATTCCGTCTCCAACTCCAGCGTGGCAGTAGCACCTTCTTCTGGCCTATCTGTGACATCAAGAGACTTGTCTACAGGGAAATTGAGTCTTTTCTCCTCCAGTGTTGCCGTTACACCTCTTTCAGGTCCATTGGAGATAATTGGGAGCTTATCAACTGTAAAAACGTCCTCTATGGCAGCCTCCTTGCAACAACCATCACTCAAATGATCACTGGATTCTTCTTTCTCCATAGGTACTGGAGGTTTAGCTTTTTCAGACCTATTGGACACATCAGGAGTCTCCCCCCTAACCAATTCGTTAGCATTTTTAGAAATCATGCCACTCCATTCAGCATTATAATCTTCAGTGGATGTAGAGATTTCTGTTGATGCCGCTCCTCTCTTCTCCTTACACAATGGCTGGTTCACTGGATAATGTACGTCACCTGTCCAATTGCCCTTCAACTTCACACCTTTCTCCTTCATCCCAGCCAACGAGTTATCTATGAAGCTCCCTTTATCGCCTATAGCCGGATTCATGTTCTTATCCTTCTTTGGCTTTACAGCAGGAGGTGTCGTCTGCTTCCTTGGCACAAGCAGCACAATAGCATCCTTGGTAGTTTCAACATCAGCCAGCAAGGCCTTGTCTGATCCTGTGTCAGATTTTGGCGAGGACCCCCTTTTGCAGCTACCACCACCAGTGCCACTGCTCCCGTTTCTTGCAGCTGCTAGCCAATCTGACAGCTTTGAATCATACAACTCTTCAAGCTTCCGCTTTTTATCAATAGGCGAGATTCGAACCTTCTTCATCTTCCGCTCCTTCTCTGCCTCAGCTTCCATGGCTGCTGGTGTCTTCTTCACCTTACGCTTGGAAACCTTGCATTCCACAGCAATGCTTGCTGCCCCAACATCAAGATTAGAAGGTGACAATGGCTGCCTCCACCACTGCGCATACCGTGCCGTGACCCCTGGTTCGGACTGAGGGATGAAGAAAGCTACATTCTTTCCCTCCAAATCATAGGTCTCCCATGCAACCGCCCAGTCCTCATTGGCACGGTGAACATCCCCGGGCACATCTTGGTCCAGTCCAAACTGCATTGCAACACGGTTCGGGAGGTACTGCTCGATGCAATCCATACCCACAAGCTCGCAAGCATGCAAGCAATGCGCTAGTGATCTCAGTTCGTCGTTCCCAGTGACATCGCTGCCACGAACCCACCCGCTGTGTTGCTTCCATGCTTGCACAGAGCTGGTATAGGGCTGCCACACAAAGTTCTTCCCTGAACTGAGGACCTCGCGGAGCACAGTTGGGTTCATCTTCTTGCTCACATCATGCCACCGAGCTGCCCTTGGCTCGCCATCCTTGATGGGGTTAACCTTTCCGGCCCAGAGCGCAGGGAACCGCTCCCACACCCAGAGCTGAAAGATGTAGAGGGGCGCATATACTGACAACGGCGACAGCAACTCGGCATTGCCACCGGTAGCGGTGGCACTGGCGGCCACCAAGTAAGCCTTTAGCTCACGCAGGTCCCGGTACAGGGAAGCGAGCACGGCAGGCCCGAGGGCGACACGCTCACCGTGCGCGAGGCGAACGGCGAGCGGGAAGACGGTCTGGCGCATTGTGGACTCCGGGTGGCCCGGAAGCACGAAGCGCGTGAGCCAGAGCGCGAGGAAGGCGGCGTGCTCGATGACCTCGTCCGTGGCCGTGTCGGTGAGGAAGTGCTTGACCCAGGCGGAGTGGTGCGCCTTCTTGCAGGCGCTGCGGTTGAATCCGAGGCGCACCCCGTTGAGCGCGGCCTCGTCGGGGCGCCACTGGGGCGGCAGCGGCGCGGGAGCGGGCGAGCCGTGGGCGGGGAAGCCACCGATCACGGCGACGTCGTGGAGCGTGAGGGTGGCCTCGCCCCAGGGGAAGGCGAAGGTGTTGGTGTTGGGGGACCAGAAGGAGGCGATGTGGAGCACGGCGGAGGCGTCCCTCTTGAACCTGTAGGTGGAGGCGAGGACGGCGTCCAAGATCCCGAGTTTGAGCCAGAGGCGGTGGTGGATCGGGCGGAGCTTGGCGACCCAGAGGTCCCAGTGGCGCGGGGCGCCGAGCCAGCCCCTGAAGGAGACGCGGGACTCGGCGGAGGCGGCGGCGGCGGGAGGGGGAAGCGGGCGGAATGGGGGCGGGCCCGGGGAGCTGGCGAGCGGGGGGAGGAGGTGGGCCAGGCGGCGCCCCTGGCCGTCGTAGTCCATGTCCATGGGGAGCTGCCGAACGAGGAGGAGCTCGTCGTGGGAGGCCATGGCGGCGATGGAGGGGAGGGGAGGGGGTTGCAAGAAGAACAGAAGAAACAGATAGTACAGTCTACAGGTGGAGGAGCCGAGGTTTTCTGGTCTTCCTTCCCCTCTCTCTCTCTCTCTCCCCTCGCAATCAATAATATCTCTCTTATAGTATTCTTAGCCTGACAATCTATAACAGGGGTGGAGGCAACCATCTGAACAGGATAGGCGTCTGCCTGGGCTTGTCGATGTCGAGTGGCTGCACCTCTAGCCTGCACGTCTTCATATTATTTTTAAAAATTCTTTTTTAATTAATTTTATTTAAATTGATTAAAACTAAGTATACAATACAAAAACTTAAATTAATTTGATTTAACATAAATAAAACCTAAATCAACTAAATTCACCTAAGTGTATCAACACCCTAACTCTATGTCAATGTTTGTAATCTTAGGATGGCAATCAATCAATTTAATTCTACGAATATAAATTGCTTGAAAATAAATTGAGCATAAGAAAACAAATCACAATTGACATGGTTACTTTTTACTGTGGTATTCGAAGACTTGTCGGTCTTCCCTAGTCCACGTTGAGATTAGTCCAAACAAATTAGATCGGCTCCACGAATTAAACCAAACCTTCTCAATCCACTAGTGACAGCTCTTTCCTGCTACGGGTAGGTGAGCTCTAATGTTCACACTTCACCGGGTCTTCTCACAAATGTTTTTGAGAAGATCACCGTGCACGACGCCTCTAACGCTATCTAGGAGTCGGTAAACTTCAAGAATAATAAGTCAAGCCCCTCGCTTGACTCTCACAACGTGCAACAAAAGCACAAGCTCAAATGGACACTAAGTCCAACTCTAGATGCAACACATGCAATCTAGATTCCTTGTTCTTCCTCACAAAGTATATCACATGTACAATTGAAAGGATAACCTCACACTAACTCAAGAGAGTGAAATAAAATGTTAAAGGTTATTCTCCAACCGGCCATAAGAAAGTATTTATACCCCACACAAGAAAACTAACCGTTGGAGGCAAATCCCTACAAAAATCAGGATTTTCGGTAGTTCTGCCGTTATAAAATTGGAACTGCTGCTCCCCTCGCAACGGTTAGAAAACTAAGGGTGTCTTTGGTTGGGCTTCCCAACCTGCTTTGGCTTCCCAAAAAGCCAAAAGCCAACCAAAGGGGGGAAACTCCACGCCTGCTTTTTGGAGAAAGCTGCTTTTGTGGTAGTACAATTTTCACAGCAGGTGGCACCTTGCTTCCACCGGCTGTGGATTCGTGATTGTCCACGAAATTACCCACCTGCCACTGGTTATGAAGGCACCGTTTCATTTTTTCCTCTTCTTTTCCCCATCCGCAGACTCATGAGGAAAGGCCGCCGCCGCTCCACCCCGTCCGCCCGCTCCGCTCCAAGATTGACGAGCTGGGAGCCGCCGCGGGCGAGCGCGAGCTCTGCCGCCGCCGCCGCCGCCGACGTGGGCTCCGCCATCGCCGCGGACGAGTGCGAGCTCCGCCGCCGCTGCCTTTGCCTTGCTTCGTCTCCGTGCGGATCGACGACCTGAGGAAGAAACGCGCAGGAAAAAAAACAGAAAAATATGCATTGGGTGGTTGACATGTGGGGTCACGGATGACATGTGGGGCCCGCCGACAGCAGTTTTTTTAAAAGCCACAGCTGTTCAACCAAACGGCTTTCAACTTTCTCATAGCCCACAACCCACAGCAGCTTTTCCACAGCCCACAGCTCACAGCAACTTTTCCAGAAGCCACAGCTCAACAGCTTTTCCACAGCCCACAGCTCACATCAACTTTTCCAGAAGCCACAGCTCAACCAAACACACCCTAACTGTTACAGACAAAAACAGAAGTTTTGTTGTTCATTTTCCGGTACTTCTGATCATCGGAATTACCGCTCCACACGTGCGGAACTATCGCTTTACTAAGAAGGAGAAGACCATCACACAAATGTCTCTTTGGAAAAAAAATATATACCGCAAAAAAATCTGGAACTTTTGAAGTCCGGTAATACCATGCAAGACATGCCAGTACTTTAGAAATCCAATTCACTTTTTCATCCATCAGTCTGAGCTGGCTGAGCTACTCACCTGGTATCATGCGGCCGCCACCGTTGTGTATTGTTCAGTTCGGCTTATATAAACTGGTTTATAGTTTTTTCATTGTAGTTGGTTTATTTTGTACTATAGCTGCTAATTATTATTTTGGCGTAATTAAATTTAAAAAATTAAAAATGTAAAAACAGGTTACATATTATGGACAATGCAAATAAATACAGGAAAAAGAAAAGGCAAAAAAGCCTAAAAAAACTAAAAAAACTAGAGAAGTACGAAATTAAAGAATAGTGAACTAGAAAACAAAAGTGAGAAGCTAAAGTCAAAACGAGCGGGTTTCATCCGCTCACTTCGGTCAATCACCTTTCACAGCAGCAGGGTTGCATTCTTGAGATCGTGCAGGATCATATATCGATAGTTTGAGATCAAAAGATTACAGCGCTGTTTCTGCGTAGAATCTACATGTCTGCTTTGATTTACCAGTGTGCTAGATGATAGCCATTGTGCGCTCAGCTATCTCAACTGTGAATCACAGTGGGTGCTCCGCCACAGAAACTTTGGCAGCAATCAAAGTCTTTGGGGCTATTAAAACATCAATGGTGTTAAGCAAATGGAGATGCTACAACAAACGAACAAAACGTGTTAAATTGCCCTCTTAGAATCACTAGTTTTCAACTTTTTAACTCGATATTACTTGTGGGAATGACGTACTAGACCAACAGCTGGTGTGACTTCGTCGTCAGCAGAAGCGCGCACACACTGAAGAAGAAAATGTGAGCTGCACAACCAACTTCCCTTTCGTCGCAATTAATTCAATTTTACTTCAGTTTTGCTATTGCACAGGCGACTGAAATTTTTTTATCTTTCCGTCACCTGAAATTGCACTCTCAATCAACTAAAATTGTAGCCCCCCTAAAAAAACAGCTGCAACTTTAGGTGATTCAGAGTGCAACTTCAGGTGACCTGAAATTGCACTCTCAATCACCTGCAACTTTAGGTGATTTAGAGTGCAACTTCAGGTGACTGAAAGATAAAAAAATTTCAGTCGCCTGTGCAATAGTCACTCCCATTTTACTTAGATTTTTAATGAGACGGATATAAGAGAAATAATCGTGATCACCGTCTTTACCGTCTATAGTTACTTAGAATTAGGCTAGGACCGAGACGATGGGCTTTGGACCATACCTGGGTCTAGCCGGAGATGTGGTAGGGCACGGTAGGGTGGCTGCTTCGTCGTCGTTTTAAAGTGGTTTATCATGATATTCTTTTTAAAACGTCTTATCGATATTTAGTTTGTTTACATAACCATTCACACTAGAACAAAAAATCAGAAGTGACATAGCCACAAATTATCAGCAGTAAAAAAAACCGACCTAATAAATGTCATCACCTCCGCCGCCTTGGGCCGGCTAGTAGCTAGCTGGTCGTCCCAACAGAGCATATTAGTTATTGGTAAAAAAAATATGGTTTTTTTGAGACGGCATTATCCATTTCTGGGTGGAATGGTTTCAGCCATCCCCAGGGGCGGATCCAAAGAGGACCCAGTGAGGGCACAGGCCGCCACTCAATTCGCAGAAGTCCAGGTATATAGCCCAAGATTTAATGCTAGTGCCCCCACTCAGCCCAACTAAAAGGCCCTCACTCATCTGTGATTTATCAAATTGATGAAGGAAGCCTTCATTTTGCCCTCTACTAAAAGGCCCAGGTATACTTGGCTTTGTGGGTGTGCCCCCTCTCAGATTTTGTCCTGGATCCACCCCTGGCCATCCCCTATCGCTATTAGATCATCACAGCACACTTTGGGATGGCAAAAAAAAAGAGAAAAGAATTCTTCATACAGAAAACGACCTTCATCGTCACTCGACAGCCGTCAGGCCGTCACGCTGAAAGGAAGGGAACCTCTCTCTCACTGCAGGTGGGGCCCGCCGAGAAACGGCAGTTGCTGACACCCGTGGCCGCCACGTGGATCCCACCTGTCCATCCCTCTAATATAATAATGTTCCTCCGTGCCGCAACACGGCGCTGACGCGGCGGAAGAGACATGTGAGTGGATCTCTCTCGCTCTCTCTCGTTTACTAGCTTCTTCTCTCTCGTCGTCTTCTTCCTCCTCGCGCACACAGACACAGAAAAGCCGAAGCCCAAAGAGAAGAAGAGAGCGTGAAGGAAGCAGAGGGACACGAGAGAGAGATGAGGGAGTTGGTCGCCTCCGTGGGCAACGCTGTGGCGGCGCTGCGGGGGTGGTGGGAGGACGTGAACGAGTCGCCGGCGTGGCAGGACGGCGCCTTCTTCTCCCTCTCCGCCGCCTACGCCCTCGTCTCCGCCGTCGCCCTGGTCAGTCCCTCCCACTCACCCAAACCGTAATGCTAGCCTCAGTCCTCTTCTGACTGTCGGCCTCTTGGGCGAATGGCTGGCGCTTGATCTGAGCTAGTTTTCGCCCCCATTAACGGCGCCCTTGCTGTAAAAATCGAATCTTTCTGCGCTCTTGCAACGCATGAAGAGGTTGCGGCCTTAGATTTGAGGGTATCTGGTGCATTATTAGTCCCTTATCTTTGGCTGTGTCGCTACCTACTCGCTTGCAGATTCAATTGATCAGGATCCAGCGGCGAGTGCCCGAATTCGGCTGGACCACGCAGAAGGTGTTCCACCTCATGAACTTCGTTGTCAATGGGGGTAACGTAACGTGGGATCTCATCTCCCAATTCTTTCCTTTTCACCTTACTTTTTCTCATCTCTGATATGCAACTACTCCATCAAGCATACGTATTAACCATCCAAGTACCCAACACTTGTCGCTGCAGTTCGTGCTGTTGTATTTGGATTCCACTTCTCCGTCTTCCTTCTCCGAACAAAAGTAAGAAATTTGCGCGGTACTGCTCAGAGGACATTACTTGAGTACAGTGGTTGGGGGCTCGTGTTGTAGTAATGACCAAGATTAAAAACTGAGTTCCTCCTTTTGTTCTAACAGGTATATAAGTTGGTGTTGCTAGACCTCCCCGGGTTGTTGTTTTTCTCGACCTACACCTTACTTGTGCTTTTCTGGGCAGAAATATACCATCAGGTGCTTACTACGGATTGTTCACCCTTCATCTTTCCCTCTTTATTGCTCATCTTTATCCAAGAAATGATCCGAGTTACGCCGAAAAAAAATGTTTTGTGTTTTGCAGGCTAGGAGTCTCCCGACAGATAAGTTGAGGATTATATACATAGCCGTTAATAGCATCGTATATGTAATTCAGGTATGTTGCTGCATCACTTGATTGCTTCCTATAAGTGCATATTTGATCTTTCTTAACTACGGTTGCTGCCTCTCTTTGGAGATCTGGACAGGTTTGTATTTGGGTATACCTCGGAATAAACGATAATCCGTCGGTTGAGCTGGTGAGCAAAATCTTCATAGTAGCTGTCTCCTTTGTGGCTCTTCTTGGCTTTTCAGTATACGGTGGAAGGTAACTCAGCGTCCATTATCTCTTGTTATTGTACTCTCTTCCTTAATTGTTCAGTGTTTTATTGGTAAGATGTGCTGTTGTTTTCACGCAGGTTGTTTTTCTTGCTGAGACGTTTCCCCATTGAATCAAAAGGGCGAAGAAAGAAGCTTTATGAGGTGACCGCACCCTTCAATAAATAGCTTGAAACATATTCCCTGTTCAGGTGCACATGAATAGCCTAACATGTTGTTGGGGTCTGTCAACTTCATTTGGTAGACCTTTACCTATAACAAATGAAAGTTTTAACTTGAAATACTGGAAAATGATAACAACTGAACATGCACTTCTTTTGTGGTGTTCACAACTTGGTGCACAGAGTTCTGTAACTGCGGTAAAATACTGTGTTGCCTTGCCCTTTTGCATTATAGTATTCAGTTGTTTTCTGGTTTGTTAATAAGAAAGCTGGGGCTGTTTGATTATCAGCATTTTTTAAAAAAAATGTTAACTGTTTTTGTGGTCTCCAGAATTTTCATTCTAATGTGCATTTCTTGAATTGTCTCAGGTTGGGACTGTGACCGCAATCTGTTGTTCCTGTTTCCTGATAAGATGCATTGTGGTGAGTATTTGATTCTTTATGACTCATTGATAGGCGTTCAAGAATCACGCGCAATTCTTCTTGGTTGGTCTCAAAGTAGAGCTCTGATGTAGACCTGTGTGGACAGTTTCGTATGAATGTGATTCCACCAAACGTATCATCCTAATGTTTACTGTACCTGATGTTGCTGTGGACTGTTTGATAAGACCCACCATGTTTGTGGTTACAAATCCAGTTCCAGAACATCCCACATGTATATAGATGTGTGCTTTTGTTGTCTTACTTTTAATGTTTTCCCTTGTCCCTTGCTTGTACCTGATGGTAGATGGCATTGTCTGCATTCGATCCTGATGTATCTCTGGAGGTTTTGGATCATCCAATCCTAGATTTCTTCTATTACACGGTAAGTACCATCGTAAAATCATTACCACTGATAGTATTCTTACATAGATGTACTCCCTGTACCAACACTCATACACCTTAACTCACATTTACAGTTGACAGAGATACTGCCTTCAGCTCTTGTCCTTTTCATCCTCCGGAAGCTTCCTCCTAAGCGAGTATCAGCGCAATACCACCCTATTAACTAGAGGGTTTGTATGATGTTATGCTAAGAATTCTGGATAAACTTGAACTGTCCAGAACTCACTTCTGGCAAAGAGTTGAATGCTGGTGTATGAGCCGTGTTTATGAAAGCATCAAAGTGTTCTTGATGGATCATCTTATATTAACTTCCATGTGAATGAATTTGGCCTTTCTTTTTGTTGCTTGCATAATTGCGTTGCTGGTTATGCTGTGCCTAATTCTAACAGTTCCCACACGAGTTCCTAACACTGGCTGATGATGTCGATAAGAAGACGAATCTCTTGGCCCATTGTCATCGGTGATTCTACCCTTCAAACAAAGTAATGATCATACTAGTGCTTCATTGATGTTCCTAAAACTGAATTTCTCTGTACTGCTGTTCTTTTTTTTTAACCGATGGGTGCAAATGGTTTTGGCTACTGAGTTTTGAGAATGCCCAATACCTGTATAGTGCTCTTTAGCTTGAGAAGTAGGTGGATGATTAACTAACTGACGGCTCCAGCTTTTGTTTGACAATATGCTGGTGGTGCTCTCTAGCTGGAGTCTTTTCCAGACGACCTGGGCAAACGTGTAGATTGGTTGCCGGTGGAATGGAATAGATTGGCATGCAGCCGGCTCCTGTGAGAGCAGACACCCTCCTCAAGTCAAACCTGTTGCTTCGCCTTCTTCCCGCCCGGTGGCTGTCAGTCTCCTTCCACTTGCAACACGCGCAAGCCTTCATCCTGGCTCCAAGCTACTAGGTGATCTGCATCTTAGTCATTTCTGGCACAATCCTTTGAAGATTTTGCATTGCATTCGACTCCAAACTGCTCTGATTTCCGACCTGATCGAAAGACAATGTATGCAACAAGATTCAGCTTTCACATGGATCATGCCATGTCGTCGTCTCGTCGATGCCACCTCCTCGTCGCCGTCACCGTCCTCGTCTCCCTCCCGCGCGGGCTCTCCCAATCCGCCAACCTCTGCGGAACCAAGGCCAATGGCACGTACGTCTGCCCTGACTGCCCCGCCTCTACTGCCACCTCAAACCGTGGCGCCAGCTTCGAGGCCAACCTTCTCCGGCTCCAGGCCTCCCTCCAACACGTGGTCGCCGCCAGCGCCATCTTCTTGAACGCCACCTTCGACGGCGGCGATGCGGCGGGCACAATCTACGGCCTCGCCACGTGCTTCGCCGACGCCGAGCGGTCCGACTGCGCCGCCTGCCTCGCCGGTGTCGACGCCGAGCCGCCCGGGACCCGGTGCGCGAGCCGCAGGGACGTACATGGTCCTCTGGTACGCGCACTGCCTCTAGCGCTACGACAACGCCACCTTCTTCGGCGCCGCAAACACATCCCCGGCGCGGCGGTTCGACGTGCCCAACCCCAACAACTTCTCCGACCTAGCGCGCTTAGACGCGGCGCGACAGAGGCTGGCCGGGCGGATGCTCGCCGCTCCGGTTTGCGTTCGACGACGAGGAGGTCACGGTGAACAGGACACTGCACGGGCTGGCGCAGTGCACGGAGTGTTAAACAAACTGACGACTGGAGATATTGTCGAGTTATCTGAAGATATGCGCTAGAGATAAGCAGTTGGTTCCCTGGAGATAAGACAACGTTTGTATTCAGCAGTCAGTTCTGCTATCTGTAATTCCCAGCGTGTACTGTAGCTTATCTGAAAACACGCTGACTTCAACCCGGTAGAGATAAGATTTGGGTTGTTGTGTTTGTTTGAATAATCTCTGTAATCCTGAACTGTAATCTTAACAATATATAAATGAACTTGAGCCCTATGGGACTTGGTGCGGCAAAACCCTGACGTCTCTTTTATCATGGTATTAGAGCTTGTGTTTTCATCCATGTCGCTCATCCCCTCCACCAAAGCATCCCCTGCTTTGTCTTCCACCTCTTCCACTTCAATAGCAGTCCCGACGGCTCCAGCGTTCAACCACTTCATCACCGTGAAACTCAACAGGGATAATTACCTGTTGTGGAAGGCGCAGCTTGTGCCGTATCTTTGCAGTCAAGGGTTACTTGAGTATGTAGATGGATCTGGTGCTGCTCCGCCGCCTACTGTCACGAAAACTTCTGAAGGACAAGAGATTCAGGTTCCAAACCCTGAATATCTTTCCTGGTTTCAGCGTGACCAAGCAGTACTCAACAATGCATTGTCAACTTGAGCTATTACTTGCTGTTTCCCATGGATGGACTCTTCGACAAGTGGATGTCAACAATGCATTCTTACACGGCGAGCTCCAAGAAGAAGTGTTCATGCGTCAACCACCCGGGTATGAAGATCTTGTAAATCCCTCTCATATCTGCAGGCTGGAAAAAGCCTTATATGGGCTGAAACAGGCGCCTCGTGCGTGGTATTTCAAACTCAGTATGAAACTTCAAGAGTCTGGATTTGTCTCTTCAAAGGCTAACACATCTTTGTTTATATACAACTGAGATGGTACAACTGCCTACATTCTTGTCTATGTAGATGATATTATCATTGCCAGCTCATCGTCTCAACTAATCTCATCACTTGTTCAGAAGATTTCAGCAGAGTTTGCACTCAAAGATATGGGGGAGCTGACATTTTTCTTGGGAATTAAGGCATCCTGGAAATCAGGTGATCTTGTGCTAACACAAAAGAAGTATATCTTTGATCTGCTAAAGAGAACTGGGATGGAAAACTGCAAACTGATCTCTACACCAATGCTAGCTTCAGAGAACCTTGCCAAAGACTGCGGTGAATTATTGTTAGAATCCGAAATTTTTTAGTACCGCAGTACGGTTGGTGCACTACAATACCTGACAATTACAAGACCTGACATAGCCTACTCAGTAAACAAGGTATGTTAGTACTTGTAGGCACCCACGGATGTTCATTGGACAGCAGTCAAATGTATCTTGCGGTGTCTAAAAGCCACAGCAACCATGGGACTGAAAATTCAGAAGGACAGCTCTCTATTGCTTAGTGCGTTTTCAGATGCAGACTGGGCTGGCTGCTCGGATGACAGGAGCTTGACGAGTGGGCATGTGGTGTGCCTTGGATCGAACTTGATTTCATGGTGCTCCAGAAAACAGCAAATTGTATCAAGGTTAAGTACCGAAGCTGAGTATAAGGCGTTGGCAAATGCAACTGCAGAGTTAATCTGGCTTCAATCGCTTTTCAGAGAACTCGGGGTTTATCAGGCTAGACCACCCCAATTGTGGTGTGATAACCTTGGTGCCACTTATCTAACAGACAATCCGGTGTTCCATGCAAGAACCAAGCATATTGAAGTAGATTTCCATTTTGTCAGAGAATGGGTTGCAGCAAAAATGCTTGATGTTCGGTTTATTTCGTCAGCTGATCAACTGGCAGACATATTTACCAAGCCGCTGTAGTGTGTGCCCTTTGAATGTCTTCGAAGCAATCTCAACCTTGTGGAGATCGGCTGAGATTGAGGGGAGCTGTTAAACAAACTGACAACTGGAGATATTGTCGAGTTATCTGAAGATATGAGCTAGAGATAAGCAGTTGGTTCCCTGGAGATAAGACAGCGTTTGTATTCAGCAGTCAGTTCTGCTATCTGTAATTCCCAGCGTGTACTGTAGCTTACCTGAAAACACACTGACTTCAACCCGGCAGAGATAAGATTTGGGTTATTGTGTTTGTTTGAATAATCTCTGTAATCCTGAACTGTAATCTCAGCAGTATATAAATGAAATTGAGCCCTATGGGACTTGGTGCGGCAAAACCCTGGCGTCTCTTTTATCAGGAGGACCTGCCCACCAAGGAGTGTAGCCGGTGCTTGGCGTCGCACATGGCCTGGCTCGCCGGATGCTGCACGGACATGGATGACATCCGTCTGAACAGGCCTTGCTGCTACCTGCGCTACGAGTTCATGGGCTTCGTCCCCGGCACGCCGCCGCTGATCGAGCCGTCTCCCCCAGCGTCCGTGCCAGGTACACTAGTTCATTTTAGCTTTGGTAATTACGACAAGCATCACATCATTCACCTAGCTGCATGTTACAGGGAATCCCCCAAATGCTTCCAGGAGGAAGAAGCCTAGAGTATGTAAGTAACCAACATTTTATCTCCCTTCAACTGTTCTTTCCTACTAAGATGAATCAGCCAAATTACTCCACAATTGCCAATTGTTGTGTACTTAAATGCCATAACATCAAACTCTGACCCTGAATTTTCATATCTGCATCTCAAGTTTGTTCCTTTTTATAAGCGAATTTTCTTCCTTTTTGGACTGATTGTTGCTGATGTAGACATTCTAGCTGGTGTTGGAACTAATCTTGTTGTTGATAGTAGTTGGTGTCAAGTACTTTGTAGTCATGTGTCGAGTACTATGCAGTCGTGTGTCGAGTACTCGTGTGTCGACTACTGGGTAGTCATGAGTAGAGTACTCGTGTGTCGAGTATTGTATAGTTGAAGATCCCGAAGTCGGAGAGCAGTCGGAGACTCCGGAGTAGAGTACTCGTGTGTCGAGTACTTTGTAGTCGCAGTCGTGAGTTGATTTGATCAGTAGTCATAGATGCAGTGGTTGTAGCTACAGTGGTCGTTGCTACATTAGTCGTAACTATAGTAGTCATATCTACAGTGTCGTAGCTACAGAAGTCATAGGTCGACAGTCGTATTTACAATACCCGATCGAAGACACCGTAGTCGAGAAGCTATGGTCAAGGTGCAGTGGTTGTGAGTCGCCACTGATGCCGAGTAACGACTGAGTCAATAAGTCGTGGTGTAGTTAGTGGCTGTATGCACCAGAAGCATTTGTGGCTGCATGTAACAGAAGCATTAGTGGTGTAGTTAGTACACTATTAAGGTCTTATATCTGTTTGTTGTATTGAGTAATATATAAAGAAGAGAAAATAGAAAAAGGTTGTACGATATTATTGTCAGACCCCAGATTTTACAATCTGGAATCTTCTGTGATTCCACCGCACTATTCCCTGGATCAGTAGATAGTGCTCACAGATTACAGTTCTGAATATCAAAATGCATATCATGCGGAAGCGTAAATATAATAGTAAACTTACTCATGGGCCGATTAGGCCGAACTCAATAAATTGCAGCAGCGGAAGAACGAAGCACGCAGGTGGGACCTTCAGGACATGCCCACAGGCCGCCAACTGGAGGTTCGCAACCTAGTCCTTGACATCTTCATCTTCCCGGCCAGCTTGTCCAATCTTGTTGCAGAGTCGAGGTGATTTGATTCCTGATTCTGAATTTTGTCGCAAAAGCGAGTGTGAGCACTCCGACCCCGTGCTCCGCGAGCCAATACACAAGATGCAATTGAATAGTATGCGTGGCTTATCAAAGGAGAGGCCCGGGTTATTTTGTTTTGCAAGGAGTGCTTTTGAATACAATTAATTAAAAAGCCCTATGACTTAGCAGTTTGAACCAAAACATAAGTTATGAACGAATGCAATTCTAATAGTGATTCAGATTCCATCCACCGTTACATGGCATCTACACCATATAGCAATTCCTTCAGCGTTATATCCGCTTAACTTACCACTTGGACGACACCCAGAACAATTCCAAACTAGGGCCTTCCACTGCCCTTCCACTTTTCCATTCCCACCCACAAAGTTTTTGAAATAGAACTATATCTGGTTAAGTTCCCATGTCCGCCCTTGACCGTGGGCACGGCTATTCGAATAGTTTTGACTCTGCAGAGTTTATACACTTTCACCACAAGAGACAATCAACTCGTTGCCCCACATGATGCCTTAGACATGTGGTTGAGCAGACCATCACAGTGACTTTTCAAAGTACCTCGCCCCTTCCATCATTTCACCCCATGTGTCGTTCCCACTTGCGGTGGGTCCCATGCGTTGTGCGGGATGTCCTCCTTCTGAACGTCTAGCAGCTGGCTCCCCACCCCTGCTAGCCCGCCACAGCAGAACTTCACCCTCCACGAGTGTCCCATTCAAGCCGTCACACAGACTGCCGCTTGCACTACCTCACACCACCTCCTGTGAGGATGACTTTCAGGGTTCGATAAATCTACTAAGCCAAGTTGTATTTTACAGACTTGTGGTTGTACTGTTTTACACAGGAGGTCATGACAAGATTCAATCCTTACTGGTATCTGGGCGGTCTACCACTAACCACTTTGTGCTTCCACTGCACCACACTCTCACACCATCGAACCAATCCGCCCAGATATTTAAGCAAGTTGGGGATTTTGGGAGCATAAAATAATCATGTCAAAATATACCAGTCATTCCCACCATGACTGTCCAAACCAGTTTCTCATGATTAAAAATGACAATGATGTTTGGGGGCATTTCAGCGCCCCCTGAGTATCTATGCAGTACTAAGCATAGCATATCATTAGGGACTTATGTTCAAAAGTTACCATTATATTTTTGCTAGGGCGACAAGGTTCACACATTCAAATATTCCAAAGGAGGGGTATTATTGTTCAAGGTAAACGATGGACATATATCTAGAATCTTAAATTATCATGTATTTGCATATAAAGTAACAACATGCAATTTGACAATTTAAACAAAAATAGTTTGCAGAAAATGTAGGTTCAACATGATCAAAGTATTGACTCGCCTGGGGCGGTTTACCGCGGTCTTGAGCTCACACGATGCTTTCTCTTGAGTTTTTGGCGTTTATCTTCACTTCGAGCTTGATCTCGCTTGATCCATTGAATCTTCACGACTTCCGATTTCTAATTACGCGGCAAACGACTGAATCCAAATAAAAGCAAATAACTCAAAAGATCCAAATAAATCCAAATAAACCCATTTTAGTTTTATTTTGATTTGGGTGGTTTGAAGCAAAGTTGGTGGTAAAACATGATAACTTGATCCCTCTTTATTAATCATCTCTTTTTATTATTTTTGTATTTATCAAGGAAGTTCCATGAGTCGGGTTAGGCCTATAGACTGGTGCAGGGTTTAGTGTGCTAAGTTTTATCTTTAGTGTATGTATTCCTTGCAACTTAGGTTATGGTAAAGGCATACTGGGCTGATGGATGAGATCTGTACTTATTCTATAAATCTTTTAGTCAAAGATATTATAACGCTTGCCCCAAAAGCTTGGTCTAGGAACTTCTTATTTTAAATCTTAAGTCTTTTAAATTGTAGTTTCCGGCAAATCAAAATAACTCACTTTATTCCATTAACTTTAACTTGGATATCTTTATTGAGTTTTAGAACAATCCCTTATGTATGCCTTTACTTATAATTAGATTAATATAAATAGCAAAGGCTTATTATTTATTCATATATGGTAACTAATTAAAATTAAAATTTATATTAAACCCATTATCACATCTATGTTTTTAATTTAAATTTATTTACTTAGCAAAATCTATTAAGCAGGGTCATATGTTAATATGGCTGATTAATTAAACCTACCTCTGGAATTTATTTTATGGCGGCATGATAACTGTTAGAGCATATATACTAATTGTAAATAAAGGTAATCTTTATTAAACTAGGTATTTAACCAAGGACATTTTTCTTTATTAATACCTTTAATTACTAATTAGATTTAAAATAGCTGTTAAAGACATCTTAATCGTTCATTATGATAACTAATCCAAATTTTTAATATTATATAATCTCTTTTATACCCTTATTAAATTTTATTATCTTCCCTAGATTATTTCCTAGTTTCCCCTAATTTTTATTAATTAGAATAGATTAAACAAAACAAAAAGAAAAACATGAAAAGGATGCGGCCGAGAGGGATCGAACTCGGGACCTTGGGGAAATGCTGAATGTTAAGCGCGCTCGGTTAGCCAAGTGGGCCAGAGGCCTGGGCTGACTGAGAACGCGCAGGGAACTTTATGAAGCTAGTCCGCAGCTGAGACCGAAACAGAGGATGAAGGCCGGGTTCGGTGTTGGCGTCGCCAGCGGCGGACGGTAGCCGGGGAGGTTGCGGTACCAGTCAAAATGGGTTGCCCTGTGGATGGTGAAACCTCCGGTGGTGGCGTCGCGGGTTGTGGTGGCGTCGGGGGTGGCCGGCGTCAGCGCGAGCGGCTGGAGGCGGGGACGGGTACGGTGCGGCGGCTCTGGAGTAGGAGAGAGCGAAATTAGGAGGGCGGGGAAGCATGAGGGCGCCACGGGGAAGCTCACCGAGGACTTGGCCGAGCGGAGAAGAGGCCACGGCGATCCAGCGGCTTGCACGGGCGGCGGCGCGGGGGAGCTCACGTCGCCGGTGAGCTAGGGTGGAGGAGGGGCTCCGGTGACCGTTGGAGGATGTTTGTGGAGGCGGGAAGATGCTCCTGGAGCGCGGATTCGGGCTAATTTGAGGCAATTTGCCGGGGAGCTTGTTTGCCGGTCGCGGGGAAGATGAAGTCACCGGCGGGCTTATAGGGGGTGGGAGCTCGATTACTTACTCAGGGAGGGAGTGGGGAGCGTAGGGAAGAGATTGGTGGGCTCGGTGGCCTTTATAGACGCGCGGGCGCTGCTACCACCGAGATGCCGCCCGTTTGGTCACTTCGGCGAGCGGCGGGGCAGGTGGCGGGGAAAGGGCAGAAAGGACAGGGCAGTGCAGGAGGACCCGATGCAATCTTGCTCGTGACGCTTTAGCGCAGCTGCTGCAGCTTTTCGCCGGCCGGCAGAGGACTTGTGCCGCGTGGCCGATCGACGCGATGGAGCGGGGAAGAAACCGGGGCGGATGGCGCTGCGCCGTGGGCAGGGTGGCGAATCCGGGGGCAGTGTGCCAGTGCGCCGCTCGGGCGATGGGACAGCACGGAGGAGCTGGGTGAGCTGCGCGGTCGGTTGACAACGGCGGGTGCGCGTGCGCCACGGAAGGGAAGCAGGCGCAGAGCAGGGAGGAGACGGGAGAAGGGGAAAGAAAGGGAAAGGAGCGGGGCAGGAATGGGCCCACTGGCAGTGAGGAGAAGTGAGAGGGAAAGAAAAAGAGGATGGCTATGGGATGGGTCCACTTGTAATAGAAAGTAGGGGAAAGTGAAGAAAAATAGAGATAAGCTTAATCATCCTCTGAACTCCGGATGTTTGATTTTGAATTTTTAATTTGCATTAAAGTTCCACTGATTTTTGGATGACACTTAGAATTTAAGCTTTTAAATTTTTAGCTATTGAATGAGAGTGTTTATTATTACTATTATTATTTCTGGTTATATGTGTGTGTATATATATATGTATATAATTTCCTACATTGCTAACTTTTCCCTGCACGATTGGTGTGTATATATATACCCACATATATGTATTGATGTTTGTATTTTTAGTCACGTACTTTTTATTGCTATTTATGCCAATATTTTCAAAATGAGGTTTCATATATTTTTTTTACTCAAATTTCTCTCTTCTAATACTGGATCATCTTTTTCAGATTCGTATTTAAAATTTTAGTTTTCCATTATTTGCATTTTTCCCCTTTTTGGTATTACTATTGTTTGTCTTTACCTTTTATGAACTCATTCAACTTTTGAAATCTCAACCAAATTCAGGAAAACACCATAAAATCCAAATTCCAATAGAATATACTGCAAAAATAATTTAAAAGCTTCACATTTTCAAATTTTAAATTTTCGGGATGTTACAATTACACAGCACAAAAACTCTTGTGTATCTTGAGTTGATCGAAAGGTGTTCATGTGTGTGCTACGACCACCAAGTGTATGCGTTTTGATTCATCGCTGGGCCAACAATTGGTATCAAAGCTTGGCGATTCCCACGTGTCAGAGTATCAGAGCTTGGTGATTCCCGTGTGTCAGAGAATCAGAGCTTGGCGATTCCCATGTGGCGGTGTATTAGAGCCTTGGAAGACCTCCGTGTGTCAGAGAAGAAGCCTAGGTGTTCTCCGTGAGTCAGAGAAGAAGAAGCTGAGGGAAGACTTCCGTGTGTCGAAGGAGAAACCTTGGTGTTTCCATGTGCCAGAAAAGAAACCTTGGTAATTTTAGTGAGTTAGAATTCCCACGTGTTAGAGAAGATGCCGGGGGAAGGAAGGAGTCTATCTCTAACCATAGTGTGAGGCCTACCACAAGGTGGTTCATCCACTTCGCAGGTGGTGGAGAGGGAGAGCACAGTGATGCTGTTGTACCCATAGCTCACCCGCACGAACTACACGATTTGGGTAATGAAGATGCGAGTCACTCTTCAGGCTTACAACGCGTGGGAAGTAGTCGAACCTAGGGCCATCGAGTACCAGAAGGACCAGTTGATGTTGTACACCATATACTAATCTGTGCTGGAGGACATCATGTCTTCACTTGCTGGAAAAGACACGGTGAAGTCGGCATGGGAGGCAATTAAGACGGTGCACATGGGGCACGAGTGCATGCGCGAAGCCTAGCTGTGGACCCTCAAGAGAGATTTCGAGGGCTTAAGATGAAAGAAGGGGAGACAGTTGAAGACTTCGCCGGTCTGGTGACGTCCGTCGTCACTGGCATCCGTGTGTTGGGCAACACAATGGTGGATGAAGTTACCGTTGTTCGTAGGTTTCTTCGTGTTGCCTTAGCACACTACATGCTGCAGTCAGAGAGCAGTTGAAGACTCCGGAGTAGGGTACTCGTGTGTCGAGTACTTGGTAGTCACAGTCGTGAGTCGATTTGTGCAGTGGTCATAGCTGCAGTGGTTGTTGCTACAGTGGTCGTAGCTACAATGTCGTAGCTACAGAAGTCGTAGGTCGATAGTTGTAGCTACAATAGCTAGTCAAAGATACCATGGTCGAGAAGCTGTAGTCGAGGTGCAGTGGTCGTGAGTCATCACTGATGCTGAGTAACAACTAAGTCAATGAATCAAAGTGTAGTTAGTGGCTGCATACAACCGAAGCATTAGTGGATGCATATAACAAAAGCATTAGCAGTGTAGTTATTACACCATTAAGGTCATGTAACTGTTTGTTGTATTGAATAGTATATAAAGAAGAGAAAATACAAAAGGTTGTACGACATTATGCAGCGTAAAAACTCTTGTGTGTCTTGAGTTGATCGAAAGGTGTTTGTGTGTATACTACAAGCACCAAATGTACGCGTTTTGATCCATTGCTGGGCCAACAACTGGTACCCTAAGCGCATTGGCGTTGCTGTGCTTGTTTGTTCTTGGAACTTTGTGTTATTACAGGAAGTGCCATGGCTCGCTGCCGTGGCCCTGGAAGAACACACCAATGATCGAATTTTTCTGACAACAGTAGCATCCAAGGTGGTACAGTTACTCGGAAGTGAAGCGGATGACAAAATGTTTAGCTCACAAGCTAGGCCAAGGCGACAACGGCGTTGTTTACAAAGGCAGCCTCCCGGATGGTCGCGAGATTGCGGTGAAGATGCTCAAGGACAGCAAGGTGGACGGTGAGAAGTTCATGAACGAGGTAGCCAACATCAGCAGAACCTCTCACGTCAATGTCGTCACGCTGCTAGGGTTTTGCTTGCAACGCATCGAGGAGGGGATGGGTCTACAAGTACATGCCCTTTTTATAAAACGGTAAAAATAGATGATTAAAAGAATACGGAAAGGAGATTTAACATGTAAAACATTTGCGAAAAAACTATAGACGCACAAAGACGAAGTTCACTATACGAAGAGAGATTACAAACATAGTGAACTTTGGCGTATTTAAACTATGCGATAATAGTGGACTATGCTTGTAGTCAATCTTGAATTTAACATGTGAAACATATATGGATCCTTGAGCTCAAATCAACTGTTGGTTACTAGCGATAGAGAGCGGGTTTGTATTTTGTTTTGGAGTATGATGTTATTAAGTTAAGAATTCCCTCCGGATAAACTTGATTTTTTTAGGTAGATAAACTTGAAATTTCCGTTCAGCAAGAGTTTCCCCCCTCTTTTTGGAAGTAGTCCAGCAAGAGCTGAATGCTGCTGTTTGAGCTACCCGTGTCTCAGACGTGAGGACTCTAGCTCAATGAAAGCTAATTAACATATGCATTTTACGACTAGCACCAGCGCACTTGTTCCCCTCTCATTGGGACCTAGAGCCTCATATTATATTGCCTGCACTCCCTTTGATTCCAGTTGCAAAACAGGCCACATTCTTAAAATGTACTCTAGTTTTAGAAAGATCATGTGAATTGATTCACCAAAACCGATAGGGAAAAAAGGAGCTCAAACAAAAGCAAAACGATAGGACGATCAGATGCAAGTATCAAAAAACATTTTCCCTTCAATTTTTGCAGCCAAGCATTCCATTAGCAGAGGCAGAGCATAATGGTAGGACATTTGCATTGCCCGAGCATAGCCAGCGAGATGCTGGAATCGAAGGCACTGCATTCTCCCAGTCCTAGAGCTGCAACTGCCACCACACGCATCGACTTGAAGACAACATGGAAAAAGCTTACAAATATATTACCGGTGTATGTATTGTTTTCATGCTTACATGTGTTATGAATATTGTGTATGTATTCAAGAGATCCAATAGACAATATATATAGGGTACAAAAGAGATATAAGACTAAATTCTAGTACAATAGGAAATACAACTAATACCCTTAACATCTCCTTAAATATAAGGCGTATGTAATAGCATTGCATTTGAAAAGGGTTGACACTAAAATAGGAAACATCTGTAGTCCGAGTCTTGATAATGTCGTTGTAGCATGCAGCTTTTGGATAGAGAAAACTATCAAATCAAACTGAAGAGGAATAGATAGAAGCGTAGCAGCGTAGATCAACGTTCAAGACAGTGGCGGCATAGTGCATAAGAAGCCTAACAGAAGTGCAGTGCAGAAGAAGCGTGGTGGCCTTAGAAACTCGGGACGGCGGCTCAGAGAAAAGCGGCGGCATCACAACGATTTCTACAATCTGCATGCGGCTCATAGAGAAGAGCGGTGACTGTTACCATGTAAAAAGGAAATTCCTATGCTTCTATAACTGACAATACATTTATAGACTCGCACGACTTGAATGAACCGAAAGATATAGTTAAGGATTTGGATGGACATAATGAAAGACTCAAAAGAAAGTCTACTAGACCCATAACCAGCAGCCTCTTTTCTTTCCTCCCACTTCGCTAGCACCATTAAAAGCCAATCGCACGGGTCGGGAGACTCCACTCCACTCACTCACTCTTGTCTCTCTCCCTCTTTGCACCTCTCCCAGGGGCGGCATCAGGATGGAGGAGAGGAAGCCGCGAGAGGAGGCAGGCATGATCTCGACAATGTAGATGGGCGCGACAACGAGGCCAAAGCTACAGGCGACACCAGGAGCTGGCTGGCCATGAGCGCAGCGTAGCCGTTGGTGGCACTAGTGACAGTGGAACTGGCGAAGAGCAAGGCACAGGTGACGGATCTAGTCGAGGTGACGTCGCACGACCTCAGATCTAGGCAAGGCGTTGGCTAGCACCAGAAGAGGCAAGCAGCAGCGGCTATCCAAGAGAAGGACAATGGTGGCTGCTCACCGAGATCGGTGCTGAGAGGCGAGCTAGGCTGGTCTTGAACAGCCCATCGGAGGTTGTGCTAGGGGGCCAAGGGTTGACGATGATGGCTCCAGGTGGGGGAGCCTCCAGGCGGTAGGGCGCTGGATCCGGCATGGAGGAGGCTGGATGAGAGTCGAAGATGCCGAATATGGTGTGAAGGTGGCTAGATCCAGGCAGGGTGAGACCGACGACGGCTAGATCCAGCGCGGAGGAAGAGAGCCTGAGGAGGCAGCAGTGTATCTTGAGGATGGCAGTAGTGGCGGACTGGGCGGCATGGCATGCTGTGGTGGTGGCATGGCATTGTTGAAGGGCGGCCTCGGTGTCAACAACTAGGAAGAAGAAGGACTGAGGAGGTTGGGGCACTGGCCCGATTTGGGGTTGGCTGCCCTTGGGAGTGAAGATTGCTCCTCCCATGGCAGCGGGTAGCGGAAAACTAATGGAGGCTAGGAGGCAGCAGATGTAGGATTGGTCCCGATCTTCCAGTAGATGATAATTCAATTGGTAGAGAATGACGTTGACGATGAGGCTACTTGATCGAAACGACCAAGTCCGTCCTGCAATCACTACACCACACTGCCTAATTTATTTTGGCAATTATGGTGTGCGCAGAAGGAATTTTGAGGTAGGGCTAGATCCATTGGAAATATGATGAGATAAGATTTCCATGATGTACTCATACACCTCAAATGGACACCAGATGCGAAAGGTTTCTAAAGCTAAGGTCTTACCTATTGGATGGGCCTTGGAACAAGATTTCCAACAAGTATAAGAACACCCGAATCAGACTCCATTTGTGAAAGTTATTGCCTTTTTATTACAGGTCTATTGGGCTATTCTGAACCAATTCTGAATTGAGTTCTGAGTTGATTCAGAGTTTGATTTCTGTTGAGCTTGAGGAAATTCCGAATTGGGCTTAGAAACCTCATTCAAAACTTGGGCTTTAAGTTTTTGGATATCTCCCATTTTGTTCTCCCACTGCGTGGGCCTCTTCTTAGCTTTCTTCTTCCTTGTTCTTCTCCATTGATTTGGCCGCGGCCTCCTTCTCCTTCCCCTCGGTTCTAAAGCCTCTCATTTGTCAAATTTGAGAATGTACAAAGTAGTGACATGAGGTAGTATTCTATTCTCATGAATAACATTAATAGGAATAGATAGAAATGAGTTCACCTCAATACTAATCTTCTTGGCAAAAACTTTAGCTCTTCTAGTAATTTCATGTTGGTTTTTAGTAGATGGATAGCAAATAACTTTGGAACAATATAGCCAAGGATGTATTCATCATCCTCCCCTTCTTTCCAAAAAGCTGTCATTAGCTTTTGATAATATGATAATGTACTAAGCAAAGAGAACATTGTATATGCATGGTATATGTACCTGTCATCCACACTTCTCCTGTTTAGCATATCATGAACATCAGAAGGTGTAAAAAACAAAGAGAACAACACATATACATGGTATATGTATGAATCAATGACAATGTCATTCTCGTTGCTTTGCATAGATCATTTAGTACAATAACAGCTATAAGATGTATACATTACAATATTGTCATTCACATCGTTCCCCCTCCCATGAAAAAAAGCATCCTCAACTTTTCTAAGGATATAGACAAGATACCAAAGGGCAAAACCCGATCAAGTTGTTTAAATATGGGGAGAAAATTTTTAGTGCATCACATCCTTTAACTGTGCTACTCTGATTACTTATACATGATTGTACATTAAAGAATGAATAAGTAGGCTTAAGAAATCTTTCTAAATAGTAAGGACTATTGTTGAAATTTCTCTCATTGTGATCATGACATGGCACCAAAAATTGTTTATCCAAAATATGCAATTTCAATTCAACAAGCTTGTCACGTGTAATGCATATTTGATAAATATAGAACTTGTCATCTACACTATAATCTCCAACAAATTGAACTTATATATGTAGGCATAAGTACTAACTAGTGATTTTAAACATGAAATTTCAACAAGGTTCTCAATCACACTAGATATCTCTATAGGATCATCAAACATGATGTAGTATAAAGAATCATAAGGAGATATTCTAGTAAGAACTTTCTCAGGAGTAATCAATTTCACATTATGTAAATTCAGCAAAGAAATTTTAGAACATATAATTTCCAATTGAATATATGAGTTTTCACAATTACTCACCTTTTCATATTTAAATTTAGCACCATGGTTGTTACCTTTGTCAACCTTCTCAGTTGATGTAGGTATTGTTGGTGTCAAATCTTTATGATAAAACAATGGGGCAACAAGCATTCCATCCCCAACTATGGCTATCTCATCATCTTTTGCTTTTAACAGTACCGGCTGTTGAACATTTAACTCTTTGTCTTCAAGATCAACTTCTCTCTTTTTTGTTTTGGTCTATCTCTCTCATACTCAATTTGAATGTTCTCAATCTCACATATGGTGGAATCACAAAGCTCACACTTTTCTTCAGCATGATTTTCAACTTTCTGCAAATTGTTAGTTACAGAAAAAGGCACAAACACATATTTGTTCTCATGTTTCCTATCATCAAGCATTCTCAATTTCTCCTCAATTTGACTTTCAACCCTACAAGTAAGTATAAAAAAATGAGAGAGAGAATTATATTCTTTGTGAGCAAGAAAGTTCTGAATTTTTTTGATTAAGCCTACTTAAGAATCTATTTTTTGTAGCTTCAGTATGTTCTTTTAAACCACAACGCAACAAACGAGTTTTCAATTCATGATAGTATTGCATTACAGTTCTAGTACCTTGTTTTAAACGCTGCAATCTATTTAATAAGTCATGTAAATAATATGAAGGAATAAATCTAGATCTCATGACTCGTTTCATGTCATCCCAAGTTTTAGATAAATGGTGTTGTCTATAATATTCCTTCCACCAAGTTGATGCAAAATCAATAAATTTACAAGTAGCAGTCTTAATTCTTTTATTTTCAGGAAAATCATATCATGCAATTTTTGATCGACTACTAATTCGCAATCAAGATATGCATCAGGATCATATTTATCAACAAATGGAGGTATTGTAAATGTAATATTTGTTAATGCATCATCACGTACCTCTCATTGAACTCTACCCATACCTCATCGATTGTGGCGGAATCGATGGCAATCACGATCATCGGATCCCTCAAGTTCTGTATTGAGGTACTCAACACGAGTGTTGATCATGGTAAGGTTGTCATTGATCCGATCCAATACATTGTAGATGTCCTTAGTTTTCTTGTTAACCACACGATCAAAATGTTGTATGGGCATCCTTGTACAAGGAGTGAGGGGCCCTGCACCCTCAACTTTGAAAATTGCTCTTCATCTTTGCTATCATGCCTAGATGTGTGTGTTCCTGCCATTGTTTGTAGCAAATGAGAAACTCACAAGAAAGATGTTAGTTTCCTATCAACTATTAGAAAGTGGAGCTTGATAAGTCACATATCTCTCAAACTCTTACCAAGCTCTTACGAGTTCTTACCAATACAAAACAGGTGGTGCAACCGGTGGCTGGTTCGTGACAACATGACTCAAGTGATGAGTATAGAGATTGCCAGTACATCAAGATCTATCACGTCTAGTAGTAGGTGTAGCTTAGAAGGGTCCAGATATATAGCAATAGAGAACAATCAGTTAATTTTAGAAATTGCATAAAATTGAATTATAGTTCGTATATAGTACTTAGCCTATGTTGCTGATCAATCACGGATCGAAGAAGGCTAAAAGAAGTGCATAATAATGTATAGGAGTGGTAGATACAAAATAATTCAATAGAATGCAATATGGAATTGAAAAGCACATGGATTGACCTAAATATGAAAACTAAAATTTTTTGTCCACTGGACAACACATCGGTATTTTGGCTGTATCTTTTTGTCAGATGCCTCTCTTTCAATGATTCTTTTTTTGTTTCCTAACATATTTTTCTAGAATTTTCTTTTGGGACCACATTCTAAATACCGACCAAAAAATTAGGACAAAAATCACAACTGCTGACTGTTGCAGATTCGAAACAGAAATTTAATTCAACTTTCACCACAGATATCTCTCAACTGCCTTACTTGAATAATGTGAAATTTTACAGAAAGATGGAGAATGAAGTGATGAATCTAATGGTGGTGGTCTTATTAAAAAAAGATCACATAATCAAAAGTTATTATGTTTGTCATGACAGCTGTAGAAGAGGTAGCCTTCTGGCCGAAATAGAGAATTACGGTTTGGGGAGTTTTAGATGGATTTTGATGTGGGGATTTTTTTATTTAGCTTTTAAGGAACAAAGATATGATCAGTAACTAGACAAAGACATGACAGAAATTCAATTTAGCAAACCAAAACTAACAGATTGAAAGCACAAATGGGATTTGGACAGTGGAAATTAACTCTTTTTAGGGTAATTTTTTGGTTATATTTATGAAAAACAAATCTAAAACTAAAATCTCAACGGGTAATCTGTGCTCTGATACCACTTGATGTAGGATTGTATCCGATCTTTCAGTGAATGATAATTCAATTAGTAGAGAATAACATTGACGATGAGGCTACTTGACCAAAATGATCAAGTCTGTCCTGCAATCGTTACACCACGATCTTGTTGTTATCAACCTGCCAAGAATGATGGTTGACCTGATCACGAAGATCAATTTCTGCATGTAATCGTAGAATAAACAAGAATTGAGGTAAAGTGCAATCCAAAAATTGCTAGATATAAAAGTTGCACAAGGATAGTTGAGATTCTGTAACACAAATCTATTGGTCTAATCGACACAAGAGACAACATAGAGTTTGCACAATTGGCTAAACTGATCTAAACAAAACCTAAAGAGTTCAAAGGGGGTGGTGTCTGAATATATGAGATGGAGAAGGGGGAGGGGCGGGCAGGGGTCGTCCTAGGGTTTGACACATGCCCCAAGGAAGGTACAAGGCCTATGGGCCCAAGTAAAGGTGGCACAACACCTTTGGAGTCAGATTCAGAATAAACTCTGATTTGTTTTGGCATGTGTAGTACACACAGAAGGAATTTTGAGATGGAGAAAGATCCGTTGGAAAGATGATGAGATAAGATTTTCATGTTGTACTCATACACCTTAAATGGACTCCGGATGCAAATTCTATGCATATTGAAGTTGGTCCTATCAGGCTGAATTAGCATCAGATTGTTCTGGTGATTACGATGTCACCAAAAAGTTTCTGAAGCTGGGTCCTTACCCTTTGGATGAGCCTTAGAATAAGCTTTCTAACAAGTATAAGAACACTCAAATCGGACTTCGTCTGTGAAAGTTATGACCTTTTTATTACAGGCTTGTTAGGCTGTTCCGAACTGATTCCAAATTGAGTTCTAAGTTGATTCCGAGTTTGATTTCAGTTGGGCTTAAGGAGATTCTAAATTGGACTTAGAAACCTCATCCAAAACTTAGGATTTAAGTTCTTGGACCTCTTTTCCTTTTGTTCTCCCACTGTATGGGCTTCTCCTTAGCATTCTTCTTCTGTGTTCTTCTCCATTGATTTGGCCCCAGCCTCCTTCTCCTTTCTCTCGGTTCTAAAGTCTTCCATTTGTCAAACCTGATAATGTACAAAGTAGTGACATGAGGTAGTATTCCATTCTCTTGTTTAACATTAGTAGGAATAGATGGAAATGATTTCACCTCAATGTTAATCTTCTTGGCAAAAACTTTAGCTCTTCTAGTAAGATTATGCTATTTTTTAGTAGATGGATTGCAAATAACATATGGAACAACATAGCCAAGGATGTCCTCATCAGTAGCGGCGATGGCTACAATAAACCCTAACCTTTGCTATGATACCATGTTATGAATATTGTGTATGTATTTAAGAGGCCTAATGGGCAATATATATAGGGTACAAAGGGGACACAAGACTAAATTCTAGTACAATAGGAAATACCACTAATATCCTTAACAACACAAAGCATGCACAATGATTGCCTTGTCTATAGTTGTACAATTGAATGAATGATATGATACATTAAGGTTACTTATTGGCTTACTCTGCTAGCTGTACGTATGACTTACTAGCATAGTAGCATGCATCATACCGAAGTAGAAAAGTTCACTAGTTGCAACAAGCAAATCAAATCTTTTGCTTAGGAAATTGAATTGAAATCTTTCGCTTATTAGAAAACTGAACTAAACTAGATTTGGTCATGCATGCAGCGCTATGCTTGTCTCGTTTGACTTGATGTCGATGAGGAGCCCCTGGGTCGTAGGGACAGAACCAGGCCTTAGGCTACCTTGGCTATAGCCCGAGGCCTAGAACAAAAGCCCATGAAGATTAGTACCGGGCACTATACAAGGCATACACTAGCTGACCCATGTCGGCCCAAGAATAGCTGGCCCAGCCCAAGGCTTAGGCTAGGCCTGGTTCCGCCCCTGCTGGGATGGGTACGGCTATGGGTACATGGAGAAGCTACCGTCGCAGTTGGCAGTGAGCATCCATCTGAACTCGGTCACAATGTAGTGCATAGCCACAAGTGTCTCCACCTTGGCAAACTCATTCCCAGGGCACACACGCATGCCCCACGCCAAATAGCACAAAGCTAAAGGGTAGTATCACCGACGCTGACGGTTCTCAAACTGTGCCACCTCGAACCTGTTGGGCTCCAGGAAGATGGCTGGGTCCCACTGCGTCATGTTCGTTGCGCACATCACTTGCCATACCCTACGAATCAGGTAGCCTTCCAACTTCGCGTCTTCCTGTGCACTCCTTAAGGTGCCAAACAGGGGTAACCATCCATAGCGTGTCCATCATGCTGCCTATGTGCACCTCATCTTGCCCAGGTACTCCCATTTCAGAACTTCCCCCTGCACCCTTGCACCTCGCAATCTCCTCCTGCTCCTGCACCACTCTGTTGTAGGCATTCCTGTTACTATCGAGCTGCTGGATGTGGAAGGTCAAGAGGATAGCAGTGGTGTCGAGCCACCACCATCAAAACCATGAAGTTGTCAATGATTCCTCGTCCGGGAGACCCTCGGAGAGCATGTAGCTCATGATGTCATCAGCCGGTGAGCTCTCCCGGTCCTCCAGTTTCTCCCACCTCTCCTCGATGATCCTAGCGATGGTCTACCACCCATGCCGGCTCACGGTGAGGGACCAACCGAAGGTTGTGGAGGGCAGGATGATCGGGATCACCTAGCTGCCCCTTACCAGCTACATGGCAAAGATGCACATGATGTCAAACGTCAACGACTTCATGGATAGCATCACCGCGATAGTGTTGCAGTAGCGCCACTAGGCCTAGAGGTGTAGGATCGTTGATGGTAATTAGGGGGGCTGAATGATTGTATTTTGTTGTGAAAACTTTTTCTCACAATCAGCTGTCTCATGATTTTCCAACCTATCATACAACAAAAACGCAAAAACAAAAGACAACAAAACTGCAAAAGAAAAGGAAAAAATATTTTCTCTCTCTCTCATGGGTACCGTAGCAGATACTATTGTTATTGTAGCTATAGTACTTTTACTATAGCATATCACTATTTGATACTGCAACAAATAATGAAACTGTGACGTTGCTTTCACCTGATGTAGCTCCTCACAAGAAATAAATCAATGCCATCGTTTTCAATCTTCACTCTGATCAAAATTTTCTTCCTCCATGTATTAGCCAAATTCAACTTCCTACACACAAGGTCGTGGGACCCGCCGATGGGAGCCACTTGCGTGTGCGTCAACTCTTCTTTGTTATTTCACGTGAAGAACAAGACACGCAGCACCATGAATTTTTCTGGTCCTTGTTGTCCTCACACATGTGCACGCGGACAGAAGACAAGCATGAATTGGCATCTCAATGACGGTGCTCATACTGAGATCTAAAACCAAGATGCG